>CAWUFW010002306.1:1200000-1800000 GCA_963921515.1 Calotriton arnoldi | reverse complement strand
GCTAGCCATTAGAGTCACTCTGGGTTCTGGGGACAAGAGAGGTAGCACAAGTCCTTCTCACCCTGGGGAACAGCCCTGCAGCCCAGCACTGCAGAAAGCAGTTCTTCCAAGCAGCAGTCCAGCAAAGTGGCAGTCCTTCAGCACAGCAGTCCTCCTTCTTGGCAGTGTACCCTTAGTTCCAGACGTGTACTGAAGTCATGGTGTCAGAGGTCCAGTACTTAAACCCAGTTGTGCCTTTGAAGTGGGGGAGACTTCATAGAAAGGTCTTTGAAGTGCACAGAAGTCTCTCTTCTTGCCCTGGCTCCTCCAGACTCACTACAGGGTGGTATGCAGCCATTTGTGTGTGGACTAGACACATCCTATTCATGTGTAAGTGTGAGGCTGTTCTCAGCTCCTCCCTCCCGTCTCCCAGGACGGCCCATCAAGTCACATCTAGCCTCCGTTTGTGTGTGGCTGTCTAGAGGGAATACACAAAGTTCAGCTGTCGCCCAACCCAGACTGAACAGAGGCCGGCAGCAGGTGCAGAATGGCTAAAGTAAGAAAATGGCAGCATTCTGAAAGTAATTTTTAAGAACAGTGGTCCCTAGGAAAACAACAATAAAGAGGGGGAATGAATATAGACCCAGTCAGTACTATATTTGTATAACTTGTCCAGCCGGACAGAGGTCAGATATTTAATATTTTAAATTCAGATAGGAACAATACAGACAAAACAATTTTGTAAGTGGGACACAAGCTTGCATCCTACTAAACCAAGAGGGACAAACAATAGAAAACACAGAAGGCTCAGGCAAAGCTATAGGTTTGTTAAACACAGAATTTCTCAAAGTAACAAACAAATCGCAAGGAACCACCTTTACACATTAAATAATAATTTAGAGCAGTGTATAAGGTGTATCGGTTGTCGACAGCGTTTCGATCCATATAAATAATAAATGGATCCTCATCAGGACATTTAGAATAAGCATGCCTGTGTGTAATTGCCTGTAATGACTGAGGTACAATTAATTGGGAGAAGAAAAAGGGGGGAAAAAAGAAAGTACAAATAATTAAAAAGGAGCACCGATTCAGGTACCAACATTAGAATAAAATAGGGACTAGTCTGTTTCATGTAACAAGGTTTGTGAGCAACTCATATATAGATTACAATTGAACATTTGCCCTAATGCAAGGGAGACCATGTGAGTAGAGATAAACACATGAAAGGAAGAAAAATGCATAGCCGTTCTACGCTTGTCCGCGTGAAAGTACCTAAGAGATAAAAAAGGCGAGCGATTACGCTGTGAGCTGGGAAGAGTGAGTGTTCGCGCCTTTAGTAAGCTTAGCCGTGAATAAACAATTATAGGGAGACACATACGTGTTGGCAATTCCCGCATGGAAAATAACCAATATATAGCTGAAGGCACAGATGGCGAGCAGCCAATACCTGAAGAGGAAAAATAGAAAAGCTGTAGTGAGGGGGGAAAAAAGAAGTTAAGATAGATGCCAAATGATGGGCAGGCAGGTGCTTACCACGAAAGATAAAATCAGAGGTATGGGGGAGCCAGACCGGCTAGGGCGTCAAAGGCAAGGTATAAATGTAGAGTGACCTGTACAAACAAGGGTAATAGGAAATTGTAAGGAGCGTGCTGATCAACCGCTCAAGAACAGAAATTAGTGAGTAATGGGAATTGAGGGCTTTCCCATCCAGTGACAGGAAGGCACGATGGCTTATGCATCCAGATGGAGGAGGGAGCTGCAGCCGCGTGCTCCTGATTCCAGATAAGGGGTTATTCTGTAAGGAAAGATTGAGGTCAAGTTTGAAGAATGGTGGTGTCTTCAAGCATTGTGAAAGGTCGTGGGTGGGAGAGAGCGCTTACCTAGGTCCGTGTTCCTGGGTGGCAGACAGTGTGTGCCGGCTTCCGAAATGCGGGAGAGAGAGTCCCAGGCCAGCTGGGTTTAAGGAGCGTGTGGATGTGCGCAATTGGACAGAAATGGTCATGTGGTCTATGAATTGAAATGGAAGAGGGACTAGGGAAGGAAAGAATGGTGTCGGCCATCTTTAAGCAGGTAGGGAAAGAATGGTGTCGGCCATCCTTAAGCAGGTAGGGAAATGGCCGAGTGGTAGAGTGTTGAATGCACTTCAGATGGCGAGAGCATTTAGAGAAGATAGGTCACGGAAGTGAGAGTAAAAGAGAATTGATATCCAGAGTTTCAGGAAAAGTGAAAACGGGGTGCCCATTGGTGAAATTCTATATAGTTACGAGTGTCAGGCGCTTACGTGATTAAAGGGTCAGAGTTAAGTACGGTCGGCCAGAGGCAAGTGGAACGATGCCTATAAATCAAGTTGAGTTCATAAAATACGAATTGATATAAAGAGGGACAGTAGAAGGTTGGTGGAACAAAACATGTAAGCAATAAGCAGGCACGATCACAATGCTAAATATACATGGGTGTCGAGATAGTAATACTGCCATTGAAGGGTTACAGGTATTGTACAATTAAACCATAATTGCGTTATGCTTTATATAAGTGTGGTCCAGTCTTCAAGCCGGTTCAGACCTGTGTGTATGCTGTTAGACTTCAGGATCCATTTTAATTCTTCCTTGTTGAGTAGTTTGGAGATGTCCCCGCCTCTTGGGGGTGGTTTAACCACGCTAATGACAGTCCAGCGTATGTCATTGTCAGTATGACCGGTTTCCTCAAAATGTTCAACAAGGGGGGCATTTTGTGTCTTACAACGTACTCTGCTGCGATGTTGGCAGATCCTGATGCGTATCTTTTGGGTGGTTTGCCCTATGTAGATTTTATTACATGGACATAAAATAGCATAAACAACATTGTGTGTATTGCAATTAGAGAACGATTTTAGTACGATTTTAGTATTTTCAAAAACAATTTCTTTACATTCAATGGTGAAGTCGCATACACTACAGTTTCCACACTTTGCGTGCCCAGTAAGAGGTGCAAGACCCCAGTGATCATTGAGGGTGCTCGAGGGTTTAGTATTGGGTAAGGCTGCACGCACAAGATGGTCTTTAATATTTTTGTTCTTCTTGAAAGCAAACATCGGACGTTCAAGATTAAGTGTGCCAGCATTTAGGACCCCCCAATTCTTAATGATAGTTTTGCGTATAATGTTAGAGACCGGGGAAAGGTAGTAACGCAGACTAGGCGATTATGGGAGGGTTTTTCCCTTGGTTCAAGGAGGACGTCTCGAGGACAATACCAGGCTCTTTTCATGGCATTGCGGACTAGCCTACGTGGGTAGCCTCTGCTTGTTAGTTTGTTGTTCAGCACTTTGGCCTCATGGAAATAATCTTCTTTGAGTGAGCAGTTCCTCCTAATCTGGAGGAACTGAGAGTACGGTAAAGACTCACTGAGCGCGCGGGGATGGTGGCTGTCGTATCTTAATAGTGTGTTGCGCTCGGTAGGTTTGCGGAAAAGGCTGGTGATTAGTATCCCTTCTTTATGGAGGACATTGAGAACAAGGAATGGAATGGAAGCTTTGTCATACGTCAATGTGAATATGAGGCCTTCGCAATTGTTATTAAGCCAGTGGCGAAATGAATGCAGGGTTGTTTCAGTATCTTGCCAGATCAGAAAAATATCATCTATGTATCTCTTCCACTTAATAATGCCATCCTGGAATGGATTATAAGGTGACAAAATGCAGTTTTTCTCAAGAGAATCCATGTACAATATCGCTAAGTTTGGAGCAAAAACGGCCCCCATTGATGTGCCCTTCACCTGTTGAAAAAACTGCTCATCAAATAGGAAAAAATTCCTCGTGAGGCAGATCTCTAGAAGTTGCAGTATGAAGACTGTGGGGACAGCATGGGGACGTGGACGGTTATTGAGAATGGTCTCCATCACTAATAAGGAGTCAATTTGGGGGATATTTGTGTACAAGGACTACACGTCCAAAGTACACAAAGTATCCGTATTGGGATTGAAGGGGTGGTTTTCTATGATGTTAATCATGGCCATGCTGTCACGGATATAGCATTCGGTGTGAGGGACAAAGTCCTTAATGAAAAAATCGACGTATTGTCCAAGTGGCTCTAAAATTGAGCCACAACCAGAAACTATCGGGCGGCCCGGGAAGTTATCCTGACTCTTATGCACTTTGGGCAGAGTGTAGATAACTGGGGTGCGAGGCGATTTGGTGTTTAAAAACTGATGTTCATGTTTGCTCAGGAAGGTCTCGAGCAGGGGTTCCTACACTCTGCCCAAAGTGCATAAGAGTCAGTATAACCCCCCGGGCCGCCCGATAGTTTCTGGTTGCGGCTCAGTTTTAGAGCCACTTGGACAATACGTCGATTTTTTCATTAAGGACTTTGTCCCTCACACCGAATGCTATATCCGTGACAGCATGGCCATGATTAACATCATAGAAAACCACCCCTTCAATCCCAATACAGACACTTTGTGTACTTTGGACGTGGAGTCCTTGTACACAAATATCCCCCAAATTGACTCCTTATTAGTGATGGAGACCATTCTCAATAACCGTCCACGTCCCCATGCTGTCCCCACAGTCTTCATACTGCAACTTCTAGAGATCTGCCTCACAAGGAATTTTTTCCTATTTGATGAGCAGTTTTTTCAACAGGTGAAGGGCACATCAATGGGGGCCGTTTTTGCCCCAAACTTAGCGATATTGTACATGGATTCTCTTGAGAAAAACCGCATTTTGTCACCTTATAATCCATTCCAGGATGGCATTATTAAGTGGAAGAGATACATAGATGATATTTTTCTGATCTGGCAAGATACTGAAACAACCCTGCATTCATTTCTCCACTGGCTTAATAACAATTGCGAAGGCCTCAAATTCACATTGACGTATGACAAAGCTTCCATTCCATTCCTTGATCTCAATATCCTCCATAAAGAAGGGATACTAATCACCAGCCTTTTCCGCAAACCTACCTAGCGCAACACACTATTAAGATACGACAGCCACCATCCCCGCGCACTCAGAGACTATTTACCGTACTCTCAGTTCCTCTGGATTAGGAGGAACTGCTCACTCAAAGAAGATTATTTCCATGAGGCCAAAGTTCTGAAAAACAAACTGACAAGCAGAGGCTACCCACGTAGGCTAGTCCGCAATGCCATGAAAAGAGCCTGGTATTGTCCTCGAGATGTCCTCCTTGAACCAAGGGAAAAACCCTCCCAAAATCGCCTAGTCTGCGTTACTACGTTTTCCCGGTCTCTAACATTATACGCAAAACTATCATTAAGAATTGGGGGTCCTAAATGCTGGCACACTTAATCTTGAACGTCCGATGTTTGCTTTCAAGAAGAACAAAAATATTAAAGACCATCTCGTGCGTGCAGCCTTACCCAATACTAAACCCTCGAGCACCCTCAATGATCACTGGGGTCTTGCACCTCTTACTGGGCACGCAAAGTGTGGAAACTGTAGTGTATGCGACTTCACCATTGAATGTAAAGAAATTGTTTTTGAAAATACTAAAATCGTACTAAAATCGTTCTCTAATTGCAATACACACAATGTTGTTTATGCTATTTTATGTCCATGTAATAAAATCTACATAGAGCAAACCACCCAAAAGATACGCATCAGGATCTGCCAACATCGCAGCAGAGTACGTTGTAAGACACAAAATGCCCCCCTTGTTGAACATTTTGAGGAGACCGGTCATACTGACAATGACATACACTGGACTGTCATTAGCGTGGTTAAACCACCCCCAAGAGGCAGGGACATCTCCAAACTACTCAACAAGGAAGAATTAAAATGGATCCTGAAGACTTACAGCATACACACAGGTCTGAACCGGCTTGAAGACTGGACCACACTTATATAAAGCATAACGCAATTATGGTTTAATTGTACAATACCTGTAACCCTTCAATGGCAGTATTACTATCTCGACACCCATGTATATTTAGCATTGTGATCGTGCCTGCTTATTGCTTACATGTTTTTGTTCCACCAACCTTCTACTGTCCCTCTTTATATCAATTCGTATTTTATGATTCAACTTGATTCATAGGCATCGTTCCACTTGCCTCTGGCCGACCGTACTTAACTCTGACCCTTTAATCACGTAAGCGCCTGACACTCGTAACTATATAGAATTTCACCAATGGGCACCCGTTTTCACTTTTCCTGAAACTCTGGATATCAATTCTCTTTACTCTCACCTCCGTGACCTATCTTCTCTAAATGCTCTCGCCATCTGAAGTGCATTCAACACTCTACCACTCGGCCATTTCCCTACCTGCTTAAAGATGGCCGACACAATTCTTTCCCTACGTGCTTAAAGATGGCCGACACCATTCTTTCCTTCCTAGTCCCTCTTCCATTTCAATTCATAGACCACATGACCATTTCTGTCCAATTGCGCACATCCACACGCTCCTTAAACCCAGCTGGCCTGGGACTCTCTCCCGTATTTCGGAAGCCGGCACACACTGTCTGCCACCCAGGAACACGGACCCAGGTAAGCGCTCTCTCCCACCCACGACCTTTCACAACGCTTGAAGACACCACCATTCTTCAAACTTGACCTCAATCTTTCCTTACAGAATAACCCCTTATCTGGACTCAGGAGCACGCGGCTCCCTCCTCCATCTGGATACATAAACCATTGTGCCTTCCCCTTCCCATCACTGGATGGATAAGCCCTCAATTCCCATTACTCACTAATTTCTGTTCTTGAGCGGTTGCTCAGCACGCTCCTTACAATTTCCTATTACCCTTGTTTGTACAGGTCACTCTACATCTATACCTTGCCTTTGATGCCCTAGCCGGTCCGGCTCCCTCATACCTCTGATTTTATCTTTCTTGGTAAGCACCTGCCTGCCCATCGTTTGGCATCTATCTTAACCTCTTTTTCCCCCCTCACTACAGCTTTTCTATTTTTCCTCTTCAGGTTTTGGCTGCTCGCCATCTGTGCCTTCAGCTATATATTGGTTATTTTCCATGCGGGAATTGACAACACGTATGTGTCTTCCTATAATTGTTTATTCATGGCTAAGCTTACTAAAGGCGCGAACGCTCACTCTTCTCAGCTCACAGCGCATGCGCTCGCCTTTTTTATCTCTTAGGCACTTTCACGCGGCCAAGCGTAGAACAGCTATGCATTTTCTTCCTTTCATGTTTTTATCTCTACTCACACGGTCTCCCTTGCATTAGGGCAAATGTTCAATTGTAATCTATATATGAGTTGCTCACAAACCTTGTTACATGAAACAGACTAGTCCGTAATTTATTCTAATGTTGGTACCTGAATCGGTGCTCCTTTTTAATTATTTGTACTTTCTTTTTTCCCCCCTTTTTCTTCTCCCAATTGTACCTCAGTCATTACAGGCAATTACACACAGGCATGCTTATTCTAAAGGTCCTGATGATGATCCATTTATTATTTATATGGATCGAAACACCGTTGACACCCGATACAACTTATACACTGCTCTAAATTGTTATTTAATGTGTAAAGGTGGTTCCTTGCGATTTGTTTGTTACATTGAGAAATTTTGTGTTTAACAAACCTATAGCTTTGCCTGAACCTTCTGTGTTTTCTATTGTTTGTCCCTCTTGGTTTAGTAGGATGCAGGCTTGTGTCCCACTTACAAAATTGTTTTGTCTGTATTGTTCCTATCTGAATTTAAAATATTAAATATCTGACCTCTGTCCGGCTGGACAAGTTATACAAATATAGTACTGACTGGGTCTATATTCATTCCCCCTCTTTATTGGCGTTTTCCTAGGGACCACTGTTCTTAAAAATAGCTCGATTCCCAAGGTCCCTGGCAGACCTTACTTGGGTTCCCTTGTTTCTTTAAAATAGGCATTCTGAAAGTGGCATTTTCAGAATTGCAATTTTAAATTCGGCTTCACCATAAGTTGTGATTTTAAATTTGGATTCCAGAGACACCAGACTTGAAGGTCTTATCTCTTCCCAATTAGGAATTACACTTATAACATGTAATAAGGTAATCTAAATGTTATCCTATGGGAAAGATAGACCTTGCAGAAGTGAAAAACAAATTTAAGTGTTTTTTACTACCAGGACATGCAATACTTAAAAGTAAATGTCCTACCTTTTAAATACACTGCACCCTGCCCTTGAGCTGTCCAGGGCCTATATTAGGGGTCACATTTAGGTTTTAAAAAAGAAGGTTTATACCTGGTAAGGGGTTTAGCTTGCCAGTTCGACATGGCAGTTTAAAACTGCACACACAGGCCCTGCAGTGGCAGGCCTGAGACCTGAGACTACTTAAGTGGGTGGCACAATCAGTGCTGCAGGCCCACTAGTAGCATTTTATTCACAGGCCCTGGGCACATGAAGTGCACTTCACTAGTGTTGGAAATGGCCCTTTCTAGGGTGGTTTCCCTCAACATTTTGCTTTTCTCCTTCCCAGTGTTCCATTGCTCTGGGTCAGATTTGGGCAGAAAACTGGGAGGAGATATTTAGTGAACAGAAGGACCAGATTGATTGATATCTACCAATGCGCTCCAAAAATAGGAGAAATATAACATTGGTCAATGTGGACTTTGATAAGATGATGCCAGATACTTTTTTAATCTGCATTGACATTTGTAATGGATCTGTGCCAGGCCTGGGCGTAGTTCGCGGAGTTTTGCTATGCGGAGCTCCCCGAAGTGACAAAAAAACTCTGCAAAGCTCCGTAAGTGGCAGAGTGCAGTGCGAGCTGCCGTTCGCACTGGTCTTGCTGCTGCTCGGGTAGAAATTCTACCTGAGCGGTAGCTCGTGCTCGCGAACTTATGGTTTGCAAGCGCGAGACCCGGGGAAAAACTCCGCTGCACTACGCGGAACAGAGTTTTCTTCACTCCGCAAGCTCCGCGGAGCGCGGAGTGCAGAAAACTCTGCAAATTTCGCAAAGGAGGCGGAGTTCACTGCCCAGGCCTAATCTTTGCAGAATACCTCCTTAGAGAGTTATGTGGTGGAGTACACAGTCCTGGTCATGGTCATAACCCGAAAAAGAACAATCCCAGTACCACTGGCTCTAAAAAAAGCCAAGTCAGGGACTGCTGCAAAAAGCAAAGCTTTCCCCGGTATTTCCTATGGAGGAAATATTTGATGGAGATAGGCAGGTAGAGGAAAATTATGAGATCTTCTGCGAACATATAGTAACTAGACTAGACTTGGTTACTCCTCTAAAGAATTATAAGAAAAAGGGTAGACCTTCCGCACCGTGGTACAACGAATTACTTAGAACTCTAAAGATGAGCTGCAAGTCAGCAGAGAGAAAATGGAGGAAGGGATATTCAGAGGAAGACAAAACCGCCTGGAAAAAGGCAATGGCTCACTATAAAAAAGAAATTGGCAGAACTAAAGCAGAGTACTTTGCAGACCTGATTTTAAGGTCCTCAAATAGTGCCAGAAGCATCTTTAAAATAGTGGGGGACATTGCCAATCCAGAGTGCACCAAAAATAAGATACAGCCTTCACAGGATCTTTGTAATAACCTCGCGATTTTTTTTGAGGATAAGATCACCTCTATTCTCGAGGGTCTGGGGCCAAGTAGTCCATGCACCGAGGGAAGCGACGAGGTAGAGGCAATAAAAGCACCTCAGGAAAAGGAAAGAGAAAGTATGGGGGAAAACCCCAACTTGTTTGATCACTTTGAACTCCCGTCAGTGCAGGATTTTGCAAAGATAGCACTAGGTATCTCCTCAGGCTCACCGTTGGATCCATTGCCACATAGAATATGGAAAGAGCTGAGTTCAGAGCTATTTCCAACTACCAGACAAATCTGTAATCAATCACTGTCCAGCGGGTTAGTACCGGACTGTTGGAAACAAGCGGTAGTGACACCTTTGTTGAAAAAGCAACTCTGGATCCTGGCTGCCCCAAGAATTATAGACTGATCTCCCTGCTGCCTTACCCTATAAAGATCATAGAGCGGGTGGTCAGTAAAGCACTCTCCAAGTTCTTGGAAACTAACGAGATATTGGAGGATGTGCAATTTGGCTTCTGCCCTGGGCATGGTACGGAGACTGCTCTGGTAACCGTATTGGATGATCTTCGAATGCGGACGGACAGGGGGCAGTCAGCAATACTGATTCTGCTTGACCTGTCCACCGCTTTCGACACGGTTAACCATGAGATACTTCTGGCCAGGCTCAGGGACATAGGGATAGTGGGTACAGAATGGAAATGGTTCCAATCATACCTATCCAAGAGGCGACAGGCAGTGGCTCTCTCACCGTTTCAATCTGAGTTCACTAACAACCTATACAGTGTTCCTCAGGGATCTGCTATCAGCCCAATACTATTCAACATATATCTGAGACCATTGCTGGCTGACATTAAAGCTCATAACGTTAGCCTTATTAATTATGCCGATGACACGCAGCTCATCTTGTCATTGGAGGGAGACCATTTCACCTCATTGGAAGATTTCCACACCTGCATGAAGGATGCCTCTGGCTGGCTGAGAGAAAACTCTCTTCAATTTAATGCAGACAAGACAGAGATCTTGTGCTGCGCAGCAGAGTAAAGTTCCTCGTCCGCTACCAGATGATTTCTGGCCTATACCGACCGATATTCCTCTAAGATCTTCAGAGACGGTGCGTAATTTAGGAGTTATATTCGATGATAAACTAAGCCTTGAAGCCCAGATCAACAAAACTGCTGGTTGCTCTTTTGCTCTCATCAGGGTGCTCCGAAAGATCCTACCAATGCTACCATCACAGGCCAGAGCACTGGTAGTTAGAAGTGTTATTTGAGTAGACTTGACTACTGTAACGCACTGCTGCTAGAGTCTCCAAAGTACCTAATTGAGAGACTGCAGAGGGTCCAGACAATGGCGGCCAAACTGGCCTTAGCAAGACCAAGACAGTCATCCGCATCACAAGCGCTGGCAGAGCTACACTGGCTTCCAGTGTCAGAAAGGATAAAGTTTAAATCTCTCTGCTTAGTGTTCAAAGCTCTGCATGGTGTTGGACCCAAACCCATGCAGTACAAATTTGCATGGTATGTCCCCACCCGGAGTTTACGCTCATCTTCGGCCAATTTGGTTAAGGTGCCCAAATTCAGAAAGATAACATCAGGTGGGAGAGCTTTTAGCATTGCAGCAGCAAAGCTCTGGAATACACTTCCCACCAACATCAGACAGTTAGAGGGTCTGATGCCATTTAGGAAGAGAGTCAAAACCTGGCTCTTTCCAAGAGAATTAATTTTATTGGCTTGCCTCGATCAGTCTACTCAGGGCCGTTCTGTCCATCCACGGCTGACCTGAGCACATGTTCAATAGCGCCAGGATACCCTTTGGGCGACAGTGCGCTTTACAAGTGCCCGATACAATACAATACAATGGTCATTCTTGTGTCTTTGAATAATCAAACAACCTTAGAAAAGGGCAAAGTGTATTTGATTGTAAAGAGGAACAATAGAGCCTCCTGTTGAGATTAAAGGCTGGGTCTGATGGTGCTAGGAGTAAATGGGCTGTGAAATAACTATAAAGTAGCTGGATAGGGAGTGATAGTGTGTATGAATAAAGGGATGGCTAAGAGTGCAAGGACTGATGAAAGAGTTCATGGATGGGTGAAAGGTTAAGTTGATGAGTGAGTGCATGGATGCATGATTTAATGGGGCTTGTTAGAAGTGTTTATATAGCCAGTGTGCTTGGTGTTCCTTCTTCAAAATAAAATACAGCTGACCTATGTTCCGCAACATGCCATATGTTGTTTCAAACTAACCTCTGCAGCTTTACTTGCATGAAATTGGTAGTTCAGATAAATGGATGGACACAATATGGCAAGAATTGCCACAATATTGACATGGACGGCATTATCACAGAAGGTGAAACCATCATGCCATTGATGCTAGGAAAAGCATTATGGGAGAGCGCTCTTATTCCAAGGATAGCCATAATTTGATGTAACAAATTACCACAATTATGCATTGGCTCTCATCACTGAACAAAAGTGTTATATCTTGCTTATGTATTCATGCATCTCACCTGTTACCTTGGGTCCTAGTTGCTCAGCCAATGTGAGTGTTCTGACTGGAATGTTGGTGTGGTGATGATGAATGGAATGCTTGGGTGCCTGTGTGGTGAGGTGTGACAGTTGGAGTATGGGCTGAGCAGCAGGCAGGCTGCTCCTGGTGGGGCAGCTGTCTATGGATCCAACAACCTACAACTTAATCTGAATAAATCATCCTAAACTACACTTGGCTACCAGACATTGATTACAACATAATTTTGGCGAGGATCTGGACACAGACGCATGTGTTGCAACTGGTTTTACTGAGGCTGGCACTCAAAAGAACATTGTAAAACTGAAGAAAATTACAGAAACTACAGATGCTGACACCAAAAAGTACATTTGAAGATGGAAGATTTTCACAGAAACTAAAGGAGACTAGAAGTATGCTGAGAAACTGAAGCACAACGCCTGACAGCCCCACCAGTGTCCTGTTCATCAGACAGGCCCCAGCCTAGGCTTGTTTCAGTTAGCTACATGATATGGACTTCGTGCTTTTAACATCCACCAGTTTCCTCTTCAACTGGATAGCCCAGTTGGGTGTGTACATATCATTTACTCCAGTGTCATTTACTGCTGTGTTCGAGTCAAGCCAATTTTTCAGCGCTCTATATTTATGGACTTGCTGTGACTTTGTCAAACTACTGTCACCATCGGTTGGCCTTAACTGGCAGTGGCAAAATGGGAGTCAGATAGTAGTGAGCCTCTGTAACTGACAGTGAGGAATCATGTAGCCAATATGCCCACCAGAACTGCAATTGCTGGTGCTGCTGTCAGTGAGTCATTACAAGACTATAACAGAATCCCAGCACGGAACCGCTGGCATGTCCGGCATGTGGAAAGGCGTGTTAGCTGTTGCAGTCACGAATGGAATGCGGTGAGAGTGATGGTAGCATTATGCTTGGTACACATAATGCTGAGTGTTTTTCGAGGACCAGTCTTGCTTGAAACTCATTTGTGTGCTGGGGTCAAATGAGTTTTGCCGATAATTAACTGTGAGTACTTTAGTTATTTTAAATTGCGTATCTATGAGGCGCTGGATTTTGAAAACTGCACCGTTGTTGAAGCCATGCATGCGCAAGGCTTACAGGATTTGTATGGCCACTTGGAGGTCGTCAGTTGCTGTGGAGCCGTCGCGCACAATTCCTTGATGAAGTCTTGGGGTTGCGAGAAGGTGCATCTGTACAAGCAGTGACAGTCATCGCGTGCTGTGCAACAACGTTTTGGTGTGCCTGGAGCCACCCGGCAGGCGCCATATCTGTGTTCCACCATTTTTCAGTTGAGGCAGCATGCAAATCCCAAGGATTTCCTTTCAAGATGTGTTTCGTAAATTGAGTGGCTCGGTTTGACCTCACAGTTTTACGGGACTGGAACTCGCGCAAGAACCACACACCACGCTGTACTTGAAGCGTAAAAGGCCATTTTATTAGGACAAGGTTGCAATCATTTAGTCTTTATTAAAACAATACATAAATGCAATAAATATACTTTCCCCCTCCCATTCCGACTCATTCTTCATTCATCCTTCTCAAAACCATCTCACCTGTTTGACTCTTCCCCATTCACTCAGTGACCTCCTTCTTCTCCCAATTCTCACCTTCACTTGCCCTCCAAGCATCCTCTGTTGAATTTCCTTCATTGCCTCCCGCGCCCCGCTATCAGTCACCTGTGTACCGTTCTCCCCCCCGAGGGGTGGATCCGCCCGTATGTGACTCACCACCCCTCAAAGTACCGCCAACCAGGGAAACCCCCGTATGGCGGTTCCCTGCCCCACCCCCGGTTCCTGGGCACATTTCGCCTCTGCGGCACCCGGTGGATGACCAATCCACCACCTAAACTTGTGTCCCCTATAAAGTGCTATTGTTGAGACAATCGTTGGTCGCGAAAGGTGCCAACCCTACGCAGGACCTCTTGCTCCCCCAGTGCCTGTGCACCGAACGCTTCCCCCCTCTGCATCACCTGTTGGATGACCATCCACTACTTCAACGTGCACCCCATGCCACCATTAACATTTCCGGGCCAATCCTCGTCTGGAAAAACTGCCCCCCATTACGGTGAACCACCATCCGCCACCGTTACCTGCATCCCGTGTAAAAAATTCACATTTTCGGGCCAATCCTTGTCCGTGAAAGGTGCCCCCCATCACGGTGAACGACCATCCACCACCGTTACCTGCATCCCGCGTACACAATTAACCTTGTCGGGCCAATCCTCATCCGTGAAAGGTGCCCCCATCGCGGTGAACGACCATCCACCACCTGTACCTGCATCCCGTGTAAACAAGTAACCCTTCTGGGCCACTCCTTGTCCATGAAAGGTGCCCCCCATTGCGGTGAACGACCATCCACCACCGAAGCCTGTGTCCCGTGTAAATAAATAACAGTTCCGGGCCAAACCTCGGCTGTAAAACGCGCCCCCTTTTTTAAACAAGACCACCTGTTTCCTCGAAACAGTCACCTCATCAGCGGGCCATTGCATGGCAAGTCAGTTCGATAGCACCCCGATCCCCTCGTCTGCACGGCACAATTCATTCACCTGACCAAATTGCCCCACGTTCCATTACATTGACCATATCCCCTTCCATGCCTCATAGTGTAAAACCAAACCTGACACATCCCAGAATACACTGTTTTCCAACTTATTATTTCTTTTGGCACGATGTCAGCCATACTGGCCACAACTCCCCCCAATTTCATACCAGTGTTTCCCCCATCATTTCACAGCCCGATGACTGTGTTCCCCGCCCGGTAACGTCCGTACACCGGCTAGTTGCCTCCTTTGCTGTCCAATGCCCGGGTGAATGGCCACCCGATCCAGGCGACTGCCCCGGATCCCGATCCACTCCCCAGCTCCTGTAGTAGAAAAAGAATGATTAGTCCTGCAAGAATTACGTCCCCTTTCCCTCAGACCCCGTTCGGCAGTCGTTACAAATCCATCCGAAAAAAAACTCCTGGTCCAGTACCTATATCGTCAAAGAAAACACCTGTCGGACTCCCCTCGTCCTCGGCCATCAGCCTCCTCCCCCCACCTCCTAACGCCACCACAGGTACAGCCCCCAATACGTGGAATCGTACGTCACCTTACGGGAGCCCCACCCCAAGAGCCCGGCCTCCGTATGAGACCTATACTGCCTGTCTCTCTGACCTTCTGCCTTCCACATTTGGAAAAAACAAAAACGTCCCCCAGCCGGAGGTCTTCACTCCCTTGCCACCAATCACCACTGCCTTATGCCCTCTCCTCGCTCCCCCCTGCTCGTTTGACACACTTCTGACTTGCCCCAGAAAACTGCCACCAACACAAACCACTAAACCCACCCCAACTGCCCCATGCCAGGGCACACCTCCCTCACAACTGCGCCTCAAAGCACTGACGCCGCTCAGCTCGACCAATCATGTGCCTCAATGTTTTACCCCCAAAAATGCCAGGCGCTACACCACCTGTCACCACAGCCATCTCCCCTTTGTCTGCTGCTCCACATTGACCATAGCATACCGTCCCCAGGGTGTGCACCACCATGCTCTCCGTTCCCCCAACCCTTGAAGAATATCAGATTGTCAGTGTCTTTTTATGACACTACCACCGTGTGCCGGCTCCCTGTTTCATACCTTCCCAACCATTCCTGCACCTACCCTACCTCACATGCCCCTGTTGCCGCACCATTTGCCCTGCCAAACAACGTCCCCTTCGAAACTCTTAGGGCTCCCTGACACTCTGCCTTGCGCCTTCCATATCCTGCTGTGCACCCCGCCCAAAACCACCTTCTACGGTACAGCAAACCTGCCCCCGGCCCTGCCTGGGCTTCCGCATTCTGTCTCCCTGTCACCTCCTCCCCACGTACCCTTCGTGTAGCTCCCCCCAACCCTTCATACGCTGCCATAGACCTCCCCTTCCATCCTACCTGTGGCTTGAGTGTCCCACCGCCTTCCTAAAGAAACTCTGGCACGCAGCCACAATCCCCTGTCAAATATCCCCGCTACTACCCATGAGACCCCCTTGGACCCACTGTAGCTTACGGCGCCAAAGGCCCCCCTGTCCAGCCCCCATGCAAGTCCTGCCTATATCGCTGCCCTTCCTCGTGCTGCAACAATGCTTGCGCCCAGGTACCCCCAGAACCCCGCAGCTCTTCGCAACCCCAGCCCCCCCCAAGTGCAATTCGTCAGCACGCCTGCCTCTCTAAACCGTCGTAGACTCGACAGTCCATACCTGGCCCCCCGTCATGTAGCCTGCTACGTCTCCCGTTGTTCCGGCTTCCTCTTGTGAGACATCGAGCGCCAGGGACCCGTGGCCAGCAGCTAACCGGAAAGGACCTCTTGGCCCTGATATCCCCATACCCTCCTGCGTAACGTCAGTGGTCATCCGGTCCCCATGCCCCTGTAGTGACCTGCTTTGCAGATAACCCCCAAGGAGACCCCGCACCCCCCCCGATCAGTCGGGCCTGCCCCATCACCATGTCTTAAGTGCACTCTTCGTAACACCGCCCCAGTCGCCAGCCGGCATCGCTAAGTTTGAACTGACCGTGACTTGTGACCCGCAGGTCATAGCCCCAGTGAAAAAAATCCCCCATTCCTCTTGCCCTTCCACCATGGCCCCCAGCCACTGCGGCCCCCAAACCCCACATCCTGCCCCTATGGTTTGATACCGAGAACCGCTTGCGTGCCAACCGGCACCTCTGGCCCTATGTGTTGCTCTCCTCCATGTAACCGATAGTGAACAGTCACCCACTGTTTACTCACTACTGTCCCCCACAGTTTACAGCATTTATCAACATTATTGCCCATAATTTCACCTCAAACACACAACCATTGAAACGCCAGGATTTGAACCCATCACCCTTGGCCCATGAGTCTGAGACCTTGACCCCCAGGACCCGGTGACTCATTGGCTACCACCTGTCCGTTTGGACCCATGCCCCACCCCTCACTTGGCCCCGATCAGCCTCTTGCACCTGCCACTGCATCCCTCACAGCCCAGTACCTACCCTGGCCGACCAGCCGAAAATCCTCACGTTCACCCAGTTTTCCCCCGTCCCAAGGCCTCAGCCGTAATCCCGTACCTGAGTGTCCGTCCGGGACCTCCTCCTCCTGCCCAGGAGATGCTGTTCCCCATTTCTGTTGTGTCCTTAGCTCTGTTCGTGGCCTCATTTGACTCCTTTAACAACAACGAAACAGTCCGGTTACCGGAAATCCCTCCCCTCCCCCTCTCACAAACCGACTCAGCCCCGGCCCTTGACACATGTCATCATCCCTTCCACAACCTGATCCCCAACGCACACCTTCCCGTTCAACCTGCGTCACTCAACATCCATGTCAACACACCCCCTACTGTGTCCCTCAACATCCATGCCATCTCGCACAAACTGTAAGCATAACTGTAAAATTCACAACGTGGTATTGCCCGCTGCGCGATCCCACGACGGAGGGCAGGCTGCCGCGGACCCCCCTACTGCTTCCGGCCAGTGTCTTGAGGCCGTTGTGCGCCCCACCGGCATCACCCCCTACTGCCGGCCTCAAACCGGTCCTGGTTCCCCCCCCACCTGGTCGCTCAAACCAGGTGGGCCCCAAGCACCACCGGGCCTCGTGCCATGCTGGCTGTCCCTCGCCCCTGCTCTGGGTACCCCTAAATGCCGCCCTCAACCCCCGACAGCACCCTGACTCCCGCCCCCCCTCCCACGCCGCAAACCCCGATCAAGGTCCTGCCTCGCCCTTCCCGTTGCCGCCTCCCCTTACTGGGCCCCCCCCAGCACATCAGCCGGCCCTAGAGCTCCCAGTGCCATCTACAAACCACACAAATGTTACTGCGGTGCAAATAATAATGGTACAGGCAGTGAATTGGGGGGGAGGGGGCAGCAGAACATCCAAGAGTGGTGAGGCTGATAAGCCCCACGGTCATTAGCCAGCTGCATGAATACTGCAATGAATGCAGGTAGTCACAGCCCACCGGCGAGGCCCAGTAGGGTCGGTGCGCGCTCGTCCCTGCCCCCCCTCCCCTGCCTCATACCGCTGCCGGGCCTCACCCCGAAACGCACCAGGCCGCACCCGCCGAGCTCCCGCCCACCCCCCTGCCTCGTGACCATTGGCTGCATGCGCAGTGGCAGCGGGCAGACGCGCGGCCCGGCTCTACCCCCTGCCCCCTCGCTGCCCGGACACCAGGATCGGGTTGCCCCCCCTCTACCTGACGCCGCCGTCGCTGTCGGTGGAGGCTCTACCTCCCTGACCACCACTGCCGCAGCACCTCCGAAATCGCCGTCCCGCATGCGCAGGCCATCCCGGCCCAGATCAGCGGCACACCCGGCCGCAGCAGCTCCTCCCGGCCCACCCAGCTACGCACACGCAGCGCGGTGCCGACAGCCGCCGCGTCCATGGAGCCTTCGCGTGGCACCCCTTAAAACTACCTTACAGTATCCTGATGCACAAGAAACCCACGCCGATTGACGAATCGGCCACCTGCCCTAACCACACGCTAACCATCCCTACCACAAACTTTCTTTCTACCCCCCGGTGGTGCTCAGGTGTCAGGAAGAGGCCGGATCTTCCTCTCCTGACACCTTATATACCCTCCCAGCTCCCGCCCCTTCCTTTGCCCCTCTAATCCCACCCCCACCTTGTCCATCCGGCAGTTGCGCGAATACCCCAGGGGAAGACTGGTCTGCGACCTTTACTTCCCCTGGGGGCCGCATTGGCAAGACACAGCAAGATACAAAGTGTAGTGATTCTAGAGCCTTCCTGCTTCTTCTACGGTACTGAGATTATGGCTGTTTGACAGAAGCATATTTGCATATTTTTTCTCTCTGAAACTGTGACATGTAAGTCCTGCAATAGGCTCGGTGTGTGCTGTGCCAGGCTCTTGCTTATGTTTAGCATGTCACAACATTTTCGGATCGTCAAGTTGCAAGGAACACGAATCACCATCGATACAGTGGCAGTATCCTGTGTTTGCAGCAGAAAGGGTGTTCGTCCTTTCTTTCAGAAGTATACTTTCGGTTCTGAGTTATGTTTTCCAGGTTGCTTTCCACTGGTGTCTTAGAGTGACTTATCTGGACATGTTTACTATTACAGAGAGTTCTGTTACTGATGCATTTTCTGCCTGTGTATGAGTGCTGCCATATTTTACCTTTGGTTTTATGAATGTGCAGCTTTACATATTATATGAATCTTGTGAGGTAATCACATGTATCTAGCCTATTTTTAAATTTGCTATGCTCTATGAATGTCATCTGCCTAAGAGTTATTTACAATGTTCTTTTCGCTGTTGCATTGTATCTCACATTTGTGTTTATTAGTTATGTTACATGCAGTGTGGGTGTATTTTCTCACCGGTGTCTTTTGGGGGCAAGTTTGCCCTGTTTCTTTACTAACTGGTGTTTGGTTGAATGTCCAACTAGTCACATACGGTGCTGTGTTCTTTTGCGGTTTTTTTCTCGTATTATGGTTATTTCTTTCTTTCTGGTGTGCCAAGTCTAGCATATCAACTTTTTTTTGGTACGTGGAATTCCTTTTGAAATGTTATTCTACGTTTGCTTGTGGTTTTGCCACATTTCTTTTGCTCCATTTTCACAGTATACACTAGGTTGGTATGTTGACCTTTTACATTACATCTTACGCCACATTGCTACATTGAACTTTACATATCCCTTACACGTGGGATTGCGTTATGGGTGGGATTTGCCCACTTTCTTAGGTTAGCTTTTGTACCCTTAAATGATGGAGGTCCTGGGGTCTTAGTGGTTGGTGGTCACCCATTTTTAGTTAATATGTTACACACACTTAAATAAATGAGGGATGGAAATGGGTTATAGTCCCATTTCTACAATATACATTACAGACCCTTACACGAGGGATGTCTAGATGGGTTATAGTCGTATTTCTACAGTTTTCATTACAAGCCCTTCCCTGAAGGATCACTGGACGGGGTGCAGCTCACCCGTATGTTTACTTGTTTCCTCTACGTAAGGGATAGTGTTCTGGGGGTGCATGTCACCCGTGGCTATGCGTTACATTATTTACGCTTTGTTGGGGAATGTTCGGTTGGGTGTTTCACACCCACTTCTTCTGTGTGTTCACCTGTTTTATCTGTTTCTGTTCCTCACATGAAGTTTTGTTTTGTGAGTTTTGCTTAGTCTGCTGTCTAGTTACATATGATGTGTAATACAATATTGTTTCTTCAGTTTTGTTCTTTATATTTTTATCTGTTTTTATAAAGGGGAAGGATGGGTGATATTTCTTATGTATTTATTTATGCATCCTCTCTGCTTTCTTGATTGCTTAGTTCTTCACAAGATGTTTTGTTCTACCTTGCATCCCTGTGTATTAAACACATTTCCCTTAACCTGTATATATATATATGTGAATAGTTGTTTCCACCTTGCATCTTAAATTTTAATTTCTTTCTGAAGGGGAAGGATATGTTATATTTTGCTAACATATTCATGCATCTCCCCTGTTACCTTGGGTCCAAGCTGCTCAGCCAGTATGAGTTTTTTGAGTGGAATTTTGGGGTGGTGATGATGTATGGAATGCTTGGGTGACTGTGTGGTGAGGTGTGACAGTTGGAGTATGGGATGTTCCTGGTAGGGCTGCTGTCCAAGGATCCAGCAACCTACAACTTAATCTGAATAAATCATCTTAAATTACACTTGGCTACCAGACCTTGATTACAACAAAAAGTTACTATCTTTATTAGACCATTGCAGAATGTGCATATTTTTCCAGAAAATTAATGAAAGTCCATTATAATTATGCAAGATTACGTGAGGTGCGAAAGGGTTTGGACTGGTATCTTGCATCTTGCAGAACTTTTCTAGGCAAGGGTATTCATCAGCTAGAAAAAGTTACTGAAAGTACTGCACATGGTACATCATGAAAATAGTTTCTGGACACATCAGTCACTATGGTCAAAAATCAAGTGAAATAGTGTATTACGCGAAAGTTAAATGCGATTACGCTGTGTAATAAAAAGTTTACAAGGGCTTAGTCATCATGCCATGGATACCCACTTTATGGCAAAATATAGCACCGTTAAACCAGTGCCTGCATTATGTGGGTCGTGGAAACTTTCATGCCATTGATGCACACATTATGTGAGGAATTACTTTCATTATGCCAGACAGCATTGTAGGTAAAGTAGATACCATTTGCCCTCTATGTTGACATTATGACATTAATTAGAACCATTATGTTAGAGCCAGGAATGTACCTGAGGTTGGAAGCAGTATGTCAAGGTTCCCTATAAAATGTTAGGAATTGTCACTATTGCGCCAAGACTGTTACCATAATACACTGGCCGATATTACACCAGATGTGGGTACTAACAAATAACAGGTGTCCTCTGCAGGCAAATATATACTACCACAATGCCAGGACCAAGATAATCTGAAGATATAGCTGAGCATTCTAGTACTATGACCATACACCACTACTCCCAATATAAGAAAGCAGCCATGTAGTCCTAATTGAAATCTCTTCCCCTGACAGCCATAATGTACCTATACAAATTACTTCTGAGGAACCATGGAAACTTTCATATATACCATCCATTTTGCTTCTGCAAGCTTGGCCCTTGGAGTGGCCCAAGAAACATGTTCTAAAAGTATAAAGTCTGCTGCCAGACTTGCAGGAGCAGAATGAGGTGCTGCTGCACCCCCTACCTTTCTAACAGAAAGCAGTCAATGCATCAGTGGTCATAGGCAGAGCAGACACTAATAATGGTAAGCAATTGAGGCATCAGTGGCCCCATGTTGTACCTGCATTAATGGTATCATAACTACATAAATAAATAGTCAGCCGGCACCTCCATGAGGGTGAGAGCACCATGGTAAGAAAAGCCGTCCACCCCTCCTGATGCGATCATGTATCATTCAAATGGCCCTATGCCTGTAAAGAGGAAACATATCCATGCCTCATGAATGACAGTTGCAACACTCAAGAGTGCAACCAGAGTTGATCCTAAAGGGAATTGCACTGGCATCAACCAATATCTCATTGGGGCTGACCTACTGACCCTCCCTCAAAGTATTTTATGTTAATGAGGTGAGCTCTCGCAGGCCTAGAACTTCGTACTCAGTAATTCACAACAGTTGAACAGGAAAGCAAACCATCTGTTGGTCACATTAGATAGGCTGACTTCTTCAGGGAAGTGAAAATATTAATTCTCCAACTTGGCATATGAGACTTCACAGTTCAGGACTCTTTGGAATATCTATATCCGAAATCATGTTTGTTTATATTGTTTCCTTACTATGAGCACCCTAGTACCATGGGCAATTTGTGAGATGCCATAGGAATAACTTACGATTCACATAAATGAAATAATTAATGAATGATTAAAAGAATGAATGCTAGTATTGGATGTCTCTGTAATGGATGAACGTATAGCGAGATACATAAACCTAGGAGGTAGCCAAGAGTAGCAAAGGTGGGGCTGCAGAAGCCAGTGATGAACTAAGTGAAAGTAGGAGCCATACCCCAAGCAACGCATTGCCAGGCGCCATCTTGTAAGTTTTGAAGCTATCCCTTTATAGGAACCTGGAACCACTGCTTCTGTTGGACATGACCCGGAGGTGAGTGTTTCTGGAGTTCTGTGTGCATCTGTGCCCAGGTGCAACGAGTCAGGCTTCCAAAATACCCAGCCTTTCTTGGAAACTCTCTTTTTCAGCAAAGGCCACCATGCAAATACCAAATGGATCAATCTGGCAAACAGATACAGGTTTTTTCAGACAAACTGTCAGGTGCACAATGTGGTAGAAGTGTGTATAATGCACAAATGTGGACAATTCCAAAAAGCTGCTTGCAGAAAATATGGTAAAGTACGGCATTATAATAAAGGTGGAACAAATGTAGAAGTGAGATGCTTAGTGAACGATCAGTTTAAAGATAACAATAATGATTTGAACCACACAGTGAATGCAGTGTAATGTTAGCACTTGATGGAACGTAATGTGAGGAAGGTACACCAAAAATTTGAAGACCCTTAGCTCAGCGGCGTCACTAGGGTTGGTGTCACCCAGTGCGGTAACTTACCCCATGACACCATCACATGGGGTGACACCTTTCCCAAATGAGACTATTTAGTAAATAGTCTCATTTGGGAAAGATGTCACCCCATGTGATGGTGTCACCCGGTGCGGTCCGCACCCCCGCACCTCCCTAGTGACGCCACTGCCTTAGCTTTAGGTTAACTGTGATGAAAAGAGCATAGATCTAGACTTCAACTGCCAGACCCTGTTTTTGTGGTGTTACGCAAGGCTCCATCTTGTCACCTCCATTATTCAATCTTTATATGATACCATTGAAACAGCTTTACGCTGAAAACACCCACATTATTGAAAAGTTGTCTGGCGATGTGTGTCACACTGGCAATAACCTTCACAACTGTCTCTCAATGGGGGTGAGACCAAAATACTCCGTCCCACCAAATCTTTATCTTTTGGGTCGCTCCCTTTCTGTCCTGCTGCACTGGGTTCATTGACCTCGCCAGTATCTAGAGTGAAATGTCTGGGTATTAAGCTGATTCCTCCCTTAGTCTTTCAGGTGATTTCTTAGGGGTCAGGTCTTGCATTTTCAGTTTCACTTTTTAAAATGTGTTCTTATTTTTTTCGCCCCAGAAACTTCATGTAGTGAATACCTTTGTGTCATCCCACCTGGATAACTGCAACTCAGTCTAACTTGAAGTAACAGCCTATTAGATTCATAGCCAGTACAGAACTATGCGGTAGGAGGTGCTCTGGGCCTATGCCTTAGAGACCATATTTCTCCTTCTCTTGTTGTTTTACACTGACTGGCCATTAAGCAACAGATTCTTTTTAAGTCAGTATGCCTGGTGCATAGAGCTATCCTTACTCCTCACCTTTCTACATTATATCAGAGATCCAGCTGGCACCATTCTAGTTACCAACTAAAACATGGTCCTAGGTTTCACTGCAAGAAGAATGGTGACAGGGTTTTTTTCGTTACATCTGTTTCTAACTGGAATGACATTTCTTCTCATATACATTTTGAATCTAATTTATCTGAGTTCTGGAAAAGGCTGAGGGCCTGGCTATTTACATGCTATCCAGTGCCGCTTTCTCCACAGTTTTTGCTTCCATGTTGTGTATTTTAAAGGTGTAATTATGAGGGTCTATTCTAGTGCCAAGATAGCCAGTACTGGGTGAACCTTTATAAATACATACAGATAAATAGATTAATTGCCAGATTAAGGACTAAGGATCACAGTCATTTAGAATTAAATTTATGAATTATTCCACCAAATGTTACTCCTGTAGCATTAGAAGGGATCAAAGTTGATCTTTAGGATACCTTGAGAATGTATACCATTCAAGGAAAGGCCAATCATAGGTATGGTATACATGGCTGAAAATTGGCTTGTTGCATTAGGATGGTGGCATCAAGCTGATTTTAAGTCTGTGTTCAGATGAAGTGAGGATGTAGAGGTTTCTTTATTAGACGAAAAAGTGGCTGACTAAAATGAAAATGTCAAATAAGTACAACAATATTTGTAATAACAAATTGGTGGAACAAAGGATATGCACACAACACTAAAATTATAAAAAATGATACACCTGTATGGCACAAACTATGTAATGGTCCATACAACATTAGAAATGAACTGGAAATTTTATTGAGGATTTTCATTAGCAAGAGAATATTGAATAAGTTAATGCCTCATTTAGGGTTAGCCCTGATCTTCTTAGCTCACAAAACATCAGGTGAACAATGTTGCTGATCTTAAGGAGCTCATTTGCATTGAAAATTTGCATTTCCAAGGATCTCATTACGTTGCTGATGTCAGGTTGCAGACTTGTAGAATGGAATGAGCTTACCTTAATGCACTGGTCCTTCATGATGCACTACTCTGAGACTCTGAGACTCTGATCCCAAAGTGCATGCCTTTGGGATCAGAAGAGGATGGAAAGGTGCGAAGGGTGTGCCTGCTGAATGGACATGAGCCTCCTGTCACAGGCTGCGTATCATGAAACTCCTGAGTAGAGGCAAGATTTATGTCCCACGATGCTACAATAGTGGTGGCCATTTTGAAAATATAAAGTATATGTTCCCCGTGGTCTATTGCATCCTTGCTAGGCAATTGTGATACATAGTTGGTGCAGTTGGGACTTGTTGTTGGAAACTCGTCATTTGGTTTTATGTATTGCCTACAAAAGACATCCAATGAAGTATCTTGCAAGGATATAGACTTGAACTTGTTGTTTGCAAAAAGGGGTCATCTATTAGGGTTACAATGTCAATAACACTTGTCTGTTTTCGCCAGGAGTGATTCATTACCATTACGGACTCTGCATCAGTTCTTGCTTTCACTATGAATCATCCCTGAGCTATTGTTTGTATACTCTAGTGGATGTTTATGGGGTCAGAATTATTGTTCCATGGTATGTAGCTATCAATGTTAGTAAAGTTTTAATGACCAGGGATAGAAATTAAACATAGAATACTAATAAATGCTTTCCATGTTAGTTATGCACTTTTCACCTTGAACCGGAGCCAAGTATGAAAGTTTGTTCCCAATTATTGTAAGTAAATCTCCTTAGCAAACAACCTATTGTAACCCTGTCGATGATTCACAGTTACTATATCAGCCCTAATTGTATTTAAACTCAAAAGAAAGATTGAGTGTTAATATACAATAAAGATTAGAAATACAGTCAGTGTAGGAGGAATAGCAGAGACAATATCTAAAGTTAAAACTTCAGTATCTAGCTATCATTAAGGATAATCAGTGCCTCTGTTTCTCTCTCTTGTTTCATTCCACCTTTCCCCAAGCCTAATGTGGATCTCCATGGTAGCAATGTGGCATTGGCTGTAGGTTTAGTGAAATGTGGACCATGCAGTCATTCGTGTTGGATCCAGATTTCTAGGTTAGTACATCTTGACAGGCAGTAGAGACAATGGTACACTAAATTAGATCTCAAAGCTGCATAGTAAAGTTAATTTTAAATCCTGAATCAAGACATTTGAAAGCATTTTTCATTCCTAGTCGTATTATTCAGTTTCAAATGCATGTCCTTGGCCTGGCATCTGAAGGGTCAGTTTTTCAAAAAGTGATTTCTGAAATGCTTAAAGCGGTTACAAATGTGGTTGACTTCCAGGATGATATGTTATTTTTAAGAAATTACACTCAACAGCATGATGAATTGGTGGTGAAAAGTCTAAAAATTTCCAATGACAGAGGTGTGACATTAAGAACAGTGGCGGCTGCCACCAAGTAGTACGGGTGGATAGAAAAATACATTAAAAAAAGACTTACTTTGCTGCCGGACAGCCACCTCACTTCACGTTGTCCTCTTCTGTTCCTGCTCGACGCAGGAAGCACAAATAGACTCCCATAGCTAATCACAATGCTGCATTGTAGTGTTGTGATTGGTCTGAGTGCCGTGGTTCGGCAATCAGACAGGCAGTGGGAGCCTGTGCTTGTTCCCCACCAGGCTCTGTATTACAGCCTGGTGGGGAAACATGCAAAGTGTGCATGATTGTTTCAAGACCGCTGGCCAAACAGTCATGCGCACTTAAGTGCCTTGATAGCTGTGACACAGCCAAGCCCGCCCCTCAAACTGGAAAAATAAAATTATAACAACAAAATATTAATATCATTTTATTTTTCCTTTATCCACTGCTCAAAATGCAGTGGGGTGACACTCCTCCGCCTTAGTGGAGGAGCCGCCGCTGCTGATTAAGAAAAGATAAGTGCATTTTCATACTACCTGATATTGAACATTTCAAATATGTATTGTGAAATCTAAGCCTAGATAAGGTTCATTAATGTTTTTTCCTTGGGTTGTATGAGTTTATTCTAAACTCCTCAAAGGCTTAGCAGGCCTGATGGAGTGTTTCAGGCAGCAATTAAAGATTATTTTTTTTTATCATGGTTTTTTTTTTTTCTTTATTGGTATTTTCAGAATAAATGCCATATACATTTGATTAAAAAAACAAATGTGCCAGGTGTATATATACAACATATTCGACTGAGCAAAAGTATTTACAGTAATTTGCCGACATCATGCGCCCATTATATTATTGTGCATTTCAACAATGGGTTCCAGATACATTAAGCATTAAACCTTGAGAGGCAAAATAATCGCAATATTACATCCAGGTACTGACCTAGCTTAGAAATTCCGCATTAACCATCCAACAGCATTCACATCGTGTGAACTAGACCTTCGCAGTTTGGTCTGTATTTAGTACAACAGACTCATCCACACTCGTCTTCTCCCGAGCCCATGCAATAAACGGTTCCCATATGTCCCGGGGTCTCGAGGTGGGTGGCATCAGTTCCCAAAACATGGACAGCTGTGTGTGCCCATATGCAACCTCTTTAATCCACTCCATGATTTTAGGCTTCCTCTTCCGCCCCCAGTGAACTGCAATTTGGCGTTTTGCGAAAAGCAGCAACAAAGCATGTAATTTGCGTTTGTTGCCAGGTGTCTCCTTAACATACCCCAGCAGCCCCATCAGCGGGGATGGTGACAAAGAAAGAT
The DNA here is from genome assembly GCA_963921515.1 of Calotriton arnoldi. NCBI lineage: Eukaryota > Metazoa > Chordata > Amphibia > Caudata > Salamandridae > Calotriton > Calotriton arnoldi. The sequence goes on along the minus strand of CAWUFW010002306.1, from coordinate 1,772,539 downwards.
CTAGGATCTGATTGATAGCCCCAAAGATCTAAGACCAGTATTCAGTGAGAGTAGAACATTCCCATGCCATATGTAAAAAGGAGGCTGAGGCCAGCCCACACCTCCAACAGCGGTCATCATCCCGCAGCCCCATGCGGTGTAAACTAATAGGCGTTCTATAATATCTATGAATAAACTTGAAGTGAATTAACCTTAGCCTATAGGTTGGGGACAGCTCAGTTAACTGATTACAACAGTATGCCCACTGGTCGTCCGTCAGTGTGTGCGGAAGCTCCGCATTCCATCTCAACAGTGCAGTCGGTGTCGTCACAGGGGTCGTGGTTTGCATGAGTGTGTAAAGTCTGGTGATGAGTTTACGTGGCGACGGCGATTGGAGGAGGTTTTCCAGGGCTAATAGAGTGGGTGGCGGGATTGGGAAATCAGTATGCAGCGCTCGGCAAGCAAGTCGCAACTAGTGATAAAGAAATAGTTCCCCAAATGGCACCAGCTGCCCCTCCTCTGCCACAGGGTGATCTCTAAAAGTGTCCCCGGGATAAAGATCCGCAAACGTGCGTAGTTGCATTTTAGTCGCAATTTTTTTACTAATCTCGTCTTTAACATTGGGCAGCATTGGATTCTGTGCCAAGGGGATTGAGGGAGCATATAATAACTGATGTCCTGCGCGTCTCCGTAGCCCGTCCCAGGCCCATCGAAGAGTTTCAGGAGTGTCAATTCCATCTGTGGGACGGTGATATGTCTGGTACACAGCTACAGGAAGAGGAACCGGCGCAACTGCATCTCTCTCTACCGCTACGTGTGGTTGGAATTGCATCGGGTATACCCAATAGTGCAGGAATTGAGCTTGGGCGCATAGCGCATATAATTTCATGTCTGGGGCGCCCAGTCCTCCCTGTTTCAGCGGAAGGGACAGCAGCCCCCACGACACTCGAGCATGTCCGCCTGCCCACACCAAAGATATCATCAGGGATCGTAGGGTTCGGAAAAATGGTTGTGTGAGTATAATTGGTAGGTTAACAAAGAGATATAGAAATTTTGGCAAGACCACCATTTTTGCCAGTGCGATTCTCCCTGCCAAGGACAAGGGAAGCTTGGCCCATATTTTTACTTTCCCCTCCAGCCAGGTTATGGCTCTGCCATAATTCAGATTCCACACTTCTTGTAGGTCCCGACTGACCCAGACCCCTAAATATTTTACTTTCTCGGCCTCCCATTTCAGCGGGAACTCAGACGTGACAGCTCTGGTGCTATCTGTTAAAGGAAATACCACCGACTTAGACCAATTTATGGTGATACCGGCCAAACCACCAAACCAAATTAATTCCCTCAGAATAACGTCTAGGTTCTGTGCAGGGTTTAAAATATACAATGTGACATCATCCGCATAGAGTGATATCAGAAGGCTCCTGGAGCTGAAACCTATACCCTTTGCCGTGTGATGCTGTCTGATGCGTGCAGCTAGAGGTTCCATCGCAACAGCAAATAGAAGTGGGGATAGGGGGCATCCCTGCCGCGTACCTCGTGTTATCGGGAATGGGTCAGACAGTAGTCCATTAGTGCGAACCCTAGCCTTGGGCTCCGTGTATAGAAGCTGAATCCATTTAATGAGCATGGGGCTGAATCCCATCCGCCGTAAGATCTGAAACAGATAGGGCCATTCAAGCTAGTCAAAGGCTTTTGTCGTGTCCAAAAACACTGCTGCTGCCTGTACCTCCGGGTGTAAGTAGTGCAAGACTGAAAAAAGGGTTCGGAGGTTATGAGAGGTAGACCTCCCTGGTATGAATCCCGATTGATCCGGACGTGCGATAATGGGTAACATCGGTTGTAACCTATTTGCTATCAACTTCGCCAATATCTTGACGTCTACATTAATCAGCGACAGAGGGCGATACGAATTGAGGTCATAGTCTGGTTTTTCAGGTTTTAGCAAGGTTATATTAATCGCCTCTCTCATTGTGGGGGGCAGGATACCCGATACGTGGGCCTCTTCATAAACCGCCAGTAGGTGAGGCGCAAGCTCCTCGACATAGGTTTTATAGAAGGCGGTTGTCAGCCCATCGGATCCCGGGGCTTTGTCTAATGGTAAACTTTTAATCACATTTGCGACGTCTTCCACCGTAAATGGTAAGTCCATGTATTCCCTGTGCCTGTTATTGAACCAAACCAGTTCAAGGGAGTCTAAAAAGGCTGATATGCCCTCCGGGCACTCCGATTGCGTAGCTGTATATAATTGGGAGTAAAATGAGGTGAACTCATTAAGAATAGCCTCTGGCCCTCGTATAGGATTGCCATCTGTATTGACCAGTTCGGGAATATAGGTCGAGGATCTCGGGGTACGAATCATGTTCGCGAGCGTCCGCCCTGGTCTATCTCCCTCCCCATATCTACGCGCCTCTGCATACTTTCCCAGAAATTTCACTTCGCTTTGCGCCTCCTCATCATAATCCAGGAGTTTAGATTTCAACATTGCTAATGTAGCCGGGGATTCATCCGAATAAAAGCGTGTCTCAAGCTCTCTAATCTGGGACTCGATGGAGGACAGTGTGTTTCTAATAGCCTTAAGGACCCCAGCTTGCCTAGCAATGCATTGTCCGCGGATGACCACTTTGAATGCCTCCCACAACGAATTTTTCAGTAGTGACTGAGCCTGTATTTAACGAAAAATAGTCAGTTATGTCACTGCGGATTTCTGCCTTAAATGCCTCAACCAATAGCGCATGTGGAGGTAATCTCCAGGTGAATGCTTTGCGCGCTGAGTCAGGGAGCGATAAGTGCAGGAGACAGGGGGAGTGATCTGAGAGTGTTCTCGGCAAGTGTGATACTCCCACTACCCAACTAGCCACATCCCGGGAAGCCAGCCAGTAGTCCAGTCTTGACCATGCCTGGTGATGCTCAGAAAAGCAGGTGCCTTCCCTTAACTGAGGATGGCGTGAGCGCCAAAGGTCAACCAGGTCCCCGTCTTCAAGTATTTCATTCAGGGCTTTTCCAGCAGCGGGATGGAGAGTCCACGCCGTTCCCTGTCTATCCAGATCATCATTTAAAACCGCATTAAAATCCCCCCCCCATAAAATTGTGTTGCAGCCAGTCGCATTGATTTTAGCCCATATATCTTGAAAAAAGGTTGGAAAATCAATATTAGGTCCATATATTGCCACCAACACCAGGGAGATCCCGCCCAACCTACCCAACAAAATGATGTACCTGCCGTCTGGATCTAAGTGCAGTTCTCTCTCCCGCCAGTCCAAGCCCCGTCTAACCAGCACAGCGACCTCTCGAGCATAATTAGAGTAGACCGCGGAGTAAACAGATCCCCACCGTTTGTGTTGCAGTTTGGGGGACAACTGAGCATGTAGGTGCGTTTCCTGTAACATACACACATCAATATTATGCCTTGTCAGATATGCATGCACTAGCCTGGATTTTCTGCTATCATTTAAGCCTCGTATGTTCCAAGATAAGCAGTTTACATTAGGCATGCGTTGTATGATATAGCAACATGTGGAGCATCATTGAGTTTGGACAGCATGTGTCAATTCCGAGTTTGTTTATGCATTTCTTCCAATAGCATGAAAATACACCAGCAAAACCATTAACTCTATACCCATCCCTCCACCCACCACCCACACCAACCCCCCAATTAGGTTGAAGAGATCCCCCCCACAAACACAATGCAAAACAACATAGGTCCGGGAAAGCTCCCATAGGGACGTATGAGCGCCGGCATACTTCCCTACCAAAGTAGGGTGGCCGAGCATCTGCAGGGAGTCAGGGCTATAGCTCCATAAAATAAAAGTGAGCAGTCACAATCAATACGGAACTTCCCCCACATCGTGCCCCCTGTCACCGTACTATAAGTAGTGGACATGTCAGTGTATAAGAGCACAATCGGTATTAGGAAGCACCAGAGTGTCCATATATACAAAAGTCAACGAGCTCAGGCAGCGCATTTGAGTATACATCAATGAATTGAAAATAGCATTTTTCAGCCATGCAACACATCTCCTGACTATTTAACAGGGGCCGATGATAAGCGAAAGGGTAAAGTTAACTTGACTTCTCCCCCCAGAGCCAAAGAGTAATAACAACAGACACTGGGAACCACATAGCCCATCGGGTCAGTGCGACCTCAGTCATTATCACTTAGCTGGTTATCAGTTTGTTCGTCAAGCCGTGGACTGCTCTTCGCCTTCTTTCCACCCACATGTTTGGCGAATTTGAGGGCAGACTTGGCATCAGTGAAAAAATGAGAGGATCCATCATGAGATACCTTGAGTTTCGCAGGATATAGCAATGAGTATGGGATCTGTGCCTGCAACAGGATCCGTTTTGCCGGCATGAACTCTCGTCTTGCTGCTTGTACCGCCGGGGTGAAATCCGGGTAGAATGATATATGGTTGCCTTTATGTGTAATCTTCCCCAGTTCACGCGCCTGGCGCAGTATCACATCGCGATCTTGGTAGTTTAGTAGTTTCGCCAGGATGGGCCTTGGAGGAGCACCCACCGGTGGCTTGGGACCCAGTGCTCGATGAGCTCTTTCCACCGCAAAGACCGGTGAGAGATGAGTATCAAAGATTTCCCGTATCAGCTCTGACACAAACAGCTCCATCTTTGTAATTGCTGTGGTTTCTGGAACGCCCGTGATGCGGAGGTTATTGCGACGGGACCGTGCCTCCAAATCTTCATTTTTGGCCCTAATGACGCCCAGTAATTTATCCATCTGTAGCAATTGGTCTTTGGTCTCCACCTTCGTGAAACTCCTCCTGTTTATTTTCCACCACATCTAACCTGCGCTCATGTACTCCTACTTGGGCCTTTACATTTTCCATTTGGGCCGTCAAGGTGTTCAATTTGGCATCGATAGTGCGGAGGCTAGATCTCATTTCGAGCATTAGGGTACGGATGTCTTCACCTTGGTCTCCTATCTGCCCCTCAGTATTTCCTCCTGTGGCGGTGTCAGGGTCCGATTCCGTCAGGCGGGTCGTCCGCCGTTGATCGAAATTGAGTTTGGGCTGTTTGGCGTCCTGTTTGCCCATGGCACCGTACTGAAGTATCCCCAAGAGACACAACAGCGGACTCCCAATGATGCGCTCTCGGGCCCAGTGCCGCGCGTAATGCGTGTCTGCGTGTCTCCTATCGTAGCTCAGGATGTCCCCCGTGTACACCTGCCCACAGCCAGCGGCTGCCCTCAGCGCAACACCCGTGAGCGCCGATAACTCTCCACCAGTGTGGTTTGGGATCCCAGCTGTATGGGTCTGGCAGGGGTGCGCTTATTTTCGTGATCCTCAGCACTTTTTTATCATATTACTTCAGGTCACCAGTTAGCACGTGTGTCTGGTCCTGCTAGTGTGGTCTGGGAGCGCTCAGCTCTGCTCCGGCGCCACGCAGCGGATCAGGAGCGCCGACCAACCTCCAACGCGCGGGCTTGGGCAGCCCGCGGGGCCCCGCAGCGGCACAATGGCCTCTCTAGTCTTGGCCGGCGATTAAGTTGCTGCTCCTGTCGGCATGTACAATCGTCACACCAGCTGATCCCGCAGGCACCTGAGCACGCCCGATATCACTGCAATCGGCTCCAGCCGCCACAAGCGCCGCCACCTGCAAAATCAAGGCCTACACCTCCGCCTGATCCCCGGCCTCTCGTAGATTCGGCCGCACCGCTGCGTGAGCCTCGGGTCTGCCTGTCTCCCCGCTGGGCACTCTGTCGCACTTATCTCAGCCCTCGGAGAGCTCCGGTGTCCAATTTCTGCACTGCTAGGGCCGCGGGGTTGCCGCGTCCTCCGAGGCAGGTTTTGCTCGCTCCTGACTCCCTTTGATGTCTGGATTATTTCAGGATAATTTCACGGCCGGCGGAGCTCGCTTACCAAGCGGCCATTCCGCAGCACGGCAGACCATGCCCCCGGCAGCAATTAAAGATTAATTTGATGCCTCAATAGAATGGTGAATGTCGGAGTGCTTTTGTGTAAATACAAAAAGTGATTTCTGAACAACATTTTCTTTTCTTTTGTGGAAGGACAGTTGAGTGCCATCACAGTGGATGTGAGTGTGGAGAGCATGGGTGCAGTGTTATATAAAGTGGATGGACAAGAACATCCCTTCAATGATGTTTAAACCTGTAGAAGTGATCTATTCTATTAATGATTCATTAAGTTTGGTCTTTGAGGGTGGTGTATAAAAGATGAGCTTGTTTGAAGACAAGGCTTTTAATCCTGAGAACTGATCTCATCCTTTGTTGGGCATACATCCAGGAAGCAAGGTGAAACAATCAAGTGCACTTAGCAGGACTTGCAAAAAATTGCAGGAGTTGAATTTCAAAGTTAAGTACATTCCTTGCAGAGATAATGTGATGGCAGACTGTTTGCTTCAACTATCCTTGGAAATCAAATGGGAAGAGCTGATGGAGCACATTGAGGAATCAATTATCACAGAGATTTCCATAAATTGCTGGTTAGAAGAAACAAATGTAGGTATAGCTCAGACTTAGCTTGGACGCAATGGAGCACTGTGCATTACATGGGGGGTTAGGAGATGCTCTTATGACCGTGTACACCAAGTGAGAAATAAACAAATCACATAGGTATTTTACACACATTATAATTCACGTTTTTAGGCACAGGGATGTTAAGTGGTTAGCCCAGAATCACATGATTTTGAGCCACCACCAAGACTGGGATTCAAGCCTCGGTCCTTAGGTTCCAAAGTCAGAACCCCTTTACCAATAAGCCACTGCTAGACCTGTCAACCCTAGGGTGGTCTTCCCCTAACTTTTTGCATTTACCCTCCTATTTTTCTGAATTTGATTTTGCTGGCCATAGAACTATGGACACCTTACTACTGCTAAGCAGTGCTAAAGTGCTTGTGCTCCCTCCCTGAAAACTTGGCAAAATTGGCTTACACTGGATTGGCATATTTAAGTTACTTATGAGTCTCTAGTAAAGTATATACCCAGGGCCTGTAAATTAAATGCTACTGGTGGCCCTGCAGCACTTATTATGCCACCCATGTAAGTACCCCCTTAAAACATGCCCCAGGTTTGCCAATGCTACCTGAATGTAGTTTTTAACTGCCAATTCAACTTGGCAAAATAACACAGTTGCCAAGCCTTAAACTCCCCTTTAATTACATATGAGTCACCCCTAAGGTTGGAAGCAATACCTTGCCCTCAGGACCGCAAAGATTTGGAATTTTGGACTGCATATGTATAAGCTAGAACACATCGGATCAGGATTATTGTGATCTCAACTTTAAGCCTAATGCCTTTAGGCTATAACTGGACTATTTTGCCTTGAAAAAGCCCCAGGCTTGCCCTCCGCAGGGGATGAAACATGTGTTTGTTTATTTGCACTATATTTGAGTAGCACCAAAAGCTTACAACATAATAAATATGATATATTCGATTATCAAGACATCAATTTATGTGTTGTGAGTAGCCCATTTGGGCTTTTTCGATTCATATACTATGGGGTCGATTCCGATTCGGGCCGGAAAAAGCACCGACCGACTCGGATCCGGAAATAATACCGACCGACACGTACCCGTGGTGCACGACACGCCAAGTACGATGCAAGGCTCGAAAAATCCGACCGACACGTACCGAAACCAAGTCGACCGACCGAGCCGCACGGAAAACAGCAATCCGGCCGGAAAAACACGCAAATCCAACCGACCGACACGCACCCGGAACAAATCCGACCGAAACGTACATGCGAACTCCAAATCGCAAAGTACGATGCAAGGCGCGAAAACCACGAGCGAGTCGGACGGAGGACAAGCCGTACGACCGACACGCATACAAAACCGAGCCGAAGCAACACAATACACCGCGACCGACGCATACGCAGCATAGAAAACTGCACAAACACAGCGTGAACGAAACGGAGAACACCGTACGAGACCAATGCAGGGTCCGACTTGGTCACAAGAACGTTTCCAACATACACAAACAGCACAAAGGAAAAATCACCCAAAAAAAGGCCAAACAAGCAATTACCAAGCCAATAAATACTGGGGGGGTGGGGACAGAGAACAAAGACACACCCACAACTCCACCTATATAAAGGACACAAATCACAACCATGAGCCTTTGCAAATGCCATTCCACTGCCAGCACCCAAGAGAAAGCAACCACACACCCACAGCTCATCCCTCACACAAGCCCACACCATCAGCACACCAACAAATACCTACCTCACATACACCCAGCAAAACACACACTCACACACCCTCACCTGCACACCAACACACACATCACCCACCATCACCACCCATCACCATGCCCCCAAGAAGAATCCCAAGTTCCTAGATAGTGAATTGGAAGTCATGGTAGACGAGATCCTCAGGGTGGAGCCACAGCTGTTTGGCACACTGGTCCAACAGACCCCCATGTCGCAGAAAACCAAGATGTGGGAGAGGATCATCAACAGGGTGAACGCCCAATCACCATGTCGGCGCACAAAGACCGACATCCAGAACAGGTGGTATGACGTGCGCAGGAGGGTACGGGACATGCTGAAGAAAGACTACATCAACAGCCAATACACCGGCAGTGGCCCTCCTGCCAAGCCAATATACCTCAGGCCCTGGGAGGAGAAGGTGTGGGCCATCCTTCCGCCAGTGAGCGTATATGGACTAGAGGACATCCCAGAGCCTGGTGAGTACACAACAAATGTACACAATATACTGCCACAAAACACACACATCACTGTCAAGGGAGAGTCAAACCATGCACTCATAGCAATTACACAGCAACCAGAACAGAATCATCCCAAAATGTGTATGTCAGTCAGATAAACACAACACATGCCATCAAAAAAGTCACATCCAACTGTGCCAACACATGTACAAACACAACTACAACTACAGCTAGGCAGTGGCACAAATAGAACTAACAAACACATCCACACATGTAGCCACCGCAACAACACCAACACACAGTGAAGACCACTCAAAGGAAGGAATTCTGTGTATGCTGGCCAAGTCAGTGTAGCCAATAGCATCATGGGAGTCGCAGTCACACATATTGCCCCCCCAACTGTCCCATCAACACCACCATGAACCATGCGCACATCACAGGGAGTGGAGAAGGACTCACAAGATGGCTGACACTGGCAACTGCTGTGGGGAGCACAAGGCCCTGCTGGCAACTGTGCACCAACAAACAGCAGGACACCACTGACTGACATCCTGAGAGACAACTTACACTCCCTGCAATGCAAGCACGTTCCATGGTGGGATATCTGGCTAGCTGGGTGGGAAGGGGGACTTGCAGCACTGACCATAGTCACAAGCACCTCCCCTCACACACCCCCCAACACAAACTCCACAGAACCCACCTGGTAGAATGCAATGCCCCCATCCTAACACAAGATCCCACAAAGAACCACCACCCTGGGTTATGTTGTGTGAAGCACAGGGACACTCTTGGGACTCTTAGCCAAACAACTGCCAGGACAACACTCCCAGCCATCCTGTCAGCACAGCCAGCCCACCCCACAGGGAAGCAGAATCAAAGGAAGGAAGCATGGGCATGCTGGGAAGGGGGTGGAGGCAATAGCATGATGGGAGTCGTAGTCACTGATATTGGTCACCCCCAAAACTGTCCCATCAACACCACCCTGAACCATGCTCACATCACAGGAAGTGGAGAAGGACTCACAAGATGGCTGACACTGGCTACTGCTGTGGGGAGCACAAGGCCCTGCTGGCAACTGTGCACCAACAAACAGCAGGACACCACTGACTGACATCCTGAGAGACAACTTACACTCCCTGCAATGCAAGCACGTTCCATGGTGGGATATCTGGCTAGCTGGGTGGGAAGGGGGACTTGCAGCACTGACCATAGTCACAAGCACCTCCCCTCACCCCCCCCAACACAAACTCCACAGAACCCACCTGGTAGAATGCAATGCCCCCATCCTAACACAAGATCCCACAAAGAACCACCACCCTGGGTTATGTTGTGTGAAGCACAGGGACACTCTTGGGACCTCTAGCCAAACAACTGCCAGGACAACACTCCCAGCCATCCTGTCAGCACAGCCAGCCCACCCCACAGGGAAGCAGAGTCAAAAGGAAGGAAGCATGGGCATGCTCGGAAGGGGGAGGAGGCAATAGCATGATGGGAGTCGTAGTCACAGCTCTACATCCCCCACCACATGGCCCAGCAAGCTCACACTCACGCATGCACATCCCACAGAGAGTGGAAAGGCCCATCAAAGACGTCTGACACTGTTGCTGTGTCGTGGGGAGCACAAGGGCATGCTGGGTACTGCACACCAACCAACAGCAGGACACCACTGTCAGCCATCTTGCCATTGCTCTCACACCCACACACACTGAACTCCACACAAAAGCAAGTAAGTATGGGAATGCTGGGAAGTGGGGTGGAGGCAATGGCATGATGGGAGTCGTAGTCACAGACATAGCTCACCCCCACAACTGTCCCATCAACACCACCCTGAACCATGCTCACATCACAGGGAGTGGAGAAGGACTCACAAGATGGCTGACACTGGCTACTGCTGTGGGGAGCACAAGGCCCTGCTGGCAACTGTGCACCAACAAACAGCAGGACACCACTGACTGACATCCTGAGAGACAACTTACACTCCCTGCAATGCAAGCACGTTCCATGGTGGGATATCTGGCTAGCTGGGTGGGAAGGGGGACTTGCAGCACTGACCATAGTCACAAGCACCTCCCCTCACCCCCCCAACACAAACTCCACAGAACCCACCTGGTAGAATGCAATGCCCCCCATCCTAACACAAGATCCCACAAAGAACCACCACCCTGGGTTATGTTGTGTGAAGCACAGGGACACTCTTGGGACCTCTAGCCAAACAACTGCCAGGACAACACTCCCAGCCATCCTGTCAGCACAGCCAGCCCACCCCACAGGGAAGCAGAGTCAAAAGGAAGGAAGCATGGGCATGCTGGGAAGGGGGAGGAGGCAATAGCATGATGGGAGTCGTAGTCACAGCTCTACATTTCCCACCACATGGCCCAGCAAGCTCACACTCACGCATGCACATCCCACAGAGAGTGGAAAGGCCCATCAAAGATGTCTGACACTGTTGCTGTGTCGTGGGGAGCACAAGGGCATGCTGGGTACTGCACACCAACCAACAGCAGGACACCACTGCCAGCCATCTTGCCATTGCTCTCACATCCACACACACTGAACTCCACACAAAAGCAAGTAAGTATGGGAATGCTGGGAAGTGGGGTGGAGGCAATGGCATGATGGGAGTCGTAGTCACAGACATAGCTCACCCCCACAACTGTCCCATCAACACCACCCTGAACCATGCTCACATCACAGGAAGTGGAGAAGGACTCACAAGATGGCTGACACTGGCTACTGCTGTGGGGAGCACAAGGCCCTGCTGGGATAACTGACTGGCTGGGTGGGTGGGAAGGAGGGCCGGCTGTCAAACAAACACAACCAATGCAGACCATGTTCACACCCCAGAAAATACATAGAAATGCCCAAATAATGCAGGACAATGTGCCACACCAATATCAACCCCTGACTGTGACGACTTAGGACAATGCAATGTACAGGCCCGCACCCAGAGGCACAGTCACAACTGTCATGTGTGTCAACCATTGATGCCTGCAGAAACATAACATACATTGTTTGTGTCTCCCAAAAACAGGTGATGATGGGGACACAGCAGCAGACGCTGAGGAGTCCCAGTCCCAGGCTCAAGAGGATGCCGAGCTCACTGGCGTCGTACAGCCTCTGTCCTCCTCGGACGATGAAGAACAACCTGGCACATCCGGTGCAAGTCAACATGCAGCACCAGCAGGACCACCAGCTGCAGCCCCAGCAGGACCACCAGCTGCACCCCCTGCACCCACCCCTCCAACGACTGTCACCACGAATACCATCCCTGCCGACATGGACAGAACAAGGAGCAACACCAGCACAGTGACCCTGGACCAACCTGGGGCCATGGACACCACCACCACCACCAACCCCCAAGGTGGACCAGGGTTATCTGTGCGTGCCACTGCACACACTGCACATGTCAGCAGGGGTGGTGGGAGGAGTGGGAGACAGAGGTCGCTGCTTGCAGACGTTGCTGGTGTGCATGATGACCCACAACTGGTACGCATAGCTGATGCGTACCAGTCCAGCACCGGAGACCTCAGCCAGGTAGTGGGGCTCCTCAGAGACATTAAACAGCAGCAGGCTGCCCATCATGCCCGCTTGGACTCCCACTGGTCCCACGTGGAGTCACACATGTCCCGTGTGGACTCACACATGTCCCCCGTGGAGTCCAAGTGGGATGCACTGCATGAGATGACGGCGGTGCACAGGGACATTTTACAATGCCTCCGCCAGATGAACAGCAACCAGTCCACACCTCCCTGTGTGCCAACTACATCTGGTGCCGAACAAACTGCAACTGCCATAGGGAGGGAGGAGGACTCTGGCGGAGAGTCCCCTGCACCGCAGCAGCCTGTACTTGAGGGGCCCCCCAAGAAGAGGGGTCGTCCGAGGAGGGAAAAGTGAGAGGCCGATGGCCAAGCGCAACTCCCAGGAAGCCTGAACCTGTTCTGGATGTTCGCCTTTGTGCACAGACTGTTCACCCTGTTGACGGCAACACTACTCCCACACATTGCATGGGGAGTACAAGTTGGACCAATGTGTCAGACAACTGTGGCCCCGATACTGGGGATCCTGTCTACCAGGACTTTCAATTCACCTAGGAACTTGGGATTGCAAGATTTATGTGCAGCACTACCCATCCTATGCACTATTAACACAAATGTATCACAATAAACACACTAATACACCATACTTGCCTCTGTCGTGATTCCAACGTGGGTGCTGTTATGGGGATGATGAACTGCAAAATTACACTGTGTATGCGAACTGCAACAGCAAGGACAACACAGGCATGTGAGTACAGGCAACGTGACACACATGAGGGAGACACACCACCAGGGCTACACAACACATACACACCTAGGCCATCTGACTCATTGCCTACACTGATGTTGCCAGGGAAGACGGTGCAATGCACAGACACCACACCCATTCCCAGTTGTAGTCAAGTAGCCCACAGGTGCAGTAAGCAAATGGCAGTCAAATGTGTGACCACAGACAACGCACATCACAAAGTGAAGCACAGGTTTATTACACAGTTGCAACATGCCGTAACCACTACAGATGCAAGGTAATCCCACCTGGCAGCGGGCACACAGTCAACAACTGTAGACGGAAGGAAGTCCATCATCATCATCATCGTCACTGTCATCGTGGTCCAGGCCAGGATCCTCCACAGGTGGCGGATGTTGGTCATTGTCATCCTGGATGAGAGGCAACTCCTTCCGCACTGCCAGGTTGTGGAGCATGCAGCAGACGATGATAATCTTGCACACTTTCGCAGGGGCATATGGGAGGGACCCTCCGGTCTTGTCCAGGCAGCGGAAGCGGCTCTTCAGGAGACCAAAGGTCCGCTCAATCACTCTCCTGGTCCGACCATGTGCCTCATTGTAGCGCATCTGGGCAGGTGTCACAGGGTTCCTGAGGGGTGTCAGCAACCACGGCATGTTGGGGTATCCCGAGTCACCTACGGACAGACAAGTGCACATTAGCTGACTTGGAAAAGTGGGCGGAATACTACAGATCAGATCACACACAATGGCACAAAGTCAGTACACACCGACAAGCCAGGCACGCTGGTTCTGCATCTGTGCCATCATCCTGGGGATGCGACTACTCCTCATCACAAAGGCATCGTGTGCTGAACCAGGGAAGCGGGCACACACGTGTGTGATGGTCATGTCTGCAAGACACACCACCAGTGCATTGACCGAGTGGTAGTGCTTGCGGTTCCTGTAGGCCTGCTCCTGGGCCTGTGGTGGTACCAAAGCCACATGTGTCCCATCAATGGAGCCAATTACATGCGGCATCCTCCCCAGGGCATAAAAGTCACTCTTCACGTCAGTGAGTCGTCGCAGTCTAGGGAAATAGATGTACCGGTTCAGGAAGAGCAACATTGCCGCCAAAACATCGCGGAGCACACGGCTGAACATGGTCTGTGACATCCCACCAGCAGTCGCCACAGTATGTTGGAAGGTACCAGTGGCAAAGAAGTGTAGGGCTGCCATCACCTTCACCTTGGGGGTCAGCGCTGTAGGATACGGCCGGCCAGGCTGCAAATGTGGGGACAACTGCACTGCCAAATCCTCAATCAGCTGCCTGGTGAAGCGGTACCGTCGGATGCTGTCCCGTTCCACCATCGTTGCCAGGTCTGGGAATGGTCGATGGACAGCAGGAGCCCTGCAGTGCAGAGGAGAAGTAAGCAAGATTGTCAGTCACCCCACATATGCGGCATTGAACACACTCAAGATCCCAACATACATCATTATGAGGCACAACTACATGAAGTGTGCAGTACCGGAAGGACATGTATGGTACATACATGGCCAACATCTGTCAACACAGTCCAACAGGTGGCATCAATTAGTCCCAGGTTGGCCCATTGGATATCATGAGGCCGTGTCACAGTTCCCATCTCCTGCTGCCGTGTCACAATAACCCCCACAGTGACATGTGAGGACAGATGTGCCCCAGGCACCACAGCTCAACGACAGGTACATTCCCAGGGACCCTGTAATGCCACATGGACACTGGCATTACATGGAGTATCATGTATACACCACAGCAAAACAACCATGACCCCCACAGGTAGTGGCCCCACTTGCCACGGCAGGACAGACATGGACGTCTGTGACACACACGCACAACATCAGAGTCCATGCACACACAACGTGGATGTGGAGACTGTCTCCCATTGTGCACATGAAATCAGAGACATTGTAAACACTACATGCACAAAGACTGTGGAGGACCATCACTATTGTGCCACTGGGACACCCTGGCTCAAACATACCGTCCCACATGGGACTCACGGGGTATGTGACATGACATACACATACACCACTGTGAAATGTGACCATGGCACATGCACAGATATGAACAGTTGCACATCACAGTGGTCATGTACACGTAACACCCAGGATCCTGTCCCCATGAACACGTGCACAGCCTGGGGGTGGCTGCCCACAGGTGACACCCACAGGACAACATGTACACCAACATACACACAATAGGAAATGCAGCCTTACATGCCTTATGATAAAGTTTGGACAGGCTGTCGTGATGTAGGTGTGCCCCTCACTCCCTGGGAGCTATCTGTGGCTGGCATATGTCCATCTGAGACAGGCATGCTGACATATGCCAGTCACATGTACAGTGATGCGTTGTACTGCAATGGACCGATCGGTGCCTCCGGCCGGCCCATTGCATTCAATGTGTGCGGGTACGCCTTGTACCCCTGTGCGCGTTGAACTGCAATGGACCGATCGGTGCCTCCGGCCGGCCCATTGCATTCAATGTGTGCGGGTACGCGTTGTACCCCTGTGCGCGTTGTACCGCAATGGACCGATCGGTGCGCACCCATTGACAATGGGCTTGCCTGGCAACGGACGCGTTTTCGAATTTCGAACGAGTCGGTTGCTGTAAATTCAGTTGGTCACCCACAACAATGTTGCAAAATCATGTATGTCATGAAGTTGAAGATTTGAAGGATGCTGTGGGCGTGTTTTGGTGCTGCTATTCCATGGATTGGCCAGATTCAGAAGATGCAAACGACTTGGACCTATCACTTTGGACACAAGGGACAGTATCTGCCTCTCCAGCACATATATATTGCTGGCTGTTCCCCTGAGAGCTCACTTGCCTGCACTACATGCTCCAGGACGACATCTGCCACTACACTGCTGCTGTCTCTGCCCCTCTGGACCCTGCAATGGCACGTACTGTGGAGAGAGCCCCAGCCTTCAGCCTTGAAGAGAACCAGGCCCTGCTGGACAGCCTACTTCCACAGTACAGCAAGCTGTATGGGACACCAGGGGAGCAGGTGAGTGTTCTGTGCACTGCCTTTCTGAATGTGCATTTTGTGTGACTAGCAAGGCTGAGAGTCTGCACGCCACTGGCTATCAGGCTCACTGAGTAGTTGTCACCCCCCATAGTGTGTAGTGACTTGCACTGGACAGGTATGGTGCAGTGACAGTGCATTTGAACATGGTTTTACTTCCCATGCAATGATACCATGTAGTGACGTCTGGCAAACTGTCCATGGTCAGCTTTGCACTGCCTGTGTACATCATGTGCCCCTGTGATTGAGACATGTATATACAACTGTGTCATGCACGGATATGTTGCATGTGTGGTAATGGCCTTTTCACTTTGTCATCCTGACAGGTTAATGCCCATCGGAAGCAGGAAATCTGGAAGGACATCGTCCGGGCTGTCCGGTCCGTGGGGGTCTACAAGCGCCGGATCCGCAACTGCCAGAAGAGGTGGCAGGACCTTCGGGGCTGGACCCGGAGGATTGCACGGGTCCAGCTGAAGCTGTTGCCTCCTCGCAGGAGGGGCGGAACACGGACCCTGACCCCCACATGCTCCAGATCCTGGCGGTGGTGTTTCCAGACCTGGATGGGCAGCTGAAGGCCAGACAGCAGCAAGAAGGGGGTGAGTCAAAGACTGCACTGTGAACTCTGTATTACATGCTTTGTGCCCTCCTCTGGCCTGGTTCAACTGCCACAGTGCAGCAGTCATGTTGTCCAGGAGCCATGTCCCTCTATTGTGCACTGCCCACTGCTCATCTGATACCCAGGTGTGGCCCTTACATTCAGGGAATTGTGTCACTTGGGACTGTGTCCTTGCAGTTTGCTTCACTAAAGGTGGGGGACAGCATCTGTTTCCCTAACTCTGTTGTGGGCATCATGGGTGGGTCCATTGTTCACACAACGCCTGGGTTTGGACATGTGATCTGCGTGTTGCTTTGATATGCGGTCCACTTGCAGAGCTGAGCCACCACATGTGCCTGGGGTATGTGGCACACGCCCATGCAGCGGGTGGGAACAATGTTTGGACCCCAGGAGTGTGCAGATTACGTGTGTCACACATACATAGCCAGCTATCCACTGTCCAGGGCACATCCCTCATTCATGTGGAGCAGGACAGTCATGCCTACTCCAGGCCATGCAATGCACTCTGTACTCCCACTCCCGTGTATCAGCTGACACATTGTGCACAGTGATTTGACCCCTCAGGTGTCTGCCTCTGTGTCAGTGTGCTGTGGATTAGTTGCCAGGACTGCTGGGGTGTTTCTTGGTAGGGGCTCAGCATGCCCCTCGAGATGTGACCATAGGAGACGATACTTGTGTGTCACATAGGTGTTTGATCAGCTGCCCGTGCAGACTGGGGTATGCGAATGTGAAGTTCAGGCAGCTGTTCCCCATTCACAGCAAATTGTGAGGGGCTCAGGTTCAGAGGGTAGTGTCACAGGTCTCCCATATGTCCAATAGGTGTGACCTGGACAGATGAGGGTTAAGATGATGTGTTGTGTGGGGGATGTACATGTGCACTTGTGCAGCTCCAGGACTTGCATTCCCCATGACCTACTATTGTGACACAGTGCATAGTGTTGTTGTCTGGCTGCCAAGTCATACATCACTGAGACAGTGATGTATGACTTAGCAGTCATGCCTCTGCCATGGCATGTGTCAACTTATTGGTGGTCCTGCAGGGGAGTGACATGTGCTACATGCACACCATAGTGGCGCTGGCTATCAGGACATGGGTGCATCATGGTGTCTGTCGCTGGTATGCATCACATGCATTTCCTATTTGACTCTGGGCATCCCTTTCATCCGGAAACCTGTACTGACTCAGTGGCAAGAGCTGTGATGTGTGCATGTCCACATGCCACACCGTGTCCTCTGCACTGTCCAACTACTGTGTACTTGGTGCATGTGTCCACACTGGGGTGTTGCAATCCAACAGACACCAGACAGATGGGTGCAAGGCCATGTGGGATGTGAGTGCCATGCTTGGCATCAGACTGACAATTGGCTTCTCCTGTTCAGTTAGGGCACTTTTAGCAATGTACAACTAATGATGCCAGGGCTTGCTCTGTAATGTGCTGTGCTCACAGTGGTGTGTGCGTTTGGTGCAGGTGACTGATGTCTGTCTGTTTCCCCATTGTTTGCAGATACATCCACGGCCACGGAAAGGGACAGCTCCACGGACCAGGAGGAGCCAGAGAGCCAGACTGGGTCAGCAGCCGAGGAGTGGTCGGAGGGACCCAGTGGCACGGAGGGCGAGGGGAGCCACACCGAGGAGTCCTCAGCACCATCCACCTCAGCTGAGGACCAGAGCAACTCGGAGGATGACTCCCTTGTGGAGGCGGGTGTCAGCAGCCACCACACGCCAGCTAGTGTTGCTGTCCCCGCCACCACCACCACCACCACTGCCCTCCCATCGGCTCCCATTCCCCAGGTCCGTGGAGGCTCCCATGTTCGGGAGCGTGTCTCCTTTGGCCCAGGCAGCGCACCCCCTGCCCCTGTGTCCCCTGCTGCCCTGAGTGAGGAGTCTGTGTACCTCCTTCGCCAGCTCCATGTAGGGCAGACAGCCATGCTGAGTGTCCTCCAAGCGCACACCGCACTGTTGACTCAGCTGGTGTCGTTCATGGAGGGCATCTCATCAGGCATGTCTGACCTACAGAGGGGCAACAGGTCCATGGACTCCTCCCTGATGGCAGCAGTGTCCCTCCTCAGACAGTCCCTCACCCCTCCTGCCTCTGCTCCATCCACACTCCCCAGCACCTTACCCGTCCCAAGCACACACACACCGGCACAGGCACACACCAGCACACACATGTCCAGCACACAGACACACACGCCACAAACTAAACGCACACGCACGCACAGTCAGGGGACTGAAACCAGACTCATAGGGGATGGGGCCCTGGTACACACACACGCATCCACGGGCACTGCGCAGTCCTCAGTTGCCTCTCCCTCCAAAGCACCCTCCCTTGCCTCACCTGCAACCCCAAAGACCCAGCGCCTCTTCCTCAGTGACCTCGGCCTCTTCCCCTCCGATCCTGCTGCCCCAGCATCCAGGGGGAAGAGGAAGCCCCCACACGGAGCAGAGTGCCCCTCGCCCCCGGACACCCTCCCCCAGGTGCAGACAGACTGAGGCCCCCACCCGCAAGTCCCCCGGAGTGCTAAGAGCAAGACCCCGCCGCCGCCCTGCAGCTCAAGCACCAGGTCTCCTTCCTCCATCCCTCAGGCCCCCACTCCACAGGTGCCCCCACCACACCCTGCCCCAGGTTCCCCCACCCACAGATATACCATCCCCAAGAGGCTCCGGCCTTCTCCCCTGCCACTTGCTCTCCCGGCACCACACCCCCGCTGCGCTTGTCTGTGCCACTGATGTGGTGAGGGTGTCCTCCCCCTCTGTCCAGCCCACCTTGCCTGTTCCCCATTCTCCTCCCCTGGTGGTAGGCACTGCAGTGAAGTCCACTACCACCCTGTCTGAGTTGGGCACTGCAGTGGCGGACCTGTCCACTCCATCTGCAGGGTCCACTGCAGTCGTGCCGGCACCCACAACATCTGAGCCATGCCCCCCAGTTGTGCTGGCACACACCATGTCAGACACCTCCACTGCAGTTGTCAGTGGCTCTCCAGCACCCACCACCCCTTCCCTGCTTCCTCCTGGTGAGCCCTGATCCTGTCCCTGCGGTGCCTGGCCTACCCCCCCCGGTTGCCCCTCCTAGTGGATTGTCCCTGGTTTTGTGCAGGCATGTGTAGGGTGGCATCTGCCACTGTCACCCACTTGTGACTTTGTTGATGGACTGGCCATTGGCCTTTGTTTATGTTCTACCGGACTTCTACTTTTAATGCCACATATGCTGAATAAAGCAACTTTCTGTTCTCTAGTGCTTTTGCTTCTGATGTACATGATGTTGATGATGCTAACCATGCCCTTGCTGCAGTGATGGTGATATTTGGTCTCATGATAATGAAGTGTTACTGTGCAGGAACCCATGTGGTCCAAGGGGAATGTGTCCTATCCTGTGGTGTATCCATGTCATCCATAGCAGCATCTGAGGGTGTCATGTGTTCAGTATTTGGCAATGGGATTTCCTACTTAGATTGGCAATTTCACATCTGTGGCTTCCACCCCTGCACATCTGTTGTGCCTACCATTGTTCTATTCGTCTACTTCCCTGACCGTGTGGCCATCTCCAGTGAACATGCAGGTTTGGGCATCAATGGGGAAGGACTCATCTGTGTTGTCAGTGCAACATTGCTATACAAGTGTGTTGGATCTGTGCTGATGATTCCGTTGGCACTTCCATGACCAGGCTGATGGGACGGGAGCCCTCATTTGGTGCTAATTGTTGATTGTGTGTCCCATTGCTGCCATGGTATGGTATCTGTTCACCTCACATCTGCAGTCTCCACAGGGTATCTGCATGTGTGTGCCCATTAGTGCAAATATGTGGGTCTGCATTCGGATGGTCACTTCTGTCATTGTGTCATTGATGATTGTTGACGGTGTCAGCCCCCATGGGTGTTGTTTGTCTGCACATGGCCAAAGTTATGTCTTATTTGCACTGCAGGATTTGGCTCCCCCAATTTATCTTGCAATGGGACACATACACTACTTTGCCACTGATGTGTTTGTTGTTCTGTGACCAGGAATCATCCATGCAGTTTGGCAGTTGCACCTTTTACTTTGTCAACACTTACCTTTTGGTCACTGTAATGATGGGGGTTTGGACCCCATTGCCACAATGTTCAAAATGTGCTGCAGCTATGGACCCCACACTTGCCTTTTGGTCACTGTGATGATGGGGGTTTGGACCCCATTGCCACAATGTTCAAAATGTGCTGCAGCTATGGACCCCACACTTGCCTTTTGGTCACTGTGATGATGGGGGTTTGGACCCCATTGCCACAATGTTCAAAATGTGCTGCAGCTATGGACCCCACACTTGCCTTTTGGTCACTGTGATGATGGGGGTTTGGACCCCATTGCCACAATGTTCAAAATGTGCTGCAGCTATGGACCCCACACTTGCCATTTGGTCACTGTGATGATGGGGGTTTGGACCCCATTGCCACAATGTTCAAAATGTGCTGCAGCTATGGACCACACACTTGCCTTTTGGTCACTGTGATGATGGGGGTTTGGACCCCATTGCCACAATGTTCAAAATGTGCTGCAGCTATGGACCCCACACTTACCTTTTGGTCACTGTGATGATGGGGGTTTGGACCCCATTGCCACAATGTTCAAAATGTGCTGCAGCTATGGACCCCACACTTGCCTTTTGGTCACTGTGATGATGGGGGTTTGGACCCCATTGCCACAATGTTCAAAATGTGCTGCAGCTATGGACCCCACACTTACCTTTTGGTCACTGTGATGATGGGGGTTTGGACCCCATTGAAACAATGTTCAAAATGTGCTGCAGCTATGGACCCCACACTTGCCTTTTGGTCACTGTGATGATGGGGGTTTGGACCCCATTGCCACAATGGTCATGGCCTGCTTGCGTTGTGTGTGCCACACACATATTTGTGTGGCACATGTGCTAGGGGGTCACATTGTATGTTCGAAGTCATGTTCGGTGTTGTAGGCATTTGACACAGTCTACACACGCTTGTCATGGTGTTGGGGGATGTCTTCTTCTTGCATTCCCTAGGTTGTGGTGTGCTGGTTGTGTCATGCATTGTCCATCCTATGGGTGGGGGTGGTAGTGGTGGTAGGCATCCTGCCCCCCTGGGTGAGGGTGGTAGTAGTGGTAGGCATCCTGCCCCCTGGCTAAGGGTGGTAGTAGTGGTAGGCATCCAGCCCCCCCTGGCTAAGGGTGGTGGTAGCCATCCTGCCCCCCCTGGGTGAGGGTGGTAGTAGTGGTAGGCATCCAGCCCCCCCTGGGTGAGGGTGGTAGTAGTGGTAGGCATCCTGCCCCCCCTGGGTGAGGGTGGTAGTGGTGGTAGGCATCCTGCCCCCCCTGGGTGAGGGTGGTAGTAGTGGTAGGCATCCTGCCCCCCCTGGGTGAGGGTGGTAGTAGTGGTAGGCATCCTGCCCCCCCTGGCTAAGGGTGGTAGTAGTGGTAGGCATCCAGCCCCCCTGGCTAAGGGTGGTGGTAGGCATCCTGCCCCCCTGGGTGAGGGTGGTAGTAGTGGTAGGCATCCAGCCCACCCTGGGTGAGGGTGGTAGTAGTGGTAGGCATCCTGCCCCCCTGGGTGAGGGTGGTAGTAGTGGTAGGCATCCTGCCCCCCTGGCTGAGGGTGGTGGTAGTGGTAGGCATCCTGCCCCCCTGGGTGAGGGTGGTAGTAGTGGTAGGCATCCTGCCCCCCTGGCTAAGGGTGGTAGTAGTGGTAGGCATCCTGCCCCCCTGGCTAAGGGTGGTAGTAGTGGTAGGCATCCTGCCCCCCTGGCTAAGGGTGGTAGTAGTGGTAGGCATCCTGCCCCCCTGGGTGAGGGTGGTAGTGGTGGTAGGCATCCTGCCCCCCTGGGTGAGGGTGGTAGTAGTGGTAGGCATCCTGCCCCCCTGGCTAAGGGTGGTAGTAGTGGTAGGCATCCTGCCCCCTGGCTAAGGGTGGTAGTAGTGGTAGGCATCCTGCCCCCTGGCTAAGGGTGGTAGTAGTGGTAGGCATCCAGCCCCCCTGGGTGAGGGTGGTAGTGGTGGTAGGCATCCTGCCCCCCTGGGTGAGGGTGGTAGTAGTGGTAGGCATCCTGCCCCCCTGGGTGAGGGTGGTAGTAGTGGTAGGCATCCTGCCCCCCTGGCTAAGGGTGGTAGTAGTGGTAGGCATCCAGCCCCCCTGGCTAAGGGTGGTGGTAGGCATCCTGCCCCCTGGGAGAGGGTGGTAGTAGTGGTAGGCATCCAGCCCACCCTGGGTGAGGGTGGTAGTAGTGGTAGGCATCCTGCCCCCCTGGGTGAGGGTGGTAGTAGTGGTAGGCATCCTGCCCCCCTGGCTAAGGGTGGTAGTAGTGGTAGGCATCCTGCCCCCCTGGGTGACGGTGGTAGTAGTGGTAGGCATCCTGCCCCCTGGCTAAGGGTGGTAGTAGTGGTAGGCATCCTGCCCCCCTGGCTAAGGGTGGTAGTAGTGGTAGGCATCCTGCCCCCCTGGATGAGGGTGGTAGTAGTGGTAGGCATCCTGCCCCCCTGGCTAAGGGTGGTAGTAGTGGTAGGCATCCAGCCCCCCCTGGCTAAGGGTGGTGGTAGGCATCCTGCCCCCCCTGGGTGAGGGTGGTAGTAGTGGTAGGCATCCAGCCCACCCTGGGTGAGGGTGGTAGTAGTGGTAGGCATCCAGCCCCCCCTGGGTAAGGGTGGTAGTAGTGGTAGGCATCCAGCCCACCCTGGGTAGGGGTGGTGGTGCGCATTCAGGCCCCTGTGTGCATATGTGGCATTGGTGATTGGCATCCCGCCCCTATGGTGCTGCTGTTGCTGGTGTAAGTATATTCTGCATCCCTCTGTGTGTGTGTGATGTGTCGTGTACGTGTTGTATGTGTTTTGCGGTTGGTGTCTGGCTTACCTTCTGTGCCGTACGCGTCCGTGCCTGTTCCGGTAGTATATGTAGAATATTGGTATGATCGGGACGAAGGGATTCATGGTTGGTTCGTGCCGTTCGTCCTTCTCATTGCTTCGCGTCGTCCTCGTCGCTTCGCGTCGTCCTCGTCGCTGCCGTGTTCGTCTCGGAGCCGTGGATCGTGTTGTGGCGCGAATCGGAGCTTATGTGCGCCTCTCCCGAATGCTTTGACGTGCCGTGCGTAGCGACGGGTTCGGCGCGTACGGAAAGCGCATCGTACTTGTCCGGCCGGACGGGGCTGCATTTTTCCTTCCGTGCGACTCGATTCGGCGTTTCCGGATTCGCCTCGGTCGGAGAACAGGACCTGGTTTGGGTGAGTACGGCTCGGCCGGATTCTTTGCTGTTGTGCCCATCGTACTTGCTCGTTCGGTGTGCTGTACGGATCGGTCGGGAAACAGGCTTTCGCATGGCTTTTTTCCCGACCGAATGGTGTTGGGTGCGCCCCCGACTGAGATCGGAATCGGCCCCTATATATCTGACTAACCTATATCTTTGTTAATTAAATTTGCTGCATTGTGAGCTTTCAAGGGTACAACACACCTATAGGTTGGTCATTCACACACAAACCTGCCCTGTTTGGATGATTCGTCCCCTTAAATCATTATCCCTATTTTGGAAATAAACCACTAAGGTAGGCCCTAGCCAGCCCATTGGGCAGGGTGCATTTTCTTTAATAGGTTGGACATGTACTTTTAAGCTTTGCATGTGCTGGTAGTGAAGAACTCCTAAATTAATTTTTCTTATTTTTTGGTTAAGAGCAGGTAGTAAATTCATGTTTAGTGTCTAATAAAGTGTAATTTAAAATCATTTTCAACGGTAAAGTTGGATTTTAAGTCACAATTTAGAAAATACCACATTTAGAAACTTGGCATTTATCTGCTCTAGCTATTTTGCACCTGAAGCCTGTTCCTGGGTCACATGGCTGGGTGTAGTTGTCAGTGGGTCTTTGTTTATTCCTCCTAAACAGCCACAAAATGGAGGGATTAGGTGTGGCTGGATGAGCCACCAGTGGCAGGATGGGGCAAAGAGCTGGACACAGCCCCACTTACAAGTCAATAGGCTGTGCCCTGCCTTCACACAAGGGACTTCATACTACCTCATTGTTCCTGTAGTCAGGTTAGAGCCAGGGCAGGGGAGGCAGAAACTCCAAGTACTTCAAAGGAAATTCTCTAAAATCTTCTCCTACTTCAAAGAAGGCACCGTGTATAAAAAGACAACTCTCAGACCCACTCTTCAACTTACTTTCTGGACCTTTGGAAGGACTCTCAGAGGACTGCGTGCTGCTGTGTACTTCAGAAGACTGCTTTGCTGTACCTGGAAGGACTGATCTGCTGCCTGAAGCTTGCCTTGAACCCTCAGATGGTTGTTTTGCTGCTTGTGCTCTGTTTCACTGCTTGAACCCAGAACTGCCAGAGTGACTCCAAGGGCTAGTGGGCTGGCCTCCTGATCGGAGCCTCAGGGACAGAAAAGGTTCTAACCATCTTCAACCCACACCTGAACCCAGCCTGAGTGAGTCCTGACCTCCCAAGTGGTGCCTCTCTAGTCCTGGACTCTTTGAATTAGTGCTAAATGTGCCTAGTTACCCAAAATCCAAAACTTGGGACTTAGAAGATTTTTGGCTAACAAGCGATCCGAGAACTTCTAAATTGATGTGGGATTCTACTTGTGTAGTGTTTTCAATTTATTACAGTTTGGGTGCTGCATACATTTTTTACACATTGCCTTTAAGTTAAGCCTAGCTGCTTTTGTGCTAAGCTACCAGAGGATCAAGCTCAGGTTAAGTTAGTGACTTTTGGGGTTCACCCTGACAGAGATTGTGGGTGTTGCTTGAGCAGGTTTAAACCCCAATCAAACAACAACCTAATTTCTCACAGCCACATATCCTCGAATTGAACCATGATAATAAAAATTAGGGGTATCCCATAAAGGCCCCTATGGTGCAAACCTTACTAAAAGAAATGTAATAGAGTTGTGGTGGACTATCTTAAATAGTGATATAGAGAAGAAAGTCAGAAAGTGTGTCCAATGTGTAACTATTGACACTTTAATGATTAGATCTCCAATTTTCCTGTGCCCTGATAGACAGTGGCCGAAAGTGAGTCTAATTTTTGGGTTCATTTGATATTTTTCCGGTACATTTTATATTTTGCTCCTTTGGTTGTTGTACATGAAAGTCTTGGATGGGCAGGAGTCAGTTTTTAGAGCGAACCTTCAACTAAGGAAATGATTATGCTTTTGAGATGTAATTTTGTCAAAGAAGGTGTTCCAGACATCATTCGGATGGATAATGGGCTACAGTTCACTTAGCATGCCATAAACGGGTTTTCATCATCATGTGTAACTATACATTTGAGGACTCCATGGCATGATCAAAAGATACAACATGGTTTGGGCAGAAAATGTCCAAATCAAGTACAAAAACAGGAAGGATGTGTTTGAGACTTAGATAAATATGTTATAGAGAAACTCAGTATACTGCTACGACAAAAACTGCAATAGAATTGAAGAGAGGATGAAATGCATGTTCAGAAATTAATCTTGTGTGGATTGTTTTTGAAGTTAGAAGGATAAATTGGTAAGCAAGACATTGAATGAAGCTTAGGATACCAATGACTTGAAGACCTGGAGATTGAGGGAGCAGGTTATGTTTGAACACAGGAGACTTGAATTGGATGTTGTTGAATGGGTAGAATGAAAGAATAGATGTTTATGGTCTGGCTTGACAGCGCAGCTGTTGCTAGACAATTATGGGAACATCACTAGAGAGGTTCTTTGGCTGTGCTCACATGTTGGAAGCCAGGAGTACATGTTTTGATGGGGCAGAACTTGTGTGCTTCCACAAAAATGTGTTTGTCCTCCACAGAACTGTGATCTTTTTATTTATTTATCCAGCTGGCTGAGCTTAAACTTGCTGTAAAGCTGTAAAAGTGTCTTACGTAACTTGATCATTTATAGTGTTTGTCTTTCTCTGGCAGCAGCACAGATGGGAGGAGTGCAGTCATTCACCCATATGGATTTTTAGGTCTGGCTATACAGTGTAACTGCCACCTGACCTTTTAACCTGCACCAATATTATTGTACCGCTCCTTCCTTCCAAACAAATATATATGATATTTACTTCCTTTAACCTATAGGCATTGCCAATGCTTGTTTAAAGAAGGATTTGTCAAAATGTTGTGATCTTGTTTGTATACATGAGTTTCATGGCAATTCTGGAAAGTTGACACGGACCACTGGTGATACAGGGGTATACTGGTGATCTCTGGAAACTTACAGTTGGGGTGAAAAATCACAAGTTGGAGAGCATGATCCTTTACCATCCAAAATTCTGCTAAGCAGCAAATAAGCAAGCTTCCTCTTAGACCGAAAGACTGAGTTATCATTTTGTTTGCATTTTTTACCAATCTGTGTCGCACTGGACTCACTCTTGATCTGCTATGTACTTCATTCATTGAACTATATATTATTTACTTAGCTCACAATAAGTTATTTTTTGTTTAGGGAAGGTGTGTGATAACTAAGATGTGTTCTCTGACGTCAGGCAATCATAGAACACCGCATGGTGAGAATGCTGCTAATGTTCACAAGATGACAGTTTCTTCTGGCCGGCTTCCGGAAACGACGTTCCAGTTGTGCCCCAAAAAACCTACTTGAAAAAATACACGTGTCTCCTAGACGCGCTCCTTTGCACGTTGCCTTGCTCAATGATTCTCATTCTGTGTCGACGAGGTAGACATAAGCAATTTAAATATAAATATTTCAACTCGCATGATTACGTATTTAGAATAAGTCAGTGAGCTTTTGTCTCATGACCTACATCACCTTCATCCCACCTTTTAATGACAATTACTGCAAAATTTGACCTGTTATGGATTTTGTCTCTAACAAGACAGGATACTTTCCTAGACAATCACAATTTGATCTTCCTACTTTCAACTATTCACTTTATTTTTTCCTGCTATTTTTCTCCTTGCTCCAGAAATATGTTATGTTATGTTAATAACTTTTATAAAGCGCAGCGATTACCCATGGGTGTCCTGGCGCTAGCAAATGAGTCCTGAGAGCAAAAGACAAGGAGGGAGGGATTATTCAGAAAAGAGCCAGGTCTTTAGGCCCTTCCTAAAATTTAGGAGATCCGTAGCGTCTCTGAGGCAAAAAGGCAGGGCGTTCCAAGCCTTCGCCGCGCTAACAGCGAAGCTTCTGACCCCCCACAAAGCAGTCCACATGATCCAGCACCTGTACTATTAGTTTCTCATTATCACTGTCAATATCATTGATCACTGGAGCGTATGAAGTTTTGCAATATCTACTGAGAAATTCCATCTGCCAGATCACGTTCCCTGTTATTTTTCACTACAATTTTTGGACCCTCTCCATGGTTGACTGCACGTATTCAAATGCATAAAGTATTTGCCTGTAGGTGACAATATTTGCACAGATAAAGTCTTGTTGTCAAATTCCTCCAAACAGATTTGAATACAAATGGCCACAGAGTCCCTTTGAATTTTGCTGAGACATATTTTCTTGAACTCCATAAAACAATAATATGGGTAATGGTTAAGCTAATAATAATAACTCAAAGAGGAGATGGTTTTTGATTGTTCTATTTATGCATTTCTGAATTTTCACTTGCTGTTGTAATCCTGTTACCTTTCCAGTTTGTATAAACGAATTCACAGTGCGCCTTTTGAGGCGAAATAGTGTACTGTTTAGGAGTGTACTGCTCAAAGAGCGTCTGTTGTGCTTATCCATTGACTTCATCAGGCTCTTGTAAACACTATGTTGTCGCAAGGTAAACAAGCATTGGCATAGTCAAAAGGTCTCGCCTTTGAGACCTTATGTGTTTAGCCTTGCAGCACATTATCCTGCGTGCTGTGCCGCCAAGGATTGAAGAGCTATGCAATTACTACACACTGGGTCATGCAGTGTGATTCAGGAATATAGGCTTTCCTCAGGAAACATTTCTGGACACATTCCAAGGCTTTTTAAAGCACAGACAGGACGACAAGTGCCTTGGTGGAAGTCAACAGCACTATAACATTGTGTGTGCGACTGCATCACTACAGTATTGAACAGCCTATGAAAAAAAGCAATAAAGTACTTTCCAATGGCAGAGACTTCACATCCCTCCTCCCTCATGCCTCTATTCACCAGGCACCTTTCTCCAGACTTTTCCATTCAAAACAGTGCTCACACTATCCAATTCCCAGCAAGCCCACGGCCCCACTCTCTGTCCCAGCCCCCTGGGTATAGGAGCACTGGACATAGCAACAACAAAATGCTCCCATTTGTCAGAAAGAGGGGAAATAATGAATAAACAGGGACAGCGTTGGCATCACTTAATCTCCGTGCACCAAAAAACAAAAAAATTAACCTAACCTTGTGTAATGTAAATAGTGTTTTTGTAAAGCACTCCAATACCTTCGGGTCAGTCAAGTTTGTGCTCTATAAAAATGGCCCCAAAAATTAATCTGATCTTGTGTAATGTAACCAGCACTCATGAAAAGTGCCCCAACACTTTTGGGTCGCTCGTGTTCACATTATATAATAAATGTCTCACAGTTCCTGGAGAGTTGCAGTGAATGTGCTTTGAAATAAGAGCTCTGAGAGGAGGAGGACGACAGGAAGAGGCAGCAGGGCAGGCATGCAGCTACATGGGAAGAGGTGAGAGGGACCAATGCTGCTCCCATTTGTCAGGTAGAGGGGAAATAATGAATAGACAGGGGCGGCAGTGGCATCACTTAATCTCCACACACCTAAAAGCAAAAAAATGAACCTGACCTTGTCTAATGTAACTGGCGCTTTTGTAAAGCGCTTCAAAAGCTTCGAGTTCACATTATGTAAACAAGCATCAGAGGAAATCTCACAGGAATTGCGAAAGCCTTGCCCCTAACTGTGCTGCAAGGTTGGGCTGCTGAGGGTCCGGTGACGGACGCTCGCTAAAGCAACAAGCAGCACAGCTGAAGGCTTTTGGGGGAAATCCTCACACTCTGAAGTCAGAGAAAACTAAAGAGTCAATTTCGAAAACAACATCTGAAGCGTCTGACAGTTAATCTCAGTATTTGAACAGGACGGGGAGGTTAAGTGATGAGCCCCGAAACTGAGCGACCGAAGACGGGCAAACAGTGACACAACCAGGAATCAAAGAAAAAAATAGTCTCCCAAATAAACACAGAAGTGCAGTGTTAACAGTAATTGGGTGGTGCTCTGTGGGAGGAAACCAAACACAAAAAGGAGGGACAAAGAGGAAGGATTAACCACTAGCAAGCAAACACTTTTGAACGGCAATTGAAGGGATAAATAAAAGGCAATGGGTGGGCTGCAAGCCCACAGAGTGAATACAGCATGTCTCGAAGAGACAGCACATGCGCTGCCTAGGCTCGACCTAAAAATATCCTCTATGTAAGTAAACAGGGGAGAATGATGTTCAGGACCTTCAGCAGTTCCCAACGCGGTTTCAAGTGTCAACTTTAAGGCTACAACTTCATGCCTGTTAAAGATCACTTCCTGCTTTGTCTGTCTGAAGACAAGTATCTCGCTGCTAGGTCAGCCTAGGACAGAAAATAGACCTGGGCACCAAAATAAAAATGTCCCTCCCACATATATATTGCAAATTGCAAGATTTTGCATTTGGGAAGTGGGGGAATTTGAAAAAAAGCATTTTCCACACTGACATGCATTGAATAGGAGGCAATTTCAGATGGGCGACAGGTAAAACAAAGCCATTTTTGGATTCCGACATCTGGAGTCTCCTGCCTGAATCAGGTCTGTGGGCAAGTATGCCCCTATTAGTGATTTAGATAGCTGAATAAATTGACCCATGTTTGGAAATTGGGGCAGTTTTGAACTAGTGAGGGCATGCTCTATAGGTGTTTTGCAAGGTATGGGAGACTGCATAAATTTAAACTTGGTGCGAACAGTGTTTGCTTTTATATTCGGGAAATCATCAGTAAAAACTGGACCAGTAAACATGCTCACAAACAGCCAAAAACACGGCCCATACACTGACCTGTCAGACCAGCCCTTCAGGCACTGCCTGATTACCCTGTAGGTGAGTTTGACTCTGGCTCACTGCACTCCCTGGAACAAATTTAGGGTAATATTATAGCATATTTTACAATTGCTCAACATATAGGTTCGTTTATGGAGCCCTCTAGGATAGTAATTTCCTGGCTGTCGTGTTTGGGACTCAGGGCAGGGTTACATGTCTCTTACCATGCAGAGGACATTTCCATCCCAACAGTCTGTGTGCGTTTCAAGGCATCAAAGACAACAGGGCCAATAACCTTGTGTACTATGATACTTCATTACCGACTGAACTCATAGCTGATGCGTCTCCCATAGGACTTGGAGCTATCCTAGTTCAGAAAAAGTTTGACCCTGAAGCACCTAACCACGTGATTGCACATGCCAGTCACAGTCTTACTAAGCATAAGGCTGCCTATTGATGAGCTGAAAAAGAATCATTGGCTGAAGTGTGAGCATATGAGCATTTTCATCTTTTCCTGTATGGAATATTCTTCATAGTTGTGATGAACCACCTAGCTTCTTTATCAATATTTGGCAGCCCAAAGTCCAAGATGCCTCCCTGCATTGAGAGATAGGGTTTACGTCTGCAGGACTATTGTTCTAAAATATTTCTCATACCTGCTGACTTTATATCATGTTTTCCTATAGAAAGCTCAGCAACTGCTTTGTCTATAGCTGAGGAATACCTGAGATATGCCATTCTCCAGTCATGTCCATACGCTCTGTAGCATTGAGAATTAATACTCACATTGCGGCAAGATCCCACTATGTGTGCAATAAAGGCTCTGATTGAGTCTTAGCAAAGAAATGAACTGGAAAAGGATTCATAAGTCTTAGCCCCAGAGTAAAATGAAAAGTATTTCAAATTATAAAGGAAAAGCTAGCTTACTATCCAAAAGCACTGCTCCTGGAGGGCACACAATTGGTTATTCCCCAGTCACGTGTAATAGATCTTGCACATGAAGCATATTGAGGAGTGGTGCCACAAAATGACTGTAAGGCATAAGGTGCATCTAGACAAGCATTCCGCATCTTGATCACTGAGTTGAGAAGAAAATCAGCACTGATCATATCTGCCAGTCATCAAGCTAAGACACAGCTCCAGAACCTTTGCATATATGCACGATCCCCAACCATCTGTAGCAAGTAGTTGGTGTTGACGTCTTTGTGCCCTTAACCACTGGTCAACATTTACTAGCTGGATGTCTCCATTCCTGTGTTAAACAAAGTATTTTCATCATTTGGCATTCCTGCTGTTGTGAAGTCAGACAATTGCCCCCAAAGCACCTATTTCAAGAAAATAGTTCAAAGACTTTGCAAGAAAGTTAGGCTTTAAGCACTGAAAAATCATACCTTTGTGGCTCAGGCCAATGGTATAGTTGAAAGTTTTATGACCATTCTGAAGAGAAAAATGCTGTCCAAATAGCCATGGTCACTCACCAGCCACTATCCAAAGTTTTGTGTCAGACACTACATGATTAAAGAGACACTCCTCATAGTACCACAGCCTCATCTCCTGCTGAACTGATGTTTGGGTAAAAATCTGCACCATCCTTCTACATCATCGGGAAGACCATAAACTCAACATATCTCAAGACGTGTGACACCTAGATGCTGTGGCCAAGAACAAAAATGAAGCAATATGTAGGCAGGTGACAAGTGGCCCAGGTCTCCCAGTTACAGCAAGGCAGTCTAGTACTTGTCAAGTCAAGAAGTATTTGAAAAGAAGGTTCAAATTTTGGCCCTCAGCCCTATGTGATTATGATCCCCTCCTGGAGGGATGGACACACCATCACTCAAAACCCTTCGTATGTCAAGACCGCGCAACGAAATTCGTTTTATTAATTTATATGTCTACTTACCTCTATACGGCCGTATTCCGTACTTTACTACCCCCCACCCTGCCCCTCCCCCGCCCCACGTCACCGCCCGGCAGCACTCCCACCACGGACCGCTACTGATATATATATATATATATGTATATCATTCTATATAACTATATATATATATTTGTATTAATGTTATATTATTATTGATTGTTTAAATGCGTTTTTAATAGTTTTAAAGATTATATTTTATTTTCTCAATCTTATTTTCCAATATTTTTTTGCTTTTAGTTATATCATTATTTTAAACTTTAATATCTAAACTAAATTAAATATAATGCTATATATAGAGAATTCAGTATACATAGCTCTTTTTGGATGATATGCTGGGCCAAAATATTTTTATTTCTTTATTTTTGTAGTTTACATACACAGTATATAAACATAACATTTTCGTTCCCAATATATTTTTTTCCATATTTAGGTATCACAATATTTTTGTTCCCAATAATTTGCCATACAATCAGAAAAATATGTTCACATATTTTCAATAGATACATTTACTTTTATGCAGAGACGTTTTGAGGCATTGGCAAAGTGGGCTCTGCAGCACCAGGCCCCCGCCTTTCAGGGGGCCCCCTGATAGAGCCAGCTCTGTTCTGCAGAGAGTCTTGACTTGATGACCTTGAATAATTCTTAAACAGATTGTTGCAAATAGTGTTTTCCTTTCATTTATTTTTAATCTGGGTAATGTGTGAGAGACTATTACAGACATTTTGCAGACAAATGTTGGGTTTTTGTTTCATGCAACATCCATAAAAAATGTTTCTTTTAGATCCAAACATGATCTCACATATGAGAAAAGGAAGAATGTCAGAGTGATTATTTGCAGTAGTAGCTTCTACTGTATTACAGTATTCAAAACATACATCACTAGCCCTGAATTTAAACTATAAACACATTTAGAATTTGAACCAGTGTGTCTGTGCACTGTTTGTTATCTGGCCAAAGAGGACAGGAGAGAACTGAAACTGGATCATAAATTTAAAGCTGATCCGCACAGGGGCCCCCAAAATACGTTTGGCCCTGGGTCCCCAAAATCTTTAAGATGTCCCTGCTTTTATTCTATTTTTCTGATAAATGATCAAAACATAAATGTGGTATTCCTGCTTTTACCTGGAGACGAGTGTCCACTTCATTTTATATCTTATTTTTTATATGTACGGTTCAACCAAAGCCAAAATCTTTCATAACAACTCTTTCACAGAAATAATTCAAATTCAATTCAATTCAAATCTTTATTCGGTCTGATTAAAAATAGATCATAAAAGCACATAAAATCTAATACAGATCCATAATATTTCAGTAGTATAAACCCAAATTTACATTAATTTAAAAACAGTTAATAATATGTTCACATTAGTATAAGTTGAGTCACCAATTTCTACATACGTCCAATTTAAAAAGGAGCATAAGCACAATTTTCCATAAAAACATTTAACATCACTATCCACATGTCACAATTGGCCGAGATTAAATGGAGATAGTGCAAGAGAGGAGAACAAAAACCTCAAATAGGGTCCGCCATGTACTCCTACTAATACAAAGATGAAAAGAGACGCCTCAGCCTAACTCCACCTATCAAAGGCGGGTTCAGTGCAGGTCTTGACTTATTTAGCGTGAACACTTAAGCAAAGAAAGGGAAGAGCTCACACAGAGCTTGACCAACTAAATGACCTAGGACATAGTTATATTTCAGAAAGTTAGCCTTCAATAGTTGTTCTAGCCCAAATGGCTGCTTTCAGGAAAGTATAGACAAGGTAGGAGGTTTCATGTGAGCTTAAAAACTGTAAGTGAAGCAGAGCTACTCTACACCGACGGAAACCTAACTTGTGTAACAAAGGCTTCAGAAAGTGCTTGTGTGCTAAGCTGTACAGTCTGCAAAAAAACATAGAGTGCAAAAGCGATTGTGTAGATTGATTATCGCAGGGACAAATCAATTCTGTGTTTCCCTCTAAATCTGGGGGATTTTTAAAAGAGAAGGACCAAAAAATTGATCCTGCCCTAAAATGGAAAAGGAGTGATCGCTCCCACCTTGTAAGGTCTAAAGACAAATACACAGCAGGTTCACCTGGGAGTAAGGATGTACAGTAATTCAAAACTGAGGGTTTTGCTAACTCAGTTTTCATTCTTGTATCTGCGCAGTGCTCCATAAATGCTGCTTTCACCTCTACCTTAGCAGTTTTAGAAATACTGTTATGTTCAGTAAACGAGGCAGATAAACCAAGGGTTCCTAGGGTGTTCCAAATATAGCTTAACCATGGGATAGGGTGGACCGTATCCAGCACACAGCAGACAAGTATAATATCCCTACAAAGCTTTGCCGCTGGGTTCGTCCAAATGCTAGCCCACAATTGGAGAGGCACCAAACAAACCTTGTCCGATATGAAACCCTGATTTAACTCTAAGTGAATGATAAAGCTGGAAGAGTTGGTGGTAAACTCAGCAACCGCCAGAGGAAACAATTTTCCTCGGCCTGTAGACAAAAACATTTATTAAAACCCCAGTCACCTGCACCATAAGTGGCTGCGCTAATACACTGAGTTGTACACCTTCAGTGGGGGAAGAACAGACCCTCTAGATTCCAGGACCCTGACGAGCTAGAGTTAATTCTAGGTAGCAAAAGTTGTCCACAGTCATTAAATCTTGCCCCTTTAGACTGATTTTATTTAGCCTTATTTTACCTGGTCCACAGGACATAATGTGCAACTTGGTATAGTTTGTTTTCAAATTCAAGTTTAGCATAAAAGAGGCAAAGAGGTCAACCTGAATCCTCAATGCGTTCGGGGTAAGGGCTAGCAGTACTGCGTCATCAGAGTACAGTAACTGTACTGTTAATAAGCAAGATGGGGTAGTAACACATTGGGGGCATGCAGTCTCCCTTTTTAAATATTGGCACAACCGTTGCGGTGGCCCAGGAAGGGGGGATATTAGTTGGTAAATAGGAATTAAATGTGTTGGTAATAAGAGGGCCCCAAATCTCAGGCATGGATTTCAACAGATCCATAGGTACCCCGTCTGGGCCTGGTGCTTTCCCTCCCTTACTGTGTTGGATAGCCAATTCTACTTCCTGCAATATTATTAGAAAGGGTAAGGAGTTCTGTACACTATTGCGTAGTACTGTTAACATACAAAGATCTTCATCAATAGAAGAGATGGAACCGAAATGAGTGACTCAATCTGAGCCTAAGATGTTATTTTGCAGAGCTGGATTAGTGGGGCAATTTCTAGATCTAATTAATTTTACAAGATCCCAAAAGGAATTACTATCCTTCCCCAGGGCTGAATTTTCTAACAGCTCCCAATCCCATTTATAAAGTTCCATTTTCCTGTTTGAATGCACGGTTTTATACTCTCTGTGTGCCAGAGAGATCTCGCTCCTATCCCTAGGCCGTTCATTTAGGGCATTTCTCAACTTTCAGTTTGTATTTGAACAGGACTCATCAAACAATCTAGGCTCCGTGTTGCCTGAGTGGATTGGCTTAAGCATTGACTCAAGCCTATTAACCTATAGTAGAGCATAGCCATCAACTCTTGCCCATTCTCAGCTAATGAGTTGAGAAATACTCCTTAGTGTGATTTGAAAAGGATTGATAATGATTCTATGGGTTTTTTCAGGCACCAGACTAGTCTTAAACCATCCGAAAAGTGTTGTGTGATGGATACTAAATTGCTACCCCCCACATGCTCCAGATCCTGGCGGTGGTGTTTCCAGACCTGGATGGGCAGCTGAAGGCCAGACAGCAGCAAGGAGGGGGTGAGTCAAAGACTGCACTGTGAACTCTGTATTACATGCTTTGTGCCCTCCTCTGGCCTGGTTCAACTGCCACAGTGCAGCAGTCATGTTGTCCAGGAGCCATGTCCCTCTATTGTGCACTGCCCACTGCTCATCTGATACCCAGGTGTGGCCCTTACATTCAGGGAATTGTGTCACTTGGGACTGTGTCTTTGCAGTTTGCTTCACTAAAGGTGGGGGACAGCATCTGTTTCCCTAACTCTGTTGTGGGCATCATGGGTGGGTCCATTGTTCACACAACGCCTGGGTTTGGACATGTGATCTGCGTGTTGCTTTGATATGCGGTCCACTTGCTGAGCTGAGCCACCACATGTGCCTGGGGTATGTGGCACACGCCCATGCAGCGGGTGGGAACAATGTTTGGGCCCCAGGAGTGTGCAGATTACGTGTGTCACACATACATAGCCAGCTATCCACTGTCCAGGGCACATCCCTCATTCATGTGGAGCAGGACAGTCATGCCTACTCCAGGCCATGCAATGCACTCTGTACTCCCACTCCCGTGTATCAGCTGACACATTGTGCACAGTGATTTGACCCCTCCGGTGTCTGCCTCTGTGTCAGTGTGCTGTGGATTAGTTGCCAGGACTGCTGGGGTGTTTCTTGGTAGGGGCTCAGCATGCCCCTGGAGATGTGACCATAGGAGACGATACTTGTGTGTCACATAGGTGTTTGATCAGCTGCCCGTGCAGACTGGGGTATGCGAATGTGATGTTCAGGCAGCTGTTCCCCATTCACAGCAAATTGTGAGGGGCTCAGGTTCAGAGGGTAGTGTCACAGGTCTCCCATATGTCCAATAGGTGTGACCTGGACAGATGAGGGTTGAGATGATGTGTTGTGTGGGGGATGTACATGTGCACTTGTGCAGCTCCAGGACTTGCATTCCCCATGACCTACTATTGTGACACAGTGCATAGTGTTGTTGTCTGGCTGCCAAGTCATACATCACTGAGACAGTGATGTATGACTTAGCAGTCATGCCTCTGCCATGGCATGTGTCAACTTATTTGTGGTCCTGCAGGGAAGTGACATGTGCTACATGCACACCATAGTGGCGCTGGCTATCAGGACATGGGTGCATCATGGTGTCTGTCGCTGGTATGCATCACATGCATTTCCTATTTGACTCTGGGCATCCCTTTCATCCGGAAACCTGTACTGACTCAGTGGCAAGAGCTGTGATGTGTCCACACCGTGTCCTCTGCACTGTCCAACTACTGTGTACTTGGTGCATGTGTCCACACTGGGGTGTTGCAATCCAACAGACACCAGACAGATGGGTGCAAGGCCATGTGGGATGTGAGTGCCATGCTTGGCATCAGACTGACAATTGGCTTCTCCTGTTCAGTTAGGGCACTTTTAGCAATGTACAACTAATGATGCCAGGGCTTGCTCTGTGATGTGCTGTGCTCACAGTGGTGTGTGCGTTTGGTGCAGGTGACTGATGTCTGTCTGTTTCCCCATTGTTTGCAGATACATCCACGGCCACGGAAGGGGACAGCTCCACGGACCAGGAGGAGCCAGAGAGCCAGACTGGGTCAGCAGCCGAGGAGTGGTCGGAGGGACCCAGTGGCACGGAGGGCGAGGGGAGCCACACTGAGGAGTCCTCAGCACCATCCACCTCAGCTGCGGACCAGAGCAACTCGGAGGATGACTCCCTTGTGGAGGCGGGTGTCAGCAGCCACCACACCCCAGCTAGTGTTGCTGTCCCCGCCACCACCAGCACCGCCACCGCCCTCCCATCGGCTCCCATTCCCAAGGTCCGTGGAGGCTCCCATGTTCGGGAGCGTGTCTCCTTTGGCCCAGGCACCGCACCCCCTGCCCCTGTGTCCCCTGCTGCCCTGAGTGAGGAGTCTGTGTACCTCCTTCGCCAGCTCCATGTAGGGCAGACAGCCATGCTGAGTGTCCTCCATGCGCACACCGCACTGTTGACTCAGCTGGTGTCGTTCATGGAGGGCATCTCATCGGGCATGTCTGACCTAAAGAGGGGCAACAGGTCCATGGACTCCTCCCTGACGGCAGCAGTGTCCCTCCTCAGACAGACCCTCACCCCTCCTGCCTCTGCTCCATCCACACTCCCCAGCACCTTGCCCGTCCCAAGCACACACACACCGGCACAGGCACACACCAGCACACACACATCCAGCACACAGACACACACGCCACAAACTAAACGCACACGCACGCACAGTCAGGGGACTGAAACCAGACTCACAGGGGATGGAGCCCTGGTACACACACACGCATCCATGGGCACTGCACAGTCCTCAGTTGCCTCTCCCTCCAAAGCACCCTCCCTTGCCTCACCTGCAACCCCAAAGACCCAGCGCCTCTTCCTCAGTGACCTCGGCCTCTTCCCCTCCGATCCAGCTGCCCCAGCATCCAGGGGGAAGAGGAAGCCCCCACACGGAGCAGAGTGCCCCTCGCCCCCGGACACCCTCCCCCAGGCGCAGACAGACTGAGGCCCCCACCCGCAAGTCCCCCGGAGTGCTAAGAGCAAGACCCCGCCGCCGCCCTGCAGCTCAAGCACCAGGTCTCCTTCCTCCATCCCTCAGGCCCCCACTCCACAGGTGCCCCCACCACACCCTGCCCCAGGTTCCCCCACCCACAGATATACCATCCCCAAGAGGCTCCGGCCTTCTCCCCCTGCCACTTGCTCTCCCGGCACCACCCCCCTGCTGCGCTTGTCTGTGCCACTGATGTGGTGAGGGTGTCCTCCCTCTCTGTCCAGCCCACCTTGCCTGTTCCCCATTCTCCTCCCCTGGTGGTAGGCACTGCAGTGGAGTCCACTACCACCCTGTCTGACTTGGGCACTGCAGTGGCGGACCTGTCCACTCCATCTGCAGGGTCCACTGCAGTCGTGCTGGCACCCACAACATATGAACCATGCCCCCCAGTTGTGCCGGCACACACCATGTCAGACACCTCCACTGCAGTGGTCAGTGGCTCTTCAGCACCCACCACCCCTTCCCTGCTTCCTCCTGGTGAGCCCTGATCCTGTCCCTGCGGTGCCTGTCCTACCCCCCGGTTGCCCCTCCTAGTGGATTGTCCCTGGTTTTGTGCAGGCATGTGTAGGGTGGCATCTGCCACTGTCACCCACTTGTGACTTTGTTGATGGACTGGCCATTGGCCTTTGTTTATGTTCTACCGGACTTCTACTTTTAATGCCACATATGCTGAATAAAGCAACTTTCTGTTCTCTAGTGCTTTTGCTTCTGATGTACATGATGTTGATGATGCTAACAATGCCCTTGCTACAGTGATGGTGATATTTGGTCTCATGATAATGAAGTGTTACTGTGTAGGAACCCATGTGGTCCAGGGGGAATGTGTCCTATCCTGTGGTGTATCCATGTCATCCATAGCAGCATCTGAGGGTGTCATGTGTTCAGTATTTGGCAATGAGATTTCCTACTTAGATTGGCAACTTCACATCTGTGGCTTCCACCCCTGCACATCTGTTGTGCCTGCCATTGTTCTATTCGTCTACTTCCCTGACCGTGTGGCCATCTCCAGTGAACATGCAGGTTTGGGCATCAATGGGGAAGGACTCATCTGTGTTGTCAGTGCAACATTGCTATACAAGTGTGTTGGATCTGTTCTGATGATTCCGTTGGCACTTCCATGACCAGGCTGATGGGACGGGAGCCCTCATTTGGTGCTAATTGTTCATTGTGTGTCCCATTGCTGCCATGGTATGGTATCTGTTCGCCTCACATCTGCAGTCTCCACAGGGTATCTGCATGTGTGTGCCCATTGGTGCAAATATGTGGGTCTGCATTCGGATGGTCACTTCTGTCATTGTGTCATTGATGATTGTTGACGGTGTCAGCCCCCATGGGTGTTGTTTGTCTGCACATGGCCAAAGTTATGTCTTATTTGCACTGCAGGATTTGGCTCCCCCAATTTATGTTGCAATGGGACACATACACTACTTTGCCACTGATGTGTTTGTTGTTCTGTGACCAGGAATCATCCATGCAGTTTGGCAGTTGCACCTATTACTTTGTCAACACTTACCTTTTGGTCACAATGTTCAAGATGTGCTGCAGCTATGGACCCCACACTTGCCTTTTGGTCACTGTGATGATGGGGGTTTGGACCCCATTGCCACAATGTTCAAGATGTGCTGCAGCTATGGACCCCACACTTGCCTTTTGGTCACTGTGATGATGGGGGTTTGGACCCCATTGCCACAATGTTCAAAATGTGCTGCAGCTATGGACCCCACACTTCCCTTTTGGTCACTGTGATGATGGGTGTTTGGACCCCATTGCCACAATGTTCAAAATGTGCTGCAGCTATGGACCCCACACTTGCCTTTTGGTCACTGTGATGATGGGGGTTTGGACCCCATTGCCACAATGTTCAAAATGTGCTGCAGCTATGGACCCCACACTTGCCTTTTGGTCACTGTGATGATGGGGGTTTAGACCCCATTGCCACAATGTTCAAAATGTGCTGCAGCTATGGACCCCACACTTACCTTTTGGTCACTGTGATGATGGGTGTTTGGACCCCATTGCCACATTGGTCATGGCCTGCTTGCGTTGTGTGTGCCACACACATATTTGTGTGGCACATGTGCTAGGGGGTCACATTGTATGTTAGAAGTCATGTTCGGTGTTGTAGGCATTTGACACAGTCTACACACGCTTGTCATGGTGTTGGGGGGATGTCTTCTTCTTGCATTCCCTAGGTTGTGGTGTGCTGGTTGTGTCATGCATTGTCCATCCTATGGGTGGGGGTGGTAGTAGTGGTAGGCATCCTGCCCCCCTGGGTGAGGGTGGTAGTAGTGGTAGGCATCCTGCCCCCCTGGCTAAGGGTGGTAGTAGTGGTAGGCATCCTGCCCCCCTGGGTGAGGGTGGTAGTAGTGGTAGGCATCCTGCCCCCCTGGCTAAGGGTGGTAGTAGTGGTAGGCATCCTGCCCCCCTGGCTAAGGGTGGTAGTAGTGGTAGGCATCCTGCCCCCCTGGCTAAGGGTGGTAGTAGTGGTAGGGCATCCTGCCCCCCTGGGTGAGGGTGGTAGTAGTGGTAGGCATCCTGCCCCCTGGCTAAGGGTGGTAGTAGTGGTAGGCATCCTGCCCCCCTGGCTAAGGGTGGTAGTAGTGGTAGGCATCCTGCCCCCCAGGCTAAGGGTGGTAGTAGTGGTAGGCATCCTGCCCCCCTGGGTGAGGGTGGTAGTAGTGGTAGGCATCCTGCCCCCTGGCTAAGGGTGGTAGTAGTGGTAGGCATCCTGCCCCCTGGCTAAGGGTGGTAGTAGTGGTAGGCATCCTGCCCCCCTGGGTGAGGGTGGTTGTAGTGGTAGGCATCCTGCCCCCCTGGCTAAGGGTGGTAGTAGTGGTAGGCATCCTGCCCCCCTGGGTGAGGGTGGTAGTAGTGGTAGGCATCCTGCCCCCTGGCTAAGGGTGGTAGTAGTGGTAGGCATCCTGCCCCCCTGGCTAAGGGTGGTAGTAGTGGTAGGCATCCTGCCCCCCTGGCTAAGGGTGGTAGTAGTGGTAGGCATCCTGCCCCCCTGGGTGAGGGTGGTAGTAGTGGTAGGCATCCTGCCCCCCTGGCTAAGGGTGGTAGTAGTGGTAGGCATCCTG
Organism: Calotriton arnoldi; assembly: GCA_963921515.1. Lineage (NCBI taxonomy): Eukaryota > Metazoa > Chordata > Amphibia > Caudata > Salamandridae > Calotriton > Calotriton arnoldi. The sequence continues at coordinate 1,730,769 of CAWUFW010002306.1, read as the reverse complement.
CCCCCCTGGGTGAGGGTGGTAGTAGTGGTAGGCATCCTGCCCCCCTGGATAAGGGTGGTAGTAGTGGTAGGCATCCTGCCCCCTGGGTGAGGGTGGTAGTAGTGGTAGGCATCCTGCCCCCTGGGTGAGGGTGGTAGTAGTGGTAGGCATCCTGCTCCCCCTGGCTAAGGGTGGTAGTAGTGGTAGGCATCCTGCCCCCCCTGGGTGAGGGTGGTAGTAGTGGTAAGCATCCTGCCCCACCTGGCTAAGGGTGGTAGTAGTGGTAGGCATCCTGCCCCCCTGGCTAAGGGTGGTAGTAGTGGTAGGCATCCTGCCCCCTGGGTGAGGGTGGTAGTAGTGGTAGGCATCCTGCCCCCTGGCTAAGGGTGGTAGTAGTGGTAGGCATCCTGCCCCCCTGGCTAAGGGTGGTAGTAGTGGTAGGCATCCTGCCCTCCCTGGCTAAGGGTGGTAGTAGTGGTAGGCATCCTGCCCCCCTGGCTAAGGGTGGTAGTAGTGGTAGGCATCCTGCCCCCCTGGCTAAGGGTGGTAGTAGTGGTAGGCATCCTGCCCCCCTGGGTGAGGGTGGTAGTAGTGGTAGGCATCCTGCCCCCCTGGCTAAGGGTGGTAGTAGTGGTAGGCATCCTGCCCCCCTGGCTAAGGGTGGTAGTAGTGGTAGGCATCCTGCCCCCCTGGGTGAGGGTGGTTGTAGTGGTAGGCATCCTGCCCCCTGGCTAAGGGTGGTAGTAGTGGTAGGCATCCTGCCCCCCTGGGTGAGGGTGGTAGTAGTGGTAGGCATCCTGCCCCCCTGGCTAAGGGTGGTAGTAGTGGTAGGCATCCTGCCCCCTGGCTAAGGGTGGTCGTAGTGGTAGGCATCCTGCCCCCTGGCTAAGGGTGGTAGTAGTGGTAGGCATCCTGCCCCCCTGGCTAAGGGTGGTAGTAGTGGTAGGCATCCTGCCCCCCTGGGTGAGGGTGGTAGTAGTGGTAGGCATCCTGCCCCCCTGGCTAAGGGTGGTAGTAGTGGTAGGCATCCTGCCCCCCTGGGTGAGGGTGGTAGTAGTGGTAGGCATCCTGCCCCCCTGGCTGAGGGTGGTAGTAGTGGTAGGCATCCTGCCCCCCTGGGTGAGGGTGGTAGTAGTGGTAGGCATCCTGCCCCCCTGGGTGAGGGTGGTAGTAGTGGTAGGCATCCTGCCCCCCTGGCTAAGGGTGGTAGTACTGGTAGGCATCCTGCCCCCCTGGGTGAGGGTGGTAGTAGTGGTAGGCATCCTGCCCCCCTGGCTAAGGGTGGTAGTAGTGGTAGGCATCCTGCCCCCCTGGGTGAGGGTGGTAGTAGTGGTAGGCATCCTGCCCCCTGGCTAAGGGTGGTAGTAGTGGTAGGCATCCTGCCCCCCTGGGTGAGGGTGGTAGTAGTGGTAGGCATCCTGCCCCCCTGGCTAAGGGTGGTAGTAGTGGTAGGCATCCTGCCCCCCTGGCTAAGGGTGGTAGTAGTGGTAGGCATCCTGCCCCCCTGGCTAAGGGTGGTAGTAGTGGTAGGCATCCTGCCCCCTGGCTAAGGGTGGTAGTAGTGGTAGGCATCCTGCCCCCCTGGGTGAGGGTGGTAGTAGTGGTAGGCATCCTGCCCCCCTGGCTAAGGGTGGTAGTATTGGTAGGCATCCTGCCCCCCTGGCTAAGGATGGTAGTAGTGGTAGGCATCCTGCCCCCCTTGCTAAGGGTGGTATTAGTGGTAGGCATCCTGCCCCCCCTGGCTAAGGGTGGTAGTAGTGGTAGGCATCCTGCCCCCCCTGGGTGAGGGTGGTAGTAGTGGTAGGCATCCTGCCCTCCTGGCTAAGGGTGGTAGTAGTGGTAGGCATCCTGCCCCCCTGGGTGAGGGTGGTAGTAGTGGTAGGCATCCTGCCCCCTGGCTAAGGGTGGTAGTAGTGGTAGGCATCCTGCCCCCCTGGGTGAGGGTGGTAGTAGTGGTAGGCATCCTGCCCCACCTGGCTAAGGGTGGTAGTAGTGGTAGGCTTCCTGCCCCCCTGGGTGAGGGTGGTAGTAGTGGTAGGCATCCTGCCCCCCTGGCTAAGGGTGGTAGTAGTGGTAGGCATCCTGCCCCCCTGGGTGAGGGTGGTAGTAGTGGTAGGCATCCTGCCCCCCTGGCTAAGGGTGTTAGTAGTGGTAGGCATCCTGCCCCCTGGCTAAGGGTGGTAGTAGTGGTAGGCATCCTGCCCCCCTGGGTGAGGGTGGTAGTAGTGGTAGGCATCCTGCCCCCCTGGGTGAGGGTGGTAGTAGTGGTAGGCATCCTGCCCCCCTGGGTAGGGGTGGTGGTGCGCATTCAGGCCCCTGTGTGCATATGTGGCATTGGTGATGGGCATCCCGCCCCTATGGTGCTGCTGTTGCTGGTGTAAGTATATTCTGCATCCCTGTGTGTGTGTGTGATGTGTCGTGTATGTGTTGTATGTGTTTTGTGGTTGGTGTCTGGCTTACCTTCTGTGCCGTACGCGTCCGTGCCTGTTCCGGTAGTATATGTAGAATATTGGTATGATCGGGACGAAGGGATTCATGGTTGGTTCGTGTCGTTCGTCCTTCTCGTCGCTTCGCGTCGTCCTCGTCGCTTCGCCTCGTCCTCGTCGCTTCGCCTCATCCTCGTCGCTGGCGTGTTTGTCTCGGAGCCGTGGATCGTGTTGTGGCGCGAATCGGAGCTTATGTGCGCCTCTCCCGGATGCTTTGACGTGCCGTGCGTAGCAACGGGTTCGGCGCGTACGGAAAGCGCATCGTACTTGTCCGGACGGACGGGGCTGCATTTTTCCTTCCGTGCGACTCGATTCGGCGTTTCCGGATTCGCCTCGGTCGGAGAACAGGACCTGGTATGGGTGAGTACGGCTCGGCCGGATTCTTTGCTGTTGTGCGCATCGTACTTGCTCGTTCGGTGTGCTGTACGGATCGGTCGGGAAACAGGCTCTCGCATGGCTTTTTTCCCGACCGAATGGTATTGGGTGCGCCTCCGACCGAGATCGGAATCGGCCCCTATGTGTCTGTGGCCCTGCGCTGTCTGCCTCCTCCGGCCCCAGCTGCGGGCCACATGGGTCCACACATGGCATCGAGTCTTGACCGGCCCGGACGTCGCATCACTGCAGGAGGCACACGCCACCACGGCAAGGACCACCTCCAACCGCCATCTGCCAGAGTCGAAAGGGTGGTCCTGACAGACCTACAGAGTTGCCCAGACCTGTCGTGGATGCCATCATCGGCCTTCTGCCCTGCTCAGCACTCCAGGTGCCAGTGACTCAGTGCACCGCAAGCCATTGTCCGTTACTGATTGAGTTTTGTGCTGTTGTGAGGTTGTGCAGCAATGGCACCTCATGCAGTGTGGAGGAACTGGGATCATGAGGAGGAGGATGTGTCAAGTGTACGGACGGGAGAAGGCACAGACAATGGGAGGGCAGGTGGCAGCAGCCCCAGGGCAGGAATGCAGACTGGTGGCGGCAGTCAAGCTACACACCCGGATCTGATACTGGGTATTGCACTGTGGACTGCAGACGCAACTGTCACCTCAGGCAGTGTGGGTGACCTGGGACATTGATGAGGAAGTTGATGCAGGTGTACCACACCCCACTGCATCTGCATCAGGACTACCCCTAAGGGACACAATCCTAGCAATTCCTTCGCATGAGCGCGCTCTTCTCTAGTGCCCCTACCTCAGTGCACTGCAACTCACGGAACGTCCAGACTGAATATTGGGTGACCTCTGTCCTTACTCCGGATCCCTCCATGTTGCTCTGCAATTGACTCTGTTATGCTGTTGTTTTCTGTTTCCATTGCACTGGTATCCACTGTTCAGGTTGTTGCCAGCACCAAACACTCCGTGCGGGCTGGCTTATACTCACCCCACACACATCCAGCACAGGCGTCACTGTGCATGTAGCCCTGCCAATAAAGGGGCCGGGTGCACGTGCCCGTAGCCAGTTCAACATGATATGTGCATGTGTCTCTGTGGAGGTGTGGGTCTCCTTTGTGGGGTGTAGGTGGTCCCTGAAGGGTATTGGACACCCATGTATGTGTTCTACTTCACATTCCATGGGTTAGGCAACACCCTCACCTGTTGGGCCACCTCCTTTTGGCGTTCGGCCACCTGGCATTGGGGTGCCATCTGTGGGTGGGTGACGTGTTGTGAGGCAGCCGTGATTGCGGGTGCTTCATGCTGTGTGGTCTGTTGCAGAGTCTGGGTTCTCCTCTGAGTAGTTTGTCTGCCCTGGTCCTGGTGGTGGGTTGTGTGGGATGTCCATGGGCTGTTGTAGGGCGTCGGGGTCGGGGGAGTGGTGTTTGTCTCGGGCATCACTGATGGGTTGTCTGTTCAGACCTGCTGGAGGTGTTGTTTGACCCTCTGCATTGTGAAGGGGAGGTGCATGTTTGCATTGTGTTGGCGCCTTGTTCTTGTCGACATGTGGACTGTGTGACAATGTACATTGTGACTTTTTGGGCGGTGGTGGCTATTTGAGTTGGGGCAGTGTACATTTGGCCTACATGGCTGATGTGGGGTTGTAGGGGTAGATGTGCATCTCACAGTTCCCTGCTCTGTCCAATGTGATTGTTCTGATTCTGCGCCTGGGTGGACCCAGTTGTGTCCCCTGTTCTGCAGTGTGGGTGTTGCACTTTCTGCCACATTGTCATGGTATGTGCTGTGATTGCTATGTGTGTGTGCTGCAGTATGCTACAGGGATGGGGGACATGTCCCTGGGTACTTGTGGATGTGCAGTGTGCTACGCCTCATTATGCATGTGTGGCATTGTGCCCATCACCCCCGTCCCCCCAGTCCCTGTTGGATCCTCACCCTGTTGTTGTTGTGTCAGGTCCTGTCGGGCTGTGTCCGTACTCCCTGCTCCTTGCGCCCTCTCCACACTGATGACTGTGACCTGGCTTTCCTCCTGCTCCTCCTGTGTCGCTGGACTGCCACCTCCTGTCGCCGTTGCTGCCTTCCTGTTGGCAGCGGGTTTGTGCCTGGTTTCAGTTGTCACGTCCTGGCGGAGCCTCTTGGCCTCCTGGATTGGCCTCCTGGGCTCTGCGACTGCATTCCAGGCGGTCTGCTTGTGGGTCATTTGCTGGTAGTGTTCTGTCGCCTCCGTGGCCTTGGTCTTGTTTTCCTGCGGTCTACACCCCGTCTTGCTCTCCATTTTCTCCTTGACCTTCCCAGAGCCAATTGTTCCTTGCTGGTGGTCTGTGGGGGTTGTGGGGTTCGCGTTGCCCTCTGCGCTTGGTCAGGGTGCATGGATGTTGCTACGTGCTTTGGCTTGTTTCTGGTGTGTTGTGCCTGTGGTTTTTATGGTGCAATTGCCCGCCAGACGCGTGGGAGTTGCAGGCCTGAGGCTGCTTTTCGCAGCTTTTTGTACTGCGATTGGCCTCATCGCGTGATTATTTCTCGCATTCCGCATTTTTTGGGCGTGGTGTTGATTTACACGCTGGCATTTGACGCGTTATCTGGTGACTATCGCATGGTACCGCCTTGTTGTGAATCCCACGTTGACACAGGGTTATTTTCCCGTGATAGGCTGCGTTATTGGAAGTTGCGTTACACTACTCTTGCGGTAGTTATCACGCGTTCTTGTGAATATACCCCTATGTGTCCTATTGAAGGCACGCTTAACCATTTACCCGGGACCTGTGCTCAGCGCCATGTTAGGCCAGTGATGATGTCACAGTGGACGTTGGTGCAGAGTTTGTATTTAGGTTCACCCACCCCCTTTTCGGAGCATGGTGGGTGGCTCCACATCAGCCGTACGTGCTGGTCGCTGGTGACATAACAGGTTGGCAGGTGACATAGATTGACCTGCCATGCTGAGGGCACAGGCGATAGTAGCTGCTCTATGTGACCTAAAACTCACTACCTTTGAACCCTACGTTCAGCAGTGACTCACGTGCAGAGTGTTTGGGGTGGGTGGTTTGTAAAGAAGTGTCACAGTTTTCCTCCACTGCACTCGGATGGTGCTCTTTGATGTTGCAGACGTCTAGACATTCATGACTACACTAGAGCGGCCTATTGATATAGGGGTGGTTGGAAACCCTTCCCTTACCACAGGGCTCATTTTAGGTGGGCCCTTTGTGCTGGGTCTCTCTTTTCTTCATTAAGAGAAATGTATTTCTCAAAGTAATCAGGCAAATTAGGTATTATGCCTGGGCTTTTTTCATTTCTTTTAATAATTTATTTTGTGCTGTGAAATACCTAATTTGGACACTTTCATTACAAATGTTTAATAATAATATTTATGCTGTAAAATAGACCATTACAGTTATTTTTTTTCTATTTTTTCTTGCAGGAGGAGAACAATGGTGCTCCTCTTTCATCATACTAGAGTCTATAATTCCCCTGCCTTACCACTCTTGAATTTCACAACCGCCACTGCAAACAACCACAGCCGGATCCAAACAAGAACTGGCGGTGCATCTTTGCAAAGACAACCTATGCTATCTAGAAGCTCCTCATTGACTTATAAAACCAGTCAGAATACCTATCATGCGATCATTCATCTAACATGTAGATTGGAAAGCACTAAATGAAGCACACTTTATACCTTCTCACATAACTCTAGAATCAAGCATACCACCCAGAATGACAAATGTTTTGCAATACGGCCATGCCATATTTTAGATCACTGAACCAACAAATAGGCAGCTCCGCCGACAATCACTTCAGACAGTTTGAGTGCTGCTATGTCTGAGTAATGGCATTAAAGTGTCATATCAGTGTCAGTTAACCACATCACAATGCTAATATTGATGAGTGCATATTGTAGCAGGTTAGGCTCATTCCTTCCAGAATTCGTAGCTCATGCAGCTATATCTGTAATTGTTTCTTTTCAGTTTTGCTGCATTATGTAACTCCACAGTTCGGAAGTAGGATAGAATTAAGCTGAACAGCGATTTTCCTTTCTCACAGTGAGAACTTTCGCTTCTTGACGTGAGAACAACCTGTATTTAAAAGAGATATCTATCTAGACCTCTGGCTCTCTTAGAAGTAAAATCCACTGTACTCTGAGCAGTGCACTGCATGAGAAGATTAGGATTCGTTTGGAGTGTAATCTGCATTAAAATGCTCTTCTTGGCCCGAGGGCCAACCACAATCAATGTCCCATCGGAAAGAAGCAAGTTTTTCAACAATCTATAACTACACAGTGTACTGTGGTAGGAAATAACACATTGTTCGGAAACTCTATCTAGCAATATAAAAGATGCAAAGAAAATAAATGTATTAGGCCGACAGAGAATCAGGAAAGCGTGATAACAAGTAAGCCTTATTCGTGACTTCTCCCCTCTTCTCTACAATAGGGAAAATGTATCTTTTCGTCCATTTGTTGCACGTACGGTCCTTGTCAGATTTCAGATTCGAGCGTCACTGTGGCTCCCGCTACTCACTAGACGCTGCAGTCTCCACAGCTAGCAACACAGGAAGCACAAGAACAGTGGCCAGGGAAAGCATTCGTCGGCCAGTAAATTGTTGTACTAGACTTTGGCATGTTTTGTCAGGAGGCTTGAACAAGGCCCCCGCATCTAAAAAACACCAGGCCGGTCTTGGTAATTGCAGTGCTTATTAACTATTACTCAGATGGCGTCAACCTGGTGAGACCTCCTAATATCAACTCTGTGAGGTCAGTGGAAAAAAGCAAACCAAACGGACTAAATCCCGCGACAACCTTGCCACTAACTGCACAAGCGCACTAACGCCATAGTGGCAGGTGCGCAACACCCATTGGGCAGAACGGGCTTCAGCCCCGCCCCCCCGTCAGCTGCCGTCGGCTGGGCTGTGCAGGCTGAAGTTGGTGCCTGCCAGCCTGACCTTCAAGTAGGGTGACGAACCGCCCGTAAATTTCATGGACCATCTCTGATTTGGATCTCACGTCCATTGTGCATGATGATCCCTTTTACAGATGCCTTTTGCAGTCGCGGCCGGCATTAATCGCTGGTGGGGTTTGGGGGGTCGTGCAGGAAGGGGGGGGGGTAAATTTAATAATAAATAAAAATTGTACCTGTCTGCCGGCCTGGTCCTGCATTTTCTTGTCTCCTGCTCCTGCTCTCCTGCCTCTGGCAGGAACAGGAAGCAGGCAGCCTCCCTCCCCTTCCCCAAGCCAATCACAATGTTGCAATGGCAGCGTTGTGATTTGGTGGGGACGCTGCCCAGCCAGGGGCTTCCGGGGAGACCATTCTCTCACCGTAGGCTGCATTGCAGCCTGCATGGAGAAAGGGCAGAGTGCGCATGACTGGTTTGGGCGGCTCCAAAGGGCCAACCAAACAGTCATTGCGCCCTCAGGAGTGGGCACACCACTCCTCTCCTGCCCAGCCCTGCTGGCAGAGCAGATCCGCCCACCCGCAACCAAACCCTTCTGCTTTCTTGCAGTGCGAGAAGCAGAAACATAAAATGGTAGTTAATACCATTTTATGTTTCTGCTTCTCGCACTGTGAGAAAGCAGTGGGGCGACACTCCTCCGCCCTAGTGGAGGAGCCACCCCTGGCCTTTTGTCTGTATTTTTGGGCATTGCAGGGAGCGGCACTGTTCCCTTGTGAGAAGCCTCAGCTCCTTGATGGGGTCGCCTCACACTCGTCCTGGGAGCACAAGAGCAGCCACACCCTGCCCATTGTCATTCTGTATGCCAGCTGATTGTCACATACAGAATGATAATGGGCCAGTCTGGGCTGTTAAAGGATGTGGGGGCCTCCTCCTGCCTCGGTCTAGGGCAGGGCCTTCTGTTTTGACAGTACATAAAGAAAAATGTTGCGCCTCACAAAATGAAAGAAATGTACAGAATCCAGTTCATGTAAAGAAGCCAGAAAAAGAAGTTAAAAAGAAGGGGTTATAGTTCTTTCACGGTCTCATCATTTTAGTACCGGAACATTTTTAATATTATATACATCAAAGCCATAGTTGCTGCTTTTTAGGTCTCGCCTGGCGTTGCAGTGCGCATGCGCTGCTCGCTCTGCGAGGGCTTCTTGGAATCAATATACTTTAAGAAGCTGAGTTTCGGCTCCGCCTGTAATTTCTATTGGTGTGCGTCATTTTGCGTCACTGATTATGCTAAACGGTGTGTTCTGATTGTCACGGAGGCTTTTTAGTCCCTCCTGGATCCTTTACTTGCGGCGTGATACTGTCTCCTTTAATTAGTGGGAGAGAACTTTATTTTTGTCATTCCGGATGTGAAGCGCGATGTTCTAAGTTGTATGTGGACATCGCGCTCCGTTTATTTGTTTACTTTCATTTGGTGCGCGGCGCCCGAATTAGTGGGTAAGCACTTTTGAAGCGCGATGTTCTAAGTTGTATGTAGACATCGCGCTCCGTTTATTTATTTATTTTTTTACTTTCATTTGGTGCGCCTTGCCCGAATTAGTGGGTAAGCACTGTGAGTTGGCAGGTAGGATTACGTTGTTGCTGTTTACATGACCCTTACACCGTCCCTTCCCTTTGCTTCTTCTCTGCCCTCTTTCCCTTCCCCGATAGTCGCTTACCATATATTTCTCACACTTCTCAGCGCTCCCCCTTCCTTTCAGTGTATTCTTTGATTGTTCCTTCCCCACTTTGTTTCCTCTGTTACCCCTTGCTTTTCACTCGTTCCCAGTGCTTCTGCACCCCCAACCCCCGGCCTCAGACTCTCCCCTTTCATAGCTCCGCTTGGGTGCACAGCCTCCTCATTGCAGGCGGCTCACGGCTCGGAGGTTATAAATACCCCCCTCACCCACCCTTTCTCCGTCGTTGTGCTTGGCGCAGGGCTGGCACGGTTACCGTCTCTGCCCCGCTGTACACCCACCGGGCCGTGACCGCCTCTAAAGCGAGGCCAAGAGCCGAATCAAGTTTGCTTAAAAGCACCAGCAGGGGAAGGGAGCTGGTGCGTGTCGAGGCGGGGAGTGCCCCTCTGTCAGATCTAAACACTTGAGCAGGAAATCTGAAAGCTGCATAAAGAGACCCCTCTGTGGTGCACGGAGTTCAGCGTGCAGAAGGCTCTCCGCTCACAGAGCCGCTCTTCCTGCTGACAAAGAGGTGGAGGGGGAGCCAAGCCGGAGCAGGCATTTCTTCTGACGAATGTACTGCATCTGGGGCTTATCTCTGCTTGTGTCAGACTGCAACTTCTATTGCCCGAATGTCCCGTATTAGGACGGGTGAGGGGCCCCGGGACATTTTATGTTACTTTTTTGAAGAATGTCGACGTGAAAGCGCGCTGAGATTTTGAAACATTTCAATCTATCTTTGTGTAAAAGACATTGTCATTTATATTTTTGCAGAAGATTTGTGAGACAGGACCAATGGCGCTCCCCCAGTCAAGGCTCCAGGCACGGTGCTCTGCTGCCTTCCATGAGCCGCGGAAAAGAGACTTTCGTAAAAGGCTCTATTTAGAGTAAGATGGCCGGCAGCCTGGAGATGGAAAGCCCAGCCATATTGCCCAGGCTGTTGTGAAAACGTCCACCACACTTGCCATCTTCACTGAGCCATTTGTTGGGATTGTAACAAAAAAGTGTTATACTTCCAATGAAATAGGTGGAGTAGGAGGGATTTGGTTCAACTCGAATGGGCGACATACATAGTGCACCACTTTATCATCAATGCTTCTCTCTCCACATCATTAACCCGGCCTCTGCTAATGAAAGCCGCTCAGTATTTTAAAACAAGCATTTGCAATGCAATAGGTCTCGCATTTACACGAGTTTAAGATATTGGCATTGTAAATGACAATGCCTATTATTATTATTTTTTTAAAACATAAATAAAAGGCATTGTCATTTACAATGCCAATAGCGTAAACTCGCGTAAATGCGAGACCTATTGCACTACAAATGCTTGTTTATTTTATGCAGCTAACAACCATTGACAAAGCCGATAGTCCTGGCTTGTTGTAGGTGTGATGTATTATATAGCTGGATGCAATAACAGAAGTAGCAGAATACCAGTTGGGCAGCAGACTATGCTAAGCACAGATTTTTAGTTACTGTGTTTTATGCCATGCCTTTAATTTCATCAGACGCGCCATTTGGAGAGACCCCCATGTTTTTTCAACTCACTTAAAGCCCTGGAAACAACACCATGTCACAGTCATCTCAGGTCCTGGGACTGGGCATCATGCATGACTCATGACTTCCAAGTTTTCAGATTGCCTATGTGCAGGGGCATAGTGAACCCTCCTCCACCCCAGCCTTGCTTTGGGAACAACAGCAAAGGTGAAGGTCTTGATGGGCCTCTTCTGTCTGCAACTCTGCAGACAAAGCCTCAGCTCATAATTAATGTGAAAAGGTGGGTGGGTAAGTAAGTGAAGAAATGGCTAAATGGCTGGATGGATTAGTGAAGGGATGAATGGATTAGTGAAAGGGTGAATGGATGGATAATGAGAGAAAGGATGGATGGATGAGTGAGTGGAAGGATGCATGAGAGAAAGGGTAAATAAATAGATGTATGGGTGGAATGGAGGATTTATGGATGGAATGATGGATGTATGGGTAAAAGGGTGGATGGATGAGCAAAAGTGTGAATTGATGGGTAAAAGGGTGAATGGATGGGTGAAAGGGTGGATGGATGGGTAAAAGGGTGGATGGATGAGTGAAATGGTGGATGGATTGATGAATTGATAAGTGAAAGAGCGAATAGATGGATGGATGGATGAGTGAGAGGGTGGATGTAAGGATGGATGAGTGAGTGAGTGAAAGGGATGGTAGATGGGCAAAAGGATGGGTGGATGAGTGAAAGGGTGGATGGATCAGAGAAAGGATGGATGAGTGATAGGGTCAATGGATTGATTCATGAGTGGATGGATTGTTGGGTGGCTGGATGGTTGAAAGGATGGCTAAGTGAAAGGGGGATGTAGAGAGAAAGGGAGGATGGATGATGAGTGAATGTATGGATGGGTGAATGGGTGTATGGATGAGAAAAAAAGAAGGATGGATGAGTGAAAGAATGCATAGATGAGTGAAAGGGAGGGTGAAGAGCTGGAAGAAAGGATGGATGGATGAGTGAAATGGTGAATGAATGGACAAATGGACAGAAGAGTGACTGGGTGAATGGATGGATGAGTAAGCGAAAGGATGGCTGGGTGGGTGAGAGGGTAAATGGTTGGATGGATGAGTGCATGTATGGATGGGTGAAAGGATAAATGGGTGATGGATGAATGAGTGAAAGGATGGACGGAGGGATGGATGAGAGAAATGATGGATGGAAGGATAGATGAAGGATAGGTTTGGAAATGATTGAAAAGGTTTGGATATGGATGGGCACACAGATGGAAGGACAGAATGAATGGAGAAAGACTGAATAATGGATGAAAGAATGAATGGATGCCACACCCCTGGGTACTCAACCCACCATCCCAAACTGACACATGACGTCAGGCAGCAAGCGCGGAACTCGGGCTTGAAATGCTCCTTCTGCCTGTCAAAAAGCAGAAACAAATTCCTTGTACAGCGCCGTGGTACCACAAGAGCAGTTCCACTGTTGTGCCTCTGGGCGGTGCTGCTCTCATGCCACCGAGAAACAGCGTGAGCAACTCCCACCTGCCCCGAGGCCATGAGAGATTCATGAGGGCACAGTTCTGTGCAGCCCTACTGTGGGGAAAGGCGGGCAAGACAACAAAACCTGCACTTTCAGACAAAATCACCGACGTAACTCTACCCCCTTCCACCACAAATGTTTTTTTCTTTTAGAAGTTTGCACCCCATAGAATATTGCAACGGGGCATTTATCCCTGTGGCCCCGCCCATGCTATGCTACTGCCTAGAGGTACGGAAGACATCTGACTTTTACACCTTGTAGCCCTCTATGTCTTAAGTAACATTTCCTATACATTGACTTTCACTTTTATGAGTCATTGACTCTATATAATATGTGTGTGATGTAACGCACTCCGACACCCTGCCATACATACTATGGATGAGTAGCTCTCATTTCGATTTAGATGCCACACAAAGCCACCTTGCATGGCTTTAAGTGGCCTCATAAATCATGACAAAGGCAATGCAGCGGAAATCACTGCGTCGCCTTACTCTTCGCCCCAGAGGCGTTCTATGGGCGTTGCAGTGGGTTTTCCCATGCAACACCAAAGGAATTTGACACTGCCCCAGATTTACAAAGTCATGTAAACCTGGAGAAGCATCAAATATGTACGCTTCACAAGACCTCCCCACTGTCCTCTTTCTCTGTGTGCTGCATTCTGCAGCACACATTGAAAAAGGAAAACACCTATTAGTATTGTTTTTGTGCAGGAGGTGCCCCTTCATGCACAAAAACAATCCTGCATGCAACGGAGGCACCCTTGCACCAAGGTGCAAGGGTGCCTGCATTGGGGATTGGATGAAGAAACGGCACCAGAGCTGGGTGAAAGGACAGGAATGCACCATATTGCAAAAATATGATGCATTCCTGCTCTTTCACTTTGGCATAGGGCAGCACAGCAAAGTGTCTTGTTGCACTGTCCTATGCCAAAATCCCATAAATAAGCTACTAAGAGGCAAAACAGTTGTCATGTGCACCCTAAATGTGGCCTAGATTCTTATTATACATGTAGAAGCATTATAGACTATTAAATCAAATGCAAGACGTTTTTATACAGTGCTCACATATTTCAAGGTGCTGCCATGTGCAATAATAAAAGGAGGTATGGTGAAATTAAATATTGCCTAGGATCACACCATTTAGTCAAGCAAGGAAGCTGGGATTGAACTCAGTTTTTTCGGGTTTCACATTGTGAATTTCAGACACTAGATGGATATTACTTTCTCCTGTTTTACATCACAGGTCAATGCTTTGTTTTTAATTCTTGCTGCATGAATTTAGAGTGCGAGTGGCAGTGAAAAGCCTCAAGAAAACTTGTCTCTTTTTGGTCTTAAGGGTCTAAGAGGACCTCAAGATGAGCCAGAGCAAGGCATCTGTCTCGAGCCCGGCTTGAACCTTCAGTTACTCAACCAACTCTGAAGCCTGCCGAACATGGATTTGAATTTGAATTCCAACAAAGGCATCTTACCTTTTCATCCTTCTGGGATCGATAAAATAGCTAACCAAATCCTGCAAAACTATAAAATATCCTGTAGCCTTTGTAATGTAGAACACAAATTTATATATTTAACTTAAACAGTTTTCAAGCAATGCTAAGTTTACAATGTGTTGTGTACTAGAACCCCTATAAATAAAAGTCTCAAAAGTACAGAAGGGCATCAGTTATGTTGCTTTTTTTAAATCACAGCACTTGCAGATATCTTAATTATGTTGTGTGCTGTGGAGTAATGGTTAGTCATTCAGAAATAGGTACAACTTTAAAATCACCATCAATGATGCTTTTCAAAAACATTTGAGATATATTTTTTCAGTGTTGCAGTTTGTAGTGCCCACCTTTGTACCATGCTTAAAACACTGTGTTATATGAACTTAAGTGGTTAAAGCCACCGATTATGTTTGGCCTAGTTCATTTAGAAATGTATGGTAGCTCCTGGTACAGCACATATCCACATCACAAGCCCCACAAGCACAACATTTTTCCCAGGTAAATTTCATCTGGTTTCCCTTGCCAAAATGTACCTAGGAAAAACTTTGCTGAGGGATAAGTGCCTTGTAAATAACAGAGCAGGCAGGTTTTGGTGCAGAGAACACTAAAATCTGTATCTTATGTCCCATTTTCAGACAAGTGATGCTATTTATCCCACCGGAAAAATTGAGACCCCCTCTTAGTATCTAACTTAACATGTGCAACAGATATCACACTCTCCTCCAAGGCATTTGTAATCAGGGCCTAAGTAGAATTACGTAGTTCACAGTACAAAATTGTGCAGTCCTAATGAACATAATTTTCAATGTCTTTTTGGGATAAGATATATGCATGCAACATTGTTACATACACTTAAGCTTGGAATGGAGCCAAGAGGAGTGAGAGATGCAAATACCTACCACCAGTACATAGGTGACTGACTCAACTTTGTGGGGTTGTTAGGATTTGGGACTGCTTTGCAGTACGGGTGTCACCTTTTACCGAATAGTCAGGTCTTTACTGCATCCCTGAATCTGAGGTGGTTTTGGATGTTTCTTATCTTTGCAGGTAGTGAGTTTTAAAATGTTGCTTTGTGGACAGAGAAGGAAGTTCCATCAGTGTGTAGCTTCCTGAAGGAAATGAATGAGGGCTGGGATGCCAGTTTTGAGGCCAGAGTTCTAGTCTGTGTGTATCAGTGAAGCTTTGTTTAGATTCCCCTGTTGGTAATGAAAGGTGATTTGACAGAAGAACATCTGACCAAGTAGTTTGAGAATGTCAGCCCTGAGCTTCCATGGCATTTATTTATTAAAGTGGCAGGAATAGCTGTAGTGGCATCAAAGGTTGATCCCTTTATCCATGCTTAGCTCCAAAACAGCCACTTATTTGCTGCCCAGTGGCTAGGTAGAGGGACTGGAATGTAAAAAATACATAAGACTTTTAAAGCTCTGTTTATTTTCTGATCCTTTCACTTAGACAAGGGGTACTGAGTGCAGTGTGATGAGTGCCAGTTGGAAAACTAGGTCAACATCTCTTGCCCTTGGTAATCCCAGATTGACACCCATCTGTGATGGGTGTATAGTCAAGCTTGTGTGCTCAGGTTCTGTCCTTAATGTATGCTATTAGAGCAAATCTTATCAAACATGGGTTGTGTTTCTTGCTAAATGACTACCCAAGCATTTCAAATTCAAAAATATTTGGTGGGAGTTGCCACAAAGTACCAAATAATATATATTCAACATTCTTTGTGCTATAGAGCTAGGATATGTGGCAGCTTCCCCCAAACAGCTACAAAGCTGATTACTATACTAACATCATATTCAGAAAATAACATAAAAGTATTGTGTGCAGGTAAATGAAGCATGAACAGAGCAGTAACTAAATAAATGTGCTTAAACTGCATTATTTGCTTCCAATTTTCAAAACATTCCTTTGATGGAAGGATGGTGAAATATCGTGTTAAAGATTTTTTTAAGACTAGTTAGGTTGACACAACTTGCCCAGAGTGTTTGGAGTGTATGATTTGCCCGAGATTGTGATGTAAAATAGAATCGACAGCAGATCTGTATTCCTAACATCAGGAGAGCGAGGATGGGTGGCCGCTCTTTCTGTTTTCTGGCTGCCAAAATCTGGAATAAACTCCCCCCGGGGCTCCGTCTGGAGTCTGTGGAGACACTTTTTCGAAAAAAACTCAAAACGTGGCCTTTTCCTCCTCTGAGTTCTCTGGTTTAACCGCGTGTCTCCCTCTGCCAGCGATCTGAACTGTGCCGCAGCGCGGGGACACACTGGTTAGTGTAACCATGCGCTTTATAAGTTTGTTATTATTATTATTATTATTTATTATTATTATTAATCTGGTATTTCACATTGCAGCAGGTTTACTGCCCTAATGTGCATTAAAATAGAACATTTCTCATTCACTGTGCTAAAAATCCTCGAGAACCCCAAAATCATGTTATGCCGAGAATAATGTTACGGGCCCTGTGTGCTTTAAAATGCACTATTTGCCACATGTAGTCTCAAAGAATGACTCAGTGTTTTACGCACTACATCGGAAAAGCGAAGGGAGCCCCCCACAAGTAATTTTGATTTGGCTCTTATGATGTCTCTGTCTTCACTAATCCATGTGTTAGCCCCCCGCCCCCGAAGTTTGAGTCTAGTTGTGCCCCTGCATAGTGGCATATAGCTAACTTTCATCCCCAAATAAACAACAAGATCTGGTAAATTCATAAGGTTTTGCCTATGTGATTATTAATAAGCTGAATTTTGTTGTAAGTTGTAGCTTGCTGAGTAGTTAGTTGTACTATATAAGTTACAGAACATCTGTTAAAGTGTTATGACTTGTTTATGTACAAAAAGGCAATATATTGTGCTGTTACTAGTGGTATAGTGCAGTAATAGGAACATTTTATAAAATGTAATCAAAGAGAAATATTAGAATGAATTGATGTAATAGCAATATTGTGTTTTTAGAGGAGTTATGACAACCTTTGGGCCAGGTGCCGCTGCACCTGCTGCACCATTCAAATTATGCCCCTAGTGCCTGCAAGATACTTTCATTTGTGACTGCCTGTTGAGTAGTAAAAACTTGCAATATTTGGCGCCAGATTTACAAGGAAAGTGACTCAGTGCGTGCTCCAAACCATTTTGCTGCGCCGCACTGAGTCACTTTCAAAGCACAGGGATGCGACATATTTACAACAATATGTTGCATCTCTGTGCTTCCCCCTGCGCTGGCGCACAAACTGCTGCCATGCGCCAGCACAAGCACCCTTGCACCATGGTGCAAGGATGCCTGTGTTGTGGGGAGATTTTTTATGTGCAGGAAGGGTTCCCTTCCTGCACATAAACAATCAGAAATGGCGTTTTCCAACTTCTATGTGTTCTGCATTAGCACACATGGAACTTGCAAAATGTCATTTGTTTAAAGGATTGTTTATGTGCGGGAAGGGACACCTTCCTGTGCATAAACAATCATTAGAGGTTATTTCCTCGTTCTATGTGTGCTGCAGAATGCAGCACGCATATAAAGAGGAAGAAAACAAGGAGAAATGAATACATTTCTCCTCGTTGTGCCTCCCTAAGCCTCCCTTGGGGAGGCGTAGCATTCAGACGCATTTCCAGATTTACGATTTCTTGTAAATCTGGAAATGTGTCAGGGTCCATGGGTGTTGCTTGGGAACACCCACAGCAACACCCATGGAATGCCCCTTTCACACAAAGTGCTGCGTGTAAAGGTGCCGTATTTACAAGGACAGGAAAAGCCATGCAGGGTGGTTTTTCCTGTCCCTGTAAATATGGGGCAGAAAAATGTGCTGCCAGTGCGTCACAAAAAGTGACGCACTGGCAGCGCAAGGGGCTTGTGAATCTGCCCCTTGGTGTTTAGAGGAGTTCTGACAACATTTGACCCCGGTGACATTGCACCTTCTGCACCATTCAAATCATGACACTATTGTCTGCAAGGTAACTGTACTTGTGACTGCCTGTTTAGTAGTAAAATATTGCAATATTCAGTGTTTAGGGGGGTTCCTAGAGCTTTGGGCCCCAGTGTCACTGCACCTGCTGCACTATTGAAATCATGACCTTAGTGCCTGCAAGGTAACTGCACTTGTGACTGCCTGTTTAGTAGTTAAATATAGCTGTGAAAACATAAATTTGGAAATTGGAGCCCTGGGAGGTAAGGTGAATGTTTTGCAAACTAAATGCAGGTGTGAATGTTGTGCACGTATATTGTGAGCCTTTAATCCATGTTATTAAACCATACTTATGCATAAGGAAAATTTGCTGTGCCCCACAGTTAAACGTGCAGAATAAAGGCAAATGCATATTGGCCCAGTGGTGTAAGTTTTTACTTTTGTTGTGAGTATGTGAGCATTTTCAATCAGGTGACAATTGTGGGAAAGAAAATCGGCAGTTAATTGTTTCTTTTTTATTTGTTAGTAGATGTTAGTGGTTTGTGTTCTTTTGGCCTTTTGTTTTTTTTATATGTATTTGTTTGAAAAGTGGTACAACTTTGTAAATAAAGGAATATTTTTTAAGTTAATAAATGTTTGCAACACATTGTAATATTAATTACCTGGGGCCTGAATAGTACTTGGCACAAATGTGAAATGCCTTAAGCATTTGTTGAGTTCCACAAAGTTGTAAACAATGATTAAAGGCACACTGTTAGAAGGTGGAAGGGTTTTCAGTGAGAAGAGATCTTATTGCATAGTTTAGCAATCCTTGAAGTCTAGACCATGATTTGTGGTTACACTGTAGCAAGTGTCCTAAAGAAACATATGTGATGTTTACGGTGTAATGGCAAAAGGGAAAGGTGTGACGGGTGCCACGAGCAAATGCTTGCAGCCAGAGAAAGTAATCAAAATGTGCAATGAAATAATAATAATGTAACCATGCCGGATACATCTTCAAAAGCACGGTTTCAATGTGTGCAGCCAGGGAAAGTAAACAAAATGTGCAACACGGTTTCAATGCATGCAGCCAGGGAAAGTATACTCCCCAAAAAAGCTCAACACAAAAGCGGCTGAACACAGTACTTCAGCGACGGGAACTGATTAGAGCCCCCTTTTCAGATATCTTATATACAAGAAATTTCACAAGTACAGCACAAGCACTGTGCAGGCGAAACCGAAAAATAAATATAAAACAGGTCATTTAGTTAGACATCACATTGTCACAATACCTAGACAAGGCTTTGCGGTGAGCTTGCAGATGACAACAATGATGTTGCTGACCCGTTGTATCTACACTTAGAGTCCCTGGCAACCCTTTGCCAGCACTAGAGCATCACAGTCACTTGGATCCAGTTGAGGACTGAGGCTCCCTCTTACATTTGGCGCCACTGTCTTTTCATCATCTCCTTGAGTCAGTCTTTCTGGGAGAACAAACCTAGGTCGCTGCACAAACATCTTAAACAAACTCACATTATGAGTCACAGTGTGTTGCTTATAGCAGGCAGTGACCATGGTGTCGCTGACTCACATCACCTTCCAGGGTTGAAGTTCAAAGAAGAGCTGTAATTTGTTTTCTGGAGTACAATCACGCACAATAACAAGGTCCCCCACACAAACGTCAGCCAGGGGGGTTCTCCATTTCCAGCTCATGGAATCATTTTGTTGTTGCCATCAGGCAGTAACATCGGCTTCATCCAACAGCTTAGGGGCCCAAGCGGCAGGTCACAGGCAGGTCCAGTTGAGTCTGGACAGCTGGGCAGATGCAGGACAGGCCTTTGGAGCTTGTTATGTTTCAGAATCTCAGAAAGGAGACCAGTTAGCTAGCCCTAGGAGTCACCCTGAGGAGTCACCCTGGTGGATCTAGGTACAAGGAGCAGGTCCAGTCTTCCTTCCCCAGGCAGCAGGGTAGCGGGGCAGTCTATCTTGCAGCAGGGCAGTCCTTCAAGCAGCAGGGCAGCAGAGCAGTCTTTCTTCTGAGTCTTCAAAAAACCCAGAGTCATCTGAAGTGTTGGTTAGATAGTCCAATATTTATACCTAGTGCCAGATTTGAAGTGGGAGCAACTTCTAGACTTCCCCACACATCTGGTTCTGGAATTTCCTTCCTTCCCCTGTCCTGGCTCCAAGGGGATCTGGGGTGACAATATAGTAGTGTGAGCCCTTTGTGAGTGTGCTGAGGCAGCCCCTTTGAAGTGCAAGTATGGTAGGTGACAACTGTGCCCCTCTCATTAGGTCAGGATGGCCCATCCTGCTAACATACAGTACTCCTTTGTGATACTGCCTGGGAGGAATACACAAAGGTTAACTGCCAGCTACACCTAGTCATGTTACCCAGGATACAGGCTGCAGATACCATATGGTTTGGACAAGAAAATGACAACTTTCTAAAAGTGGCATTTTCAGAATTGTGAAGAAGAAGATCCCCGCCAAAGAGCCCCGTACTGGGTGCCCATCAGGTATTGCAGCGCCGACCTGACGAGGGGCAGGCTCATATGATGAAGCATGACACCTAGCTTGCTAGGTGTGTGAGAGCCTTAGTTCCGAATAGGGGATCTCCCCCTTTACCCTCAGAGTGAGGCCACCACCACCCCCACCTCTAGTATCTCCCTGTTCTTTCACTTGGACTCAGAGGAACTCCATATCCTTCGTGCGTATAGTATTGTTGGGGCACGTATGTTGGACCTCTATAAACCTGCCCCGTTGTCCCCCCTCTTGGATTCATCGTTAGCACGGGCTACACCCGTGGGACTGCTGTTTAGGTTACCAGTGGATAACGGTTGTATCCCCTTTGGCCCTCTCTCTCTCTAGCACATTTTATTATCTATGGATAACCATCACGGTCTGAGCTTCGGTGACGAAGCGGTAACAGATATTTTAGACAGAACTCCTTCCCTTTTGGGAATTGATGGCAGTTCAGCTTCTGGCACTCAATCAGATGATTGGAATTCCCTAACATCATTGAAAAGGGAGTGGTTGAAAATAACCCTCCATGGCGCCCTTATGACGGAATACTTGCGGGCCAATATTGCCCCCTCTGGCTTGATTGTCAGTAACTTCCCGAGACTATTTTTGGACGATGCCACCTTTAAAAAGGAATGGTCCCTAGTTGCGTGGAAATGCACTAGGGACTGGCTTGTGCTAATTATTAACACAGCTAGAAGGCTTGCAGATGCACTACTTGTTAGGATCCAAATTGCAGAGGGAGCACTCAAAACAACTGTGCAGATCTCAGCCTATAAAGCTAGACTTGCGGAGATTAATGCTGAGATCACTGATAATAAAGACTATTTGATGAAGCAAAAAATAACGAAGCTTCAAAAGGATATGCAGAAATTCGAAAAAGAAAAAGTGTACCCATACTTCAAGGCAGACTATACATCAGCTAAAACGAGCTACTCATCCGATGACAACTCAGACAGGAGAGACTCCACTGATAGCGATTCTAGTACAGGAAGTTGGGGGAGTAACAATTCTAGGAGGACTCAACGCCCTAACCAGTACTACAATGTACCACCGTATCAGGGCCCACCATTCTATCAGGGCCCTCCGCCGCATCTCTGGCAGTTTCCACCTTATCAACATGGCCCGCCACAATTCTTCCACAATAGCAACCCCCCTTTTTTAGACAGAGGCTGGGGCAGAGGAAGAGGGCGCAACAAAAGAGGATCTCAGAAGCAGGTCCAATGGCTAGACCAACCAGCCAACATCATGGAAACCCGGAGCAAAACACGAGGCAAGAGGAACTAGTAGTTAACCTCTCACACCGAACCCTTACACAGCAAGAGAAAACTTTGCTAGAGATGGGCCTTGGATTTGTCCCCACACCCAAGGTGGACAAGTTCAGAGACCACTGTGAGGTACAAAACCTGTTCAGGAAGATACGATTAAAAGCATACTTTCAAGACAGACCCTTGAATGAACAGGAAGACTCAGGGTTAAGAAACTCCTCCTCTTTTACACCAAATAACAGCATGGTCCCCATAGAGGTCCTAACTTTTGAGAAAGCAGTACTTAAGGAACTAGCTTTACCTCATAGTCAGACCTCTTTTCACAACCTCTCAAACGTTGAGTTGGAAGTAGCGAAAAACCTTTCTGAAGATATGACCATTACTATTAAACAGGCTGATAAAGGTGGGGCCACTGTAGTTCAGTCTACTACAGACTACGATGCAGAATGCAATCGTCAACTTTCAAACAACAGGTATTACACCCCCATCACAGTTGATCCCACAACACGCCTCACCTCCTTCATTTCTACAATGGTGTATGAAGCTGAATCCAATGGATGGATCAGTCACAAGGAGGCAGACTTTTTAATCACCAAGGAACCGAGGATACCATACTTTTATACCTTACCTAAAATTCATAAGGGTACTACCCCGGTTCCTGGCCGCCCCATAGTCTCTGGCATTGGCTCACTACTTGAGCCACTCTCCAAATTCTGTGATCACTTTTTACAGCCAATAGTGAGAGAGACTCTATCCTTTGTTAGAGACACCACAGATATCTTGAGAATTATTGAAGAGACGGGAAATACTGTTGATATAGACCTCCTCATCACACTTGACGTGGAGGCCCTATATACCAATATTCCCCAGAGAGCCACTTTGTCAGTTGTGGAGGATGCATTGAATGCATTGGAGTGGTCTTCACCTACTCCTGTATCTTTCATCATGGAGTGCGCTACCCTGGCTTTGACTGAGAATTTTTTTGAATTTAAGAAACAACTATATCATCAAAGCCAGGGTACTTCAATGGGCAGCACCTTTGCTCCAAGTTTGGCCTGTCTTTATATGGCAGCATTTGAAAAGGATGTCATCAACAACATTAATAACCCATACCTCAATAACCTGAAACTATGGAAACGTTTTATAGATGACATCCTCATCTTTTGGCAAGGGGATCGCTCCACTTGCGCGGAATTCGTGGGTTGGATTAACAACCAGAATGACTATCTGAGATTTACCCACACCATTTCGGAAACCAATGTCCCGTTTCTTGATCTGAACATCACACTCACTGAGGGACTATTTAGCACTACCCTGTATAGAAAGCCCACTGATCGGAACAGTTTGCTTTTATACAATAGTCACCACCCAAGGGCGCTGAAAGACAACTTACCCTTTGGCCAGTTTCTGCGTATCAGACGCAACTGCAAGACAGTCGCTGACTATAAAACTGAAGCCTGTTCCTTGGCAGCCAACCTTGGGGCTAGAGGTTACCCGGAAAGGCTAGTGCGGGACTCTATGAAGAGAGCTAGGAACAACCCTAGAGAGACACTCCTTGAGGTACACGCAAAACCTACGACAGATACACTGACGTGTGTCACATCGTTCACCCCCGATTCCGCTCGAATCAAGAAAATTATCCAAAAACACTTGGGGATACTAGGTACAGGTGACCTGCGCATACCTAGGCCTAGGTTTGCATATAAAAGGACACGCAACCTGAAAGACATTCTGATACACACGAGGCCTAAACAAATCAAACCTAACACACAGAGGACCTTGTGGGGTCTCCCGGCAGTGACAGGACACTATCCTTGTGGCTCCTGCGCAGTGTGCAAACTCACTTATGCAGTCAAGGAGATCTCTCTCTCGGCCAACTTCCAATGGAAATTAAACAAGCATACTAACTGCAATACTAACCAATGCATATACATGATCACCTGCCCATGTGGCTTGCAATACATAGGGATGACCATGCGATCAGTCAAGACCCGGATAACCGAGCACAAGAGCAACATACGGTGCCAGAGGGTTACCACTAGACTTTACACACACTTTAAGGATGCAAAACACCCCCCTGACTCACTTAGATGGGTAGTTTTGGAAGCACACACACAGATATCTAAGTCATCTCTGTTTAGGATTGAGCAGAGATGGGTCCATAGACTTGCAACCCATAGTGAAGGGCTTAATGACGACATTCCATGGGGTTCGTTTAACTAGGTCGTACCCACTACGAGGGGGCCACTGCACATTTTTGTGTGTCATGAGATACCATGCAATAAGAGTCAGCCACCACGACGTCTGTACCTATATGTATTTAGAACACCACCTGTATCGCATACCTTCCTTGGTGTGCTACATTAAGAACTCCCCACATTAGTTCTGTACCTTGAGAAGCCTGACATCTAATATTACTCTCCCCGGTGCACAGGTACTGAGATCTGTTTAGCACACTAAACCGCAAATCAAACCATCGAGTGTGCGTTTTAATTTCCCATACTAGTATACATTAGGCACCTACTTTAGGACTTTTCCAGTGGTACCGTGTAGAGGGGGTGCGTGCTATTCAACACTACTGGTTGACATACCCTCCGCAGCCCACTTCAACCTGACTACTCGATTCTGTTCCGCCATGGAGGCACGCGCATAATTGTGCTTCGAGTAGAGTTTGTATTTGACAATCTCAAGATGGCCGCGCCAACCCTTCCAGATCCGATCTGGAACCCCACTGCTTAACCAAGTCTCACGAGATTACATCTATCTCTATGACTTTGGTTGTACAGATCCCTACCGAATATACTAGCTGTGTGATTGATGCAGCTGTATCTTCGATGCTGCACTTTGCTCTTCCTCGACCCCAGGGTAACCACCACCTATTTGGCATTTTATACACCATATACCATCGACATAAGTGGCCCCTTGATCATCTCAAGATGGCCGCCTCTTCTACCTCTTACTCCACTCATCGAACCTCCGTGACCCTAAGTCTCGCGAGATTACGCCACTACACGAGGCTCCTCCCACGTTGACCCCGACCGGTTGGTACATCTGTGCCTGAGTTACGGCACCATTCACCATCCCGGTTTCCGGCGGCAGGGTAGGTCGTATACGAAGCGCTCCTCGAACGCTGGTGAGTAGTCACACTCTTGCTCTGGGCTTGGAGACACACTCTTGCTCTGGGCTTGGAGACCCAGTTTGCTATGGACTGCATCGGAGGTGAGCTTACATTGCAGGTCTAGCTGAGGTACCAGGTTTACTAATGGAACCCCCCCCGTTTTGTCTATCAACCCCCGTGATTTTCTCTCGTGGTGTACCGGCCCACTCAGCTGTCGTTTTCACTCACAGGTGTTTATATATGAATATTCCTTTTACAATTACTTTCTCCACCGTGTGTGCTACACAGTGGTAGCGCCATAGTACACCTGGTTTACACGGGAGTATGGTTGGTCTGAGGGGAGGCGTCTATTACCTCCTGGACCTCGTGCTCTTGGCAATTGTTTACTACTCATTGTTGGTCCGGACGCCTGGGTTTTTCTGGTTTTCTGGTTTGTGCAGCATGGAGTCTGTTACTTTATTCAGCCCTTTTTTCTTCTGCTTACTTAGGACCCTAATTGGTGTCCTTTATGACCGCCGGATACTGTTGCAGTCCTAACTAGACAACAGTATAGGTGAGCATGGTTCCTGTCCTTTCTGTTATGTTACCTTACGGCGCTTGATGGAATTTCCATCTTGAGACCTTGTTTTTATTATGATTCCTCTTGTGCATGAGAGACCTTACCTTGCTTTTTAACCTTAGTCTCACCCCTCACACGGTGTTGAGCATGTGTGTGACTATACAAATTCACTTAGCACATGTACTATTCCGGTACCATAAGAACAGTTCTATGAGATACGTGTCTTGTACAGTGTTTGCATCCCACATCAAAATCATGTTTTTCCTTCTCGTTTTGGTTGTAGGTTATTCACCTGAGAACGTGGTATGTAGTTTTTCACTTACCACACTGTGTAGATAGCGTTTACAATTGGTCCTGAAGAAGTGCCTAGATCCCTCTGACAAACAGGGCACGAAACATGTTGACCGACCGAGAGTAGGGCACATACAGCTAGATACCTTGCCTCTAGTTCACCGCCACTCTCTATATTTTTAATTAGGCAGTTTACCTTCCTGAATAAATTACTGTTAGGACTAACTGACCTATTTTAACCCACTTCCCTCCCACATCTACACCTACTAGGCCCCTCACCCCCACTGCACCCAACGGCAGGAACAAAAGATCCCCACCAAAGAGCCCCGTACTGGGTGCCCGTCAGGTATTGCAGCGCCGACCTGACGAGGGGCACGCTCATATGATGAAGCATGACACCTAGCTTGCTAGGTGTGTGAGAGCCCTAGTTCCGAAAAGGGATCTCCCCTTTACCCTCAGAGTGAGGCCACCACCACCCCCACCTCTAGTATCTCCCTGTTCTTTCACTTGGACTCAGAGGAACTCCATATCCTTCGTGCGTATATTTTCAGAATTGTGACTTAAAATCCCACTTTACCATTAAAGAGGGTTTTACATTTCAATTAATTTAAGACCAAGCTTGACATTCCTACTTGCTCTCAATCAAAAGTTATCACTTACAATGGAGTAAGGTAACCCAATGTTATCCTATGGGAGATGTAGCCCTTGCAGTAGTAAAACATGAATTTAAGAGTTTTTCACTACTGGGGCATGTAAAACTTAACAGTACATGTCCAAATTTTTAAATACCCTGCCCTATGGGCTGTTAAGGGCCCTACGGGTGACTTGTATGTACTAAACAGAAGGTTTAGACCTGGCAAAAGGTTTCTTTTGCAAGATGGGAACAGCAGTTTAAAACTGCACACAGGCTGCAGTGACAGACCTTAGACATGCTTAAAAAGGCTACTTAAATGGGTGGCACAATAAGTCCTGTAGGCCCACTAGTAGTGATGGGGCCGGATTCCATATTCTAAATTTACTTAGGAACACTTGGCCGATGGTCTTTATTGCCTGCTATGAAGTGTAGAGGGAAGAAAGCAAGTTACCAATCATACATTTTCCCCCTCCCCGTTGGACTAAAGGACCACAGACTCTGGATTCAAGTTTTGTTAATTTATTACAGAGCCAAAAACAACAGAATATAGACACACCTCAAAATCCAAGTATAGAGATACATGAATACTAATACAGAGCCCAATCTACGAATATAGTACATTCGGCACAATAGGCACAGAATAATGAACTCCAAAATCAGAACACAACTAAGAATAGACACTGCGTCCAAATCTCTTTTCATTTGTATTTCCAAAATAAAGAACAATCTGTCCCTACTCTACTTCTAAAGTGACATCCATTCCTAATTTCCCAAGGAAGTTCCCTCAAAGGTGTCAGCACGTGTTGACTTCCTAAGAAGTGCACTCACGTTAAATGGGTCAAGTAGCGTGAAGCTACAGAGCTCGTTCTAAGATGCTCCCTTTCCTCAGTCAAAAGCAGAAGTCCTACCAATCTGTCCCTGTGCCCAATACAAAAAGACAAATTTACACCCCTAACAGGTCACATGGTAAGTTATTTTGTGAACACCTCCTTTGAGTAACTTTCCACAGACTCCAATTAATTTGAAGTCTTCTTCGACGACCTTGGTTCCCAGGTTTCACCAGGCACAAAAGGTGTCCTCCCTTTTCTCTTTTTAAGTTCTTCAAAGACATTCCTCTCCTCCCATGTATCTTCTTAAATCTAAAATAACGAGGTCGAATTCCTGCACCTGCAGTAGGGGCGAAAGAAAACTTTCTACACACATAAATTTTAATTAACTCCCAACTTGAGAATAAACGAGGAGAAACTAAACTTAAGAAAACCGAAAGTTAGGCCTAAGGACGTTCTTCAATGTGCACAAGTTACACAAACCTCTATATGAATCATTTATAACAGTGAATACATTTGTTTTACCTAATAATCATAATGCACATGCATGGTTACATGATTTCTCTAAACACGTGCAAAATCCTGATCAGTCCTGTGAATAACGTCACAATTTCATTCCACTGATTTTAATATGGTGATATAAACTTCATTCTGATAAACACGAATTTCAAAAAAACAATAGAATATATGCGAGTGCAGTTCATACATGAATATAATGCACCCTTACAAATTTAAGAGCGTTGAGCGCTCTATCGGCAGCATTCAATTTACAGGCCCTGGCTACAACTAGCACCACTGGTGGATTTATAAGCAAATTAAATGTGCCAATTGGGTGTAATCCAATTGTACTATGTTTTAGGGAGAGAGCACAAGCACTAGTGCACTGGTTTGCAGTGGTAAAATGCACAGAGTCCTAAAACAACAAAAAAAACGAATTCAGCAAAACAGGAGGGGTGAAGGCAAAATGTTTGGGAGAGACCCTGAAGAGAGGGTGAGGTCCAACAGTAGGTGTGTGGATTTGCCTCCTTTGTGTCTCAGAGAGCAGTTTCACTGAAGTTTTTGTACATATTTGATCTCATTCATGGATAGAATGCACATATATTGCATGCTTATTTTACACACTCAGGGTTATTTCACGAATGGGTAAAATACACAATCTGTTGTGTGGACTAGTATCAGCTGTTTCATGGTGTCACGCACACCTTATTTTTCAATGCAGAGACCTTTTTATTTCGGTGTGATTCAATTTAATGCACGTTTCAAACTTATTCTTCTGTTCTGAATGTGTCATTAAGTTGGGATAATCAAGCTTATCAAACACACATTTATAATGGTTGAATATTTTTGTGATTGTTGGTTTAGACATGTTTAACCAAGATGTGACTGGCAAGCTGCAGATGGTACAAAATTCTGCAGCCCGACTTCTCCTCCAATTACCTAGGTCCGCCTCTGTTTTCAGCCATTTGCGAGACTTGCACTGGCTTAGGGTGGAAAATCGTATTCGATTCAAAGCTCTAACATATATGTTCAAGATCAAAACCGGAACTGCACCACACTACTTATGTTCCCTAGCCAAACTGTATGTTCCTTCCCGCTGCCTGCGTTCATCTTCTCAGGGAAGGTTCTCTGTTCCCAGATTTAGGCGTTCTCGAATGGGTGGGCGCTCTTTTTCCTTCCTTGGTCCTTCACTCTGGAATACCCTTCCCATTGCCATCCGGAACGAAACAGTCTATGTTCAATTTCGCAAGGCTTTAAAGACCTGGCTCTTTAACAAATGATTCGGCTACTTAGTCTCACTATTTGGTCTTTGTCTCTGCGTGGCGCCGGGAAACCCTTCTTGGGTAGCTGTTGCGCCTTATAAATTAAACAAATAAATAAATAAAATATAACATGTAGCTGCAAGAATATTCAGCTCCCTATCTTTATTGTGTCGTTTAGGAGTTATCTCAGGGATGTTGTAAACAGTGCTCTATGACCATTCCCCATCTAGAATCTATTATTTCCATCATTTTTCTCTCAGACTCTTTATTTTCAACACTTGTCTTTTCAAACTTTTTCTATTTCTTTCGTAGAAAGTGTGACATGTTCAAAATGCTTTTTTAGAGTCTTCTCTTTCCTTTATACAATTAGTTCAGACCTTCCTATTTCTATTTCACATTCTTCTATTTCTTTTTAGTACAAAGTGTAAAGTTCTTGAATCATATGCATGAAAAACTGATATCATCATTGCTGCTCAGTGCAGCAGCTGGCATGTTATTTGCTTATAATTATGTTAATGGATGTGGCCATTACAATATAGCCCCTTACAGTGTAAGGTTATTTTTTTACAAAGATTGAGGCATAATATCAACATGTGGATAAAGCTGATGTATTTTGCGCCTTGTTAATTTAGTCTTGCAGCAATCATAGTGTCTTCAACTATGTTTTATGTTGAAAACATGGGCTAAAATCAGTGGTCAAACAGCATATGAACCTCCGAATTTGACTGTTGATTAGAGGAGGAAATTCACGCAAGTGAATATCAAGAAAAGTGATACAGCACTAAATTCCACTTTATCCAAAGGCAGCTCTGGTGAGACTCCTCTGAGGCTCTGTAAAGCATTTAGCCATCAATGACTGGTGCCAGGACTGTTTGTTCTTGAACAGACACAAATCCTTGCCCCTGTGCCCAGGATAGCAGGCAAGATATTCCAGAATAATTAGATATGAAACCTGGAAACCAGGCATATCATTTATTGAATCTGCTAGAACTAGCATAGCGCCTAGAGATAGTACAGTGAAAGTGTTAGGGTTAAAACATGCAATGACCATGTTAGATTTTTTCCCCTGATGTTTTCACAACATTTTATGAAATGCTTCACTGCCTTTAATTGTATCTTCTTTGATGGTCCCATTTAATACTGTGCACACTAGATTAGCAATTTTAGAATATACATTTTAAAATGCATATTCCGTTTCTAGGGATCCTTGAGTGTGTTATTCATTGATGAAAGATTGTTTGGAGTTCCACTGCTGTTCCTGAACTTACCTTATGGGACTGTAAGCAGGAAACACTTCCTATGCAAGGTTGCTGAGCGGGTTATGTCTGCGTCACAGTACAACTGGAGTTGCTATTTCAAGTTGGTGCACTAAACTAAGTTGTTGCACCAGGGACCTAGATATCTGACCCCTGTGGTTTGTACTGACACTGTCTGTTAATACTTCATTAAGGCTTTATTTTATGTGGGCTCATATGCTTCGTAACATCGCTCTTTATGGGCTATTAATTGCTCTCTGTGAGCTAAGACTTTGATCTCTGCGAACTATTACACCACTCTCTGTAGGTTATTGCAACGCCTTTGTAAATTTCCAGATCCATATCTTACCTGCTATACCATTGCTTCCTGCTGGTTGGTCGAGAGCTTACTTTCCTAAGCTGTACAGTATTTCTTTCCTCTCTGTTAGTAGCCATCCTGAATGAGAATCATGAGGCTTGCAGAGTGTGGTACACCAGTGTACCAGCATTGACACCAATATAGATGTGGGGCACTAAGGGCATGCCAAATGCAAGCCTGTCTGCACTCATCTGTACCCAAATGTTGCCAGCCATGCTTACATCTCTTACATTCTATCTACCTCCTAGAAAAATGTTCCCTCTCTCCTTTTTTTTATACCTCAAAACTTCTTTCCCTTTTCTCATTAAACTAAAAGCTTTTGCCACCTCTTACTTCTCAGACATTCCATCTACCTCCCAAACCAGTCCAGGCAATGCGTCTTCCCTCTCTATTTTTTGGGTAGTACCTCAGACTTGCTTTCCCTTTTCTCTTCAGTCTACAACCTATTGAATGCAATGAGAGCTACCTTAAAATTTGGAAATCTCTCTGTACAAAGTACAATCCAATTGGTCCCTGTACTGAACTCATTCCGACAACTATTCAAAAATCAAAGTCATGCTGTGCAATGAGTGATCTCTTGTAAAATATCATCATGATATTGTCAAACTGTGTGATGCTCAAAATGTTGATGCATGTTGCTTACCATAAATTCTAAAACATAGCTGTTATGACAAAATAGGCAGTGGTGTAGCAATAATGTATAAAGACCCTATAACTCTGGAACTCAATGCCTCCAATTAATTATTCAATGGCAACCTCCTTACCTGCAAATGTAAGTTTGGGGCCTACCAATTTAGTCCTTTTCTGGTCTATCTATCCCTTCAAGTGAGCACAGAAGCATTTGCTGCCATATTAGAAATTTCGTCTTCAATAATAAAAATGTCCTTGCCAACTTTAATTTTTGAATAAAATCAGTACTGGCCACAACTACCAACTTTTGGGCAAAAGATGTAGAAGCCTGTAATTTGTTATTGGTAAACACCAAACCTATGCTCCAAGGGGGTCACTTACTTGACGCCATTTTTAGCTTTGCCGATATATGCTGTAACCCTAGTCCTTGCAAACATTTGCCATGGTGTTCTTTTACACTTCTAGGCCCTAAACATCTACATATGCCAAAAGCTAATGTCAGTGAAAGATGCTGGTGATCCTGTCTTAACCAATATTATTCCATTTATTCTTCAAGTTGGGCGGTCAAGCAAAAGGGAGAGTTAAGCCAATTATCTTCTTACACATTATATTGACAATACAGACCAGCACTTGAGTCATCAAGTCATGCCCAAAGCTCATTCCCTGGTTCATTAAAAAGCTCATTTTTTTAAACTAGAAACCACAAGGGCAGAGTGAGCTGGAGACTCAAGTACTCTCAATAAACCAGATTACTCGACACTGCCTCCCTGTGCATATATACAAAGAACATGTTGGTTTGGTCAAGGTGGGCTACTACTCTTTGTGCAACAACCCCTAATTTGTCCATAGAGCTATTTAGAGCAATCAGCAATCTATCTATTTGGTTTGCCAGCAAGAACCAGATAGCACACTCCCAGAAACTCTGTAATTATCTTTGCTAATTTTTCCTAGATAAATTGAATACATCAGGGCTGTGATCGCACATTATACCCGCCTACAAACTGATTTAGCCACTGGTAGGTACTCCTACTATCAGATCCAGGAAGCACCTTCTCTTTTAGGGAACTTTCCATCTCTGAAGTCACACAAACCATCTCCACCTCTAAACCATCTTGTTCACCTGCTGATTTATACCCCATCAATAACATGAAACAATTGACTTCTCTCCTAACTCCTGAATTGACCACTGTGTTCAATCACTCCTTGATAAAGGGAGTGGCACCAGAGGACTAGGAAGTTGTCATGATCAAACCTCTAATAAAAAAGTCAACCTTCTCTAATTGTGATCCCAACATTTTTCACCTAAAATCCCTATTGTCATTCTTAGTGAAAACTCTGTGAAAGCTGGACTTTCCAAAACTACAACCATTTGTTGAATCTCATAATTTACAACACCCTTTCCAAGTTGGGTTCAGGCCATGGAACAGCACAGAGATGGTTGTAACATTGATCCTAGATGACCTTTGGCATATGATTGACAAATGAGGCACTGGTATACTAGTCAGGTAAGACATTTTGATGCCATCAAACACTCCATACTTCTTTCTAGGATTAGGAAATTAGGATTGATCATCTGCCCACAAAACTCATTGAGTCCTTTCTCACTTCCCACACTCAGACCATTTCCTTACATTTATGTCCGATACTTTGCAGGTGTCGTATGCTGATGACACCCAGCTTGTTCTTTCACTCTCCAGTAATCCTACGCAAGACATAGCCAACTTTCAAAATTGAATGCTTGCTGTAGCAGAGTTGATGAACAACAACTGTGTACACCTGAATGCAAATAAAACCGAAATACTTTTACTAGGCAAACATGCCCACCTCTGGGGGCGACCACTGGTGGGCTACCTCAAGTGGGTCTCCCCCAAGCTCAAGTCCTCTATCAAAAGCTTAGGAGTCTGGCTGAATAAGACTTTGACCTTTGAGGCTCCCTGTGGACAAGCAAATTCATTTTAAAATCCTGTGCATCACCCACAAGATCCTGCACTCCCAGGGGGCTCCCATCCTTACTAGCCTCCTATCTCCCTTCCGGCCCTCACAGCCTCTGCGCTGTGCCAACCTTAACCTGGCCATTATCACTGAGTCCCAAGGGTAAGAGTTGGCAGCTGCTCTTTCCTTGCCCTACCCCTTTTCTCTGGAACTCACTTTTTCTCTACATCAGAAACATCCAGATCCACCTGCCTTTTAGGAAATCTCATAAGAAATGGCTGTTCTCGACCTAACCTTCCCTCCTTCCTTTCCGCAATGCCAGTGGCATTTATTTGGCTCCTGGGTCCAGAGCTGGGAAGCCATGTCGTTTGGGCAGCTATGCGCTTTAAAAACCGTATAATATATTACATAACATTCTGATCACGATTCCCTTTTTCTGCACACTAATGACAGTGTGTCGTTGGATGGCTACAAATTTCTTAAAACTCAACCCTGCTAAAACAGAACTGCTCATCACCAAAAATGACACAAACAATCAGCTGCCCCGAAGTAATGGATTCGTCACCTGAACTCTCTAAATTGGACGGTTATTTAGGCGATTATCTATTTTTTTATTTTTTTTTATTGAGCAGACATAGCAGAAAAATCACAATTCATGAATGATAAATAGTACTATTAAAATGAGCGAAGAAAATAACATCAAGCATCAGACTGGACTAATCATCTAAAATGCACACTAAAACATCTATAAGTAAATCAGTCGACCATGCATATTATAAGCGTTCATTTCTGCCGTATATTGTTTCATTGCTAGAATAGATAGCAAAATACAGGCTGATAAAGTGAAACCACTTCTAAAACCTACTTTATCAGCTTCTCCACCATCTCTGCTCTAATCCAATTAAACAATCCTAATCTAGAACATTTGTGAAGAGCAGTTTAAGGTGCAAGAGTGCTATTATATTGACATAACTATGTTGTTGCTTTATCATTCTGCCTATTTATCAATTCATTAAAGGGAAACAGGTGCAGTAGTACTAAGAAGAATACAATCAAAGATAAATATGCTACTTCGACATAGAGTGCGTTAATGCTGCTAGCGATTAATATATCTTTGGGTGCACTATAGAATGAGATTCAAAACATTGCTAAATCAGAGATAGATCTAGATAACTCAGAGCTCTCATATGTTGAAGTTTTAGCAAAGAACCCGCATTTCATCTGACAATGGATAACCAGTTTATTGGTACCTCACCGCCCTACTTCCAAAACTGCAGGTGGCATTATATCTTTTAAGTCCCCCTACTCCCTTTGCATAGGCCTCTTCAAACTTCACGGTATGAGTAATTCTGGCCTTTCAGTGCAACTTTATTGGAGCCTTACTGGTCCTCCAGTTCTGAAGGATCAAAGAGCGTGCGAACAATAATGCTACAAAAATAAAATATTGTTGACCCTTTGTTAATTGTTGACTCCTACTGGAGTCACTGAATAGAGCCAAATTGGGATCTGGGAGAATTATACAACCTAAAGCCTGACTAATATCCTGAAACACTTGCCGCCAGAAATTGGTGAGGTATGGACCTGATTGCTGACATCAAAAGCAGTTGTTAGAGACTGCTGGATACATTTTGTGGAGAGTTTCCAGAGTATAACATGCCAGCCATCTTGACAGAAATGCCATTCTTTTATAGTTGGCTGAACGTAGAGATTTATAGCCTAACTCTGCAATTAATTTCCACTTGCTCACTGATAGCTGACATTGTGTTTTTTCTAGTCCCCTTGAAACAAAGTCTGCTGAATTTAACTTGCCAGAAAACTCCTTTAATGTTCTATACCAATTTCCAATTCCTTGCAATTTGCCTATGTCTAGAATACTGCTAATCGATTGAAGCTCTTGTGTCTGACTTTTATTGTGAAGCTGCAAGAAATGCTTTATCTTATTAAAACTTGAAAAGTGTTGCTCACATTGAGGGCCCACCCTAGCAATTAGATCTCCCCATGAGACAGATTTCCCTTGACCCATAAAGTCACCAAAAATTGTAAAACCTAAAGAATTCCAAAATCTAATCTCACAAACTGTCAGGGAGAGACCTCCTCTAGCCATAGTGAAAATCCATAAAAAGAGGACATATATGTTTTACCCATGGCGCGCATCCGTCCATATATATCATCAAAAAACGTATATCTGGTTCTTTTTGGAAGCTTTGCAATCTTTAAGAACATTGGCACATTTATATCTTATTCCTGAATCATTTTAGTGATGAAGAAATTATATAATCCCCCACTTCTGGTTGAGCGCCGAGAAAAAACATCTAATAAAGCTGCCTTATAGTAAATACGCATATTAGGAAATGCCAATTCTCCTTTCTCTTTCTCCAGTTGTAAAACCTCCAACTTCACACTTGCTGACGTTTCATTCCAGATAAAGCTCCTAAAAACTTAATCTAGCTCCTGAAAGAAGCTATTCAGAATTTCTAGTGGCACATTAGAAAATAAAAATATTAAGAGAGGGAGGATAGACATTTTAATCATAGAAATACGCCCTATGATGGTCAAGGGAACATGCACCATTTATCTAATAATCCCTTAATTTTACCTAACATTTTTTCATAATTCGAATGAAAAAGACTGGAAAAAATATTTGTGACTAAAATACCAAGATATCTAATTCCAGACGCTATCTTAGCTTGCAGCTGTAGGGAAGACTGAAGGACTTCAACTGTCACGTTAAAAAGCAACATTTCTGTTTTACTTTCATTTATCTTGTATCCTCCAATCTTAGTAAAATCCATAATCAACTGTATAGTTCATTTTATATTCTTCTCTTCAGGCTTAAGATATAAATCATATCATCTGCGAATAGTTTAAGCCTAGCCATGCCTTCAATTGGTGCCCTGATGTTAATATTATTACGAAGTTGTATTGCCAGAGGTTCGATAAAGAAAGTAAATAAAATAGGTGAAAGGTGACATCCTTGACGAGTGCCTCTATTAATCACAATTGACTCTGCCATTTTGGAATTCACCAGCACCTTGGCTTGAGATTTAGTATCAAAATTAAATAGCATCGAAATACACTGGGAGGGAAAACCAAACCTCTGGAGACAATGGAATAAGGCATCCCAATTCACCAGATTAAATGCCTTTTCGGCATCGACCATCATGACTAGGTCTTTGATATGATTTACTGAAAAATAATCTATAGCCTGAATTAAAAAATGCGGGCTCATTTATGAGACTCCTTGCGCCTCCGGAACGTTACTTTTTTTGATGTTCTGTGGCGCAGAAGCCTGCGTGATATTTATCAGGTAGCAGTAAGCCACTTTTTTTGGCTTAATGGTGCCTGATAAATATCAATCCCTTTGAAGCAGTGTTCTCATTAAAGGGGGATGCAATGGGTGTTGCTGAGGGCGTTCCCAGCAACATCCATGGCCTTTTGACACTGCCCCAGATTTACGAGAAATCGTAAATCCGAGGCAGCGCCGAAAGCTTACGCCTCCCCAGGGGAGGCGCAAGGGAGGCACAACGAGGAGAAATATCTTTATTTCTCCTCGTTTTTCCTTTTTCTATGCGTGCTGCATTCTGCAGCACACATAGAAAAAGTAAGAAGCCTCTTGTGATTATTATTGTACAGAAAGGTTTCCCTTCCTGTACAAAAATAATCATCCCCGCAACGCAGGCACCCTTGCACCATGGTGCAAAGGTGCCTGCGTTGGCGCACGGCAGCCCATTGTGCGCCGGCGCAGGGGAAAAGGACAGGAATGCGGTGTATCTTATAGATACTGCGCATTCCTGCCCTTTTCTTTTGCCGTAGGGAAGCGCAACAGGAAGGCCTGCTGCGCTGCCCTATGGCAAAACCTCATAAATGAGGCCCTGCGTGTTTGCTGCCATTAGCCTGCCTGCTATAAAACCGCTTTGATCTTCGTGTATTAGCTGTTGTGTGGCTGGCATTAGATGAACATAACATAACATGTGTATTT
Source organism: Calotriton arnoldi (assembly GCA_963921515.1). Taxonomy (NCBI): domain Eukaryota; kingdom Metazoa; phylum Chordata; class Amphibia; order Caudata; family Salamandridae; genus Calotriton; species Calotriton arnoldi. The sequence goes on along the minus strand of CAWUFW010002306.1, from coordinate 1,693,819 downwards.
GTAAAGCGCACGTTTACCCCGCCGGGGTCTCTTGGTGCTGAATAACAATTGGTAATCCGTGTTAAGCAGACTAATCAGCCTGTACGAATGAGCAGATGTTGGATTTTTATATTTCTTAACTTTAATCTCACCCCCTCCTTTAATAAAGTTAAAAAGATCTACTAGAAATGACCCAAGCTCACAGAAAAATATCTTTAAAAATTCAGTGGGTATATCATTGTTTCCACATGCTTTAGTATTAGGCATTTGCTTTAAAGCGTGTTCAATCTTGCTAGGTGTTATGGGCTCCAATATTAGCTGGGAAAGCAACTTGGAAAGACAAGGAAGACTCATATTGTCATACTACTGTTGAATCTGACTTGTTAGCACCATATATTAGGTCTGATAAACATCAATATAATGCTGTACAAAAAGTTCCACGATCTCTTACTGATCATGTACTGATTTTCCTGTTAAAGTATTCTTAAGAGATGCACTTATTGCCTTTATGTTCTTAACTCTTGTGGACCAAGCCAGGAACTTGCCAATGTGCTGATTTTCCTCATATATTTTCTGTTGGTGGATATTAGAATTATTAATTTCTTCTAACATATAGAAATCTCTGAGATTATGTTTTGCCGTTTCTACTTGGCAGACCTTGGGCTCGATCCCTCTACTTCACTCCCTAACACCAAAGGCATTGTCTAATGCTGTCTGGAGACTTGCTATCAGCTGGGAGCGTTCTTTACTGTGACTTGCTTTATATGCTATCACCCTCCCTCCTAAAATTGCTTTAAAAGCTTCCCAAATTGAAAATAAAGATGCCATATTCCGATTGATGATAACAAACTCAGCAATACACTGCTTAGTTTCTGCTACCCATTGGGAATTAGAAAGCAAAGAGAGCTCATTGAGTTCCAGCGCAGCGTCCTCCTACATCTAAATTTACACATACAATCCCAGTCAATTTTGGGGGATTATCGAAACAAAGAGCTGGTACTGTCAAAGGCAATACAGCAGAGACAGTTTTCTTCACCGGAAGTGCCCCAGTGTCGAATTTTTTCGGATCTGTCTGCTGTTGCAGCCAGACGCCGAAAGGATTCTGTTAAAATGCTCCAGGTACAGGCTAGTATTGCCCAGCACCATTTAGAGCCAAGAAACCGTATGGTGTATGTGCGCTCTGTAATTATTTTTAACATAGCATAACATAACAATCCAAAAAGAAGGTTCTCTCGAAAGGGCAGTTTCATCTGTTTTCTAAGGTTTCAGAGGCTCATGAGTTTTTGCATCAGATTTCTAAAACGTAAAAACAAAAAATGTTGCTTTGGATATTGTTTTTGGTTTTTTTGGCTGTAGGTAATCAATGTTGATATCTTTCTAAATTGAGGACAGGGTGGAGGGGTCAGAGGGTGCAAGGGTGCAATGTCATTTCACCAATATTAGATAGGTTTTCACCGGGAGAGGTATGGTGGGCTCTTCCCTCCCATTAGAGGTGGGTATTTGTTTGGGGGAGAGGGGAGGTTTTCTAGGGTATTTCTGTATTTTGAAAAAAGATCAGATATATGCAGGGCAAAAAGCAGTGGTGAAATTTGTAAACTTTGGGTTCATTAGCTGGAAGGGTGCTAAATGCTATTATGTATTGTTTCTATGATGATATCTTTGGAGAAACGTAAAGTTAAGATCCTCTCATGCAATGTTAATGGGTTAGCAAACAAAAAGAATGTAGCAGCTTAATGGGTTGATTGATATATTTTTCGCCAGAGGGTCTCTTTTTACAGGAGACCCATTTAAAGAGCAATACTCCAAAGCTGTCAATTCCTCGAAAATTTTCCCACGCATTTTTTGTGTCCGCACAGGCAGCAGTAAGGGAAGTTGTAATTTGTTTAGGAAATAGCATTGACTGGGAGGTGAGGGAAGTGATTCGGGATCCATGTGGTAGATGGATATGGATTAAAGTAACAATTAATTGTCAAGATTTAAATTTCATCAACTGTTATGGCCCTACATCTGATGAGATGGGCTCTCTTTCAAAGATTTTTGACATTGCCTTGGGTGACTGGGACTTTGATTTGGGGTGGGGACTTTAGTTTTATCCAGAATCTGGATAATGATACCTCAAATAATAATAAACAACCGCTGAAACCCAGAACAAACAAAATAATACAAGCCTTTAAGTCAAGCTTTCAGCTGGTTGACCCCTGGAGAGAGGACCATCTAGAATCTAAAAATGATACATGTTTTTCTCATAGATTTAGAACAGCCTCTGGTATAGATTTCATTTTAGTATCAAAATCATTAAGCAGGGGTCAGTCAGAAATAAGGGCCAATGCTTTCTCAGACCATTCCGAAGTCTCCCTAGTGCTGAAGATAGGTCTAAATAATAGGGACAGACCAAGATGGCAACTGGATTGGCACCTATCTAGACTAGGATCTTAAGTTCAAAAGTCATGTTTTTAAAGTGGCTAATGCCTGCTTCTTGCAGCTCAAACTTTTCAAGAAAATCCTTCTTAATTTTGGTACCAATCATCACATTCCAGTTGTTATGCCTTTGGGGAGTGCCACCTTCACTCTGCTAACTCTTGCTATCTGGGAATTCCCGACGAGCTAATAAAATGGCTTTAACTGTTGCAGAACTCAGCAGCATTGCTCCTTTTGGTCACCCAACATTGGGAACAGTTCTGACCAACGTTTGAACGCCCCTACTAGTTACCTATCAGGAAGAGAGTGATCTTCAAAGCTTTCATGAGAGAACATTGGGTCATCCGCGGTCATCAACTTCACTGCTCCCTGCTTAAATGCTTCTAATTTACATCTACATTTTTCTAATCAACCCCTGAGCATTTGTGGTCACTTCCTTTGGACATTTCCAAAGCCTGAACAGTAATGTTTGGGGACAAAACTGGCAGTGGCATGGAAATGGAACTACTGTCTACCTCTTTTCCATTCCATCACTACTGAGTTTTCTCAAATCTTTAAAAACCTTTTTCTTAGCCATTCTCATGTGTAATTCTATTGTTCTTTTCTACGCTACAGCACCAAGAAATTACGGTGAAAAAGTGCTCTATAAATACCAACATAACATGACATCCGCATGTGTGTGCTAGGCATTGAATCACTTTTCCATGTTTCTAGAGAATGTAAATACGTGGAAATTGTTGTTTTGTGCCAGATGCTTATGCGGGACTATTATAGGTGTGTGTGGTCGCAAATGTATCTTTGAATTTTATTGGCATTCATTTTCGGACCGTTGATGTAGTACGGGCTTGAGTGGGTTGCCTTAAGGGAATGCTAGCAGCAATATTTCTGCTGGACAACCCAAATGTCATGTGTGCTATTGATATTTAACTACTTTATCTTGGGTATTTTACAATAAATTTATGATAGTGTATTTATTTTATTTATTTGAAAAGTTTTATTAAGCGCAAACAAGACCCACAGGGATATCAGAGCGCTGTACAAAGTTGGCGCCAACAAGTATACAAAACATAATGAAAGTAAGTGAAGTTACAACCTGTGGGAAAACATTCAAAGTTAAAGAGTAGGGGGTATCAACGGTGCCTTAGAGCACGCAGGGTAAACACATCATACAATAGAAAAGAACCCAGAGGTGCAATGTGAATCAAGGAATTTTGACAAAAAGAAAGACAAGAGCGAGATTATCAGTTAATGCAGTTAAGGAGCTATCGAGGACTAGATAAAAAAAAAAATCAGGTAAAAACATACAATAAGGCATCAGTGTAATACTTCAAGATTTAGGTTATAAACAAACACAAGAGCATGAACACAGGAATGGGGAGTTAGCGTTCGTTCATTAGTAGTTGTTTGACCAGTTTTTTAAAGGAAGTAGTGGAAGGATTAGATCTGATCTTGGATGGCAAGGAGTTCCAGATTCTTGGAGCAAGAACGGTGAAAGCACGGTTGTAAGATCTTTTCTTTTTGAATCTTGGAGGTTTCAAGAGAAGGGTGGACGTACTTCTGAGGTTCCGGCTGGAGCCCGATAGCTCAAGCTTATTTGCTAGGTAGTACGGGGTATTGTATTGTAAGGCTTTATGAGTCAGACAAGCTATCTTGAGTCGGATTCTAGCTTCAATAGATAACCAATTTAGTTGCAGACGGTCAGGGGAAATGGGATCATATTTTCTTGAGCCCGTTTTAAGTCTAGCCGATGCGTTCAAGGTAGCTTTGAGTGGGGCCAAGCTAGCTTTGGGAAGTCCAGCGAGGGTCACCAGACCTTATTCCAATCTAGGGATAATCAGGGATTGAACCGCTGGCCTGAGATCTTCGGGGGGGAGGAAAGGTTTGATTTTCTTCAGTGTATTGAGTTGGAAATTGGCTCCCCTAGTAGTAGCACTGATGTGCGCTTGCATGTTTAAGTGTTTATCCAAGGTGATACCTAGAGATTTGGCAGAGTCTACAACATGAGGTGTGCAGTTCAGAGCAGTTAAGTGTTTAATCCAGTCAAGGGTAGGAGCCGAGTGATTAGGTGGGACGATCAAAAGAAATTCAGTTTTGAGAGTATTTAGTAGGAGATGGTTCAGAGCTAACCATTGTTGGGTTTGTGCAAGTGCCGCATTTAATGTTTTTATGTCCTCTTGAGATGAGATCTTCAGGTACAATTGCGTATCATCCGCATACATGTGGTATAGAATGTTCACTCGGTTCAGAATGACCGCAAGAGGCTCCATAAAAAGGTTGAAGAGAAAGGGCGAGAGCGTGGAATGTGCTTAAAATATGTAAGCACTTTCAAGATGATTCAATCGTGCAGCCTTTGAGAACTGCAAAACAATTTGAAAAGGAATACGTCAGTGGCTTTTTCAGATTTAGGAGACTCGTAAAATTGAATTACTCAGTCGTTAAACAACAACTGCTCCAGCTGAGTGTGGGACGTCCTGTGAGCCTCAGGTTGCTGCTACCTCCTTTGTGACTCCTGTGTGTGTCTTCGTGTCCCAGACTGCCTGCTTGCAGGAAGGTGAAGCTATTATGGATTTTGCCATGCCCCATGCTATATGGCGCCCAACCTCGCACTGTGGCGCGGGACGTCCTGTGAGCTTCGGGTTGCTGCTACCTCCTTTGTGGATCCTGTGCAGGACTTCATGTCCCAGACTGCCTGCTTGCTGGAAGGTGGAGCTATTACTGGTTTCTCCAGACCACAAACTAAATTTTTCCCCTGCTCCACCGCTGTGCAGGGTGCGCCCAGGCCGCACCTGGGCATTGCCCGGGCCAAGTGCGGGCCCATCTGTGCCTGTCTGCGGCTGTTTAAGACTCGGTTGTGCCACCTGCCTAACACCTACTGTGGTAACTTCAGCAAGAAACACAAGTGAGCATCCTTGCGCCATTTTTGAAAATTTTGGGTAATGAAAGTGAATAACCATTCCATGCAGCCTCACAGACCTGCAAGCATTGATACTATGCTTGAGAGAGCGATTGGGGTGGTAAGCAGTGAGATTGCACTGACCAAACATAGATTGGCCCAGGCCCACGAGAGTACTATGGGTGATACAGCTGAGGCCATCGGGTACTGCACCTCCGAGCCATATAGGCTATCCCCAGACACATTCAGCATAGTTGATGGAGGCTCAACTGATGCACAAAATCCACTACCTACACACACGGACCGAGCGAGGAGAACAAATACTCACAGTTGCCCCACCCATGCTCGCATTATTAGCCCAACTCTTCACCAGACCCTACAGTAAAACTTGAAAAGTCCAGCAACCATGGTTTCCATATAAAATCACAAACTATTCAAGTGGCTTCTGGGGTGGGACCAGATATAGTACACCCAGGTGATAAACATGCCGATCATATACATAATTTGCTCACTGAGATTATAAAGAAACCTGGGCACTATAAGAGAGCACCTGGCAGCAACCAAAGGCAACTTAGCTAACATGCTCAAACTTCACACTGCCCCCAATTGTCCATCTGTAGCCACTGGGGACTTAAACAACAGTGGTCCCATGCACAACCCTGCGAAGTGGGCTTCAGGTCAATCTAATTTGGGCAGTCTCCCAACTCTAAACATGCCACACCCTGAACCTGGCAACCATGACATGGCTCTTTCAACCATGTCTTGATGCAGGGGAAGTGCCGATGTTTGTTTATCTTTTACCCATCCCCTTTTTGTACCAGCCAAGCAAGGCACTGCAGCCACTGCTCAGGGGATGGACATAAGATGACCAGATGCCCCGGATTTGCCCCGGCAGTCCCGGTTTTTGAAGGACTGTCCGGCATCCCGACACTTTCTCCTAAAACACAAAAATGTCCCAGTTTTTAAGGGAGGGTCAGGTGAACCTGCACATTAATCACAGTGTTGTGCATGTTCACATTTCAAACGCCCTCTTACAAACCCTGGACAGAAGTTCATTTCTTTAGACTGTCTTGCTGTGCTGCCTCCCCTCATTCAAGGAGCACTGCAAGAGTGAATGAGGAATGAATCAGGGCTGCAGAGCCCGGCCGGACCCAGCACCCGGACCCCTTCACAGGCAGGAAAAGCAATGCAAATTTTTATATATATCGGCAGTAGGTAGTTATAGTTAGGACCTTGTTTCTATTCAAGAAGCATTTTTTCTTTTGCCAATATCTTTGACACCGTTTGACAAATCTTCGCAAACTTTTCAAAGCTAATGGGGCGCTCAGGTCAGCTGCTTTCTTGAAAGTTTTGAGGTGATTCGTCAAGTGGGGGCCGAGAAAAAAAGGGTGTCCCAAAACGCATTTTCTCCATGTTAACAAAATAGGAAACTGTTGACGCAGCTACAGCCCAAACTGCTGAACGGAACTATGCCAAATTTGGCAGAAAGGTAGCTCTTGGTCCAGAGTGCACTCTTTTTGTTAAATGGTGTTAATCCGTTCAGTAGTTTTTGAGAAATTAAATATTTACAGATATACAACTGGGGACGCGGTGGATCCGCAAACCCTCCCTATCTCGTGCCTGAGATCTGATTGGCTGCCAACAATTCCAACCAGGAAGTGTTGGCAGCCATCTTGTGAATCGGTTGAACCGAGTCACAAGAAAAAAGGTAAAAAAACAAGAAAAACAAGAAAAGGGGGCATGGTAGAAACACCCTGACTCCCTAGGCCTGCTCAAGGGGTGACACAGGGACCCCCTGGCCAAAAAAAGTATTTTAAAAAAAAATCAGCAGGATTTGCGATGGGTGAGTGAATCCCACCGAATCTCCTGCGCTTCATTTAATTAAGCCCCCGGGTGGGCCAGGTCCCGGGGGAAATGCCAAAATATGCTGTGGGGACCCGCGGGGTACCCTGCAGCACTGGGGAATGCCACCTCCCAGGGGCCTTCCTGATTGAATGCAGGGTGCACGTGGCCCCCCTGCAGCCCCCCATGCATTTTTAAATGCATGGGGGCTCCCGCCCCCCACATGATCCCGGGGACCACCACCTCCCCGGGGCATACATAAATTAAGTGCAGCACCCCCCCTCCAGGAGCCCTCAAAGGCCCTGGGGACCACCACCCCCCCCATGACCGGCTCCAGCAATGTCCTGGGGTGCTCACCCCCAGGACATTGCAGTTTGCTATGGGATGGCAGAAGCACTGCTCCAGCCATCCCATAGCAAACAGTGTACTCGCTTTTAACAAGCGAGAGCACTTTGCTCAAGCTTGTTAAAAGCGAGGACACTTTGCTTTTTACCCCCAGGGAGCTGCAAGTTAGCAGCTCCCCGGAGGTAAAAAGCAATGCTGGCCCCCACAGGAGGCGGGAGCTGGGAGGGATTGTGGGGGCCTTTAGGCTCCCCCGTGGTCCCTTTAAAGATGGGCATGCCCCGGGGTATGGGGTCCCATGGGGCAGAAAATGGCCAGGGAGGGGGGCCACACAGCCCCCCTCGCTGAAAATGATTTTGTTTAAAAATGGCCAAGCCCCAGGGAATGGGATCCCCGGGGACAAAATCGTCCTGGGGAGGGAGGATGCACGGACCCCTCCCTTTTAAAAAAATAAGACAAGCAAAGGCCCAGCTTCGGGGGATGGGGTCCCTGGGGCCGGAATCTGCCTCAGGAGGAGGCCTGCATGCCCCTCTCCTTTTTTATTTAAAAAAAAATTAAAAATGGGTCTGGCCCCAGGGTATGGGGTCCCTGAGGCCCAAAAGAGTCAGGGGAAGGAGGGCCAAACAGCCGACTTCATAAAAAAAGGAAGTCACCAGAAGCCCCACCCCTTTCACCACTATTCAGCAAAAGCGTTTCCTGTCGCAATCTAGGTTGGGGGATGAAGTCCCCTTTGCTGCTGAGGGTCCTTAGGGGCAAACTAGCTCACCTCTCACCTCCAGTAAGCCCCACACAGTGGGATTGCTGAGAGGAGGTCAGAGTTCACGGCCCTTTTTCCACCACTCTGCAAACGCGCCTCCTGGTGCACTGCTGGTGGGGCGATGAGGTCCCCTTGCATCCTGAGTGCCTCAGGACTAAAGTGGACTTCATCACCAAAGCAGAAGTGCACCAGGAGGCACGGTTGCATAGTGGTGTAGAAAGGGGGTGTGCCCAGAACACCTCTCAGCAATCCAGCTGTGCTGGGCTTACTAGAGGTAAGAGGAGGGCTAGTTGGCCCCCAGGGACCCTCAAGAGGCAAAGGCACTTCATCCCCCAACCAAGAGCCCACCAGGAGTTGCGTTTGCAGAGTGGTGGAGAAAGGGGGCGTGACCTGCATCCACCTCTCAGTGATCCCACTGTGTGGGGCTTACTGGAGGTAACAGGTAGGCTAGTTGGCCCCTAGGGACCCCCAGCAGAAAGGGGACTTCATCCCCAACCGAGAGCACGCCAGGAGGCACATTTGCAGAGTGGTGGTGAAAGGGGGCGTGGCCTGCTATCAGAACTCAGCAGTCCTGCTGTGTGGGACTTACTGGAGGTAAAAGGAGGGGTAGTTGGCCCCCAAGGACGTCCTTGGGGGCCAACTACCCCTCCTGCTACCTCCAGTAAGTCCCACACAGTGGAATTGCTAAGAGGTCTTTGGAGACCGCACATCCTTACTCCACCACTCTGCAAACATGCCTCCTGGTGCATTACTGGTTGGGGGATGAAGTCCACTTTACTCCTGGGGGACAAGAAGCCGTCCTGGCACCTCCTGTAAGTCCTACGCAGCGGAATTCCTGAGTGCTGGTTGGAGGCCCAGTCCCCTTTCTCCACCACTCTGCAAACGCTACTACTACACTACTAGTTAAACAAGCATTTGCAATGTAATAGGTCTCGCATTTGAGATAGTTAGAGCTATTGGCGTTGTAAATGTAAAGGTTTTTTACTAATGCTTTGTTGAGTGGATGTACGTTGTGTGTAGTGGAATTATGTGGTATGCTGTGCAGTAAAATTATGCGGATACAAATTATGTGGTATTTAGTGTATAGGAATTATGTAGAGTGGGATTATGTGTTATGGAGAGTAATTATGTGGAATGGTAGTCTGTGTTGTGGAGTGGTAACCTCAGGTTTAGTCATTTCCATAGAATCTAAACTATAAACTCATGAGACACAAAAAAGAAGCAACCACTGAGGAGCACTTCTGGAGCTAGTCAGAGGTATGAGGAGGGCCACTGGAATTATGCAACTGTTCGGCCGCGCCGATTTTCGCATAGTTATACATTTTCCGCGTTTGCCATATAATCCATCATCTGTCGCATAATCTGCAGATTTGAACAAACAAAAACGTGTTTCTAGCTCAAACTTTACCAAAAATGCAGCGACACATGTTACAGCATGGTGGAAGGCCCTGTGCAAAGCTGGAATGGTCACCTGTTACTTATTGCTAAATGTGGGTGTTAAATTGGTACTAATGGTGCGTAAACTACTCTTGCTTCTTTCTGCACCTCTCTAGCCTCTTTCTACACCTCTCTTGCATCTTTCTGCATTTCTCTTGCTTCTTTCTGCACCTTTCTTCCTCTTTCTGCACTTCTTTTGCCTCTTTCTGTACTTCTCTTGCTTCTTTCTGCACCTTTATCCCTCTTTCTGCACTTCTCTTGCCTCTTTCTGCACATCTCTTCTCTTCCTCTTTCTGCACCTCCCTTCTTTCTGCATCTCTCTTGTTTCTTTCTACACCTCTTGCTTCTTTCTTCTGTATCTCTCTTGCCTCTATCTGCACTTTTCTTGCTTCTTTCTGCACCTTTCTCCCTCTTTCTGCACCTCTCTTGTCTCTTTCTGCAACTCTGTTGCTTCTTTCTGCACTTCTCTTGCCTCTTTCTGTACCTCACCTGCTTCTCTTCACCTCTTTTGCTTCTTTCTGCACCTCTCTTGCCTCTTTCTGCACCTCTCTTGTCTCTTTCTGCACCTCTGTTGCTTCTTTCTGCACTTCTCTTGCCTCTTTCTGCACCTCTCTTGTCTCTTTCTGTACCTTTTTTGCCTCTTTCTGCACCCCTCTTGCCTCTTTCATCACCTCAATTGCCTCTTTCTGCACCTTTCTTCTTCTTCTGCACCTCTCTTGCCTCTTTCTGCATCTCTGTTGCCTCTTTCTGCACCTCTCCTGCCTCTTTCTGCACCTCGCTCTCTTCTTCCTACTCCTCTCTTGCTTTTCTGCACTTCTCTTGCTTCTTTCTGTACCTCTCTTGCTTCTATCTGCTCCTTTCTTCCTCTTTCTGCATGTCTCTTACTTCTTTCTGCACGTCTCTTGCCTCTTTCTGTACTTCTCTTACTTCTTTCTGTACCTCTCTTGCCTCTTTCTGTACCTCTATTGCCTCTTTCTGTGCCTTTTTCTTCTTCCTGCACCTCTCTTGCTCCTTTCTGCACCTCTCTTGCCTCTTTCTGCATCTCACTTGCTTCTTTCCGTACTTCTCTTGCCTCTTTCTGCACTTCTCTTGCTTCTTCCTCTATCTTTCTTCCTATTTCTGGACCTATCTTGTCTCTTTCTGCACTTCTCTTGCTTCTTTCTGCACTGCTCTTGCTTCTTTCGGTGCCTTTATTCCTCTTTCTGCACCTTTCTTCCTCTCTCTGTGCCTTTTTCTTCTTTCTGCCCCTCTCTTGCTTCTTTCTGCACCTCTCTTGCCTCTTTCTGCATCTCACCTTGTGGAAAAGTGTAAATTCTATGTTAGCATAAGCGGCAGCCATTTTTACTGTCGCGTCCATTTCATTTCCGTCGTATTCATTTTATTCTCTGATGCCTTTTCACCCAGGCTGTGTCCTCAATTTTAGCTGACCTCTCTGACATGGTCAATATGGTGTACGTGCTGGGGGGCTGTAGCTGCCGGTGCACCTGGTCTCAGATGTTATCAAATGATTGCTTATTGCCACCATAAACATTCTTACTCCCCCTCCTCATCTCCTGACCACCTGGTCACCCTCTGCTCTTGTTTGCCTATAGCTATTTCCATGCTCAAACTTGTTTCTTCCAGTTTTCCTTCCCATGTGATTACACTGCCACAACAGTATATAAGGGTGATGGTTTTTGCATTCAATGTACTTCCTCCACAACACTTTAGGGTGTTGTTCGGACGCGGTCCCGCTCATGAGTGTTTAATAAACTTGGCGATCTCTCTTTTGTTAGTCTTCGGACGACGAGAGGGTGACCCTGCACCAGTGTGCCCTCACGGGGGTACATTTCCACAATTGGCGCCCAGCACGTGGGGCCCCATTGGAGACGCGGCCGTCTGAAGGAGTGGTCTTGACGGAAGATCAAATTTATCACTGAGTACGTGCACTGCATAAGAAGACCTTTGTCTTTGCAGCCAACGTGAACTTTGCGGTTTTCCTGACTTGACCCTCCGGGTGGTGGCCGGTCTCGACTGGGGCTTCTTTGGCGAATTTGCAGTGACCATTAGGTCAACCAGAGATCGGCAGGTGGGAGTTGAAGACTTCTGTTTGGTAAGGTTGCTGATGCGGCACTCTTGATTGTTTGGTTTGGTTTTGGTATTCATTCTTTGCAAAGACTGAAGGCAGGTATTGTGGGGATTTTTCTCCTTCTGACATTTGTTTGGATAGTAATATTTTACATATATTTGTTAAAACATGCCTGCTCTTAGTAAACTTCGTCAGTGGTGCTGCTGTTGCAGTGCAGGAAATGTTTTGGAACAAAGTCAACCGGCTCCTCCAGAAGGGACGCCGAATAGAGATATGTATATAAAATATGGTATTTGTCCCATAATGTATGGCTCATTGTGGAACAAATACACAAAGAAAGAACCCGACCTACAGTGGCCAGTAAATGGGTCATTTGATTTTCAGAAGGTTCAGTACGTGGAACAGTGTTTGTTCAAAAGAAAGAGTAGGCAGGATATGTTTGATTGTTTGCGTATGTGGGACAAGGAAATGCGAGAGAGAGCAAAGAAAGCAGAAGCTATAGCAAAGAAAGAACAGCGGAAGACGATATATCAACACTGTGTTGAATTAAGAGACAAGGAAATGCAGGAAGGAATAGAAAAGAAAGATAGAGAACGCCGATTGCAGGTAAATGGCCAGTACCCTATTAGACGTCCTGTCTATCCAATACTTGATACGCTTCAGGATGATTGTATCATACTAGAACGACCCCCGCCCCGTATAAATCCCCCATTCCGAGTACCCCTGAGGGTGGTGCTTCTGATGATGAGATCTCCTCCACAAAAGATATGGACAAAGATCAGCGATCCATGCGACAGACTCGCTCTACTCTGTCTAGCGAAGATAAAGATAAATTGAAGGGCAGTGCTAGAGAGGAATCTCGTTGGGCTACTACAGCGACGATCCTCACAACTACAGTTCAGGCTTGACGCAAAACAGTTATATTTTTTAGAAAAGTTCTGTTGGGATGTATTATATAATTGGCAACATATCTCTGACGAACCAGGCCCAAAAGACTTGAATGCAGATTATGAGCAGTTAGGAGATGGGACTTACCCTTTCAAAAACATATCTGATACAATTAGACGAGTGGTTAAACTACGGGATGACACATTAAAACTGCAAAAGGAAAAAGAATTAGCTAGGAAGAGTAAAGTCGTAGAAACAGAAAAGTCTCAGACAGAGAAAACAGATGTTCCGGTGGACGAGGACAATCCTAGTAGTAGTAAAGTTGATGTGAGACCAATGCGTGAAGCCGCACCCCTGTATGTTCCCCCGAAGTGTGCGGAAACTAATGATGATAAGACTTCCGATGACGCAAAGGGATATTTCATATATAATTGGGTCTACACTCCTTGGAGTAGAGCAGATGTTATGGCCCTTAAGACTGCCTTGCCCGACCCCGGAAAAACCCTGCCGCCTTCTATGAGGAGGTGGAGGGAGCTATCAGCTCTTGCACTATGACCTTAGCGGATATAGATATGTTCTTTGGGCTTATTTTGCCCCTGATATGTGGAGAACAATACGTAAAATTAATGACGCTGTGGCATTTGGTGACACCTGGGAAAAATTAGAAGAAATAGATGCGGACAGGGAACCTGCCCAGAAGCCCCCACAGGAGATGTTAGATCTTCCTAAAGCTAATGTGACTAAATTGAAGACTCTCATACCCCCTAAGAAAATAGATTGGACTACGTTAGCGTCCTGCAAACAGAAAAAGGATGAGTCAGTTTCTGACTTCTTTTCAAGATTTGAGGAGACATTTCATGACTTTAGTGGCCAGTCGTTGGCTGACGAGACAGGCAAACACCTGTTTGTTGACAAATTTGTTGCTAATATGTTACCTGAAATATATAGTCGCCTCAAGGCCAGTGAAAGTTCTTGGACCACATCTTCTCCAGTTTCCCTTCTGACAATGGCACAATATTATGAGCGACAGGAACAGGAAGCGAAGGGAAGGGAAGATAAAAAGGTTAAGGATTTAAAAACAAAGGTTATGATGGCTCAGGAGTATGGTCCACCATTTAGGAGAGGTGGAGGAGGCGGACATGCAATCCATACACCCGGAGCACTCCCTCTCCTTCGGGCAAATTTGTCTCCTGATCAGTGTGCCTATTGTAAAGAGACTGGGCACTGGCATTCTGAGTGCCCCCTTTTGCAAGACCAACAATACCAGCGAGGAAGGGGAAGTATGAGAGGGCGTCCAGGGAACGTAGGAAGCAGGGGAGGTGCAAGTGCTCGCCCCCGGTTTGAGGCAGTCGAACAGGGACCGAACTACCCTAATGCCTTTGGCAAACAACACCAATACCAAATGACTGATTATTCTGCTGATACGCCTACAGATTCCAATTATGCATAGGGATGCCCAGGGCGGGGTGTGGGACCGGTTGAGGTGCCAGTAGATCAAATGGGTCCCTATGTTGACGCAAATGTCTTGGGATATACTGATCGATTTCTGGTTGATACAGGGGCTACCCGTAGTGCCCTGTCTAAAAGACTGGTTCCTAGGGCTCCCCTGTCTGGCACATTGATAACATTGATAGGGTTCGACAGAACACCTACACCTAGCCCACTATCACAGCCACTTGAATTCGGACTAGATAGATTCACTGCCACATGTCCATTCTTGCTCTCCCCTAACACTCCAGATAACATTGTAGGTATCGATATGCTAAAATATTTTCGTGCAACGATACGCTGTTCCCCAGAAGGTGTACGTGTTATCCTTAATGACAACTATCCAATAGAAGATAGATCTTGCCTTATCAATGAAGACGTCGCTCTGGCGTCCCTACCTTGCACTTTATGGGCTAGATCAGACACTGATGTGGGTCAAATGGTCATTCCACCTGTACAAATTCAAGTGAGGGAGGGTGCCTCATTGCCTCGTTTGCCCCAATATAAGATATCTCGAGAGGGCGAAGAAGCACTAGCAGGTATTGTTCAGGATTTGATTAAAGTAGGTGTAGTGGAAGAGGTTCCCTATAATACCTGCAATAGCCCTATCCTTCCTATTTTGAAAAAAGACACTGATACTATGATTTACAGGTTCATTATTGATTTGCGTGAGGTTAATAAAATAGTGGTGCCCCAATATCCGGTAGTTTCTGACATAATAACCCTCCTCACTATGGTCCCTCCCACTGCCACCACATTCTCCATGATTGATTTGAAAAATGCATTCTTCTCAATACCTATCCACCTCGACAGCCGTTATCTATTTGGATTCACACTGAAAAACAGATCATTCAGGTTCTGTAGAGCTCCACAGGGCTATACAGAAAGTCCCAGTATTTAAAGTCAAGCATTAAAGAGACAACTTGATTCCTTTCCTGTACCAAAAGGGGTGGTTCTAATTCAGTATGTGGATGACATTTTGCTTGCTGCAGACATTCCTGAGCAATGTGAAGAAGGTACATTGTTACTATTATAATTTCTTGCATCACATAATCACAAAGTGTCTAGAAAGAAATTGCAATACTGTAGATAGCAGATTACCTATTTAGGTCACCTCCTGTCTAAGGAGGGATGTGCGTTCACACCAGATCGCATTTGGACCATTCTAGACACTCCTGTACCCCGTACTCAAAAAGATGTCCGTGCATTGATTGGCCTTACTTCCTTTTGTAGGCAGTGGATCCCCTGTTTTTCGCATATTATCAAACCTCTGTTAGCCCTTTTGACCAAGGACACCCCGATGCCCCTCCCATGGACTGCAGAATGCCAGAGTGCCTTCCAACAGTTACGTCAAGCCCTTTGCTCTGCACCAGTATTAGGTAGCCCAGATTATACTAAATCTTTCACACTCTATGCACATGAAAGGGAAGGTTGTGCCCTCTCGGTCTTAGCACAGATGCACTGTGATAAACAACGCCCATGTGCATATTTTTCAGCTGTCCTCGACCCAGTCGCTCGCGCGCTGCCTGGATGTTTCCGAGCAGTGGCAGCAACGGCTGTATCCATATGCCAGAGTGAAGGAATAGTTCTATCACACAAATTGCTTGTGTTAGTGCCCCATTCAGTTGATGCGTTGCTAAACCAAACAAAGACGCAGCATTTGACTAGTGCTCGTCTGACAGGATATGAATTGACACTTTTGGCCCCCCATATTATGCTAAAAAGATGTTTGACATTAAATCCTGCCACATTACTGCCATTTCCATCCACTCAGCCTCAGTCACAAGAGTCACATGATTGCATATTTCTCACTGAAGAACAAACAAAAGGTCGAGTTGACCTGCAAGACACTCCCTTCTCCATTACAGATGGGGAGTTATGGGTTGATGGGTCATGTTTGAAATTGCCCGAAGGCACTACATCTGCTACCTATGCTATTACGACACTCCAGACAATAGTTGAGACAGCTCGTATCCCACAGAAATCAGCTCAAGCAGCTGAACTGATCGCTCTAACCAGAGCATGTGAGCTTAGTACAGACCTGATTGTCAATGTCTACACTGATAGTCAGTATGCGTTCGGGGTAGCGCATAATTTTGGCCACCTGTGGAAAGAACACGGTTTTCTCACTTCACATGGAACACAGATAGTGAATGGAGAACTAGTGCACAATCTCCTTACTGCCTTAACCTATCCTAAGAAAATAGCTATTGTCAAGTGTAGCGCACACAAGAAGGTGACAGACAAAATAGGAGCAGGTAGTGCCTTTGCAGATTGTACAGCCCGTGAGACTGCAACGCAGTGAAGCACCACGTCTATGTATGTGGTTAAGTCGCAAGCTGAACGTTGGCATGATGCTAGATAGGAAGTGTTGGATATGCAACAATCTGCCTCCTTCGATGAATTAGGCCAATGGTCTAAGGAGGGAGCATTGGACAATGAGGGCTGTTGGAGTAGCAAAGATATGACTAAATGGAAGTTGCCCACTGCATACCTATACCCTCTCATTCATATGGCACATGGTCCAGCCCATGTTGGTGCATCTTCAGTCACGTAACAGCTTATGCAAGTCTGGGACCATCCTGATATTGCTGCTACCACTAAAAATATAGTCCAATCTGGCCTGGTTTGCCTCCAGTACAATCCTGGGAAGGGAACGCAAACTCCAGCAGGGGGGTTTGCGACACCATCTGCACCCTTTGAGGTCCTTCAGGTGGACTACACCCAGTTTGAGCGCTGCAATAATCTTAAATATGTCTTAGTAATAGTTTGCGCCTTCAGCAAATGGGTGGAGGCATATGCTACGAAAGACAATACAGCCCTCACGACTGCGAAAATACTCCTGAAGGAATTCTTCCCTCGATTCGGTGCTTGTCGAGTTTTATGGAGTGATAATGGGCCTCATTTCATTGGACAGGTTGTAGAGTATATTATGAAAGGGCTAGGGGTCAAGCAGAAGTTCCATGCTGCTTTTCACCCACAATAAGCAGGCCTGGTGGAACGTTATAACTCTACATTGAAACTGAAATTGGCAAAAATACAGGCTTCCACTTCCTTGAAGTGGCCTGATGCATTGCCCTTAGCACTGCTTTCCATCAGATCAATACCTAATAAACGCTCTGGGCTTACCCCATATGAGGTCGTGTTTGGCAGGCCCATGAATATTTGGGGGGTTCCTAAGCCTCGCCCTATACACGAAGTGCCTCACACATTAATGAGTGATTATCTGTCTCAGTTGACTGACAGTTTACTTTCTATTCATCAGCAGGTTTGGGAAGCTCTCCCGGACAGGTCGCAAGGTGACGGACATGACTTGCGTCCGGGAGACTTCGTAATGATCAAGGTCTTCTAATGAACAAATTGTCTGGAACCTCGCTGGAGGGGCCCCGAGCAGGTCCTCCTCGCCACCCGAACTGCGGTCCGAGTGACCAACAGAAAAAATTGGACGCATTCCACCTACTGCAAGAAGGTTCCACTCACCTTAGTGGATCCTACTGCGTTGAAGGATCACCGCAACATCTTGGTCACAGAGACGGGACGAGCTGCATCACCTGAAAGAACTGAGGAAGTTTTTCCGGATCATACTATCCCCGGTACATCCAGGTACCTACTCCGATCCAGGAAGAAAGGCTCTCCAGTGCAAAACAAGACAAGTGAAGTCATTGACCTGAGTGGTTACATCTAACTACAAAGGGGGATCTGCCTATTAGTGGCTATTCATCTCAACGTCAGTGAAGAAACAAACGTCCACTCAGGACTCTTAGGGCGCTACCTTTTTTGTCGTTTGCCGAAAGATGATCCCCACTAAGGAGAAGAAGGGGATTGCTGCGACAATGTGTAATGGCTGTACACTTTGCATTCTTGGTTTGACTTTGATTTCTGCTCTTATTGCTACTGTAATGTGGGTAGTAGAGGAAGTAATGCCTGGGGCTTCCTTGCTCAACATTACTGCTACATCGCCTACTACAAAGGAATACCATCATTTCGATTTGCCGCAACATGAACAGGGGTATCGGCAAAATCTGAGAAACAATTCATTTCTTCAAATGTTGCATCAGACACACCAGCTAAGCAATGCTACTAACTGTTGGGTTTGTGGCAAGATTCCTCCTCATCAGAACATAAGAGGAATCCCGTTGCCACCACTGCCATTTTCTCACAATGGCTCATGCCAAGCTTGGTTTGAGCTACTATATACTTCCTACAAATTTAACCTCTCAGAAACATGGGATATGGGCGACCTCAACGCCAAACTGAATAAAGTATGCTATCCCAATGAAGATGGGGACCCACAAGCAAAGGGGACCATCTTGGAGATGGAAGAATATAGTAGAGGAAATGCAGCAACAAAATATGTGTATCCAAACTCTAGATCGGCTAAAGGCAATGGGCCACCTGTTATCTCTGTTGTTCTGACTACTGGCCCTCTCTGTGTACAGAGTACAGGCAATGTGCTAATGGGTCACAGTAACTGTACTACAGTGTTGCAAATGTCCACGAGGGGCCGAAGCAGCTTCCTCATATCACGTCATACTTATTTTGTTTGTGGAGCTAAGGCATACTACTTCCTACCTTCAGGCTGGTCTGGTACCTGATACATAGCTTTTCGTCTACCACCTGTGTTTCTAGCTCCCCCAACATACCACCAAGATTTGCAATTGTTCAATCACCACGTTGGTAGTAGGGGAAAACGTGCCATCGATGTCTCTGTAGTCGATCAGACAGAGACCACATGGGAGCAATATACAGACTTTAATAAAGGATTTTTCTTCTTCGTTGACCCAGTACAAAACAGCAAGCTGGTCCGTCGCCTCACCCGTACAATGGAGGCAGTGATTAATCAGACAGCTGCGGCTTTAGGAAACTTGACGGAAGAACAAGCATCAATCCGCATGGTCACTTTACAGAATAGACTTGTTTTTGATGTTGCTCTAGCTGACCGAGGTGGAGCATGCCGTGTCATCGGATCCAGCTGCTGTGTTTTCATACCGGACAATTCACCATCTGTCTATGCGGCCATCTCCAAACTACACAAGATAGCCAGCGAAATACATCAAGACCCAAGAACATGGACTTGGACTGGGTGGTTTTGGGACTTACTTTCAGTTTGGGGTTTGAAAGTATTATCAGTCCTGTTCATAATAATAGCTATTATCTTTTCTTTTTGTTTGTGTGTTCATTGTGGACCAATGCTCTGTTCTCTCTGTACTTCTGCCTGTACTGCCTGCATCTCGTCTAAAGAGAATGTCAAGAACGTTTAGCAGTGGAATGAGAAATATATGGACTAATGACAATAGATGTTGAGGATTTATGCTATACCCCTTGGAAGGGACAAAAACTGTCTTAGCTTATGCTAAAAGGGTCGTCTGTGGAAAAGTGTAAATTCTATGTTAGCATAAGCGGCAGCCATTTTTACTGTTGCGTCCATTTCGTTTCCGTCATATTCATTTTATTCTCTGATGCTTGCCTTTTCACCCAGCCTGTGTCCTCAATTTTAGCTGACCTCTCTGACATGGTCAATCTGGTGTACGTGCTGGGGGGCTGCAGCTGCCGCTGCACCTGGTCTCAGATGTTATCAAATGATTGCTTATTGCCGCCATAAACATTCTTACTCCCCCTCCTCATCTCCTGACCACCTGCTCACCCTCTGCTCTTGTTTGCCTATATCTATTTCCGTGCTTAAACTTGTTTCTTCCAGTTTTCCTTCCCATGCGACTACACTGCAACAAACAGTATATAAGGGTGATGGTTTTTGCATTCAATGTACTTCCTCCCACAACACTTTAGGGTGTTGTTCGGACGCGGTCCCGCTCATGAGTGTTTAATAAACTTGGTTTGTTTTACTTCACTCCAGTGCCGATCTCTCTTTTGTTAGTCTTCAGACCCGTGGACGAGAGGGTGACCCTGCACCAGTGTGCCCTCACAGGGGTACATTTCCACAACCTGCTTCTTTCTGCACTTCTCTTGCTTCTTTCTGCACTTCTCTTGCTTCTTTTTGCATCTTTCTCCCTCTTTCTGGACCTATCTTGTCTCTTTCTGCACTTCTCTTGCTTCTTTCTGTGCCTTTCTTCCTCTTTCTGCACCTCTCTTGCTTCTTTCTGCACCTCTCTTGCTTCTTTCTGCACCTCTCTTGCCTCTTTCTGCACCTCTCTTGCCTCTTTCTGCACATCACTTGCCTCTTTCTGCACATCTCTTGCCTCTTTCTGTACCTCACTTGCCTCTTTCTGTACTTTTCTTGCTTTTTTCTGGGCCTTTCTTCCTCTTTCTGCACCTCTCTTGCCTCTTCTGCGCTTCTCTTGCTTCTTTCTGTACCTCTCTTGCTTCTTTCTGCACCTCTCCTGCCTCTTTCTGTACCGCTCGTGCATAATTAAGCACCTTTCTTTCCCCTTCTGCACCTTTCTTCCTCTTTCTGCACCTCTCTTGCCTCTTTCTGTACCTCTCTTGCCACTTTCTGCACCTCACTTGCCTCTTTCTGTACTTTTCTTGCTTCTTTCTGCGCCTTTCTTCCTCTTTCTGCACCTCTGTTGATTCTTTCTGCACCTTTCTTGCTTCTTTCTGCACCTCTCTTCCCTCTTTCTGCACCTTTATTCCTTTCTGCGCCTTTCTTATCCTTTCTTCACCTTTTTTGCCTCTTTCTTTACCTTTCTTCATCTTTCTGTACCTCTCTTGCCTCTTTCTGCACCTCTCTTGCCTCTTTCTGCACCTCTGTTGTGTCTTTATGCACCTCTTTTGCCACTTTCTGTACTTCTCTTGCTTCTTTCTGCACTTCTCTTGCTTCTTTCTGCACTTTTCTTCCTCTTTCTGCACCTCTCTTGCTTCTTTCTGCACCTCTATTGCCTCTTTCTGCACCTTTCTTCCTCTTTCTGCGCCTTTCTTCCTTTTTCTGCTCCTCTCCTGCCTCTTTCTGCACCTCTCTTCCTCTTTATGCACCTCTCTTACCTCTTTCTGTACCTCTCTTGCCTCTTTATGCACCTCTCTTGCCTATTTCTGCATCAGTAATGTCATCAGTGATGTCACTGACCATGTCATGAGTGATGTAATATGTGACGTCATCAGCAGTGCATTGCGGTGGCCTGAGTTATATTTAGCTCAGGTAACTATACCAGCTCAATTTCTCTGGTTTTGTATGAGTGAAATGTCAGCCTAACTATAACGTCCCTGAAACCTGTGTTTTTTTCAGTGAAAAAAAAAAAAATATTTATATATAAATATATATTTTAAAAAATTGATGCGCTGAGACTTAACAGTACATGTAGTCCTATTTCTTTGTTTGTGCCAGTCCGATTTTTCCATCTGACAATCTGGTCATCCTAGATGGACAGAGATAAAGCCAGCAAGCCTACTGCAACTGTCTTAAATGTACCACCGGAACCTTATACGTATGTTTAAATAAGGGCAGGTGTGTCCCCCTGAATATTGGGCAAACTAAGTCATGGGAGCAGGCCCATAATAAGGTTGTTCACTGGTTATGGGCAAAAAGGAACTTCAATATTGCAGAGGGACATGATATTTTAATGGTGAGGAGGGTTAGCTGGTGCGGCCCTGCCCCAAAAGATATTAATGGGGACTGTATTGTCGACAATTTAAGGCACCCTTGTGTTGTGAGGAGTTTATTGAGTACTGACACAGAGCAATCAATAACTTGTTCTAACATTGTTACACTATCTCTGGGCTACTTCTGTAAGCCCCTCAACCTAACAAAACAATTTGGTCCACCTGCTCCTCAGACTCATCCTTTCCAAGGCCCAGTTTGCTCCAAGAGATTTGCCTCGCTATCCGATTGCATGAGGTTGACTGACAGAATGTGCCCAGTGTGACTTCAGGTGAAACTTTTTTAACTTGCCCTGGGTCCCCGCATGCTTCCCCTACTACATATATCCCTGCCGGGAACCAGCCTCATGCAGATTCGTTGACTCCAGCCACGCCAGAAGAACCAGAGAGTAGACACGCCCATGAAAACTCACTGCAAGCCGTTGAAACATCCAGGACTAATGGGCCCCACGGCAATCACTCAACACCTTCTATGAATCGTGAGCTGGAATATTGCAGGGCTACACAATAAGCTTACATTACCTGACTGGCAACTGTTTGGAATTTTTGTTGTTGATATTTTGCTCATTCAAGAGACTTGGGATTTGGATCCTGTAGCCTTTGTCTGTACCCAGGTCTCATATGGCCCCCCTCCTTTAGATCCTAAATTGGCTGCGAATGAAGGAAAGGATTACATTCAAAGCCCTGGTGGTATTCTTGAAGGCCTTTCATGGCAAAGGAGCCAGCTATCTCAATAAGCGCATAATCTGCTACATTCCAGATCCTCCTTCTATGACCTCGCCCGCACCCCTAAAGTACGCTTGGCCTGTATGGGGGGCAGGTCCTTCAGGTTACTGGGCGCACAGGCATGGAATAAACTACCTGCCACTCTGAGAGCCATTACAGATCTATCTACTTTCAAGAAACATCTTAAAACCTAGCTTTTCAAGAATTAGTCACACCTCAGAGTCCTGCCACATGCTCTTTCAGTGCCGAGACACTCTTGTTGAGTAGCTGTGCACTATATTAAATTCCTTTCATTCATTCATTAATTTGAAGGTGTCCTCTCCTTCAGCTCTCCAGCCATTCCTTCGTGTGCAGGGCGTGCCTCTGGAGGGTTGACTGTTTGGATTCACCTGCAGTTAGGTGGTCATGCAGAGGCTCTAAATGTACCTGAGATTGCCTTTCAAGTGATTTTATTCAAGGGGGCCCTGTCTTTACACCTAGTAGATTAATATAATCAGTGATTGATTATATCTTTGTCTCCTGCAACCTCATCCCCTTTCAATTCCACTTCACAGTTCTCAACGCTAATTATGGGATCACAACCCAGGGGAGTTGGAACTTATAGGGCCTTATTTACAAGAAAGAACTGCAGCGTGGTGCCACAAGCCATTTGGCTCCACCACGCTGCATTACTTTCAAAGCACATGGATGCATTATATTTACAACAATATGACATATCCCTGAGCTCTCCCTTGTGATGGTGCATACTTGGTGCAAGGGTGTCTGCGTTGCGGGGATGATTGTTTTTGTGCAAGAAAGGACACCTTCCTGCAAAAATTTCAAACAATCACGAGAGATGTTTTCCACTTTCTATGTGTGCTGAAGAATGCAGCAAGTATAGAAAGAGAAAAAAACAAGGAGAAATAAAAGTATTTCTCCTCGTTGCGCCTCCTTACGCCTCCCTTGGGGAGGCGTAGGATTCTGACGCATTCCCAGGTTCATGAAACGCTGTCGATCTGGGAATGCAGCAGAATCCATCAGGGGTGTGTGGGACCACCCACAGCATTACCCATGGAACGCCCCCTTCACACAAAGTGCTGCGTGAAAAGGGGCCGTATTTACAAGTCCATGAAAAGTCACGCAGGGTGGCTTTACATGGCCTTGTAAATATGGAGCACCACACTGCGCTGCTGGTGCATCAAGAAAAGTGACACACCGGTGGCACAAGGGGCTTGTAAATATGCCCCATAGTTCCATCCCGCAAGGATTTTAAAACTGTAGCTGCCCTCACAAATTTGTCAACGTCTACAGACAATATTAGACTGTGCTGGAAACTGACAGACCCTCCCTCTATTTCTGGTGAAAAAAGCAACAGGAAACATTGAGCTAGTCATGCTATGCCTGGCTGAGGCTACCAATGAAGGGAATATAGTTTGCTCTTTTGTGGCCCTATGTGCCATGCTTACACAGTCACTTTGTAAACCTAATAAACCAGCTCCTCAGGCCCCTAGATGGTTTGACCATGAATGCTCTCTCCTAAATAGCTATCTGAGCAGACCCTTGGCTGAGAAAACCAGAGACCCACTTGTGGTAGCCACTATGCAGAAGCAATATAAAACAGTGATAGCACGCAGGTGAAATCATCACCCAACACTGGGAAACACTCACGAACACAGCATGCACCAAAGACAGTAAATCTTTCTGGGCGGCCATCTTCAATTTGTGCGCTCTTGTCCAGAAAATATCCTGCACTAGCTGTCACATAAATAGGGAGCGTTGATGACTCATTTTTCTGAGAATTACACAGCTCCTAACCCTAATCTCCTAACGTCTGTAGGTGGGGCTTAGCCCTTATTCATCCAGGCTATTGTACAGGAAGTCCCTTTGGCCATTCAACAGAGTTCAGGGGGTAAAGCCCCGGGACCAGATTGCGTCCCAATAGACTTAATTAAATGCATTCTGAATGCATGGGCCCCGTTGACTAATGTTTTTAATAGCCTGACCCATTCTACTTTTCCTGGGCTTTGGGTAAGCTCAGTCATAGTTCCAAATTTCAAAAAAGGGGATCGCTAGAAACCGTATGGTTTCTGCCCCATCTCATTGATTGACATCCCTGCAAAAATTCTTGGGAGGTTGCTTTATAACAGGATACGAGATTGGGTTACGATAATAACGTTCTACATGCCTGCCAGTATGGTTTATGTCCTGGCATTGGAACACTTTATTTGGCATTTATAGACTTGTTCATGGCATTTGACTGTGTCAACAGGTGAAAGCTGTGGCAACTCCTAGAGGTTAGCCAAGGCCCTCATGAATTTGCTAATCTCCCTACACACAAACACGAAAGTCAGGGTCACGTTTGGTCAGAACGGCGAAGTAAAAGATGAAATTAGCATTTGGCGTGGAGTTTGCCAAGGTTGCGTGCTTGCCCCACTGCTATTCATCCTATACATTAACAACCTTACCTCACACTTAGTTAAGAGCTCGCACAACATTCCCAGGATTAAGGGCGTTCCCCTATCGTGCATTACTTTACATGGACGATGCCATATTAATGGCTCGCAGGCCGAACGGCCTATGCCAGCTATTTCACTCTTTTGACCATTTCATGGCCAATCTTGATCTATTGACCAACTTTTTAAAATCATTCATTATGTCCTGAGACCCTTAAGCATTCACAACGGTCCAATATTTCAGGTGGCTTAAATTCCTTGCACCACAACAAGATGATGGAAGGAGTGGTGAAACTTTTCAAACCCTCATCCCCAGTCACAGATCTGGGTTTAATCCATCGTTATTTTGCTCACCATGCCACCCCAGTTTGGACATAGTCATATGCAAGTCAGTCTTGACTTTGCTACCTATGGGAATGGTCCAGCCCGAACTGCCAGGCCAGGTCCTCCCTGGACTAGAAACAAGCATCCTAGGACTGGTTTCAGGGTATCACCGCTCATCAACCGCGCTAGCTTGAATGTTTGACATTGTTCAACATTCTGTCCATCAATTGTTCTTTTTTCATTAAATTCCTTGCACAACACCAGCACTTTTTCCTACTTGGGCGTGACTTTTAACACATCAGGTTCTTGGGCTCCACATTTTGCCCAAAGTAGTGAAAAGCTAGCCAGAATGAGCGGCAGGGCACTGGCCCCATGTTACAAATATATACCACCCCATGTTCCCCGATAGCTTTCTAAGAGGTGGGAATGTGGGGCACATCAGAGTGCCTGGCCTTGCAAAGAGAAGAAAATTGATTTTGTAGGAAAATTTTGGCTGCCCCCAGATCGACTTCCCACTATATTTGCCATAAAGAGCTATGCCTCACTTACTTGAGTGATTATATCCGTGCTAGACCCCCATTACTGAGGCTATCCATTTGGCGGGCAGAGGAAGCAACACTAACAAGCGATATAATCACCAACTGCTTAGCTTGCTACAAGGGCTTATCCATCCCGATGTCAAAAGATTATTGGAAGGGATTGATTTTGGTCAAGCCTTTTTCCGATACCACCTTATATGCGGCTGTAGATTAAAACATGTGCACGCACTACTTTTAACCCAGCGACAAGCAGATAGGTTAAAGGCTGAATTCTTGAAGCTCACAGTCATAACATATTTGCACTTAGCACTGTGGCTATAAGTCATTTGTGGCACAGCAGGGGTAATTGGGAGCACTCCCTGTTATTTCGTTTCAGAACTGATACAATCAAGTTTTTATTGTGCTTCCCTCTTGGGTACCAACATAATTTCGAAGAGAGTGTATGCCCTTGTAACAGGTCCTCAAAAAAATTTATGTTGCACTTTTTATTCCTTTGCAATTTTTACCAATTGTATACAAAAAAATGTTTTGTGCCTTTTATGAAATTAGGAAACCTTAGGTCTCGTACCCCAGCTTACCATTAATTCGACAGCTGTTGGATGAAGAGACATGTACTTGTGTAAGCCTTTACCTCCTTGCAGCTGTTCGCTCATGGGGCTCAATGCCTTTTAAATAAACCTGTTCTCATTAATATTTTATCATCGGTATATGATCTGTATGCTCCTTGGTTTTTGCAACTGGTAGGCAAACTGGTTTAGCATTTTAGATCTTTCTTAGTTTTAGTATATTTTAAGTGTCTTGGCATGCTCTAATCATTGACATGGCAAATGAGTTACGATTGTATTTGCATATTTTACTGTATGTATGCATTTATGGTTGTTCATCAACCCAATAAAGTTTAATAAAGTGAAACTGAAACCGAGTGGTTAAGTAAAAGTTATTTTCAAGTTGAGAATGAGAAGGGAACTCCCTCAGTGTTAGTGGATGTGTAGGAGAAGGGAATTCTCAATGGTCCATTGAAGAAAATATTTCCCTACGGAATTAAAGGAACAACATTGTTTAAAATACATTTTTAGTGCATCATTGAAAGTCAACATGTATAAATTTGATTTATAGAAAAAAATCCTGGCGTACTCATAAGAACCTGCAGCTGTCCCAGCTTTCCAAGCCTTCTGTTATACATCTGATTACTGTTCCACCTAAGTTGCACTTAGTTTCACAAATGGTCTGACTGTCAAGAGAAAATCTCCATTCCGGATTCTCAAAATGATGATTTACTCCCATTTACTCATACTCACTTTACCAGTTAGGTAAATCTCCCAAGGGCAGGCTTTGGGGCTTTCCCATCTTTTCCACATCTCACGCCGATCCTGTATATGGGCGGATGTTTCTCTTTTCAAGGGCAGGAGTAAATCTGTTTGCTGGGTTACAATGGGGGGAGAAATACTCCACAATTCTTGGTATTCTAGAAAAAGGGGGTTCTCTATGGGGAAAATATTTTCACAAATTAGAAAAAAAGCTTTAAAATGGAATTCCACTGTAATCTTTAATTTTTGCAAGTGTAAACGTTCACCGTGTAAAATTATGTATGGAAAAATCTTTTTGCATAGAGGAAATGTAATTCCCAAAAGATTTCCGGGAAAAGGAACCTTTGAAGGTGTCAAAGCTTCTATGTGCACTTCTAGACTCTTATGTGAATTTGGAATAAGTTTAACTTTTGCTACAAATGTCGGAAGAAATGTATGGGAGAATGCTTCTGACTTGTTTACGAAATTGGCCCAGCCAGTCTGCCCATGTCTGGTTTTGTTCAACATGGAAACTTGGAGATAAAATACATTTTCTGCAAATTGTAACACAAATAAAATTGAAAGGGAATTGTAGTTGGCAACTAGAAGGACTGCATCTATTGCAGAGGTTAGAAAAGCTAAAGCAAGGCCACATGTTTACTCTGTGAAATTTTAAAATTAGATTTTCCATATCAAGATGTAAACAATATTGCCAGGAATGATACATGGAAATACGGATGGTAGTGGCTTTAAACACAGATGCATTCAAATTGGCATGTCGGATTTGCACAAATGCCAAGGTGCCCCTTTGAGTATTAACATTTCCCTCAGATCATCCTAAAACGTGGAAGGGAATGTGAAATATCTTAACAGTACGCTGTTAATTTGCAAATATTGGATTTTAACATGCTCACACCTCTTATTTGCATTTCGAAAGAAAACAAAACAGTGGGCCATATTCTCAAGGAAGTGGCGGAAAGAGGCGTTAGCCTTCTTGGCTTAACGCCTCTCTCCGCCACTTCAGCAGCGAGGCTGCACCCTATTCTCAAGGATATGGTGCAGCCTCGCGTTCCTCTGCGATGGCGCTAAGTTTCACAACTTAGCGCCAACGCAAGCACCCTGCACCATAGTGCAAGGGTGTCTGCAAGCAGGGAGGTTTGTTTATGTGTAGGAAGGTGTCCCTTCCTGCACATAAACAAACCTTAAATGCTCAGTTGTAACTTACATGTGTGCTGCTTCATGCAGCACACATGTAAGTTACAAAGCGGCATTTAAAAAAAGGTTTGTTCATGTACAGGAAGGCACACCTTCCTGTACATGGGACATACTCTATGGCATTTTGCTTTTTGCATGTGTGCTGCACAAGGCAGCACACATGGAAAAGCAGAAGCGAGAGAGAAATAAAGCATTTCTCCTCGTTTTGCCTATAAGACCAGATTTTCCTGGTCATAAGTTTGGCGCTGCCTCCTATTTACGCTGCCCTTGTGAATAGAAGGTAGCCTCAAACTCAATGGGTGTTGCGGTGGAACGCCCACCGCATCACCCACTGCACGCCCCCTTCATGCTAAAAACAGCGCAAAGGGGGCCCTATTCAAAAGGCAGCGTTAAGCAGCTTTAAGCCACTTAACGTGGCTTAACGCTGCCTTGTGAATAGGGCGAAGCCCCTATCGCCACAACAATGTCACTGAAAGTGACGTTGTGGTGGCGATGGAGGCTTAGGAATATGCCCCAGTGTTTCTTCACGCATCAATACCCATCATGTTTTATGTTTTCCTCTATACAAATACAAGAAAATCCCCATAAAGTCCACCTACAATGTATTAATGCTTTGCTTTAAAACCTCACGTAAATTATTCCTTTCGCTAAAAGTGGTCACTGATTGTACACTGACTTTTGTGAATGGAAAAGTATTTTGCGAACCAACCCATATACAGAGGTCAGTACACAAAATCCAGAATCACAAAGGGCTGCCTAATGAATATTAATTTGCCACCCTCTGCCACTGGTAGCAAACAGAGTGATAGTGGCCTGCAAGGGACAGCAAATCATGATGTCTTCGACTGTGTTTAAATAAAGAAAACTTTTTTTGATTCATCCCGTTTTCCTTAAGTAAATGGCACTGCGTTTAAAAAAGTGCCCTTTTTTCAAAATATTCAACTGAGAGTTGGCAGTGGTCCCATGACTATTGCTAACTTTCCGTGAAACATTTTTCAGTATTCACAAAGGGGCAGAGGTCCAAAAGGGACTCCTACTCCTTTCTGGATCAGTTAGCACCCAAACTTGAAAGCCAGTAACTTTTCAAATTTCAACATTTTGCGACCTGATTACTGTTGCAAAACGTTGATACATCAGGGTCAGTTCAGAAAACCTTTTCCAAATCCCTGAATGGGTTTAGAACATTAAAAAAAGTGTTTTAGCATTCACAAACCCTTTTATTTATCAAATCAGGGGGTTTCTGAACGCTAAAGACCTTAGTACAAGGGGACCTCTGTAGCATATAGGGCTGCAAATCTATGTATCCAACATTATGTAGCGTTGTTAAATAAATTAACATACCATTTGAGATCGCAGAGCCATAATACCAGCTTTTCAACTTTTCAGAACTTATAAAACTCTCTGGGTCTTGCTATAGATGATTCATAAAAGGAAAGATGCGCGTCATATCAGAGATTTCATTGCGAACTTCAGAGAAATATGAATTGTCCTGAAGGAAGTAATAAAGTCTTTACAAATTCGTTCAGGGTACACAGTCTCTACTGTTTTATTCATGTCTTGTTTTAGTGATCTTTAGCAATTCATAAGCTGCTTTACTATTCAAGAAAAAGGTTATTATAATCTTTGCCTAACCTTGCTTTGATGCTTAAAAACATACAGTTAAATAGTTTATTATTTTCTAACAGTGTTCAAAGAGACTTTAAACAGTTCCACCATGAAAATGTTAGCATAGGAGGCACGTAAACAGATAGATCAATAGAATTTCAAGAGGATATGTGAGCATTAGCGTATGAATCCATGTTGCTACACCCCCAGGCAAGAGCGCACGCACAAACACACACACGCAAGCACGCACACATGCACACATGCACACACATGCACTTATTTATTAGTAGTTTTGTGTAGTGCAAAACACAGTCAACAGGGCAGCAGAGCGCTTTACAAGGTGTCCGATGCATATATAAGTAAAGAACGTGACAATAAATGTCAGTAAATAATAGCGATATCACCTTTAAACACTAGTAACACTCATTGGTTGATAATATATTCTGATTATAAAGGTTCACCTGTAAGTAGACTGGAGTTTGATTTCTATCAGGTGAGGTGCAATATGTGCCAAGCAGCAAGTCAAAATTCAAATCCTCTGACTACGAATATATATTCTAAAGCATCCAGCATTTTGACTGCCTCCTAGCAGTTGATATCTATTCAGGATATTCATAGCAAGTACATTCATAGTAAGTACTTGAGACAGACCTCATTACAATACCAATCCACATATTGGTACACCTTCTTTCAATCACAGTGGCCTATGTAGTTGACAGATGTAAAAATGCCTCTTTTTGCAAGATCACCTCCAAGTTTTTGGACTAATTCTGCTGGTGTTTTGACTCTGAAGGTGGATTGAGTCCTGCCAAACAGGCCTCAGTACCAGTGCTCTGACCCTTAAACCATGTATATCTAATTGGTTAACCTAAAATTGGCATAAGTTAACTTACTTATAAGTCCCCAGTATATGGTGCGAAGGGTACCTATTGCCTGCAAGTTAAGTGTTCCTTGTAGATTGCAGTGCTTATTGTGACACCACAAGTGCGACAAAGCAAAGCAAAGCAGGACTCTCAGTCTGCTATTACAGACTGCAGAGTGCTCTTTAAAGTGCTAACATAACTATGCTGTTTAAACCAATGGCAGAACCAAACCCATCCTATTTAATAATATTTATAAGTCACCCACTAAGGCAGGCCTACTGATCCCTAAAGGCAGGGTGAATTATATTAGTAAGATGGACATGTATTGTATTACCTCTAAATGTCCTGAAGGTAAAACCTCACCCATGTCATTTTTACTGTGGAAAAGCTTGTAGGCCCATTGGCTAGTATGGAGTAACTCAGCAGTTCTAACTTCCAAATAGGACTGCTGAATATGGTACTTCAATGTATCAAACAAATCATTACATTAAACCTGACTTGTTGCTGAAGTCGAATTTAATATAACTTTTGCACAAAGACAACTTTATGAAGTTGGCAATTTGTTGCAGAAAGTTTCCAGTACTCGATTATGTTTGCACACAATTTGCTATCCTCAAGACAGCCTTCTGCCCTTCTGATGAGAGGTGTGAATAACTCCCAGGAAGGGAAATAAAGGACATGCAGAGGGAACAATGTGACCTCTTCCTGGCAGGATGGCCAGAGTGGTTGTGAGCCCTAAAGGCGAGCTTCAATGGGGCAGCTGACTTTGAAGGACAAATGGTAGTCACACAAGGAGGGGGCTGCTCTTTTGTTTTAGCAGATAGCCTGGCATCTCAGGCAGAGTGGAAGAAGCCATTGTCAAACCTGTTTTTCCGATGGTGTGTAGTCGCCAGGTAGCCACATCTGTCGGTTGGACTAGGGAGCTCCATATACCATGAGTGGGTAGAGTATTGCATTCTGAGCTAGCTGTATGCCACACTTTGCAGGAAGCCAGCATCAGGCGGAAGAGGACCTGGTAGTCCAATGACAAGTTAGACGTCACAGCCCCCTAGGCTTGTAGTAGGCTTAAAAGGGGCACCCCTGGCATCCAGGCCCCTAATCATGTCTGAACTGGAGAGAGGATCAAAGAAGGACTGCTCTGCTGTTCACTGGACCCATAAAGAGAGGCTGCCACAAAGGATGGACTGCACCTGCTGCATCTTGGGCTTGCAAAGAGAGGACTGTGCCTTTTGTGTCTTGCTCAAAGAAAAGTCAGGGTGAATTATATTAGTAAGATGGACATGTATTGTATTACCTCTACATGTCCTGAAGGTAAAACCTCACCCATGTTATTTTTACTGTGGAAAAGCTAGTAGGCCCATTGGCTAGTATGGAGTAACTCAGCAGTTCTAACTTCCAAATAGGACTGCTGAATATGGTACTTCAATGTGTCAAACAAGTCATTACATTAAACCTGACTTGTTGCTGAAGTCGAATTTAATATAACTTTTTCACAAAGACAACTTTATGAAGTTGGCAATTTGTTGCAGAAAGTTTCCAGTACTCGATTATGTTTGCACACAAGTTGCTATCCTCAAGACAGCCTTCTGCCCTCCTGATGAGAGGTGTGAATAACTCTCAGGAAGGGAAATAAAGGACATGCAGAGGGAACAATGTGACCTCTTCCTGGCAGGATGACCAGAGTGGTTGTGAGCCCTAAAGGCGAGCTTCAATGGGGCAGCTGACTTTGAAGGTCAAATGGTAGTCACACAAGGAGGGGGCTGCTCTTTTGTTTTAGCAGATAGCCTGGCATCTCAGGCAGAGTGGAAGAAGCCATTGTCAAACCTGTTTTTCCGATGGTGTGTAGTCCCCAGGTAGCCACATCTGTGGGTTGGACTAGGGAGCTCCATATACCATGAGTGGGTAGAGTATTGCATTCTGAGCTAGCTGTATGCCACACTTTGCAGGAAGCCATCATCAGTCGGGAGAGGACCTGGTAGTCTAATTACTAGTTAGACGTCACAGATCCCTAGGCTCGTAGTAGGCACAAAAGAGGCACCCCTGGCATCCAGGCCCCTAATCATGTCTGAACTGGAGAGAGGATCAAAGAAGGACTGCTCTGCTGTTCACTGGACCCATAAAGAGAGGCTGCCACAAAGGATGGACTGGACCTGCTGCATCTTGGGCTTGCAAAGAGAGGACTGTGCCTTTTGTGTCTCGCTCAAAGAAAAGTCATCCTCAAACCCCTGACAGAGAAGGTGACTCTAAGAGTCAGTTGGCTGACTGCCTCTTACAGCTACAGGGCGATGAAAGCTGAGAAGCCTGCTCCTTTGAGAGCCTAGCTCCAAAAGCATGACCACAACTGTATCCAGAGGTGAAGCATGACAGACCACGTCTCAACCTCCAAATTTTTCACCCGGATCTGTTGAACTCAAGAGAGTCATAGAAGTGCAGTTTGGTCGCCCAGCACACAAGTTACTGTAGTTTAAAGTGAACTGCTCATTTTGCTGCTCCAAGAGAACAGTAGAGCAGTGGCAACTGGTTTTGTGCTGGACTTCACCCAGGCTTTGTGGGACATTGACCCGAGGCCCAAGTTGCCCCTCTGTGTTCGTCGACCAAGGATTGGCCACAGTAAAAACCCAGACACCGGGTCAGCATCCTAAGCATCCTTGAGCATTTTCAGCATCCTGCATCTCTTGCAGCAGGACCACTCAATTTACTGCTATGGCTGTTCACCCATAGGATCTGGCACTGAACTGGAGACTGCTTAAACTGTGAAGTAACTGTTCAGCTGGACCTGACTGGTACCTGTGACTGGCTCCCTGCTAGAGGTGGTCCCACAAAAGTGCCATTCCAGCAGTTGTCAAGTTACTTGTTGTGGCTAAGCCTAAACTGCGAGTTGCAGTAGATAACAATTTATTGCTTGTAGTGAAAAGCTGTGATTTATTGTTTCTTTGAAAATTCATACCTCCAGTGGACTGTGGTCATTGGGATGTCCATTTAAAGACACAAATCCAACCTATTTTTATAAATTGGTAGTAGATTTTTGTTGTGTTACATTTTCCTCTTATTGAACTCTTTTGATATTTCTTAATGCTTTACACTTGCTCCTTTTATAAAGCCTGACTGCTCTGAGCCACAGCCACCCAGGATTGTATGGAGGTTTTAAACATGAAGCTGATGGGACCTAATAGAGAATATGTAGGTAACAATGTAGAATTTGGAGAAAGAGCATACATTGTATTGGTCAAAAACATTTTCTGTCTGTAGCAGAGGGAGGTGGTTGATGATATTCCCTTCAAGGATCAATTAACATTGGGTATTGGTTGAGCTTTGAATGTTTAAAGTTTTAGATTGTTTTTATCTTTGGTAAGAAATTGGGTTGTTGGTTGACTGGGGTGTGAGCCCTGGTGAAGCAGCAACCACAATCCTTGTCAGGGTGAGGCACAAATCAACCCTAAATTAACCTATGTTCAACCCTATAATAGCGTGGCACAGAACAGGCAGACATAACTTAGAGGCGATGTGTAAAGTATTTGTGCAACACTAAAAATAGTGATAAAGTGACCCCAACATGCAAAAAGGATCCTACACCAAGTTAGAAATGAAGAACGTTCTTTAATAAATAAAAAAAGACCAAAACGACAAAAATCCAATCAATAGGCCCGAGATATGCAACTGTTAAGATTTTAGTTTAAGCGTCAACTGAGGATATCTGGTCACGCCGGACTGAGACATAGTCACAAGTTCAGGCTGACCATGATGGAGCGTGGGCCAGCTCCAGGCACCCAGGTGGGCCAGTTGAACACAGTACCTTACACAAAAGAGAGGGGATAGAGGTGCCTCTCCTAATCCATCCTCCTGGATCACTAAACACACATAAAATGAAAAGGAGGAAAAGACAATGTCTGGTCAGGGTATCACATAGAAATGACGCAAGTTTTGTAAAAATTGCCCTCACCCACTAATAGTGGCATGCTTCAGTATACGGCTTGCTAACAACATGCCTGCGCAGACCGATGCCTGGGATGGAGCAAAGGGATATAGGGAAGACAATACACACATATATGTTAAGGGATCTAATGAGCAGAACTACGATAAAAGAATATGATTAAAACTAACTTAGGAGAGTCCTCAAATACCTTTAATCATGTACCTCAGTGCTAGGATAAAAAAGATAAAGGATAGGGATGAAAAAAGGGGATATTATTGCCCCTTCATCCCTCCTTTCTGCATGTTGTTGACATGTTCTGGCTGCCTTTAATCGCCCCCAAGAGTCGTTCGGCCTTTCTCAGGGCTACAGATCCCAAAATAATGGTATCACCCTACCTGGAACGTCCGGTTAGGGAAAAGTAACCAATTCTGGTTATTTAAGTAACCACACTGTAGATACTCCTGAAATGACATACACCACAGAAATGTACAAACAATGTGATTTCCCTCAATTTGTGTGACCCCCTCCATCTTTAAAAAAGAAACCATTCAATCATGGTTCCATAAATAATCATAATGGCTCTTTAGTTGCAGCGCTCACTGAAACTCTCAGACCATGCAAAAATAATCATGATTGCAGGTTTACTAACACCACACTCAAGCTCTACCCATGTATGGCGAAGGAAATAGGGCAAGTCAAATGTAAAAAAGCGCTTACCAAGTTTCACTGTTCTATCTTCCCTAGACCAAATATATGAATTGTAATTGAGACAATGTTATTTATCTGATCCCTTGCCCATGTAATCCCCATCGCAGCCTCGCAGCTCCTCAGAACCGACGCATTGCTCCGACTGAGCACCGCAATGATGACGCAGGCCCTCGTATCGCAGCCTCTCTGCTTCTCAGAACCTGACGCATTGCAATGGCTATGCGATGTATCTTCGATGAGGATCCTCGCAACGGTGCACAAACCAGGATTTAAGGTACTGTGTTCAACTGAACACATGCACAAAAAAGGAAAAGAAAATATCTGGTCAGTGTCTTACACAGGAATAACAAGGTTTGTAAAAATTGCTCAAGCCACTAATAGTGACATGCTTCATCATAAGGCTTGCTAACAACATCCCTGCACAGACCAGCACCTGGGATGGAGCAAAGGGATAAAGGGAAGACAACACATACATATATGTTAAGGGATCTATTGTGCAGAACTACAAACAAAAACTACGATTAAAATAGCTTAGGAGAGTCCTCAAATACATTTAATCATGGACCTCATGGCTAGGATTAAAAGATAAAGGAAGGGGATGAAAAAAGGGAATATTAATGCCCCTTCATCCCTCATTTCTGCAGGTTGTCGACGTGTTTCAGCTGCCTCAAATCACCCCCGCTGGTTGTTTGGCCTGCCTCAGGACTACAGATCCCAAAATAATTGGATCACCCTACCTGGAACTACTGGTTAGGGAAAAGTAACCAATTCTGGTCACTTAAGTAACCACACTGCGGATACTCCTGATATGACATACAACACAGAAATGTACAAACAATGTGATTTCCCTCAATTTGTGTGACCCGCTCCCTGATTAAAAAAGAACTCATTCAAACATAGTTCCATAAATAATCATAATAGCCCTATAGTTGCAGGACCCAGCCACATCACTGAAAATCTAACACCATGCAAAAATCATTGTGATTGCAGGTTTACTAGCACGTATTAATCAAAACAGGGGGCACTGTTCCAGACGAGGGGTACAGGTAGTCACCCACTCGATAAAGAGTAAAGTATAAATATGAGTGATCCTAGGCTTTATGAGGCCCACGTGTGAGAGGAAAGAGCAAGTCTTGTCTCATAATGCCCTCACACACCCGAAGGATGTCATG
Organism: Calotriton arnoldi; assembly: GCA_963921515.1. NCBI lineage: Eukaryota > Metazoa > Chordata > Amphibia > Caudata > Salamandridae > Calotriton > Calotriton arnoldi. Next base: position 1,657,373 of record CAWUFW010002306.1, on the reverse strand, counting down.
CTTCATCATCAGGCGTTTTGCTCCTCGTCGGGCCGGCGCTGCAATGCCCTACGGGTCCCCGAAGGGTCACTTTAACTGAGATCTTTTTGAGACAAAACGCCGTATGGTGCATGCGGGTGTGTGGTGTGGGTCCTATAAAGAGTGCAGTGATGCGTGCAAAGTGAGTCTAAAACTGTCTAAGGGTTACCTAGCGAAAAATTTATAATAAAGAGGGTCACCCTTGGCAGACTAAAAACCCGTAGGTCAAGCGTTACCTATGTAGGCTTAATGGGCCCTAGGTAACCAAAGAGGTCAACATGTTTCGCGCCTGTGTGGTCCAAACAGATCCGTGGCGCTTCTTCAGGACCAAATAAATAATTAAATAAGGTGTGGTTGAGTGAACAGTGAATCCGGGGTTAATACCCTCAGTGGGTATCCGGGCGTGCACAGTAACAATGTACCCTGCAATCTAACTATAACAACTAGTTAGATATTAGCCGCTCCAGGATAACACCTAAAAATGAGGAGAGAGTTGCTCCATAGGCTAGTAGGAGTCGAGCGCCCGCACATTACCGGAAGTTTGCTCGGGTGCTGGCTCTTGTGCACCTACCCCAACCGTGCTCCTGCCTGCATGCTAATATCTAACTAGTTGTTATAGTTAGATTGCAGGGTACATTGTTACTGCACTCTTTTAGAGGACCCACACCACACACCCGCATGCACCATACGGCGTTTTGTCTCAAAAGATCTCCGTTAAAGTGACCCTTCGGGGGACCCGTAGGGCATTGCAGCGCCGGCCCGACGAGGAGCAAAACGCCCGATGAAGCATGACATCCTTCGGGGTGTGTGAGGGCATTATGAGACAAGACTTGCTCTTTCCTCTCACACGTGGGCCTCATAAAGCCTAGGATCACTCATATTTATACTTTACTCTTTATCGAGTGGGTGACTACCTGTACCCCTCGTCTGGAACAGTGCCCCCTGTTTTGATTAATACGGTTACGTTAGGAGCACGGGCACTGGACCTTAATTGGCTCCTGGTCCCCCCCCCCTCCCTCTCTTTGTATAGATACAGGTTTACTAGCACCACACTCAAGCCCAACCCATGTGTGGCAAAAGAAATAGGGCAAGTCAAATGTTTAAAAGCGCTTACCAAGTTTCACTGTTCCATCCTCTGAGACTGCTGTGTGATCTGGGTTGTCTCCCTGTAGTCACACACTATTTAAACAGGGATGATAATCAAATTATACAAGATCCCCACAGTTCTTTATGAGATGCATCAATATATCGTCGTACATATTCAAACTCCAAGCAAAACGACCTCTGCCTTTCTAATTGATGCTTATATACATAAGGCAGTGGGAGAGAATTCACTATCCAGCATCCTCAATTTTTAAAAGTGGCTGTTACATCCATATCCGTCTCAGGTGTCGACGGCACCCGATCCACTTTCCATGATTAAAAAAGGAAATATCACCAGTTAATAGTGTTGTGAGGTGAATTCAGCAAGCCGGATTACCCCTGCTCATTGTAGGTTTCAAAGAACCGAAGGGACAGTCTAAGGCACTCATTTAGCTGGTGTCTGTATCCAAATACTAACCCCTAATTGGTTCAGCCTGAATGGACGAACCTCTAACCCGAGGGCTCCTTAAAGGAGCCCTACTCACGTCTTCAAGGGTATAATGCTGCTGCATGCTGCTCGCATCACCTCGCATCGCCTCTCTGTTTCTCAACTACATTCACTCGCTCCCAATCACTTGACCAGAATTCCAGTCATGTGATCCCAGCGGTGCCAATATGAGGCAGCTGGAGAAAAAGGGAAAACTCCACAACCATCAAGGTACCAACCAGGCCACCACAGGTGCCTTATAGTTTCCTGGATAGGATCCATATTAGAGCCCTCTGCTATCCAACACTTTCCCTACTGTTGCATTCGCTCGAGTGGGAATAGTAATTTTATCCCTTTCACTATCCAACACTTTCCCTACTGTTGCACTCATTGGAGTGGGAATATAGCTCTGAATCAGTAGATTTTACTCTTCACCCGTGTGCTGTCCTCTGTGTCAATATCATGGGCAGACCATGTAGTGAGTTCTGGGGTAAGGGAGAATTAAGAAGCAAACTGCCCCAATAACTGGCAGCAGTCTCTCTGTTGCTCTAGGGTCAGTGTAGAGGTGAGGCTGACACCCTCCACTGATCCATGCTTCTCCTTGAAACACAGGAGGTCAGGGAGCAGTTCACTCCCCTCTTCCACCCATCATCTGTGACCAGGAGCATGGTTAACTCAGACCTCTCAAAGTGGGGTTTGAGGTGATTGATGTGCAACACCCATAAAGGGCTCCTGGGAGTTTTCAGGTCCACCAGGTAGGTGACCTCACTCTTGCACCTCATTGGGCCCAGACCAATTGTCTTGTAGGGTGTTGGGCACCTCAGGCTCCATCATCCACAAATGGCCAGGCTGAAACCCGACCAGAGTGGCCTTCTGGCCATACCACTGTTTCATGACCTCCTGGCTGGCTTCAAAATTTGTCTTAGCTTGCTTCCAGGAGCGCTCCATATGATTGCGGATTGCCAGCATGTAGATGACCACATTCTGGGGGGCCTTCCTGGGAGCTTGCTCCCACCTTTCCTTGACCAAACTGACGGGTTCTCTCATTCATATAGAAGCTCAAAGAGGCTGAAGCCAACCCCCTTTTGGGGCACCTCCATGTACCCAAACAACAGGCATGGCAAGAGGACATCCCACTTTCACCTCAAGGGCTCTGACAGGTCAACGATCATGCCTTTGAGGGTCTTGTTGAACCTCTCAACAAGCCCACTGGTTTGAGTGTGGTAAGTAGTGGAGAACTTGTAGCTTACCCCACACTCCTTGCAAATGACCTTCGTGTATGCCAACATGAAGTTTGTACCTTGGTCTAATACTACCTCCTTGCGGAATACCATATGAGTAAATATCCCTATCAAGACCAAGACGAACCTGTTGCCCTTTGCTGTCTAGGGGTCCAGAGGCCCAACAATTTCCATGCCCACTCTTTCAAAGACAGTGCCAGTGACAAGGAAATTTTGAAGGGGAGCCTTGCACTTCCCTCCTGACTTGCCACAGGCAAGGCAGGTAGGACTGGAGCTGCCAAAAGCATCAGAGGCCCAACTCATTTGAGGCCAATAAAAGTGGGTTACAAGTCTGTCAAAGGTCTTGTCCTGCCACAAATGACCTTCCGGGGTCACATCATGAGCCAAGTCCGTAGGAAGGCCCTGTAGCACTGGGGGCTAACCCACACATGTGTTGCCCCAGGCTCAGAGACCTTAGACTCCCTATACAGGACATCATTCTTCCAGTAAATTAGGTGATCATCAGAAGTGTCACAAGCTGCCTGGGCCTCAGCCTGCTGCCATAGGCCCTCAAGAGTGAGGCACTCCATCTGCACTTGCAGATCTCCTCCCTGATGGGTCTTCCCTTCCTGCTGACAGTTGGCCAGCTCAGGTAGGTTCCCCAGGGCGGCAACATCCTCCCCTGTAGACTCCAGGGCATCTCCCTCAGGTGCAGCCTCCTCCCAGACCATAGGAATTTCAGGAGCAGGTTTCCCACAGCCCTTGCCCTTCCTCTTTTTGGTACGCACCTGGGCCATTCTTCAGGCTCCAGGTCCTCTTGACTACCCTCTCAGGCAGCCATGGACCGTGTGGTCAGGCACACCCACTCAGGCAACCCTAACATCTCCATGTGTGACCTGAGCTCCACCTCTTTCCAGATGGTGTGCTCTAGGTCATTACCAAGCAGACAATCCACAGGCGTGGATGAACTCACAGCTACCCTCAAGGAACCTCAGACCCCTCCCACTCAAAGGGAACGGGAGCCACTGGGCAGTGATTGTCATGGTTCTCAGCTGCAAGAACTTGGTGGAATACATTACGGTGTACCTGCTTTGAGGTCATCAGATGACATCTGACGGTTGTCATGCTGGTTCCAGTGTCTCTCAGAGCCTTTTCCCATTGGTGGTTACCTACTGCCTGCATTTCCTAGTATTACTGGGCATGTGAGTTCTCTGCACCATCTCTCTGTCACCGAGGGACGTTACAGTAACCTCTGCACTATCCACCCCCCCCCTAGCTGGGGGACAATCTTCTCTTCAAGTGCTGCGCTGTGCCCTCTTGGACCACTTGGCATCCCCCTTGAAAGGTCCTTCATGTTGGCACTCATAGCACCTGGGGAGTGCCTTCCCAGATGACTTGCTTTCAGGGAACCAATTCTTCTTGTGGGGTATGCAGTTCCTAAAGAAGAATGAGTGACTATGTGGGTCAACAACTATTTTGTAGGGTACACAGTGGGCGTGACCCTGCAAGAATCAAATGCCCTCACACACCTGGATAGGTGTCATGCTTCACATAGGGCATTTGCTCCTCGTCGGGCCGGTGCTGCAATGTCCGACAGGCACCCTCAATGGGGGCTCTTTGCTGGAGATCTTCTTGTCCGCTGTTTGGTGAAGCACGGGTATGGGGGCTTAAGGAGTAGATTGGTGCTGAGGTGGGAAGGTGTGAGGTTAAAAATAGGGAAAGAGGTACTTCTCAGGAAAAACTTTAATGAACAAGTTCTCTTACCTTTATTAAAAATATGTGGTGCTATCTATTAGACTTTAGTTATCTTAGATAGCTATAGGCCAACATGTTTATAGCTTCCGTGTAGTCATAACAATGATCTAGTAGCTATTCATCAGGACCAATATCAACCTAATCTACTTAGCGCTTTGTGTTTTAATGTATGGATTCATTGATTTTCTCCCAATACACATACCTTGGTTTCGGTATTGATTTGTGATTTATTTAGCGATGATCACAAATGAAGCATGACACCTATCCAGGTGTGTGAGGGAATTTGATTCTTGCAGGGTCACGCCCACTGTGTACCCTACAGAATATTCATTGAGCCACATAGACACTCATTCTTCTTTAGGAACTGCATACCCCTCCTACATTTATTAGATTATTTGGAGCACGTATGCTGGACCTTGATGTGCTATAAGTCCCTCCCTTTGTTAGACAAAACCAATTCTTCTTCTCAGCTGGGGGATAGGAGTCATGACCTGTGAAACTATGTTGGGCCCTTTAGAGAACTCCTTAGTTTCATTTTTGTCTCCCCCCTTTCTACTGGTGGGATCACTGACAACCCTTGTGGTGATTTCCCCAGATACCGTATTGTGGACCCTGGTGCTGACTCAGCGGTCCTCCTACTTAGCAAGCCCCCTGTCAATCAGGTGTTGGCACAGATTTGCAAAACAATGACTGAACTTGTGCTCCATTGCAATCAAATTGTACAGCCCCTGATAATCCTATACTTCACTGCCCTTCACCCAACCATCAAGTGCCTTGCAAAAGGAGTCAACAAAATCCACCCAGTTGGGGAACTTCTGGCCATCCTATTCCTCTCTGGGTTAAGGCCATACTTCCTGACAAGGGCTTCTTTTATGTTGGGGGGATATCTCATCATGTCCTACTTCTCTAGGACCAGTATGGTGTCCCTCTCTTTGCTAGGGATATGCTTCCACAGACTAGACTCCCAATCCTCCTCAGGGAGGCTGTGCATCTGTCATACAATCTCATAATCCTCAAACGGATATGGATGAGGAAGGTAACTGAGAAATAATAGAAAATGTGTCTTGATCTTAGCTTACGAGAGCTCTATCCATAATTTCAATGACAAAAAGAAATTCCACATTTTGGTCATTTATTGAAGTATCCTCTCTATAGGAAATTCATTCAGTTTTACTGCTTTGATCCCATAAAGATGGCATTCAGGTGTGCCACACATTTGTCATAAACACAGTATGATAGCCCTCTAGTTGTTCATTAGACCTCTGTGGGGAAGCTGCAGCAGAACACTGAGCAACCAACTGTTAGTCTGCTGCTGGTAATGGAAGAACATGTTTCATTCACCATACAGGATGTCTTTCACACACGGCTGAGGGAGAGAGTGTGGTGTGTTCTCATTCTTGCTTCTTGAGCACCTCTAGGAAGAAATCATGAGAGAGAACCATTTTCTCTCCAACATGGTTCATCAGGTCCCTGAAGAGGATCAGCATTGTTCATAGGATAAAACAACCCTAGAACACAACACAATTCCTAACATTAGTAAAGTACTGCCACAAAGTGATTTATATTGTGGCTAAGATCTGTTATTACTCTTCATATGTATTCCTTTTTGTGACCTTCAAAAGCAGACTTTATCTACATTGCATTTCAAAGGGGAATATGTCCCTTAATCTTTAATGGCTGCCACAACATGTCTATGTTGTGGCCAGCCACATGCCCTTGGGGGTCAGAACATGCTTCCTCAGCTACCTTATATATTTTAAAACTAATTTTCTGGACACAGGGACCATGTCCCTGAGCCTGTAATGGCTGCCACAACATACTGTTCATGTTGTAGCCACCCAATCAGGATCAACCAATCCCCCTTAAATTGGGCAGTCAGAGAATTACTGGACACCAATGGTCCAGCCAACACTTACATTTTCTGGAGATGTACCCCTCCATGCCCAACCCCAGCACCTTTAAAATGCATATTTCTCAAAAACCACTGAGTGGATTTACACCAAATACTGAAAAAGCATGCTTTCTGAGTAAAGTTTGAACTTTGTGGCAAATTTGGAGTAATTTTGTCCAGTTGATTTTCAGTATTGGACAGCACACTTTCCTATGGCAATTAAAATGGGAAACTGATATTTTGGGACCCACCTTTTTTTGGCTCCTGCTTGATGAGCCACCACCAAACTTTCCATGAAGGAGCCAAAGTGGAATTTACTGAACGGGGCCACAGTTTTTAAGATTTTTTTTTTAAAAAAATGACTTTCCTATGAAATCTTTGAAATTGCTGCTCATATATGTATGTATATATATATTCACAGGGAACAAATAAAGATTACAGCCATGTTATAGTTAGGCTCAGATTTCACTCGTATGAAACCAGTGAAATTCACCAGTTATAGTTACCTGAGCTAACTATAACTTATGCCCCCACAATGCACTGCTTATGACCTCACATATTACATCACTCATGACATGGTCAGTGACATCACTGATGACATCACCGGTGACATCTCAAATGATATCACTGATGACATCATCCAGTAAGTGTAAGCATTTTCTAAGAGTTTATGATTGTTAAACATACATACTAAGGTACTACAAGCGTTAAATTAGTATACTGGGGGTACTACTAATGAGTGATACTACTTCTAACATATATTATTTGAGTGGCTGTGTGACTGTGTGTATCTGTGTGTGAGTGAGTGTGTGAGTGACTGGGTGTGTTAGTGGGTGTATGTGCAGCTGTAAGGGTGAATAAGTAGGTGTGTGAGTAGGTGTGTAGGTGAGTCAGCGAGTATGTGTGTGAGTGGCTGTATTGGTGAGTGAGTGGGTATATCAGTGGCTCTATGGGTGAGTGTCTGGCAGTATTGGGTGACTGGATGTGAGTGGGTGTTTTAATGGCTATATGAGTGAGTAATGGGGTGTGTAAGTGGCTGTATGGGTGAGTGAGTGGCTGTCTGAGTGGGTGCTTGGTTAAATGAGTTGGTGTGAGTGGCTGTATTGGAGAGTGAGTGTCTATGTGAATGGCTGTATGGATGAGTGAGCGGTTGTGAGATTGCTTGTATGGATGTTAAAATAGATATGTAAGTGGTGTGGGTGTGTGAGTGAGTGAATGTCTGAGTGCTTGTATGGCTGAGTGAGAGGCTGTGTTGAGAGGCTATATGGGTAAGTGAGTGAGTGCGTGAGTGATTGGTTATATGAGTAGCTGTATGGGTGAGTGACTGGTTGTCTGAGTGCCTGTATGGATGACTGAGTCAGTGAGTTAGTGGTTTATGGGTGAGTGAGTGGGTGCAAGAGTAGGAGTAAGGATAAGTGGCTGGTTGTATGAGTAGCTATAAGGGAAATTGAGTGGTTGTGTGAATGGCTGTATGTGTGAGTGAGTGGGTGTGTGAGTGGCTTTATGGATGACTGAGTGATTGTATGAGTACTTGTATGGGTCAGTGAATGGGTATGTGAGTAGTTGTGTGGGTGTGTGAGTGGGTGTATGAGAGGTTGTATAAGGGTGTGAGTGAGTATGTAAGTGGTTCAGTGGATGATGTCATGAGTGATATAATCAGTGATGTCACTGACCATGTAATGAGTGATGGAATATGTGAGGTCATAAGCAGTGCTCTGCAGGGTTTAAGTTATACTTAGCTCAGGTAACTATAACTGCTGAATTTCACTGGTTTCGTATAAGTGAAATCTGAGCCTAACTATAACTTTCCTGTAACCTTTGGTTTTTCAGTGAATTTCTAATGTTTTAAAAAAAATTCTATTTCCTATCTATAACGTCCCTATAATCTTTGCTTTTTCAGTGAATTTCTATGTTTTTTAATGTCATGTTCTAACTATAATTTCCCTGTAACCTTTGTTTTTTTAGTGAACTTCTAAGGTTTTTTAATGTTATTTCCTAACTAAAACATCCCTGTAACCTTTGGTTTTTTAGTGAACTTGGAAGGTTTTTAAAATTTTATTTCCTAACTATAACCTTTGAGAGTGAGTGTGTGAGTGAGTGCATGAGTGTCTCAGTGGGTCTGTGAAGGGGTATGAGAGTGTCTGAGTGGGTCTGTCAGTGGGTGTGTGAGTGGGTCTGGGAGTGGCAGCATAAGTGTCTCACTGGGTGTGTGAGTGGGTGCATGAGTATCTGAGTGGATCTGTGAGTGGATGCATGAGTGTCTGAGTGGGTATGTGAGTGTCTGAATGTGTCTGTGAGTATGTGTCAGGGTGGGTTTGCGAATGCCTCCATGTGTGTGTGAGTCAGTCTGTGGGTGAGTGCATGAGTGTTTGAGTGAGTCTGTGAGTGGGTGTGCAAGTCTCTCAGTGGGTCTGTGAGCAGGTGCATAAGTGTATGAATGGCTCTGTGAGTGGCTGTGAGAGTGTCTGAGTGGTTCTGTGAGTGGTGCATGAGTAGGTTTGTGAGAGGGTGTGAGTGTGTCTGAGTGCATCAGTGAGTGGGTGTATGTGAGTTTGAGTGGGTCTATGAGTGCGTGTGAGAGTGTCTAAGTAGGACTTTAACTGGGTATAGGGGTGGGTGTGTGAGTGTCTGAGTGGATCTGTCAGTGGGTGTGTGAGTGCCAGAGTGTGTCTAAGTATCTGTGTGTGTGTGTCAGTAGCTGTGGGAGTGACTGGGCCACAAAGAAACCGCACCTGCCCCTTTATCCAACAGAAGCCCACAGTTTTGCACAAAATATCTACCCAAGTTGAGTACTTTCTACTGGTTAATTACTAAATGCAATCTCCTTGGGTAAATGTAACGTATGTATTCTACACTATAGCTGTATAATGGAGCATGAGGAAATGTCACCAACGACCTTGTGTGTGTTTTGGCAATGTGTTTGTTCCTGTTGTGTCTTTATACAGAAATATGTAATAACGTAAATCCTACAGAGAAGACATTGAGACTACAAAGAGATAAATCTCCACCAAAGAATGGTCTTTTTTCTTAACTACGTGAAGTAAGTGCTTCTTTGTTTGGTGGAGATGTCCTCATATTCATTGGCATCAACAACACCTCACCAAAATCGGAGGGAAACGTGCTGGGGACCTCTTGTTAAGTTGTCCATCATCCTGGCAAAAGGCAGGAAGATCTTTGCATACTACTAAGGTGGGTGGGGCCAAACGGTGAAGGTTTCAAGTGATTTGTACATTTGAATACTCACAGCAATTTAAAGGGAGAACCATAGAGTCTGCTCTCACTAGGTAAGAACAAGGAAGAACCCTCTGTACAGTCACTACAGACTGTGCTCCAATAGATCAACAATGTATTCACCACCATGAAGAATTTCAGATCGTCTTTCAATATGGAATTGCAGAGAAAACATACTTGCTTTGCCTTCGCCAAACCCAGGAGTTAGGATCATTTGTCCTTTGCAGAAGTGGAGTTTCACCTAGACACCTGCTTTGTTGATATTTGTAAGGGCATCCTGTTGAGGTTTTATTTCTGTGAAATGAGAATCTGGGCCACAATGGCCCAGGGAACCCAATACCCCGGGGCCCGGCCATGACTTAATGGGGGTGGGGGGCCTTACAGCCCCCCTGCTTGGGCCAATTTCAGCCCTGGGGACCCCATCCCCCGAAGTCAGGCAAAAGCTTATTAGGGGGGGCGGCACAGCCCCCTCCCCAGGCTGATTTTGGCCATGGGGATCCCATCCCCCAGGGCCAAAATTCAATGGGGGAGGGGAACTGCATGGCCCACTCCATGGGCCGATTTTGCCCTAGGGAATCCCATCCCCCGGGGGCCAGACCATGTCTGCCTGGGAACCCTGGTCCCATCCAGGGCACCCAGTGTGGTTTGATGGGACAGTGGGGGGATCCTGAAGGCCCCCATGTTCCCAGTCAGCTCCCCGCCATCTGCGAGAGCCGGCATTGCTCTTGCACAGAGGGAGCTACTGGAAATGCACCTCTCTGCGTGCGAGAGCAATAGTTTCAGCTCTTTCCCTGCCTGAATTTCTGTGGGCAGGGAAAGAGTGTTTGCGTTTGCTCGGCTGCCAAGCAAAAGCAAATTGTTGTGTCCTGGGGTTGGGCACCCCGAAACATAGCAGGAGCTGGGCCTGGGGGTGGCGGTCCCCAGTGCCATATATGGCTCCAAATGTGGGGCCGCACAGTCCCCCTCCTTTGATCTGCATGGGCCAGCCTCAGAGAGGTGGTGGTCCCCAGGGCCATATATGGCCCAAGGGGGCCATGCGGCCCCCCTCCTTCATCTTTAAAAACAATTTAGCCCTGAGGAGGTGGTGGTCCTTGGGGCCAGTGGGGTAAACGCATCCCCCATCTATTATTTAATTTAAAGACCCAGGGATGTGGTGGTCCCCGGGGTCTGGGGGTCCACGCGGCCCCCCTATCTATTTTTTAATTAAAGCCCCGGGGAGGTGGTGTTCCCGAGGGTCCAGGGGGGTCTGCACGGCCCTCCCACATTAATATAAACATTAAATCTGGGGAGGTGGAGGTCCCCAGGACATAAATAAGCCATAGGAGGAGGGCCCCATGTGCTTCCCTCCTTAATAATTAAAGTCAGAGTGCCCCTGGGACCTGGCCTACCCGGGGGCAATATTAAAAGCAAGCGTGGGAGACCACTCTTTTTTTTGTTTTAAATATTTTGGGGGGGGAATATTTAGCAAAACGTGCTGTGAATTAAAAACAAAAAATGCTTTTTTTTCCCTGGTGGGGTCTCTCTGGGACTCAAGGACCAAGGCTAGAATGTTAGGGTATCCTACCCTGCCCCCTTTTCTATTTTTCAAATGGGGGGACTCTGCTAAAGCCAAGTCCCAAGATGGCTGCCAACTCTTCCTGGTTGAAGTGTTGGCAGCCAGTGAGAGCCCTACAGATCTCTGCACAAGTTCATTATTATTCACAAAGGCTTCACAACCACAGATATACAAATTTGGATTTCCTTTAACATCTTGGAAACTACTGAACAGATTTACGCCAAATAAAAGACACACTATCTGCAAACCAAAAGCCAGCTTTCTGCCAAATTTGGGAGGTCCCAAAGCACATTTTCACCATTCATTTTTCCATAGGAACTTTAAACACCACTACAGTTGGGACCAGATTACATGGGCGTATGCTCCTTCATTTGCTTTACTTACGGGCAGTGGTGGTACTTCCTGAAGGGGCATTATCAGTGTGGGTGCTGCTGAGATGGTGTCAGTAACCTGAGTGCGTGGGGTAAGAGTCTGAACTACTTCTATTACTGCCATTGTGTTTACTAATTTCTTCCATTGCTGTAATTTATCTACTGCATATTTTAGTGCATCTGTTATTCTAGAATCATCCCCTGTTGATAGGTCTGAGTCTGTGATGTCAAATTTTGCTACGTCTCAACGGTATTGTGAAGGTAGTGGTGATAGTTCCTGTATTCCGTCTGGGTGTGTATTCTTTGCTTGCCATGCATATGCACATTGTGCCTGTGGGCCTTTGTTCATTGGGTCTGCGCATGCTAATGAAAGCTCTTTGTCCTGGTATAATCTACAATTTGTTGCTGTAGATGCATCTACTTGTAATTTTCCTTCCACCAATTGATCTAAAAGGTCCTGGCATTGATTGGTGCCTTCAGCATTCTCTTCTGTGTGGCAGGTAATGAGTGTGGTGTGGTGGTGGTGGAATTTGAGGCGCTAATACTGTGTTTTCGAGTCTGTGAATGTGAAGCGGGCTTTGCCTCATTCCGGGTCTGTTCTAATTTTATTATATTGTCTGCTGTCTGATGTGTGTAAGTGCAGATGTCCCATGTTAAATTTCACCAGGCTTCCACTGTAAATGTATCATCTACTGATTTATCATCAAATAGTTGCTTACACGTATTATTGATCCGAAGTGGCACTGTTATTTTCTTTCCTGTACATATTTTTATCAACTCGTTTTTCATGCTTCAATATTTGGAAGCCGCATAGGCTGCTTCCTGTCTAATTTTTACGAGAGTGGCGATGTCTGAAATGCCAAGTTTTATTCTGGGAACATCCTCATTCAGGGGTTTCTGAGTGAGGTAGTGATACCCTAACCCCCATGGCCTGGTTGTGGTGTCCCCTTCCCCAGGCTCTTTTCAGCCCTGGGGAGACCTTCTCCGGGGCCCACAGTATTTTTATATTGCCATGCACTGCTAATTACCCCACATATTGCATCACACATGACATTTTCTATGACATAATTAATAATATCACCACATTTGCAATTAAACCATTGATGAGGAAACTGTGCATTGTGCGGGCACGAGTTATAGTTACCTTAGGGCACGAGTTATAACTATAACTGGTAAATGTCTGTATTTTTTTAGAGATTAAAATGTTACATTGTTAATGAACACCCTCACTATAATGTTACTCTAACTGTTGGAAGGTGGTTTATTAGTAGGTGCAGGTAGGTACCGTCAGCTAGTAATAACACCACAATCACAAATAAGGTCCAGTAAAGTCTCAATAAATGTATCCTTGTTCAACCCTTGGTAGCTTGGCTTACAAGCAGTCAGGATTAACTTAGGAGACAGGCGTGCAAAGCATTTGATATCACCAAAACAGTAAATAAGTAAGATAAGATATTCAACACCATATTATGAGAACAGGAAATATTTGTATGACTAAAATTACACCAAAAGAACAAAAATCCAAAGACTACCAGGATCACCCCAAACTGTTGCCTTCCAGTGCTGAGTCTGTTTTTTACCCCTGTCAACTAGTGGTAAAGTACTTCCTTCGAAACATGTTAAAATTGGCATTAGCCTAATCGGCACAATCAATTTATTTATAAGTCTTTAGTATATGGTACTACGTGTACAAAAGCAACTAATGGGCCGTAGCACTTATCGAGCCACCCACTAAAGCAACACTGTAAAACATGCTTCCAGGCCAGCCACTGCATCCTGGGTGTGCAGATTTAAACTGCCAATTTGAGCTGGTACAACAAACCTTTTGCCGAGGCTTAAATCTTCATTTTTAATACTTATAAGTCACCCCTAAGGTAGGCCCTAAATGCATGGTATTTAATAGTACTACATATATATTTTATGTTGTACATGTCCAGGCAGTGAAAAACCTACAAAGCGGTTTTTCAATGTGGCTAGACTGGATCACCCATAGGTTAATACAGGTTATACTATTAACGTTAATAAGTGTTAACTTCAGTTTGGGAGCAACTATTCAATTCAGATTTTATATTAATATTTTGGAATTTATACTTTTAGAAAGTTTCCATTTTCCTGTCTGAAACTAAAATGCTTTCCTGCCAGTGTTCAGCTATTACTTTACTCCTTATGACTCCCTTGTGATGAGATGTGGATTGCTCCCAGACAGTAAACCCCGGGAAAGTGGAGGTGGGTTCCTCCCTTTGACAGGATGCCCTGGGGAGCTGTGCCCATCCCCTTCCTGAGCTTCAAAGGATGCCTACCTTGTCCCTGGCAGATAATACTCACACCTTGAATGACCTCCCCTTTCTCTCTCTAGTCAGGATGGCACCAAAGCCACTCAGGGCAGAGGAACTGACAGGAACTGGTTTAGGGGGTCATAAAAAGACCTGCCTTCCATTCGCACGCTGGTACTAGACATAAAAATGGATCCCACAGACCTCTCCTCAGGACACTCCTGTCTGGACCGTTGAAGAATTAGAAAAAGGAATGCCCTGATATCTGAAGAACCTGAAGAAAGTCTCGACCTGCTTGCCTTGAATTCAGGACCCCAGAAGTGACCTCCTGTTTAAGGAATAGGGACACAAAAACTTCCAGAGACTCTTACCCTGCTACTGACCAGCTGGGCAGTACCAAATGGACATGCACTTGGCCCTTCTACTGGCCTCTGTTTGAAATTTTGGTAATTTCTTGTTACTCTTTTGACATAAAATGACAGAAAATTACGCAATTATGCCCAGTTGCGTAATTATAAGTCATTTGGCATAAAACTCCTACAGGAGGAGGACAGAAACAATTAACTTAGTGAGCATCAGTGGCTGATGGCTGCTACTGCGGTGTCCTTTTGCATATAGAACTATTTTTCCAGGGCAAAATGCATCCTTGAGTACACAGAGCTAAATGCTGGGTTACATTTGTTATGTAAATCCCCGTAACCTTGCATACTTTTACTGTAATTTTGCATAATTATGGTATAGAAAATTACGCAAGTTATACCCAAACCTAGTACTCACCTCCAATTAATGCCCCACAGGTCCTGTAGCCTTGGCTGGTGTTAAAGTGCATTGCTCCTGCCCACACTGCAAAACCTGAAACTTGGAAACTTTTTGCCAACTTTCTGCCTGGAGAACCAATGAAGACTGGGATCACTGTTGAAGTTGAAGCCATCGACCTCAAATTGCCAGTCGATCTCAACTTGCTGGTTTGTCCCTGGGAAGGAGATCTGACTTCCAGAAAAGTTTCAAAGTGCGAATATAGAATGCTTCATCGGGGCCAATGCTAAGCAGGATCCTGTCAATGTCAAGCCATTACCAGACACGGGCTACTCCCGCGCAGAGCTTTCCTTTCTTCGTCAAATACCGCACCAGGACCTCGGTCTTCAGCAACCCACAGTTGAAAATCACCACTTTGGATCCAGCATGTAGCTTGCCACACTGACTCGTGGACAGACGATTTTTCCCCCAAAAAGTTTCTAAGTCTGATCGTAAACTTTCCACCTGGACTTTGTATTTTGATGTGTACTGTTTTGCGGAGGGCCTCAACTTTTAATTTTGACCCGGTTTAGCGCCACCAGAAAACTGTGGTTGGCGCTTTGTACTTCTTTTGAACTATTTTTAATTTGAACTTTAAAAATTAATTTCTCAGGTTCTACTTATTGGATTTTTGTCAGTTCTATGGCATTTTATTTACTGAAATTACTCTATTGTACTAAACTGGTTTGGAATTTTTCTTGAGTTTTGTTTTCACTTTATTACTGTTTGAGTGTCGCATAAATACACATTTCCTCTAAGTTAAGCCTGACTGCTTTGTGCCAAGCAACCAGTGGGTTAAACACAAGTTTATTTAGTAAATTTAGGGGCTTAGCCTAACAAGGATTGTGATTATTGTTTGAGGTGGGCACTCACACCCTTAATTAATGCTCCAATTTCTTTCCTAGTGAAAAGATAAGTTCCATTAGTTATTTATTTTCCTGAGCTCAAGGGCCTCCAGAAGACAGCTCTCCTTTTGTTTTTACAGCCTCTACTTCAATACGAGTGTCAGAACTGCTCTTTACCTTCTTGCTCCAAGTTTCATGAATTCTGTTTCATCAAAACTACTAAACTTGTTTATGCCCGTTTTGTCATTATTAGTAGACTGGTGTCAGGAAGGCCATTTAGAAGGACATTACCTCCACTGATGTGAAAGAGGCTCAGGCCTTGTAATGTAGTACTAAAAGAGGTAAGGAATGGAGGATTTACTCTCACAGAAAAGACTATTTTGCATTTAGGGTATTTGAGCTTTTTTGTTGATATGCCTCCTTGGAGAGAACAAGGTCAATATGAAAGTCAAGATATTTTGCATTTGAGGACGAGGAAGGAACGATGCCTCCGACATTCACTGATATTAACCTAGCTTCAATCTATTAAAGGGGTCATCACGTGTAAAACAATAACAGTTTTCCTTGCCTCGTCCTGCATCTCTAGCAATCAGCAACAATAAACCTTCTAGGATATTGTGGTGTTTGAGATCTGTTATGACAGTATTCACCGGATGGCCCATCGATGTATTTTTCCACTGTTGACTATGATGGATTCAGTATTTGTCATGTTTAATTTAAGATATAATCCACCACTGAATAATTTGCAAACATGAATTGAAGCATTGTCCTTGTGGGACATGGAATTGTGACTTTCATGGTCCTGTAAAGGAGGGGCAGAGGACTAGTTAAAGCTTTCACATTCCTTCACAATGTTTGAGAGGTTGCTGGGGGCACCTCACCACTTCAGCTGCAATTTAAGGTGTTTTGCACTCCTGCAGTGTGGCATGCCCTTGTGGGACATTGAACTGGGACTTTCTTTCTCCTGTGGAGGAGGAGGGATGACCAGTTAAAGCTTTTACATTCCTTCATGCTGCTTGTCTGAGACGCCACTCCCCATAACTCCAGGCAGCCAGGCAGCCTTCATCATTAACCACCTGGCCACTCCTGCTGCAATTTAAGTAGCTTTGCACTTCCGCCACATGGGACTCCTTTGTGGGACACTGAATTGTGATTCGCGTGGATATTTTGGAGGAGCAGGTGAGTAACAGTTAAAGCTTTTAAACTCCATCATGCTGGTTGTCTGAGATGCCTCCTAGGGAACTACACTCCCGTAATCCCCTGCAGCTTTCATCATTAACGACCTGACCACTTCAACTGCAGTTTAAGTGGCCCTGCGCTCCAGAAGAGAGGGGCATGCCCAGGCTAAACTTGTGAGAAGCCCAGACCAAGAGTGGGCCTGCCCACAGCCCATCAGAAGCCAAAAGATATTGGGCTAGGCCAACTAAATTGGTTTCTCCTCTTTGTACCTTCCATGTTGCTCTCACTTATTTACTGTTCATAAGTGTAAGCCACACCTCTTTACTTCTTCCACAGTGCAAACATCATTATTCCTAATCACCTTCATGCTTCTAAAGAAACCTACTAGGGCATTACATTAAGAATTTGGGCATTATACTTCATATGTTAACCATTGAGCTGAACTGATGTGTGCTCAGCTGACATGCACATGGGCCTGCACGTAGGAAACACATGCCACGTTGAGGAGGGACACATTCCTGACACTAGAGGCAGAAAATCAGACCAGGTATTCCCCCATGAAGGCAACCCTTGTTGCTAAATATAGGCTGACCCCTGAGAAGTACCGTCAGAGTTTCAGGCACAGCCACAAGCTCCCAAATCAGTCCTGGATGGATTTCTTAA
Source organism: Calotriton arnoldi (assembly GCA_963921515.1). NCBI lineage: Eukaryota > Metazoa > Chordata > Amphibia > Caudata > Salamandridae > Calotriton > Calotriton arnoldi. Next base: position 1,640,007 of record CAWUFW010002306.1, on the reverse strand, counting down.
AATTATGCCAGCAAGGCACTGAAATACTGGGTGAGGGGTAGCCAAGTGAATGATTTTATTAGGCTGTCCTGTGGGAGTTCATGCTCAATACTTGTTTTCCAGAGCTGCGCCAACACCTAGTGGATACCAGGCTTACTGATCCCAGGAAGCTTGCTCTGGAGCCAGACCTCTGAATCAGCACCAGAATGTATAGGAAGGCATCTGGGGAACTCCCAAAAGAGTGGTCAGGGTTCCCAACAGAGGAAAGAGGGGGGGAGATAAAAATAAAACCAAGGAGTTCTCTCAAGGCCCCCAAAGCAGTTCACGGGGAAAGGGACCCAATCTCAATCTAGCCACCAGACAAAAGGCTTCACAGGTCAGAAAAGAGGAAAGTTTGTCTCTAAGTTCTATGAATGCTATGAGTAAGGGCATATGAAGGGAAATGGCACTTCCTCCAAGAGGGCAAGCCCCCTCCCCAGTGGTAGGCAGTCACAGGGGATAGCCCGTGTAGAACTTGGGGAAGAGATGGCCCCAAAGCCCACATGCCTTCCAAAACTTCAAAGTATAGGCAATGGGTCACCAATAAATTGGTGGAGGTTGGTAGCTCTGAGGGACATAGGAGCCAATATGACTACTGTCAGCTGTCATCTGAAATCCACAGAGCAGGTAATAAACAATTAATTTCATCAGGTTGTGGTAGCAGACAACCTGGAGAGCCACTACCCTGTGGCTCTTGTTCCTTTTGAGTGGGGGGGTGTCTCAGGTCTTCTGAAAGTTGCTCTGAGCCCTGCTATGCCCAAGGACTGTCTGTTAGGGAATGGCTTGTAGCACACTCCCTGGAAGGAAGTGGAACTCAGTTCACACCTGGAAATGTTAGGGTTTCCTGAGTAGGTCTTTGCAATCACCAGGCCCATAGTTACTCAGGAAAGATGTCAAAAAGGTCTGGAGCCTGGAAGAATTGCCCAGACAGATGTAGGAAATGGAAGGGCAAGGGACATGGAAAGCCAGCCCAGGTGGAAGGGGCGTCAGATGAGACCACCCTGGAGCCTACTGGGGAGGACATTGCCTCCCTTGGTACCCTGCCTGAACTTTCTAAATGGTAAGTGGAAGGAGGGCCCACCAGGCAGGAATTAGGCAAGGCACAGAAGGAGTGCCCAACTCTTGAGGGCCTGAGTTAGCAATCTGAAGCCCAGGAAGCTAGTGACATATCTGTAGATCACCTCATATATTGGGAGTATGACCACTGTGTAGTGAGCCTAAGGCTCCTGAGCATGTGGCAACTCATGTATTGGTAGTTTCTCAATGTTATAGGGCCTTCCTATGGGGGATGGCTCCTAAGATACCCCTGGCAGGACATCTGGGAAAGGACAAGACCTTCAAGAGGATTGACACCCACTTGCATTGGCCCTGGATGAGAATAGCTACTGTTGAATTTTGCAGGAATTGTCTTACCTGCTAGGTGAGTGGGAAGACTGTAAAAAAAAGCTGTAAGCTCCCCTGCCTGCTGTTGGCACACTCATTGAGTGGGTGGGAATTGATATTGTAGGACCCTTGGACCACAAGATAGCCTTAGGCAATAGGTTTATCCTAGTCTTGCTGGACCATGCCACTAGGTACCCAGAGGACATTCTTCTGAGGTCCATTATTGCACCTGTAGTGGCTAGGGCCCTAATGGGGATTTCCACAGAGTGGGTTTACCCAAGGAAGTGGTTTCAGATAGGGGCACCAAATTCATGTCCGCATGCATGAAGTTTAGGTGGAAGGAGTGTGGGGTTACTTATAAGTTCTCCACACCCTACCATCCACAAACAAATGAGCTTGTTGAAAGATTCAACAAGACTCATAAAGGCATGATTATGGGCCTACCTGAGGCCATGAGGCGAAAGTGATACATCCTCTTACCATGCCTGCTCTTTGCTTACAGAGAAGTGTCACAGAAGGGAGTGGACTTTAGCCCATTTGAACTTCTGTACAGTCACCCTGTCAGGGGATCTCTCATTTTGGTTAGAGGGGTTGGAGCAAGCTCCCAAGAGCAAGATGTTGTTAGCTACATGCTTGTTCTAAAATATAGCTTTAATAAATAAAATAAGAGCAAAACAACAAAAATCCAATCAGTAGAACTGGAGATATTAAAATGTATAGATTTTAGTCGATTCAGCTCCAAAAAGAACAAAGCGCCAACTGTGGATATCTGGTGGCGCTGGACTGGGAAAAAGTCAAATGTTCTGGCTAACCGCGATTGAACGCAGGCTGGCTACAGGGACCCAGTTAGGCCCACTGAACAGAGTACCTTAAATGCTGGTTTGTGGAGCGTTGAGAGGGTCCACGTCGAAGATGTTTCGCGCAGCCAAAGTGGTGCATCAGTTCCAAGATGTGGCAAGGCTACGATGTGAGATCCTGTGTCATCATCAAAGATCCTGTCGACAGGGTTTGCAATGCGAAGTCTGGCCTTGGAGATCCAGTCCATAGCAATACGTCAGTTCCGAGGAGCCACAAGGTTGTGATGCACAGTCTGGTGTCATTGTTGAAGCTGCCGTTGATACAAGGGCCTGTGCTATGGCTGAGTGGTGCATTGGAGGTTCTGATCAGGTTACTTAGGTGATGCAGGTCTTTGCTACGGGTCCAATCCACACAGGAGCGGCAATGTGTTGGTTCTGCTTAGGTTTGTGCTGCATAGCAGAGGAGATGAGTGGGTACCCCTGGATCCACAGAGGCTGGCAGAGCACCTTAACCCCACTTCCATGGATGCAGGACTGGGGTGGCACAACTTGGCAGGGAAGACTCACAGATGGCAGAGTTCAAGTGCAGGGGCAAGGTTGTATGAAGCCTGTTGTGTCCTTGAGGCTTCAGATCAGAAGGCCAGTCAACTAGCCCTTGGAGTCACTCTGGGGTCCTGGGTTCAACAGATGCAGGTCCAGTCAGTCATACCCAGGCAGGAGAGTAGCAGGAAACAGGTCAGCACAGGAGAGCAGCAGTCCTTCGGAACAGCAGTCCAGCAGAATAGCAGTCGTTTCAGGAGCACAGCAGGTCAGCAGTCCTGCAGAGCTGCAGTCCAGCAGAGTGGCAGTCATTTCAACAGCACAGCAGTCATTCTTCCTGGCCCAGTTGTGCCTTCAAACTGGAGAGAAGCTTCTAGATGCATGCCTTTGAAGTGGGCAGGTGCCCTGCCTTCCTGTCACTGGTTCCGGTATGCAGCCCTTTGTTTGGAGACAGGACACAGCTAATCAAGAGTAAATGGGTCACACTTCTTTCTCCCATCCTACTAGTAATGACCCATGCAGTCACACCTAAGTTCCTCATTGTGTATGGCTGTTTCGGAGGAATACACAAAGCCCAACTGTCAACCATACCCAGTTATGTGACCCAGAGACAGACTGCAGTCACCAAATGAGTAAGGCAAGAAAATGTTAACTTTCTAAAAGCGTCATTTTCAAAATTGTTATTTAAAATCCAACTTCCCCATAAGTTAGGATTTTTAATTTCAGTTCCAGAGACACCAAACATGATCTGGTTACCAGTTCCCATCTGGAAATTACACTTATAAAATGTATTAAGGGAACTGCAATGTTATCCCATGGGAGAGGTAGGCATTGCAGTAGTGAAAAACAAAGTTACGTGTTTTGAACTACCAGGACATATACAACTTAAATGTACATGTCCTACTTTTTTTTTGTTTTTTATTAAATCTGTTTATTGAATGTTGTTCAGTCAAACAGCATTCAGGCAAAGTAGAACAGCAATTAGTACATATCAATAGTGAACAATGCATCATATTTTGCATGAATCAGATCATATACAAATTGTCACATCTCTTCATCGTTTCTCTCCACAGCAGTCCCGTCAAGCTCAACCCTGTCTAGCTGACTGGTGGGGGAAGCACACTCTATGTGCATTCCATCTACCCCACAGCCGGTCCCATTTCACCGGACATCCTCTATTTCTATAGACGTCTTTTTCTGATATTATACACCTGTCCATGTCTCCCTCCCACCCCCTAGAGTCGGTGCCTCACATGTCCTACTTTTGAAATGCATTGCACCCTGCCCTCTGACCATCTATTGCTTACCCTGGAGGTGACGTATATGTATTAAAAAGGAAGGTTGGGCCTGGCAAAGGGTTTACTTTACCAAGCTGAATTGGAAGTTTAAAATTGGAAACAAACAGGCTGCAATGCCTATCCTTCATTCCATGCATTCTGTTTAGTTTGAGTGAGGTGAGGTAACTCATACGAAGGTAATTGACATGAGTATAGTGGAATTTAGTGTTTTGTGATAATATATGAATATGTTCAAGGGTCCCTGCCTACTCCTTGGCCTACTCCTTACTTTATATGTTCAAGGTTCCCTGTCCAACTCCTTGGCCCAGAACTCCCAATTAGGCCTGGGCGGCTTAGTTCTACTATGCGGAACTCTGCGAAGTGCTGAAAAAACTCTGCTGCACTCCATGGAGTTCTGCGAGCGGCTGAGTGTGGTAAGTAGAGCTGCTCATGCTGGTATTTAGTGCTGTAAAATCAGCACAAATGGCACCACACACAGTGCAACAGGGCACTGCTTCTTTCTGTTGCTCAAGTAGATGTTCTACTCGAACGGCAGCTTCCTCAATACGAGCAGCAGGATTCTCAATGCGAGTGGCAGCGACCTGCCACGACTGCCCGTGTTGAGAAATCTCGCTGGTAGGTGGTCTAGAGTACGATTTTCCTCACTTGCGCTCGCCAGCCTAACGTTGGCGAGCTGTGCAAGAGGAAAAACTCTGATCTGTGCCACTATGCGAAGTTTTTTGGAACTCCACGCACTACACGGAGCACAGACTGGGCAAAACTCCGCAAGCGGAGCCGAATTTTACACCCAAGCCTAGTCCCGAACCACCACCTCATCCCATTTTCATTTCAGCTGTGTTAGATCTGTTTTAGTTATAAATAAATGCTAATTTGTAAATCCAGGAAACTAATTTACATCCCTCTACGTAAGCAAGAAGAACCAGCAGGACCTCTTGTGTAGGTTTTGGAGTGGCCCGTTGTCTACAGTGTTTGTGTTACGTGGGATACTGCTGCATATGTCAGGAATTGCAAGTTTGAGAGACCAGTCTCTGAGACAAGTGTCTCAACAGTCCTCAATTAATTTACCCATCTCAAAACAGTCCTCTAGTGTGATCAAGCCTGTTTCTGTCCCCATCGCCAGCCTACGTGCCTTGACGAACCCAATTCTAGAAGTCCAACTAGCAGTATTACTTGGCAGCTGAGGTGTCATCCAATAAGTCCTCAATCAACCTTGCAACCTCATTTATCCTATGACTATTATGAGATATTTCCTAGTGGTGGTGGTATCATTCCTAGACCTGTGAGTATGCTACTAACCCAATTGCCCATTCTCCCATGCCTCATCATTCCCTTGCTTGCTCCAGGCCTTATTTCAGGCAAATGTTGTTCATGGAACATTCCTGGTAGTAACAAAGGATATGTAACAACTTCCATACCAACCCAGGGCAGATAAGAGTAAGCTGATTTTCCACATACAAGTATATCCCTTTATATCCAATTAACTCTGGGAACAATCCCTAAACCGTTCTTTCCTTCCCACTGGTGCTGTTTAAATGTATGTAATGTTGGCAGGTACTCTTTCCCATGTATATATTTCTATCCTGAGCTTTCTTTGGGGTTGGGTGCATCAAGTAATCAATAAGATTGCATTTCTCCTCTTCTTCATTTGTCAATTTTAGGAAGAACTTACAAGGGAGATGGGTGATGAATGGAGTATTTTAGATGCACAGTGGTGCTACTTCTTCCTGTACTATTCTCAATTTGGGAATATCATGTTTGTTCTCCAGTGCCTCTAACACCCCCTGGCTATTGTTTCTCAGTCCTATCCTATCAATTCTGTCATATTGTTTTATTAGTGATACTTCTTCTGGTTTGGTATCCTTTGTTATGCAAGAGGAAATATTTATTTTGTTTACATGGTCCCATTTTAGCCTCTACCTAATGTGTTTTCACTGATATGTTATATACTAGACCAGAACCCATTTACTGTAAAAAACACAACTTTACAGCTCTCGTTACTCTTGTTAAAGACACCACATTATATGTCATCTCATCTTCAGTCCCTCAAAGAGGGATTGTCTTGTGGCTCCTGGCCTCCTGGCAGGTCTGGCTACGTTACCACGCCTGGCTGCCATGATGACTCTTGCGCACGTTACTATTGGATGTTGTTCTGTCGCCCTCTGTTATTGCCAAGTTGTTTTACAATAGTCTGCATTTTCTGTTTCTCACCTTTCCTCCTATTCCCTTTGTGGGCTCAGTCTGAACAACAGTTACAAGGTCGAATAACAAATCCCTGGTAGTTTTGCATCAAGAGTCTGAGGTATGGGGGTTCGCTAGTCAAAGCCCAAAGGTCTTCTATTATTATAATAAACTGGCTTCCAGCACGGGGAGGGTGGTAATGTTAGTTAGACATATATCCACTGCTTTATGAGATGCTTTCCCCGTTCGTATTCTATGGAGTAGTAACTATGCTGATTATATTATTCTTATGTATTATGTTATTAGTACTGACACGTGTACTGTATCTAAGGGCACGTAAGTTGCAATAAATATTTTGAACTATAAAGTGTCTCTTCTCACGCATGTTGTGGACAGGTACGAATGTGACGAAAGAGTGTTCTTGCCTCTGCGAGTCCTGAGAGAGAGATACCGTGTTCTAGGTTGTCTAATCATTGGTACATTAGTGCTAATGGGACGCTAAGGCTAGTTGGGTTGGGGTTTTGGGTGCTAAGGTTTATGGTTGGCTCACCACTATATTCCGAGGTCCTATTATCCTGTGCATAGCTCTGTATGTGCAGAAACCTTATGACATGGCGCCCAACGTGGGGCAGCTTACTTGCGAGGCAGCTTGAGTAGTACTTGTGCTTGTCCACACAACCCTCACGTACGCTTCCGGAAGCGTGTGTGACGGCGATACCTCCTATATTGCAGATTTTGTAGGTTCTTTCAAGCTTGATGTTATTAAAAAGGTTTCTTAGAATAAACCCTTTTTGTGCTGCCTCGTGTAAGATTGTTGTCTCGACCCGTTAGTAATGGCGGGTATAGACATAGCGGCGCATAGCCGCACAGCACTCCGGGATCACTTACGGGTGTATGGAGTGCCAGACGCGGGAGTTGACCTAGTCTTTGTGGTTCAGGCCGACCCGGCTTTCCACTTTGAAGTGTTCTACTCTTGGATCACTTTTCCAGCGGTGGATGCGAACGATGATCTGTTCCATACATATGAACCCACCGTTGTTCCTGCAGTCTATAGACCTTATACTAATCTTGAAGTACCGCTCACGGCTTGGCAACACCGTGTTTGGTTTAATGGCGCCCTCCCACAACCGAATACCACGGTTCGTTTAGGGCCCTTATCAATTGAGGGGGCCACTTGGCCTGTTTTGGCCGGGTACACACCACATCCGCGTTATATGACAATACCAGTCGCGGAACTACGCACTATGTATGCGGCCTTGGTGCAGGTGCATCGAGCTTTAGTGCGATATGTTACAGGCAGCATCCATGGAACCGCTCCTGGAGTGCCTGGCCAACCAGCTGCTGCAGGCGGAGTGACCATAAGTCCCGTCATGGTGAATTCTGTGATGGGCAAACGGCCACAAAATAAGGATGAGTTTCCTTATTGGCTTGCAGAAAAGTTTGATCAGTTGGAGGCAGTTTTTCCACATACAACTCCTGTGGATAAACATCGTATTTTGACGATTAGTTTGCCAAAAGACTTAATTCCCGAGTTGACAGCATGTGACAACTGGGGTAGGGTATTCGCAGCAGTATATTCTAAATGTTTTGGTACTCCTTCCATGACAGTTCTCCCCTCTGTAATTAAAAAGTACAGGATGAACACGGCCCTGAAGCGGCTGTGGAATTAGGGATGAGACTAGTGGGAGTGTTTGAAGTAGTAGCTGAACTGATCCTTGCGAATGTCAAGGGCGATGCAGTGAACTTTCAAGTAGCTAACGCTTTGGCTTTGGTCCCAGAATTGGACAAGCCTCGAGAATTACCGAAAATTATTACCCAGGCTTATAAAACTATTGGTAGAAACAGCCTGGGTAACAAGCCTTTTGCAAAACTGCAAACACAATCGCAACCACAACAGCAACAAACCAAATCTCAATCTGAGAAGGATGAGAAACCAGTCTTCACTAAAAAGAGCTGGAGGCTGAAAAAACAGGGTAAGCAACAGACAAAGCCGGGATCGCGAGGCGCATCCCCGGTTTCAGTTTCTTCTGAACGTACTTACGAATTACGCGATAGAGCGAGAATTAAGTCACCGGATAGGTTTCAGATCCCTGATACGCGTTCTCCTCGTTCTTCACAGGCACAGACTTCGTCACAGGCCGGTGGAGGAGACCGCCAGGATAGAGGAAGGGCCCGTGAGGCCCCACAGGGACGAGACCAGCCTCGACAACAAGTCAGAGGAAAAGAAGAAGACGCTCAACGTTTTCGACCACAATTTCAGAAGAAGAAAGTTGCCGCTGTAACAGCGAAATATGCCACAGACGGTGAGAACGAGACTCCTGAATTGGACGTGGGCAGTAACCCTCCTAGACAGCGCCGCGGAAGTAACCATAGTGCGGGAGGCGCTACGTCCTCATATGGAGGCGACAGCAACTGAAACATTCATTACTGTTGAAACAGCAGACACCAGAGTGGCACCCCTGACAGACTATTTAATATTGTCCTCCAAATTGAAGGTGATATACAGCGAGTAATTAAAGGTATTTTTGGGAAAATCTGACCTCTTCATATGATATTTTATTGGCAGAGCGGATTGGCCACCCCCATTCGTAATTACTGCGCGTAAAGGGGAGGAGGTAATCCTTCCGAGCTTTTCTCGACATGTCCCAAAGGACAAAGCAGAGGCTCTTGCAGCAGAGTGGGCTGTGTCCCTGGCTCCAGCGTTATTCCGCAATCACGTGGGTTGGGACGAAGAATCTCCCCCATGAAATACCTTTGCGATCGTTGCCGCAGCCACAACCCCAATATCCCATAAAACGTGAAGCCAAAGGCCCAGTTTCCGAAATTCTGACACAGTTGGAATATCAGGGAGTAATTGAACCCTGTGTATCACCTATGAACAATCCCCTTTTCGCGGTTTCTAAACCCGATGGATCGTACCGTTTAGTATTGGATTACCGGCATTTGAACTCTCATTGTCGGACCTTTGCGGTGCAAAATACCCATAGTTCTGCGCTTGTAGACAGTCTTGTTCGTAAAAAATACAAAACGACCCTTGACCTTTCAAATGGATTCTACATGCACAACTTAGCCCGGAGAGTGGCCAATGGTGTGCCTTTACTTCCGGTGGTAAAATGTTCAAATTCAGGCGTCTTCCTATGGGCTACAAGAATAGTCCAGGCGTATTCGCCGCTCGTGTTGTCTCTTTGTTAGACGGCATCGATCCAGACGCCTGTTCGTATGTGGATGACATTTATCTGACAGACGATGAATTGTTTCCGCATCTGACCCGGGTGGACCGCATTATTCTTGAATTTGCGGTTCAGGGATACAAAATTAACTTTGCCAAATCCCATATTGCTGAATTTACCGTTTTGTTCTTGGGCTATGAGCTCAACAATGAAGGTAAGGGTTTAGCCCCCATTTTCTGGAGAAATGTGCACTTTTGTGCCCTCCTACTAATCTGAAGAAGCTTCAGTCTTTACTGGGTTTTCTGAACTTCGGACGTACATATATTCCCGAATACGCCCAGCGTATCAAGCCATTGTATGCTTTGATACAACCTACTTTTTCGAAGTCTTCTTGGCTTCCGGAGCATACCTCCATTCTGCAGTCTTTGCAGACAGACCTTCTTGAGTCTAAATACCTTTTGACGCGTGATAACCACACAAACTTGGTGATTAGAATCATTCCAGGGGCAGTGGGTTTCACGTACTTAACCTTTAATGAAGGTGATACAGTACCCATCGCATACAAGTCACATCTATACACCTCTGCAGAAATGCGGTTCTCATCTGTGGAGAAAGTGCTAACAGCAGTGCAAATGGCGATCCTGAAGGAGCGCGCACTGGCACAGGGAAAACGCATTCTGGTGGTAACACCCTATCCTGCCCTAGAAGCAGTGACGAAAGCAAGTGTTCCGAACTCTAAAGCTTTGCACCCCCGTTGGATTCAATGGGCAACATCTTTGGACGTCTCCGGATGTCACTTTCATTTTCGACTCTTCTCTCCAGACTCAGGAGTTTTTACAGTATGAATTCATTCATCCTCCTCCTTTGTACTTATTGCCGCTTGAGGATTACGACTGTGTGATCTACACCGATGGTTCGGCACAACCGGCCACGGGTTCCAAGCATGCTTATTCAGCCGCATGTGCTATTGTTGCAGGTACGTTTGTGAACGGAAAGTTCAAATCCACTGTGGTGCATACACAGGCACTCGGGGACAGTACCGCACAATTGGCCGAGTTGCGTGCCTTGGTGCTTGCGCTTGAGTTCGTAAATCCTGATGTGACCACTTTAATCGTGTGCGATTCTTACTACTGTGTTCAATCATACAATGACAATCTGTTCTTTTGGTCGCAAAATGACTATAGAGACGCTAAAGGCAACACAATCAAGCATAAAATGCTTTGGGTTAGGGTGGCAGAATTACAAAGACGTCTGCCACTCACACAGGTGGTTCACACCCTAGGCCATCAGCGAGTGGGCGCACACGCTGTTGGTAACAGTCTGGCAGATGAAGCTGCCAGATCAGCAGTACTCACGTGTTCAGTAGCAGCAGTTACTAGATCCATGTCTAAAATAGACGCTGATATCTTGGCAGCTATTGCTGCAACAAAAGAAGGAATTAATTACCCTAGAGGTTTCCCTTCTAAATATTCTTACCAGATAGGTCCCGATCAGGCTCCTTATGTAACAATACCTAACGTTGGGGTTCGGCTGATCCCCAACGCGGACCGCTGAACTTTCCTTGATGGCAGCGGCACACGAAGGCATGGCTTCGGCGCATGCTGGTGTGTCTGCGACAATTTCCATTTTGCAGCAGCGTTACTGGTGGCGTGGTTTATACAAAGATACACGTACTTATGTGCTTTCCTGTGACGTTTGTCAACAGATCAAGCCTTCAACAGTCACAAGACCACCGCAGACCTCGCTTGCAATTTCGAACAGACCCTTTGGGGGTGTTTACTTGGATCACTGCGGTCCATTTTCTTCAGACACTGCCTATAAATATATTTTAGTGGCAGTGGACTCGTGCACACGGTTCATCTGGGTCTGGCCACAACGGAGTGCTGACGCACGAAATGTCATTAGGGATTTGCGAGTCTTTGTGGGAATTTTTGCATGCGGCACCTTCCATTCTGACCAAGGTCCGGCGTTTGCCTCTAAGGCTTACAAGGACGCAATGGGCTCCTTAGGGGTGCGGGTGAAATTTTCGTCTCCGTATAGGCTTGAGGGCAACTCTATCGTTGAACGAATGAACCGTGACTTAAAGCAATCCTTGACAGCTAGAGTTATAGGTACTGGCAGGAACTGGCTGGCCCACTTGTATACTGTTCAGCGTGCACTTAATAATCTCCCTAGAAGGCCTCTGGGTGGGCGGACCCCTTACGAAATGCTCTTTGGCATACGAATGTTTGTGCCTGACCTTGATGGTCTAGACATGGCGGCGCAATCCGCCAAGTTCGATGTAGATAATCATTCTACTATGTTACAGGACTTACAAGAAGCCCGAGACAAACTAGCGATTGCACATTTACCTTCAGCCACAGACCCTGCTGTGCAGATTCCGGTAGCCGGCTGGCTTCCGAAGATTGGCGACCTGGTACGAGAGAAGGTGGAGAACAAAAAGAATTCGGCCCCTCTTTTCGTGCACCGGTTCCAGTACTGGGCTTGAAGGGAACACGTACAGTCATCCTACCACCGCTTCCCGGTCGCAAGGAAAACAGATACATCTCAGTGGAAAATGTCAAGCTACAACATTTGGCCGATCCTAAATAGTGTCACACCAGCGGTCTCTTGTCCTGCCATTTATCGGACAAGCGTTCGAGGCACGCCTGCAAGAACAATCACTGATGTTACCATGGAGATGGTTGATTTGCCTGAAAATATATTTGAACCCCCTGCATCACCCTGCATAGCCGAGGGCGAATATACTTATCCCGCCACAGAGTCAGTGGCACACCAACCAACAACACCACTGAGCCTGACACGTTATTCTTTTGACTCGGATTCCAACTCATCACAAGTCCCGTCCAAGTTTAGTCTTTTTGTATCCTGGTTTAGAGACAATTTTTTGATTCCACCTTGGACATATATTTGGATGGTACTTTTCTTGGTTTTTTGTTCATGTCCATTGGCTTTGTCACAGTGTTTTTCCTACTCATCAATGGTCACTATTTACCTGAACGCTCTGCTGTGAACAGTGTTGCTGGAACTTTGGCTCCACATTCCTCTTCACACATCATGAAGCGTGACCACACATTTGTGAACATTTCAGCGTTTCCAGTTGCTGATGGCATCGTATGGGATGCGGTAAACTTTCAAATACATGGCCCGACAGAAATTATTAATGTACCAAATGTCCTTCGAGTCTCGATGGGTGATGTAGTAAAAAGTAATATTCATTCTGATGATTGGGATGTGCATGCAGTTGAAGCATTGTTTGCTGATTTAAAATATTATGCCTCTTTTAATGCTGAAGACTTGTATATGAATTCTGCGAATTATGCCGATTTGTATTGCTACCAGCATTGGGGAAATCATTTTCTCCACAAACCAAGTGCACTACGCAGCTCTGTTACTTACACCCAATGGGAACACTGCCCAAACCCCATACCAGGTAGTTCCCAAACTCTTCTAAATAAATTCACCTATTTTACTGATTTTAATCGATCGAACCCTGGGTCATATTATTTTAAATTAAAATCTCCATCGACTCAAAAAATAATGTTGACCCACACTAAGGGCCTGATTCACAGAACTAACTTACGTCAAAAACGTAAAGTTAGTACTTTTTGGTATTCACAGAATACACTTACTCATTTTGGTATTCACAGAATGAACTTACTCATTTCGGTATTCACAGAAGTTAGTAGTCCTAACTTTAGGACTCCTAAATGCCTTCTGTGAATACCGAAAATCTTAAAGTTAGGATTTTTCTCAGTTTAGGAGTAGTAAAGTTAGGAGTCCTAACTTTACTACTCCTAAACTGAGAAAATCCTAACTTCAAGACTTTCGGTAGTCACAGAAGGCATTTAGGAGTCCTAAAGTTAGGAGTCCTAACTTTACGACTCCTAAACTGAGAAAAATCCTAACTTCAAGACTTTCGGTATTCACAGAAGGCATTTAGGAGTCCTGAAGTTAGGAGTCCTAACTTTACTACTCCTAAACTGAGAAAAATCCTAACTTCAAGACTTTTGGTATTCACAGAAGGCATTTAGGAGTCCTGAAGTTAGGAGTCCTAACTTTACTACTCCTAAACTGAGAAAAATCCTAACTTTAAGACTTTCGGTATTCACAGAAGGCATTTAGGAGTCCTAAAGTTAGGACTACTAACTTCTGTGAATACCGAAATGAGTAAGTTCATTCTGTGAATACCAAAAAGTACTAACTTTACGTTTTTGACGTAAGTTAGTTCTGTGAATCAGGCCCATAATTACTATATTCTGGTTCCTTTTTGAGCGCCTTGGCGGTGGGTGGTTATGAGTATTGGAAAGACACAGTGGATTTAAAATCAATCTGGGGTTCGAGGCCATGGCAGGTGCAGGGCACTGAGGCCCTGCACCGTGCTTGCCTTATCCCAGCCCAAATACTATTTCTAAATGCTTCCATTTATCAGACCACGTGTTGGGGTTGGCTACCGTTAAACAACTAAATGCGCCAACCATCCCATCCTTGTCGAGTCTTCCAAATGATAGTTTGCATTTTAATATGTCCCTTATGGCGTTACAGGCTCAGTTTCAGAACAATTCCTTTAACGTTTCTGCACTAATACAGTCACCCTGGTTGGCATGGCCCATATCATCTAATGCATGCCAACTTCGTTTTCATGGCACAGTTCCTGGTTACATACAGGACAAGCCTGATCCAAGATTTACTGAAACTCGTACTGTGACCACGTATTCGGTTGGTAAATTATGTAAACAATGGTTACAACATTCGTCCTTAGACTCTGTTAAGAACCATTTATCCCTCCTATCAGGCACTATTGACTTATCTGACTTTATCTTGGGACCTCGTGGTCCCCGACCGAAGAGATTCATTTATGAAGCGTATAATGAGCTCTGGAAGCTGTCACAAATGGAAGCTGCTTCCCGTCTTAGGGAAATAGACCAAGCAAATTTGGAAAAGGTGCTTGCTGTTGTTGACAATAGTATAAATACCCTGTCTTCCCGCATTTACACATTAGACAATATTGTATCCTCTGTTGTTGATATTGTACAAGATGATGTCTCTATGTTGTATCATGGTCAGAATCAGTTGCGTTCAGTGATGCAGTTTGCTTGGACTTTGCAAACCCTTAAGTTGGGTAAAGTTCCTTGGAATTTGTTAAACACCACTGCCCTCTTTCTGCCTTTTAATTTGACTGACAAACAGCAGTTCATGTCCATGAAAGATGCATCTTACACTTTGTTACATATTGAAAAAGTGGATCCTTTACCATTCTCTGTAGCGGAACTAGATTCTGCGGTGTGGCTAGTTCATGGGGTTATAGCTTTACCTTTTTCCCTATTTGAATTCGGTTCGTGCATGAAACATTATCCCGTAGGCCGTTTCCAGCCTTAGGGTGGTGCTTTCCTGCATGAACTTTGGTCCTTGCCTTTCATGTATAAATGCCTTAGAGACGGCAAGGAGGTATTCCTCACGGCGGAGTCTTGTGATTCAACTTATTTGTAAACATATTAAATTGCACGGGGCTTGTAGCGTTTCAGTTCCAAATCTTGCATGTGTACTAAAGGGTATTCCTGCTCCTGCTATTTCTCCTACTTTTACTTTGCTTACCAATGGTAGCTATTTGCTTTTAAATAACGAAGACTGTTGTGGCCTACAGGCTGGCATTCCGTATATTGTTACGGTCTCGCACAGAGTTGTCTGCTGCAAGAATGTGCTTTTCCTCCCCCTCACGACATCGTTGATAGCTCTATTTGGCCTTCCATTCCTACCATGGAGGCAGATTTCAATAAGTTGAGCAGAATAAAGGCCCTATTATTGAATGAGGAGGTTATGCTCACATCCGCCCGGGAGACATTCATTCTCCAGGTGGCGAGCACCCACAGTGAAATACAGGCCCTTTTGAACACTGACCTCCCCCAGCATTTTGGGGAGTTAATTCATCGTATTTTTAACACATCAAACACTGAGGGTCTGGTGCACTTTTTTAAGGTTGTGGGGTCTGGCCTCGTGTCCACCTTTCAAACTATTTTCGGTGTGATACCGGCATTCATTCATTTTATTTTTTCTAGCGTCTTTGGTGGTTTCCCATTGATCCTCGCTTTGGCGGCCGGTGTTTTGCTGTTGGTCTGTTTTCTGCGCAATGGCTGCACTCCACTGGGCCCTTCTCGATCCCGAACGCCTCCAGCTGCTCCGTGAGCGACTTCTGGTTGGCTTCGATGTTCTGCCCTTGGCAACTATCAGTGTGTCCTACACCCTTTCCTTTCGCTTTGCGTATTTCACTTGCGTGCAACCTGTGATGTCTTGCATCCGCTGTCCATTTACATGGACCATGGATTATTGCCTCTCCAATTCGTCATTGTCGGTCCCGGATTTTGTTCGGTTGGTGGGTCCCTTAGAGGCCCATGAACGGGACTGTTCCGCTGCTGGCTTTATGATGCGTGCGGCTGCACTGGGGATTTTGGCACAATGGGATATCTGGGCGGCTGCTCAGAATCTCCTACAACAAAGTTATATTGAATATCACGCAAGCTGTCCCGCATTGCTTTTGGATGCTCCATACTCTGAAGAACATTCCTGCAGCTTTGACCTATTGGACTGGATGGCGTCTACGTTTTTGACGATTCCAATGATGTCCTTCTGGACGGTATAGCATTTTTCTGCTCTTTCACGTTTTTGGATTGATTGACTTGCCGTTAGTTGTTGGTGGACCGCCTCTATTCTGCTCAGGTATTTGGAACTCTGTCTTCATTTTCGTCGTGGCCGCTGGACTGACCAGGGGAGGGTGTCTTGTGGCTCATGGCCTCCTGGCAGGTCTGGCTACGTTACCACGCCTGGCTGCCATGATGACTCTTGCGCACGTTACTATTGGATGTTGGTCTGTCGCCCTCTGTTATTGCCAAGTTGTTTTACAATAGTCTGCATTTTCTGTTTCTCACCTTTCCTCCTATTCCCTTTGTGGGCTCAGTCTGAACAACAGTTACAAGGTCGAATAACAAATCCCTGGTTTCTACTGATTTGGCCCGTCCCTCGCACCTAGACATAACACTTGTACAGCTGCCATTGAGAAATTAGTGTGCTTTTAATAATGCGCTCGCTTGCTCTAAGAGAGCACTTGGAGACGACCTGTCCAGAGAGAAGAGCTGTGATTGTTTGCTGATGTAGTTTTGCATCAAGAGTCTGAGGTATGGGGGTTCGCTAGTCAAAGCCCAAAGGTCTTCTATTATTATAATAAACTGGCTTCCAGCACGGGGAGGGTGGTAATGTTAGTTAGACATATATCCACTGCTTTATGAGATGCTTTCCCCGTTCGTATTCTATGGAGTAGTAACTATGCTGATTATATTATTCTTATGTATTATGTTATTAGTACTGACACGTGTACTGTATCTAAGGGCACGTAAGTTGCAATAAATATTTTGAACTATAAAGTGTCTCTTCTTACGCATGTTGTGGACAGGTACGAATGTGACGAAAGAGTGTTCTTGCCTCTGCGAGTCCTGAGAGAGAGATACCGTGTTCTAGGTTGTCTAATCATTGGTACATTAGTGCTAATGGGACGCTAAGGCTAGTTGGGTTGGGGTTTTGGGTGCTAAGGTTTATGGTTGGCTCACCACTATATTCCGAGGTCCTATTATCCTGTGCATAGCTCTGTATGTGCAGAAACCTTATGACAGGATGTGTGCAAACATAAGATTTAGAAATATTGAGGACTGCAACATATTTTTCTAACATACTTATTTCCATAATATTTCTGTCTCACCTGAGCCCATTCCTGCAAAATGTCATATGATGTTATTTCAGAGGCCTTCAAAATTCCTTTGCTGTCACCAATATCTGGGTTTTTTATATGATCTTTGAACATGATGAGTATTACCGTCATTATTGTTGCTGGCAAACGGGTGCACAAGACTGCCACTGTCCAGAGCCACTTCCTGGCATGTCATGCAGAGGTCTCAGCCATTATGTGTGTCAGAGCTCACTAGTACTTGTACGCACACTCTATTGTGATCTTATCCAATCGTTGGTTGCAAAAGAGTAGGCTCTCAAGACCTTAAGGTGTAACCTGTCTTGTGGCTAAAGGAGCAGGCAGCTCTTCCTTGAAATTGTTGATCTTTAGTTGCTGTATCAACTGAACAGTGCAGTCCTGTTGCACCTGGAAATGAAGACAATGCAGTGCCTCTATTAGTTCCTTACAGGACTGTGGCAGCAGAGCATCAATCATCAGTGATGGTAATGGAGGCTTAATTTAATAATTCAATCAGGGTATGTCTTATTGCCAGCAAAGTCAATGGGAGTGCATGAATTCAAAAATGGTTAGGCATTCACCTTTCCACTGCACCCAATACTGGTGGGTGATAGGGACAGTGAAGCTTCTGCATCACCCCCAACCCTCTGCAGATGGAAAGCAATTGTAGAATCTGTTGTCTGAGTTGAAACAGTTCTTTAAAGAAATGTTTGGCAAGAGCTTATGTGTGTAATTCTCTGGCACAGCCTTTCAGTTCAGGAGGGGAACAAATTAGTTCTTAATAAATTATTCCTTCATGAAAGTAAAATCATTGGTAAACAAAATTCTATCTATCCCCTCCTCTCTCTGCACACATCTTCCTTGGAATCTATAGTGTACCTCATATGGTGCAACCTATCTATTTTTGCAGCATAGAAGTAATTCCTCCCTATAGTATTCAAATTGAGCCTGTGGAACACTAACACCCTGAAACTTACATTGTAGAAATGGTATATCCCTAACTATAGAGCAATTGCTTAATATGCAAATGCCTTGCACATGTATGGACAGTGTGTTAGTTGCACATTCCACTGGGAACATTTAGATGGCAATAACAAACCCTGCTGAAGGTCATAAATCGCTGTGTGTACTACATATATATATATTTATTTCGCATCAGGTAATGTTTAACATGATGATTTTTTAAACACCTAGGTGGTGGCAAAACAGAACAACAAGTTGGAAACTGAGAATTGATCAAATGCATTATTTTCTTGGCTTTGGACCACATTTGTAGTACATCAGGAGCCTTTAAAACTCAATGAGGTGGAGATGAAGCTTAAGCCACGTGCGACAAAAGTTATTTATGGGGAGAAAATAGAAATGACCACCAAACCCTCTTCTCTTAGGGTATGTCTAACAAAGGAAATAAATTCGAACGACTTATGAAAATCCACTGATAATTTATGCAACTATTTTCTTTACTGTTCCTGTACCCAAACTCATCTTTCAGGATGTGACCAATGCATATAATAATTTGTGTGATTAAATGTCATGTCTAAACAGCTACTTTATCACAAAACAGTGGCTCTGTTTCTTAGAACAAAGTAAATAACAAAAGTAGCAATTAGATAGCCTTGCTAAATCACGTAGACTAGAACCATCTTAAAAGGGAATCAGCATCATTATGAATTTAGTAAAATGCCCAGCCCCATTAAACATATATAATTATTTTAATCTGTTAACTTGGAAAAATTGGAAAAATAAAAAGACAAGAACAGTCTGAGATAGTTAAGGATTCACCCAAATGATTTTTTACAGACTTGGGGGCTCATTATGAGTAAGGCAGTCCATACAACTGCCATACTCGCGGTGGCGGTCTGACCACTGCCACACTGCGGGCCCACCCGCAGTTTTCAGAGTGTGGCATTCAGACCGCCACAGGACCACTGCGTCTGCGGGGATCCAGGCTTCTACGGCGGTCACGCAGCAGTCAGGAGCAGGAATATGCTGACAGTGCAGCTGCGGCACCACTGAGCACATTCTGAGTTCACTGTCCACCGCCCTTCTCAAGGTGGTGAGCCCACCAGGAAACGGGTGGCGGAGATGCAACTAAGGAGGCCCTAGCAGGGCCCCCTGTCGCTCCTGGGCCTAGGGCTGCATGCAAGGGGGGGATATGTTATGCCACCTTGGAAGTGAACCCAGTTCATGCACTGTGTGGCATGAAGTGCCACACCATGTAGGAATGTGCTACAGAGGCTCTCATGGCAGCTGTCTGCATGTTAGGCTCTCCTATGAGCCTATGAGACCACTGCCCATGAGACCGCCTCAGCACTGTCCGCCCTATCAGGATTACACTCGTAATCTGGCATGCAGGCGCACCACAGCTTGGGGGGTCTTCCAGCGGATGGCGTGCTGGTGGCGCCGCTGGAGGACCACCAAAGTCATAATAAGGCCCTCAGTCTACTGTGTAGTGTAACAACATTTTTAAAAATTCATTAGCCAGGTTCTGTTTCACCTGCTACATTTTAGGATGTCATCACTTTTGAAACTAAAATGAGCACGTTTAGACTGATTTTTCAGCCTCCAATGGGCCAAAACACTTGATTTGGGGTACAGGTAAAAGTGAATGAAAATGGCCCATTTGCTCACTTTGAGGCCTTAAAAAGTGTTTATTCACTACAGGAAGTAATATAAACAACATTTGTTGTCAGATTTGCGCCCTTAGTGGAAATTTTCAGATGTTCAGTTCAGGTGGTACATGTTTGTGTGTTCATGCTGTCAAATACTGCAGTATTCAGACTCACAGCCAGAGTCTCTTGTCATTAGCCTTGTGTCCCGCGCACAGAACTCCTTCTTTTCAACACTGCTGCAACCCTTTCCTCATGCAATTAACATTCACTCCATTCGTTTTGCAATTAAGATCCACCATTCTTTCACATACTTCAATCAGAAATCCTAAATATCACCTGCCTTACTATCATTCTCTTATAAATACAATCCTGTTGGTCTTACAAGACAATCACTGTGAAATATATCCTGCAGAAATGTACCATTTGTGCCAATTCCTAAAACCACTTAATGTGTCATACATCTGTATGAACAGTAGAAAGTAAAATAAAACGTTTTGAAGTCTTTGCTTTATACCATAGTGAACTAACCAAATATAGCATAATAAAAGTTACAAATTTCCAATCAAAATGATAGAGATCTTTCATTCCTTATATCATTAGGGAATCCCATCACCGAAAATCAGTCATTAAACAAATGGTAACTCCAAATGTTAGAAGAAAGCAATGTGATATGTGTATATTGCAACTATGATTGGAACACATGTTTGCATCTTATTAATGTTCTTCTGTACCTCTCTTGCTCAGTGAAAATATCTTACCAATCTATCGCCCTCCTTTTCAATAGCTTTGTTCCCTCTCATGTACCTCCTCCTTGCATTTACTGACTGTGCCACACATTGAATAGTTGTAGGGAGTCTGGAGGGACTGGGGCATTACTAGCATCGGATGCCACTACCCCTTTTCTACAAGCATAATATTGTGAAACTCAGATGTTCTTTCAAGAAAGATATTGTCAGGGCAGGGGGCACCAGTCTTGGCTCTTTCCCCATAGTCTGTAGTTGTCGTGTGGTTAGATTCTGGCATACAGCTAGAATAGAAAACAGGTGGGGTTGGGGGAACTCACACTTAGAACCGTATTATTAGCAGTAGGTGAATTATTGATTAACTGTAGTACTACATTTGCATATATTGAAGTAGAAACAACTATTTTATTTATTTAATTTTCAAAAAATGTATAGTTATTAAACCTTGTGCCGAGGATCATAAATGCCACACATCATTACATTTACTCCTTCCCCATGCATTGAAGTTCGACGTGAGAAAAAGAAAATAGTGCAAGCACCGCAAAAGCAGCTGAAGCTTGAAACACATTCCAATAATTCTCTTTATAGAAATGTTAACATGAATGCAAACACATTATGCAAACCCTAAATGTCCTAACGTCTTCAAAATGGAAAATATCTCTCTTCTACATTGAGAATGGAGGCAAGGAAAGCACTTCAAGCATGTGACTTGACTTTTTTTCATCTTTCAAATCTGATACTTACGAACCAGGAGGTATTAATTCTTGTATTTGTAAATTAAGTACTTGGCCATTAAGGTTTTGAATAGCTTTCCTAAACATTCATATTTGAGCTACCGCCTGTTGAAGATGACACAGTAGTTTTGATGAATTCTATGTGTACAAATGATTTGCAGAAAAATGAAACACATAAGAAAAAAAGTGATACTTATCAGGCCTGTTCTGGTCTCTAAGTCTACCTTCTAACACCACACCTGAGACTCTAATGTAGTGGTCATAGAGACCATAGAGAAGAGAATAGTCTGCGACTGCACAGTCACTTGCGAGGAACAATAATTCAGCTAACTGGTCTTGGGAACCCACAGATGTGGGCCATTGCTAAATTTAAAATGGTAAATCAGTTAATTTATCTAACCGTTCTGCACATTCCTTTGTGGCTTTATTGGCAAGTATTTTTATGGGAAGAGGTTTTACAATCTCTTTCTGGTCCATTTTATTTTGGCGAGCCTCTTTTAACTCCTGAATAAATTATACTGATGCGTAAGCCACTCTCAAACTTTAGTAGCCATATCTAAAATGGGAAAATTAAGTGCAGTAGCAGTCATGGTGGATAGGAAATAAGGATCATCTTATTTCTGAGGCCAGACAAGACTGTGTGTCACAAAGGAGGAAACGTCTACACCTTCTTGGGAGTACTGATGAATAATATTGTAGAGAGCTTGATGAGCATTTATCGTCACTATAAGCAGCCAAAATATGTTGTACAATGTATCCTTATATACTATAAAAAGGAAATCAGAAGTTGCAATCTCTTTAAGCACTAATTTAGAAAACACATTTGCTAGATTTAGCAGCCTAGCATAGGGTAGTGGTCTCTTTGGTGCCACCAAATCACCTCCTTTCTTTTCTTCTGAATTCTATGCACATGAAAGAAGAACAGATCGGTGTAGCAGTATCCTCATTTTGCCACATTTCTTTACAGCTTTGAAATTCTCTATTCATCATATGAACAGTGTGCAATATCTTAAGAAAATAAGCGAATATTTCGGCCAGCAGCTAACTCGCCCAGCAGCTTAAACATTCGCTTAAACTCGTATCAAGTTGCTAGACAGTCCTCTGAACTATTTCCCGGGGCTCATTCCCGACAGTCAAGATGACTGGACAAAAGAGAGAGAGAGATAGAAAGTACACAAAATAAAGGTACAAAGACAAAGAGACACTGTGCCGTGTTAATAATGAAATACAACACAACACCTAAGTCAAATGAAAACAGTATGGCATTGCCTAAAAATGATACGTACTTCTAGTCCACCAGAAAACACATTACTTTTTTCACAAGTAGGAAGTATATATGTAAAGAGGAGGTGCTACAGGTGTCCTGTCTTTGAAAAGACCTGCAGTGTTGCCGCCGAAAAGAAAAAGTAGGTGCTAAAGCTGTGTGCTCTTAAAGAGGGACCCACATCCTTGCCATCCAAAAATGAGGCAAGACAACAGAAAACAGGTTGGAAAGAAGGTGTGTGGAGTTAGTGACATGGCCAGCCCTTTGTGCTATTGCTGAACATGCCCTTAAAAACATTCACGAATTACTCTGATACATCAGCAACCAACACATAGAATGGTGGACCTCCTTTCAACTCACTCTTACATACGCATATATTCTAAAACTGTCCCTAGGCTGGTCTTTTCCTACCCGATCATCACTCCACTTGTTTTATAAATGTATAAAATCAATCCATACAATAGTCACAAATCAATAACTGTATAACAGTTAATCCTTATTTTACTGTGTATTGTGTGTACGTACAACCACATTCCTTTGTTGGACAATCTGATGTCTTAAACTCCTTGGGGTATATTCACAAGAATGTGTCATAACTACCGCAAGAGTAGCGTAACGCAACTTTCAATAACGCAGCCCATCACGGGAAAATAACCCTGTGTCAACGTGGAATTCACAACAAGGCGGTACCATGCGATAGCCTGCCGAAACCGCGGACAAAGTCCGCGATACAACCACCACGATGGAGATAAAAACACAAACCACAACACCAAAAAACACGCGATGGGACAAAGCGCGATGAGGAAACCAACGACAAGCAGCGCCAGGCCTGCAACACACACCTGGCAGGCGTCAGAAACCTCCATAAAAGCAGGAAAAAAAACCCACACACAAACTGACCAACCCACAAGTACCATGGAGGCAGCCGGAGCAGGCGCAGGGGACGAGCGCAACCCCACAAGCACCCCGGACGACCAGCCTGGGACCTCGGGATAGGGAAGTGCAAGGACAAGAAGACCAGGAAGACCAAGTTCAGTCCGCAGGCGAACCGGATAATAGTCACGGAGGTGATGGAACACCATCAACAACTCTTCGTCACCTCCAACGTGTCATTGGGCACCAAAAATGGAATATGGCGGGACATCGTCGACAAGGTGAATGC
Organism: Calotriton arnoldi; assembly: GCA_963921515.1. NCBI lineage: Eukaryota > Metazoa > Chordata > Amphibia > Caudata > Salamandridae > Calotriton > Calotriton arnoldi. Next base: position 1,616,376 of record CAWUFW010002306.1, on the reverse strand, counting down.
CGTCGGAGAGCACAAGCGGACAATGGACGAGGTCAAAAGGCGATGGAATGACATCAAGCGGAAGACCAAGGATAAACTCTCCGCCAACCTGAAGGCAGCAACGCAGACTGGAGGTGGGGGCCCAGCGCCACAGCTGGAGCTGGATGACATGGAGGAGCTGGTGTCAACAGTCATCAGTGTGGAGACTGTGGCCGGAGTCGGGGGACCGGACACTGCTCGACAGGACACAACACAACCGCAACAGGGTGAGTGACCACCAGGTACTGGGGGACGGGGGAGATGGCCACAATGGCACACATGCACAAGCAAGCAGGGCACAGTGCACACCCACAATCACTCTGGGTCCTCGCCCAGACCCACAGACTGTCACAATGTACAATGCCATGCTCTCTGAATGTCAACTTGTACCATGCGGCTACATACATGCGGACACATTGTAATACACCATCTCCCCTTCACATCACAGGGGCATCTTCAACACCTCCTGCAGAGCAGTCACAGCCACTCTTCACTGATGACGAGGAGGAGGACAACACCAGCATCGACATCCAAACCATCCAAGACCTCATTGACCACCTCCGCAACTCACCTCCAGGATCAGGGCAGCCCAGCTACATCCATGAGACCCCACCCACCACCCAAACCACCCAGCAGGAGGCACCCACAGCACCGGCACCCTCCCAAGACCCCCCGGAACAACAAATGGCCTTCTGACGCTGTGTGCTGGAGGGCCAGAGGGAGACGGCCGAGCAGGTCCGGGTGGGGTTCGAGCTCATGGCAAACAAACTGGATGCCTTCCTTGGGTGTCTATGTCCGCCCCATAGTCTCCAGCGAGCCCTGGCTGACATCTCTGGAGTCATGACGCGGAGGGAAGAATACCTGTCTGCTCTCAGTGGCCCCAGCGATGGCACACATGCGGAGGCTCATGGAGGACATGGTGCGGATGGAGGCGGAAAGGATGGCAGCCTCCGCTGCACATCAGCGAAATGTAGCTGGGATCTACCGTGCCCTGCATGTCCTCGTCATGGCATTGCTGCCACAAGGCGTGGCGATGATGAATGCTGCTGCCCCCACACCATCCACATCTCCACCCCCTGGTGTGTCAGTGCCTCCCAGTGCGGCAGGCGTATCCACTCCGGCACCTGATGTGTCACTGCCACACAGTGCGGCCGACAATCCTCCTCCGGCCCCTGATGAGTCAGTGGCACACAGTGCTGCAGCCGGCACTGCAACACCTACAGGTGGGGCAGGGCACACACCCGGGGACGAGGACGTGGATGGGACTGTGGTCAGGAGGACCAGGCACTAGCATCCATTACCGCCACCTTGCCTGTTCGTGCTTGGTGCCGCACATGGCCTCAAGACCTACCACTGACCCCTGATACACTCCGAGGCACTCACCTTGGACAGCGACATGGACTGCCACATGCTGTTTGACGACCAATGACTCGGCGGACAGACTGCGGACTGTACCCTTCCTCTTCCGCAGTACAGGTCATCCCGGGATGGACACTGGCTGGCCCTCCATGGGCCCATATTGTGTGGTGTGCTCTGCATTGCCCTGTACCGCTCCAGCTGCATGACTGCACTGGATGTGCAAATAAACATCCAGTGACTCACTGCTGTGTGATGTCTTACGTCATTCCTGTGTGGATGTGTGGATGAATGTGGGGACAGGGCCTTCCCTTGCGTCAATGATGTTCATCCTCTGGGATGCCAGTAAGGGGGTGCGACATTGCATCTTGTGTAGCAGGTTCCGTGAACACTGCAGCAGGGACACACGCATCAGTCACTTCCTTGTCCGGACATGGACTGGACCACGCCCAGAGCCCACGAGTCATTGTTGCAGGCCCTGCGCTGGTCCGGCGTACAGCAGGCCAGACCACTCCGCTAACGCCCCGAGGGGGGGGCCCTCATTGCTACCCGTCGCAGCCGTACTCGCTGGTGGTGTGCAGTTCACTGTTCTAGTTGTCAGCATGTCACAGCCACTCCCTGAGGGCAGGTTTTCACACACACCACACCCATCCGGCACAGGCGTCACAGGCCATGTGACTCCGCCAACATAAGGGTTCAACAACGTCACATTTCCCTCTTCCGGTGGTGACTGTATGACGGACGCCCCACAGTTCGCACTCATATAGGGCCCATGAGTTGCTGCGCACAGGGTTAGTGGCATCCGATACCTGGAGTACGGCACGGGCCTACCACCACATGGCGCAGACTGGGGTTGCACAAGGTTAGTGGCATCCGAGGCCTGGAGTACGGCACGGGCCTACCACCACATGGCGCAGACTGGGGTTGCACAGGGTTAGTGGCATCCGAGGCCTTGCGGACGGCACAGGCACCCCGCCACGGGACGGTGACTTTGGGTGCACTGAGTCAGTGGCACTTTGAGCTGCTGAGCGGGTGTGCAGCCTGCGATGATGCCCCGTCCCGGCGGTCCGGACAGCTCAGGTTTTGTGTGCCCTGCTGGACCGCAGTGTAGGCCAGAGCCAGCGGGCCGCGCGGGCCTAGCGCCCGTGGCGTAGCTTCCAGGATGCCAGAGTTGGTGGTACCCATTGGGCTGAGCAGGTGTGCAGCCTTCGATGATGCCGGGTGCACTGGTATGTCCTCTGCCATGGAGTAATCAAGACCCAGCACCAAACGTGAGACCTGGTGGCCTGCAGAGCGGGGCTGCATGATGTGGAGGGTGCCATGTCTGCGGGCCCCGGGCTTGTGGCTTGCAGCGGCATGTGGTGGGACCTCCTGTCTATGCGCCGGTGGCGGAAGGTGAGCATTGAGGCCTGGGTGTGCATGGGCGGGCATGCGCCGATGGGCGGTGGGAGGGGATGGAGTGCCTCTGCCTGGGTGTGCATGGGCGGGCAGGCGATGTTGTCTTGTGCAAGTGTGTGTACTGTGCCAGTCATGTATCTGGGCTCTGTTTCAGCTGACGGCTCTGAATGAGATGTGTGACCTGGTGAACTGCCCTACATACCGGCACGTGGTTGGAGACACACCGGTGGCAGCAGGTGAGCAGTGTGGCCTGGGTGCGCAGGGGCGGCACTCTCTCTCTCTCTCTCCCTCTCTTCCTCTCTCTCTCTCCCTCTCTCTTCCTCTCTCTCCCCTCTTCTCTCTCTCTCTCTCCCCCTCTCTTCCTCTCTCTCTCCTCTTCTCTCTCTCTCTCTCCCTCTCTTCCTCTCTCTCTCTCTCTCTCCCTCTATTCCTCTCTCTCGCCCTCTCTTCCTCTCTCTCTCTCCCTCTCTCTTCCTCTCTCTCTCTCTCCTCTTCTCTCTCTCTCTCTCTCTCTCCCTCTCTTCCTCTCTCTCTCCTTCACTCTCTCTCTGTCCTCCGATGTGCGCAGGACACACTTTCTCATCATGTTTTTTGTCTTACAGGCTGTGACCTACGTATTGTCCGGAGGGGAGCGGCCATGTGTCTTCATTTCATTTCGTTGTTCATTTTAATAAAGTTTCATTTGTTGCTTCGAAAGTGAATGTGTGCTGGTCACTTCTGTGATGACACATCCATGTCACCAGTTGTGATTGTGCGGCATCAGGCGGAATATTTTGTACATGTTTAGGTGTGGCTGATGTGGCATGTCTTTGGTCGGGGGGTGCCAGGGAGGGGTGGTCCTGGGGTGGTGGCGGTGGGTGTTGTGGCCCTCTTGGGTGTCCGGGCCGCATGATGTGTGGCTCCATGGCATCTGTTGCCCTTCGGATTTGGCCCTGGGCTGTGCTCCCTTTTGTGGTGCTGGCTGCCGTCCAACTTTACACCAGGTCAGAGCTGGTGTAGATTTCCTGGTGCTAACGCGCCTTATCGCCTGTTTTGTGTTTTCATCGCGGATGTGGCTGGTCGTTGTGAATGTTGAGGTGTGCTGTTGTCTCGGCTTTGGTCACGGGAACGCCTACTCTGCATCTCATTAGCGATATTTGCGAGGGTCCTCTGTGGCGTTGTTTTTTGCGGCTGCTATCGCGGGTAAACTGGTGCTGTGGGCTGTTAACACCGGCTTGTGAATGGGGGGGTAAATTTATCAAGACTTTGGCTCCGATAAAGTGCCGTTAATTCGGCGATAGCTCCTTGTGAATATGCCCTCTAGTATACCTAAACCTTATCTGTCCCCAATTTAAACCATATTTACACCTTCGTATCCCTAACACAAACCCCTTGGGACACTGCTTACAAAACACATTTTTTCTTAACCTGGGTACCATGCGAGCTCTAGTCAGTTCAGTGTCATTGGAGCCTTTTGCCCTGCTCTGTTTCAGAGGAGCACTTTCTGCCCTGCGCTACTCACATGACATGTTTCTACATCATAATCATAAAATCCTACTTTTCCATCAAAGCATATTACTGTTTTACATGATGGAGCAAGGCTTCAAAAATGAAACTTGCTTGTACGCAATCTTCCTCATAGTATTAATTTATTAAACTTGTATTGTCAAAACTAATCTTTGCATTCACAAACACAAGAGGGACAGAAGCTTGCCTATGTGTTTTACTAATGAATAACGCTTGTCTATAAACTAAAATGGCCGCTAAATGTTTTCACATGCTTCAGCTTGCTCTAATGTCATTATTAAATTGTCGTTTTTCTTAATGCTACTAATGCAGGATAGTATTATAATTAATTGGGAATAGAGTAGGGAAAGTGGGCATACAGTGAAACTTTTTATTTGTGATTTTAATATTTTCTTCTTACACTTTTAGTAATTCGTAAACTTGGGCCTGGGTTGATGACTTGAAACTCGAGAGACAGATGATTCTGCGCATGTGTCCTGTGTGCCTGCCAAGTGAAGTCAACTTGGACGTCTCCCAAGGCCATGACCTATTGGCCGAAGATGATGTACTCAATGTTTCCGGCGGACAAATTGTTACTTTTCTCCTGTAAAATGTATAACATTTGTCGTGAGACGGGTAGGAAATAAAGCGAATGTATTAATTTGAAGGGGCGGGAACGTAAAGACAATAGGCTTTACAATTTAGGCCAAAACGATATGGTACGAGAATCCACCCCCTGTCCCTGTCCAATCAGAAGTAGTGGTCCCATATTTTAGCAACATTAAGGGGAGGTACATGGGCGTAGAAGGGTATAACAGATATAGAATTAGCTAATTAGCTAGAGCTGACTCTCAGAACACGCAGAAGAGCTCCAGACTGCCATGCTGATCGGTTGCTGACTGAATCCCTGTCCAGAAGAGGTCCTGAGGAGGGGGCGGCGGAGTCCATTAGAAGGAAGGCACGGGAGAATCGAGAGAAGTCGAGTATCAGAGAGGGGAACGGCGCAGGCGTCGTTGTAGAGAGGTCACCGGTCCTGTCCTGATCCTGGAAGAAGTCTTTGCTCTTCATCCTTCCTGGGTCCTATCTTTTCCAACTCCTTGGTTAAGGGGCTTGATTCTCGCATTTAGGTAACTATACTGCAACCTTTAGTTGCGCTGCTGTCTCTATCTTCTCCTCTTCCTTAAACACCGTCATTTATTAGCAAAATCATTTCTATGCTTTTTCTTGGGTATTTCAATCAAGTACCGTGTTTTCTGTATTTTACTCTGCTAAAACTTTAGATAAACATTTTAAAACTTCCTGACTCAGTGGTTATTTCAGGATTATGTACTATAATGAATGTCACTCATTTTAAACTTCCCAATTAGCAAAGGATCCATTGGTAAGTTATTACTCTTCAATCAGAAAGTAATTGGTAGCAGGGACTTTGATAAAAGAGTACATCTGACACCCAGCGTAAGTATTAGTGTAGTGTGAATGTATGGGCCCAAGTGAGTATATGGTGTATGAATGTTGTTGGCTAATATGGCGCTGTATCAGTTTTCTGGTAAGCAGAGGACGGTTTTTGTTACTCTTTGTTAATTGGGTAATGAGAATTTTATTTGTATTTTTATGAACTAACATCCGCTTAAAATTTAGAGTTTGTTACATGTTGTCCAGAATACCCCGGGGTAGGGAAAAAGAATAGTGGGTGGCAAGTGGAAGCCATACTGCAGTGAGGTTATCTGTCAGGCAGAATTAGTACTGAGAAGTTAAGCAGGACTTTCAGTACTCGTTAGGGACTCTATGCGTGTGAGTAATAGCAAAAAGGGTACGCTGATAAAAATTTCATGTTATATCACCTAGTAAGGGTAACATTGGAGAAGTAACAGGTACTTCTGGAGCTTGTGTGAAGAGTAGACGGAAGTGTTTTACTCGTAGTATATGTTTTAGTAAACGGAAAGGTTTTACTAAAGTGTGGAAGAAACTATCCTTTTCAAAATTAGTGGAAACTGGCACGATAGCGAATGTTTTATGTTGTTACTGAAATTTAATTAAGATTTATAGAGAAAATAAGTTTGCGTAAATTTTTGTAAAGGGAGGGTCAGTTGCCGGAGAGGGAGCTGACGTCACAAAACACCGCGCTGTGGTAGGTTGAAACAGCGGGTGTGGAGAGACACTTGTAAGGAGGGGTTAGTAGTCAGGAATAGTACTGACGTCACAGGTGCCGCGCTGGGATTGGTTAAACCAGCGAGGACAGAAAAGAGCAGATTGTAAAGGAGGGGTTGACAGAGAAACGTCACCAAAAGGCCGCGCAAGGATTGGTTCGGAAATAAAAGGTAGCAGACATTTGATTGGTCGAAATTATAGAAGCAAAATTCTTAGTGGATAAGGATTACATGTTAAAACGCGATCCGACTTTAACAGGAACTCGTCCGGATAGGAGATTCCTAGGTTTTGCAGAATATAATTTTGTACACAGAAGATTAGATAGAATGTACGGAGAAAGGAGAAAAATGTCCTTTCTGCAAAAGATTAAGAACTATTTTAAAAAGGATAAACCACTCAAAACTAGAGAAGGAATTATTATTCCACCAGCTAAAACGCCAGCATCATTTATGATGATGGAGAGAGGTTATCATACTTGTGTATGGATGGAGAATTGGATAGAATACACCAAAAATGATGGAATATTAGCATTTCCCCAGAATGGCAAGTTCAATGGGCGAATTCTTCAAAACTTGAGATTGAGGATGAATGACTTAGAACCCAGACCTAGATTAACTCAGTACGAAGCACTAGAGGAATGGGAAACCGAGGCATTTGAGCGGGACCGATCTAGAAGTAATAGGAGTTACCCAGGATTTTACCCCAGATATTTACGTGAGTCTAGAGAGGGTCAGATGAAACAATGGAGAAGGGCAATGATTACAGAAGGACTGTATCCATTAGTCACAAAAGGAGAGAAATCAGGAGGCAAATGTACAGAAAAGACAAAACATTTAATGAAAAATGAGGAATCTGAAGACGAATTTATGGAGGAAATGTTAAGAAATCCCCCACCATATCAGGAAGGGACAAGTGGATGCACCCCAAGTGCACCACCAAAAACTCCATTAGTGCCACAGGTAATGCATGAATTTACCCCGAATAGAATACTACATGATAAAGAAAAAGAAGCCCTAGAAAAAACCAGAGCAGACTTAATACAGAAAATAACTCAGATAAAAGTACATCCTGATTCGTTGACTATTCCTGTAACAATTGGTCCAGTAGTTCCATTATATGGTACTCAAGGAAACTGCCCTCCATTGATACCTGTACCGACTCCTATGAATACTCCTGTGAGTAACCCCAGACCTGAAGCTCCAGTTATAATTGAGGATCAATTTAGTGACTGTGAATCCACAATATCACTCATGGACTTGCCTATTCGAGGTTCTGTAAATAGTACTCCAAGAAAAGATGTACCTGGAGGTTCAAAAGATGTAAGTTTAGTAACTTCATCAGGAGCAAAAAGTGCTACTATAGTAACACCTGAAGATCTAGAAAGATGGGTGCAAGGGTCAGTTAAACAGTGCACACCTCCAAAAGTACTGGATATCCATAAATTAAAAGTTGAATTAGAAGAAATAATAGCAGGAAATGTAGGAGTAGAACGCTTGAATACCTATGATGAAGAAGAATTATTGTTCCTGTGCAGGAGTATCACCAGAAATGTAAAGATATTTCATGAAAAATTGTCCAATTTAGCATTACAGATGGGAATAGAAATAGGGAGATCAAAAGTACTACAGAAACCCTATAGAGCAGAATTTTCAGATAAATATTTAGAAAATATGAATGCCTCTGGAAGAAGATTACAAATAAGAGAATTAATGACAGAAGATGAGGCAGAAATTCATCATGAAATAGCTGATAACGACACTAGTTTAAATGTTTTCACAAAATTATTGTTTCAGTATGTAGACACAATGGAAGTTAGTAATTGTTATGTCTGTATGAAGTTACCTGAATCAGTAGCGGAAGGATTAACATGCCATCATTTACCACTGACATATGGCATCTCATGTAGTGTATTAACAAGTTTATTTTATAGAACAGGTAGGCTACAGTATTATTATTCAAACTTAGATGTGATATTTTCTGAGGTTCCGATTCGCAAGAGTATGAACCCAGTGCTTAGTAGTCAAGACGCACAGTTTATGGGAGAGTTTTTCTTAACAATGAAATCGATAGACATAACACATGCACATAGACACAATCTAACATGTTCTTTACTAGAAGAAGAAAAGATATTTTTGAATTTAGTAGAAGATAGAAGACATGATTTTCAAAAGAAAGCTTCAGAGCATAAGGCTCAGTTGCCACCTTGGGCGGAGAAGGAAGGGAGTTATACACCTGGTAAAGCTCAAGCTGCAATGGCTCTGGATTTTGTAAAGAAAGGGAAAATTTGTCTACATAGGTTAAAGACTGATTATAACAATGTTTTCATCGGTACCAGTGAATGTGAACACAATTTTTTAATTCTTGGAGGTTGGGGACTCAAAGGAGGAACAGATTCAGTTTTTCCTGGAATCTATTATGTATGTGGGAATAAGGCTTACTTTAGGCTTCCTGCACGGTGGTATGGAAGTTGTTATTTTGGAATAGTTTTTCCAAAGATATACCACGTAAAAAGAAACACTGGAAGCAATGAAAACAATAATGAATTAATACGTAGTAAAAGAGCTAGTTTTTCAGAAATTGTAGGTGATATATTTGGTGCATTGATACCTTCAGTGGGAATAATTCTGAACTCAAGGAAAATATGTAAATTGTCTACAGTGGTTGATCGTTTATCAACGGATACTGCTGGAGGTTTTCTAATGATTAATACGGAGATGGTTGCGATTAGATCTATGGTGATGCAAAATCGACTTGCTCTTGACATTCTATTGGCAAAAGAGGGAGGAGTCTGTAAATTATTGAAGACGAAACATTGTTGCACTTATATACCTGATAAGAGTGCAGAAATTGGAACGTATATTCAGAACATAACTAAACTTGAGAAAGAACTTAAACCACTGGAAGTTGATAGTGTATGGGAAAGAATGACAAATAGTATTGCGTCAATTTGAACCTGGTTTGCTAATATAGGGAAAGGACTTATAGGTCAAATATTAGTACCCTTAGCAGGGATAGCAATAATTTTGGCAATAACAATATGGTGCAAATGCTGTAGAAAGAATGGAACATATAAAGTGACAGGAAAAGGAAAGAAGAGAAAACTAGATGAAATAGAACTTGAAGAATGGAGAAGTGAATTATACAAAAAGTTGAAAGGGGATGTGAAAAACAGAAAATGTAAAAATGAGAATGAAACGAATTGCTAGAAGTTGGCATCTGATTGAGGGTAGTGTTTTTGATGGCTCAGAAACGCCATCAGAGAGGGGATTGATGGAGCAAGGCTTCAAAAATGAAACTTGCTTGTACGCAATCTTCCTCATAGTATTAATTTATTAAACTTGTATTGTCAAAACTAATCTTTGCATTCACAAACACAAGAGGGACAGAAGCTTGCCTATGTGTTTTACTAATGAATAACGCTTGTCTATAAACTAAAATGGCCGCTAAATGTTTTCACATGCTTCAGCTTGCTCTAATGTCATTATTAAATTGTCGTTTTTCTTAATGCTACTAATGCAGGATAGTATTATAATTAATTGGGAATAGAGTAGGGAAAGTGGGCACACAGTGAAACTTTTTATTTGTGATTTTAATATTTTCTTCTTACACTTTTAGTAATTCGTAAACTTGGGCCTGGGTTGATGACTTGAAACTCGAGAGACAGATGATTCTGCGCATGTGTCCTGTGTGCCTGCCAAGTGAAGTCAACTTGGACGTCTCCCAAGGCCACGACCAATTGGCCGAAGATGATGTACTCAATGTTTCCGGCGGACAAATTGTTACTTTTCTCCTGTAAAATGTATAACATTTGTCGTGAGACGGGTGGGAAATAAAGCGAATGTATTAATTTGAAGGGGCGGGAACGTAAAGACAATAGGCTTTACAATTTAGGCCAAAACGATATGGTACGAGAATCCACCCCCTGTCCCTGTCCAATCAGAAGTAGTGGTCCCATATTTTAGCAACATTAAGGGGAGGTACATGGGCGTAGAAGGGTATAACAGATATAGAATTAGCTAATTAGCTAGAGCTGACTCTCAGAACACGCAGAAGTGCTCCAGACTGCCATGCTGATCGGTTGCTGACTGAATCCCTGTCCAGAAGAGGTCCTGAGGAGGGGCGGCGGAGTCCATTAGAAGGAAGGCACGGGAGAATCGAGAGAAGTCGAGTATCAGAGAGGGAACGGCGTAGGCGTCGTTGTAGAGAGGTCACCGGTCCTGTCCTGATCCTGGAAGAAGTCTTTGCTCTTCATCCTTCCTGGGTCCTATCTTTTCCAACTCCTTGATTAAGGGGCTTGATTCTCGCATTTAGGTAACTATACTGCAACCTTTAGTTGCGCTGCTGTCTCTATCTTCTCCTCTTCCTTAAACACCGTCATTTATTAGCAAAATCATTTCTATGCTTTTTCTTGGGTATTTCAATCAAGTACCGTGTTTTCTGTATTTTACTCTGCTAAAACTTTAGATAAACATTTTAAAACTTCCTGACTCAGTGGTTATTTCAGGATTATGTACTATAATGAATGTCACTCATTTTAAACTTCCCAATTAGCAAAGGATCCATTGGTAAGTTATTACTCTTCAATCAGAAGGTAATTGGTAGCAGGGACTTTGATAAAAGAGTACATCTGACACCCAGCGTAAGTATTAGTGTAGTGTGAATGTATGGGCCCAAGCGAGTATATGGTGTATGAATGTTGTTGGCTAATATCGCGCTGGATCATACACCCCCTCATGTGATCTCATAACTTATCTACAACTAGATGCCCTTCTACGTGCTAAAGTCTGTACCCCCTCTTGTCACCACATAAACATATATATTCAACCTGGTGCCCTGTTTAATGCGACATGCCTGCATTCCTCTATGTGGTGACAAACTATATACAGTAGGCAACCTAAAAATAGGAGCAATTAGACAATAGCAAATATGTAGTCACCTTACATACATACATCGGCATCCTATTTCAGGAACATGTAAAACAGTAACAGAGGCTTTCTGTGATCACATTACCACTTCAATAAATTACTCCACTGCAACATTTACACAGAGCAAAATAGGAACTGAAAAGAAAAGATCCTTTTGTATAGTAACAGTTAGATTCAAACTGCCATTTTAAAGAGCGGGAAACAATGAAAGCATGAGGCAGTGAGAAACTAGCCTGTGGTGAGGCGGAGAGCAGGCAGAAATCTTTGCAACGAGGAAACCATTTCCTTTAGTGTGATGCCGAAGATAGCCACCAGCCGTACACTCTCACCGATGCAAAGCCTTGTTCGACTGCTAGGTTTCTCTGGCACAGCATGAGTCAAGTCTGCATCTTTCACCAAATATGTGGAAATCTACAATCAATAAAGACATGAGGCGGTTAGATATCTAACATATCTTATTATTCGTCAGCTGCGAGGAGCCAGGTGACAGAGTGGACCGAACTCGAAATACAGAAGTTGTATTGAGTTTTACTAGATTATAGAGGTGTTACAGAGATGTGGCACCTATAATCCGCAGCCAATGAGAGCCAGCTGCTCGGCGAAACAGTAGGGGTTTGCCAGTCATTTATCCAATCAGTAATCAGAATAAGGTACTTAGCTATACATGGACAGTAACTTCTGAAATAAGCAAAAGAAGCATAGCAACAGTTTGTTACGTACACTTGTGACTTGGTCATTTCTCAAGGCCTTGCAGTTACAGCAAAAGTACGTACAGTTCAAGTTCACTTAAAGGCCAAAGGCCTGTGCACCTTCTGCAGGCTTGTTCCTATTGTGTGTCCCAAAATGGAACCTGAAATAACATGGATTCCACAGCTGCATGCAAAGCATCCTAGTTTTGTTAGGCCATTGTATTTGAGTCCCACATGATACAATTCATAGTCTGGGACTCACAATCCACCATCTCTGGTTATATGTTGCATTGTACAGAGGAAATCCTGTTGCCAGCCGCCATCCCAGATTAGATGTTGAACCAATGTATCCTAGGTCCCTGAAGCAGGACTGGGGCATCCAAATCGGAAGATTCACAAATAAATAGAGTACTCTTGGTAGCATAATGATCTTCGTGAGCGCTATTCTTGCCATGATAAGTATCTACAGCATGCGCCAAAATACTACGCTGACTTTCAATGTGTGCAGTACCCTATGGAAATTGCCTTCACCTGCTATCCTTTTTGTGGTGGTAATCTCTAACTCTCAGGTATTAATGCATTTGGGGCTCCTATTTTGTACCTCTATCACTGACTCCCCTTGGGATGTCACAGTATTCCCCATCCACTGAGTCTTCTCCCAGTTGGGGCAGAGGTCAGACACGTTGCCCAATAGCCATAACACCTGGATGGTGTAAGACATCTCAACTCTCGCATTCCAGAGAAAGAAAAGCGAAACATTTGCATACCAGGAAATGTTATTTTGCCTATTGTGCAGTGGAATGCCCTTCCCCTGGACCTCGTTCCTGATAATACTCGAGAAGGGTTCAATGCCCATCACAAACAACATGGGAGACAGCGGTCATCCCTGTCTCATGCCTGTCTTTTTTCAAATCCCTAATATGTTCTGCCCCACCTTAACTCTGGCCCGAGCCCGTCTTACAAGAGCCTTATTCATTTGTCCTACTCTGGGCCCAGATTCATGCGGCACATTACCACATGCATGTATCGTCCGTGGTATCTCATTTTGCAACCGGAAAAGTCACCTGATTTTCAAGGAGGTATTCTGCTGTGGCATAAATCCATTTTGATCAGCGTGAATCAGCTGCTGCAAGTGGGGTTATAGGCAGTTGGTTAATAGTTTGCTAAGTATTTTGTAGTCGAGATTGAGCATCAACAAAAAATGGTAGGAAGAGGTGTGCTCCGGGTCTTTGTGAGGTTTGGGGACGTACTTTAATAGTGCCTCTCTTCTTGTAGGAGGCAGGGTGGTATCTTCCAAGGCAACTTTGTACATCTCTGCTAGGTAGGGAACAATGAGAGTAGCGTACACTTGATAGAACTTAGCAGGGAGACCATCCAATGCAGGAGTCTTCCCCAAAGTGAGTTCGTTAAGGGCCCCCATATATCTTCTATTCTGTGACTTGTTGCCCTAGCATAAGACTGAGTTAATTCAAGACTGTGGGTATTGTCAATCTGTCCAGGCATTCCTCTATCGCGCAATCTGTGGCAAGGCATGACCCACCATAAACGTCCCTATAATGCTATACAAAAGCATTGTGAATATCTATTTGAGAGTGTTTGAGATCTCCTCAGCTGTCTGTGAGAGCTTGCACCATTCGCGCATGTCCCCCTGGGTCCACCAGCCACGCCAAGAGTCTGTCTGCTCTGCTGCCTTCAGAGTGTGACATAGCTATATATTCCTTATATGAAAAGATTCACCACTAACCCATGTCTCCCCTGCTTCTAGTAGAGCGGGAAGCCTGGATGGGTCATGCACAAGGCAGAGTGGGAGAGGGGAAGAAGAAAGAGTACCTCATCACAGCACGAGCAGCAGATGGGTACTAATTAAGATGAATAAATGTGTGCTTGGGCCATGCTCCACAGAAAGGGAAGGAAGTGACACTAGGCATGAGCTGGCTAATTAGGAGTCAGCAAAGAAGAGTAACAATGAAGCCAATGAATGGTAAGCAATGGGTGGGTCCCAAGCCCTTTATTGTAAACAATACATCTCACAAGCAAGAGCACATGCACTTTCATAGGCTCGACCCAAAAAAATGGGGGGAACCATGTAACCTACAGGGAGCAATGAGGATCTGGCATAGGCATAATAGAAGGCCAGCGTAGAAGGAAATAGAGATGCTGCACCTCAGCAATCATCATCATCATCCAAACTTTATTTTGTAACGTTTCAATTGCATAAAAAGTACATAACTTACAATAAATACAATACATAATCGGGGGCGGAGCTTGCCGCAGCGCAAGATGGCCGCGTAACAGAAGAGCTCCGCGAGCCATCAGCACCACACGCCATTTATCCTTGCAATCGGCGCCACTGCCTGAACGCATTACACAGATTTGGGCTGCACGGACCACAACCTATCTGCTGACACCTTTCTGGAGACGGTAACCCCACCAGAACGGGAGAAACATACCTCGGGCCTCTGCGGCGAAGAAGGGCGGCGGCCACGGCCTTGTGATCCCCTGGCCTGCGATCTCGATCCCGGCACCCACTGCACACTTACACCCACTGGGCCCCCCTGCGGTGACGCTGAGCCCCCGGCAGCCTACACGACCGCTGCGGTTGGGGTGGCGGAGGCCCCTCCTGGTGCTCTCTACCTTTCCGCACCACAGTCGACATCTCCTGCGACCCACATCACGGGTGGGCCTGCTCGGCGCAGCGAAGAGGGGCGGAGGCGACCCGGAGAGACGGCGTGAATCACGTTCTGGTGGCGGGTGACGCCTGGAATTTTATGCCGACGTAGCCTCCCGGACCCGCTCCTGCACATATTGACGCGGTGAGCGGTTGGAGTTGTGTGCGTGGGGGCCACCTGCTCCCCACACTGGGCCTCCCAAAGAGCTGAGCTTTCTGGCGCTCTACTCCTGCGGAGCCCCCGCTTTCCCCACCCATGCTCTGCAGCCGCGGCAACCTGTTTTCTCCGTCTGGGGGAGCATACCTCGCCTGTCCATTTACTGAGGCCTACAGAGGGTTAGATGCCTTTCGCCCAGCGGAGCCGGATGCACGCCTGCCACAGTTGCCGCTGTGAGCTGGGTGACATTGACGCCCCCAGAGACCTTGAACCCTATCGCACGGAGGACTACTCCAGCTGAGGCCTGCTGCCCCGGGTGAGGGCGCCCAGTGAAGTCGAGGTGGGCCTGGAATGGCCTGAACCGCCAGGGCGGTGCACACCCGGCCTTTAGATAAGGGCCTAAAACTCCTCGCCTGTGGCGCACCTGAGCCATCCAGCCAAGTGCCCCGTGATCATGGGCCTTCATCAACACGTGCTCAAGGTGAGACTTCTAAAACACCCCTGCAGAGGCCATTTGTCTAGTGCTTCGGGCCTTCCCAGAGCCCATACTGCTGGTCGACCCCCCACAGGGGTATCTACATCTTCCTCATCCATATACTAGAACGGGGGAACTCACTGCCCCCCGCCGTTCTGGAGGTGGTTTGCATTCCAGGCCGGAGAGACAGTATCCTGTGCCTACGGCTCGCTGGAGGTGCCTCCCCCCGGGGGGGAATTGCTTTGCGAATAATTGGCACACCACGCCGGATCCCTGGGTTTGGAGGGGAGGATCAGGCTGCCTCGGCTCTGTTGCATTCCCTTCGCCTGTTACCCAGGGACGCCTACTGAACCAAGCACCCCATGCTAATATACTACCTGGAGGTGGTTTGCCCATATCGGTATCTGAGGCTGGACGACCCATAAAGAGGGTACCTTGACGCTGAAACCAGCGGGCGCACCGGACTACCACACCCCGCCACTACTGTTCCAAACGCAACGCCAATTTCTCCCGCCCAAACAACCGGCAACATGGGAAAGGTAGATAAAACGCAAACGAAGCTTCTGTTTGACTCCAAAAGGACCAGAACTAGAGAGACAGGGGGGGCCCGATCCATGGACGGACAAGCAGATAACTCGGAGGAGGAACCTGGGGAGGTTAAACAAATGTTCGCAGCGGTGCAGAAAAGCCTGTTGATGATAGATGGGAAAATTGACTCCCTGGCTTTTCGTATGGATAGGATGTCGGAACGCCTAGATAAGCATGTGGAATGGATAGATATGACAGAGCGCAGGGTCACCGAGGTCGAGGAGGCGCAGTCTGAGATGGACTCGATCCAAAAACAAATGGCCAAGGCTCTCACGTCGCTACAAGATAAAGCAGAAGACTTAGAGACTCGTTCCCGAAGGAGCAAAAACCGCATCACTGGCCTTCTGGAGTCCACTTCAATAGGTAACGTGGAACAATTCATAGAAAAACTCCTAATTACCTTGCTGGGCCGCGACACCTTCTCAGATATGTTTGTGGTCGAAAGAGCTCATCGATCTCTGGGACCGCGCCCACCTCCGGGGGCCCCTCCACGCCCGATGATTGCTAAATTACTGAATTACCGGGATAGGGACTCAGCCCTACGACGAGCCGGAGAACTGGGGGAACTTCAATATGAGGGCTCTGCGATCTCTCTCTATCCAGACTTTATGATGAAAGTACAAGTAGTGAGAAGACAATTTAACACCCTTAAACGACAACTCCGGGATCAAAATATCACATACGCTATGCTCGATCCGGCCAGATTAGGAGTTAACCTCAAAGGCTTATCCCGCATATTTACAGATCCGAAAGCATTGCAGAAGGCACTCAAGGACTTCTCCAAAAAGGCGAAACGAGATGCAGCGGAGGGGAACCTAACCGGTACGGCAGACGGTTCTCCAGAGGGCTGCCTAGACGACAATGACTAAACTCTCTGAGCCGGGCCGGCCCTTTCCTGGGCCTTGACCAGCGGTCACTGGGTATTGTATTTCTAATTTACTTGGGCCCGGGGTTGCGGTGTCGCTGGACCTCGACACCCTCCGAATCCGGTGGGACGTTCGCTGAGAGACGCAGCTAACCAGAACTCTCGCAAGCATTTGTAGAATTTATACAATAGGGGGGATGATAACTCTGTTTTTGTAGCTAAAGTAGACACTGCTACCTCTCTGTAAACTATTCCGCACAGGTATCCCTCCTGCTTGCTGATAATTGGTTATATTTTTCATTTCATTGTTTGCAGACGTTGCTAATACCCTAATTAGGTCTGATTGTATTAACATGTTCATAATAGTCTGGATTAATGCTGATGGTTATTTGTAGTGCTTAGGTAACATCCGCCCCCGCGTGTTACACACTACATGGCTTATAGCCATCTTTTCCTAAGGGTTGGGGTGGGGGAGGAAGGAGGGGGGACACTGACTGTGCTAAGTTTGGGTTTGCATGGCGTGGGAGGGGGAAGGGGAACTGTTTGTGATTTTGTGCTTGTTTTTAATTGTTTGGTTTCTTTGGATCACGGTGACACAACTGCATATAGCACACACACCCGATGGCGTGGGAAGACAGTCCTTGATCACAAGCCCTATAGCGAGGGAACAAACTGATACCATAGCTGTGATTTCACTGCTTCTCCCCTATATACATGGAGGATAGACTGAGGCTCTTGTCCTGGAACATCAGGGGTCTCAATGACCAACGTAAAATCAGGAAGGTTATGACATATCTCACTAGACACAACATAGATATAGCACTATTACAGGAAACACACCTCCCAGTGGCAAACCTCCCACTGACTCGTAGTCGGATCCGCGGCACTTTCCACGCCGCGGGCATCACCACACATGCTAGGGGGGTCCTCACTTGGCTCAATCCCAAAGCCAGAATTACGCTAGAAGAACTACATACTGATATTGACGGCAGATATGTTGTATCCAAATGTAAGGGGAGAGGTATGGAATGTATAATAATTAATGTATATGGCCCTAATCACGACTGCCCACAGTTTTTTCAAGACCTTCTGACCCTGGTTCGCCAGCTGCCCACCTTGCCACAGATATGGGGTGGCGATTTTAACTGTGTACTAAATCCAGATATAGACCGTTCTGGAGGCCTACCAAGATGCCACTCTATGGCTGCTGGGGCAATTATGGACACCATGATCGAGATAGGGCTAGTGGACGTATGGCGCTCTCGCTCGCCTGGGATGGGAGGATTCACGCACTACTCTGCCCCATACAATTTACATACAAGAATAGGCTATTGGTCACTCAGGCAGAATATCCGGGATTGCGAAGTCTTCCCGCGCACTTACTCCGATCACTCGCCAGTACTGCTCGTCCTGGCATCCCCTACCAAGCGCCCTCCCCCATTTACCTGGCGCTTCCCCCCATATGCATTACTAGACAACGTTTTTAAATCAGAGCTACTGGAAGCAATTGTGACCTTCTTTGCTACCAACCTGGGTTCCGTTACGCACTTTACCACAATCTGGGAGGCGTTTAAGGCCTATATTTGCGGTATAGCTATCTCTAAACACTCTGGAGTACTGAGATCGATCAGGGGTAGGTTGGCCCTGCTAGAGCAGAACCTGGCGAGGTTAGAAAGAGAAACACAAGACACGAGTGATATCCAATCATTTGAAGCGCTCAAGAACCACTTTGGAGGTATATCACTCAGAGGCTGATAGAGAGGTTAAACTCCTAGGTAAATATGAAGTGGCAAGAACATATGGGGAGGGGGAGCGACATGTTGCTACCCTGGCAAACCTTATGAAGGGGCGCCGTGCTGCGGCCCAACCTATAGAGCTGGCCTCGGATACTGGTGAGAAGATTACTGACCCTGATAGAGTAGCAGAATGTTTTCGGGCATACTATGCGGAATTATACAAATCCAGATCCCACGACACTGATGCTGACATGCAGACTTATCTAGAGTATATAAAACTACCATGGCTGTCAGACGAGCATAGAGCGTACTTGATGAGACCATTGGAGGCGTGGGAGATACACGATGCTTTGACTGCAATGCGCTCTGGCGGAGCACCGGGACAGGATGGGCTAACGGTGGGGTTTTATAAAGAATTAAAAGACTTACTTACCCCTCACCTAATAACATTCTTTGAAGAGATGGCCGAATGCGGCTCCATGCCCCCCACGATGCAGGAAGCCCTCCTAGTTGCACTCCTAAAGCCAGGGAAATCACCACACGACTGCTCCTCTTATCGACCATTATCTTTATTAAACGTTGACACAAAAATGTTTGCTAAAATATTGGCGAATCGCTTGGCCCCTCTTGTGCCATCCCTTGTAGGGCCGGAACAGGCAGGTTTTGTACCAGGATGCACACTTACACACAACCTACGCACTGTATTTGGAGCAATTCAGCACACAAATCCGAACACTAAAGTCGCAGCGATCTTCCTTGATGCTGAAAAAGCTTTCGACTCCGTGGAGTGGAATTTCATGTTATTGATCCTTGAGCGCATGGGTTTGGGTAGCCTCTTCCTACGCTTGATCACCACCCTTTATACCGCCCCAGTAGCCCGGGTGCGAGTGGGCAACACAGTCACCGCCCCCTGTCGATTTCTAGGGGTACTCGCCAGGGCTGTCCGCTTTCTCCGCTCCTTTACGCCCTGGTTGCAGAGCCACTGGCATGTGCGCTGAGAGAGTACCATAGCCATAAAGAAATTCGATTCCCTGTGTATAACCTTATCATCTCATCGTATGCAGACGATACTCTCCTATATATTCGAGACCCGGCCGAGAACCTGTCCCAGGTGCTCCGTGAGGTAGTGAAATTTGGAGAATTTTCCGGACTGAAAATCAATTGGGCAAAATCCATCATTTTTCACCTCACCCCTACGATGCTTACGAAAGCCCTAGATTTCCCTTTGACTTGGTCCACAGACCCGGTACGTTATTTGGGAATCCAGATACACACAAACTCTGATTTAGTGTTCCAGGAAAACTATGGCAGAGTCGTTGCCAAATTAGAAGATGACATTACTAGGTGGATTCGCCTCCCCCTTTCCCTCTTAGGTAGACTTTCCATCATGAAAATGGTGGTCCTCCCCAGATTCCTTTTCCTGTTCATTAATATCCCAATTGTTTTACCGGCTCACTTCTTCAAACACCTTCGAACGTTACAAATTAAGCTGGCTTGAGCCGACAAACAGCCGCGAGCCAGTTGGGAACTCCTCACTCTCCCATACTCAATGGGTGGATTGGGCGCCCCAGACCTGGACCTCTACAATCGTGCTGCTCAAGCCTCTCATGCATATTATTGGCATCACCAACAGTCCCCCCCCACCTACACATAGAACGGGTCGCGCTATCTCCTGCCCATTTAATGACGGCATTGTTCCGCGCGACACAACGCTACACCGGAACCATAGACTCGATTAATGCTACTACACACGCCTGGCACAACCTACTGAATCGCCAAGCAATCTCCATTCTATACTCTCCTCTTACCCCCACTACATGTTGTGCGTGGCTACCAGCCCTCACCACACCCGAGATGGTCGCGGCCCTACACACCCTAGGAATAGACACTATCGGCTCCTTCTTTCGAGAAGGGAAGGGAAAAGACTGGAATGAACTGGCACCGAATGACCCACCACCCCCCCTAACACTATTCCACTATTTCAGAGCTAGAAGTGCGTTGCGCGAATTTCTTGGAGATGAGCTACTGGAACCACTAGAGGTACTCCCTTTCTCCACTATGATTCGCACTGATTCCCCGAGCGGACTGGTCTCACACATATACAAGAAGACCCAGGTACTACGCCGTAATCAATATGTCAAAGCCAGATTAGAATGGCAGGCTGACCTGGAACTTGCTATAGACGATGACATGTGGAAGTATTGCTGTGAGGCTACCAGGCGCATTTCTCTTAATGGCAGACACCGTCTAATACATTTCAAATTCCTCAACCGGACTTATCACACACCTGTCCGATTACATAGATTTGGATTACGAGAATCAGATACTTGCGAAAGATGCGGAGAGAGTGCAGCTGGCTTTATACATTTAGCATGGCTCTGCCCCCCTATTGCGAACTTCTGGATACAAGTGTTTTCTAAATTAAGCGATATTACAAAGGAAACGATAAGCCCCGACCCATTATTAGCCATATTGGGATACTCTAAAAAACTGAGGAAAAACATTAGACTCCTAGTTGATATGGGCCTTCTGATCGCAAAACGGGTGGTGGCAATGCATTGAGCACGTGGCCCCCCCCTTCTTGCCCCAATGGACTAGAGACATGGTATTCTGCAACACGCAAACTGAAGTGTATAGTGAATTGGTCCCCCCTAGAAGCCGCTCGAAAAACCTTTGGAGTTTGTATAACGACTACATTGCAGCCCAGACCTAAGGGGCCCTCTGCACCAGCTACCTACACATACATAACCGAGCGGAAAATGCATATCCCGCCTGTCTCCGTTTACTATTGCCCCCTGCGGCCTCATGTATGTGCTACTGTGTAAGGGTACATCAGAATCACTGTGATCGTAATTATTTTGTTTTCTGTTTAAGTTTAGATTGTTTTTTGTAGTAGTTATGGTTTGTAACAGCTGGACAATGTAATGAGTATACTTTCATTTGTGATACATATTGTATATTGTATATTGTATATTGTATGTAATTTTTTTTCTTCGATTTCTGTATGTTTTTTTTCACGATAAAATGGAAAAATAAAATAATAAAAAAATACAATACATAATCCATTACTTCCGTCTATCTTAAAACATCAGAATAAAAACATATACATTGTGAGCATAGCAAAATAAAAAGACACAAGATATCTAGCCATTTTGTTACACAATTCATTTGATAATCAAAGTAATCTACCTAAGACACCTGACCTACAATTCTGAAAGGATTATAACCGAAACACTATAAATTACATTAAAGACTTATGAGCCTGGGAAGCAATCTAGTGCATATAAAGGGACACCATTTTTATTACCCACACTTTCCTTCCACAGATCTAAGTCCCTTTCTTCGAATCATTGCTGTCCAGAGAAAAGTGGCAAGGACATAAGATACTATTTGCTTCTCTAGGAGCTGGAAATGTAGCAAAGCTGGCCTGCGTTCAGCGCGATTACCCCAATGCAGAAAAGGTACTAATATTCTTTGACTTTGTTGAGCATAAAATAGACAAAAGAATAAAATGTGGTGGGTGGTCTGGGCGGAAAGCCATCACAAGGATAAAGGGGCAAATTTTTATGGAGACAAATGTTTGCTGGGAAACTCAGCATCAGTGGGATAAAATGTAATCGAAATCTGGTCAAAATGAAACGATGCTGTAGATTGTAGACAAAAGTCAAATAAGGTTACAACCCTTGCCTTGGTGGAGAAGACCTATGATATAAACAAACACTGCTTTTATTTTTATTTTCCTCCCATCTATCAGCAGCTGCATATTCCTGAAAAATCTGTTTCAACTTTACTTTTGAAATACTGCTGCATTTCTCATGAGACTCAAATACTTCTCGCAGACCCTGCTTTGCCAACATTGTACCTAGATACTTCAACCAGAGAATCTCTTTACAAAATCCAATTTGAAACAGTCTTTTAAAACAGCTTGATTCAGGGCTTCCGTCTCCCTCCTCCAGATAGAATGCCACAGTAATAGTGGAGCCAGGAGAATTGCATCACCAATATATGGAAGACCCTAGCTCACTATGGCAGGCATAATTAGAGCAACTTTTGGGTAGTGAGAGTAGCCTTTTCGCTAAGGCATCCTCCATATGTTGCAGGGGATCTATATCTACAGTGCCCCACACTCCCGCTCCATTTGTAGCTATGGTCTTTGCTTTTGCAGCGTAAATATGTAAAATTTCCGGGATAGGCTTATGCCCCAGTTTCTTGGCAAATTTAAATAAAGCTGCAATACTTCTCTCCAAATGAAGGACTCTATTTAGAATCATCTCTTTCCAGAGGTATTTACCATCACAGAGTATCCCAAGGTATAGGAACAAATCTACCACTGCTATTCTGCGGTGAACTGAATGAAAGACCGGGCGTTTCTTTCAAGGTGGCCCTGTGATTAAGATGTTGCATTTCAAATCATTGAAATTTAGGTCGAGGGTGGCCATTAACTTTGTATACTCCTCTGTGAGTTTCTGTAGCGCCCTTGGAGTTCTAGCCAATAGAACTGTATCATCTGCATAGAGGAGTATTGGGATTGGGGTAGCCTCGATATACGGGACATCCTTGGTACATTCTGCTAGAACACTCTCCACTTTATTGGTGTAAGGAGAAAACAGAAATGGAGCAACGACACACCCCTGCCTTACTCCGCTCAAAATCCAATTTGAAACAGTCCCTTAAAACAGCTTGGTTCAGGGCTACCATCTCCCTCCTCCAGATAGAATGCCACAGTAACAGTGGAGCTAGGTGAATTGCATCACCAAAGTACGGGAGACCCAGCTCACTATGGCAGACATAATTGGAGCAACTTTTGGGTAGTGAGAGCAGCCTTTTCGCAAAGGCATCCTCCACACATTGCAGGGGATCTATATCTACAGTGCCCCAAACTCCCGCTCCATATTTAGCTATGCTCTTTGCTTTTGCAGCATAAGTATGCAAAATTTCCAGGATATGTTTATGCCCCCGTTTCTTGGTAAATTTAAATAAAGCTGCAATACTTCTCTCTAATTAAACAAGTCTATTTATAATAATCTCTTTCCAGAGGTATTTACCATCAAAGAGTATCTGCTAGAACATTCTCCCGCCCTATTGGTGTAGAGAGAAAACAGGAATGGAGCAAGGACGCACGCCTGCCTTACTCTGTGCTGAATACCAAATTGTTTTGTGCATTTCCCCGCTCTTCCAAACCTTACTTTTGTGGTTGCCCCTACATAGAGCTCTCTTATAAGATTAATTTTTAATTGATCTACTCCCATGGACTCCATGATCTCCATGAGCCACACAGTCGAAAGCGGCAGAGAGCTCCATAAACGCCATAAATAAATGGCATTTCTTCTCTACTGTGTACTTAGCAACCACCACGCTTAGATTGAGGCATTGATCGATGGTCTCTTTACCTTGCCTCATTCCATATTGTGCCCTTGACAGGCCCTTTCTCTCCTCAACCCATTCTTCCAATCTATTTAAAAGTAAATGGCCCACCATTTTAGCGGTACTATCCATTAAAGAAATCGGTCTATAAGTTTTTGATTTCCTTTTAGAAAATAGGAATTATTGTTGAATGTTTCCATGATTCCGGGGGACCCACTTTAGCTATTGCGTTAAAGACATTCGTCAAAAGAGAAGTCCATAAATCTTGAGGCTCTGCAGAAATATCCACAGGGACTCCATCTGGGCCAGGGGCTTTTAGGGGGCTAAATTGTGCTGTTGCCCGCGATATCTCAGCGAGCTCAAAGGGTAAATGGGCGTTACTGTTCGCATCTGGATGGGGCAATTTAAAAAATGATACCTCAGTCGGACGACAAAAAATTCTCTTAAAGTAGGTCACCCATTCCGCTTCCTCGATATGATTATCTAAGAAGGGGCCTAAAGTCTCCACTAGGAAGGCAGCGTTTACAACCTTCCAAAAATCCTCTAATATCTTTTGTTTCAGTAGTTCGTCTCAAATCCGACCACGCTTGTTCCCTTAATGACTTTAGCCTATTGTCTCTGGCCTTCTTGTATTTACCCCTTACGATCCGAATCAAGGGGAGCTCTCCGGCGACCATATGTTAGGCCTTAGAAAGAGTTGATAAAGCCTTTGTGCATAAGGTATCAAACCAACGGTCCAGGGGGGGTTTTAGTTGGAAATGGTCATATCAGATATAATTTAATTTCTGCTAATACCGCCACGAAAGCTTGTTTCACGTGGTCAGGTTTCCCGTATGAGTCTAGGCAAATCATAAATTCTGCCTGTTTACTATGCAACACCTTGGAAAGAAAATGTTTTTGTGCACTTTGTCCCATTTTTGTATATATATTCATTTTTCCCCCACTAATGGTGGTTTTGAAGCTTTATCTGTGAAGTTTTTATATTTGCCTCTGCACCCTATTTCAGTGCACAATGGAGAGTGGCATGGTCACTAAACCCTAAAAATGTAACCTGCATATTTGAAAATCTCTCCCTGATTGTTTCAAAAACAATTATATAATCTATTGTCGAGCCCTTATCTTCACTCTCAAATGTCATGTACATAGCCTAAGGAAGAGGATTTATACTGTTTAATATCACCAGGTTCCACTTCATCAACAACTATTGAGTGTGCAATTAACAAATTATACCATGTCATCATGAAATGTCATCATCTTCACAATTAGTTAGCCCACAGATCGGTCTCCCTTTTTTGGGTATCTTCTGACTTTGAAATCCCCCAACCATACAATATCCAAGGCTTTGGAATGGCTAGCGATTATTTAACCCATCGCCTGTGATGGAGCAAGGACTCACAATGAGACTTGCTCGGAAGCAATTCTCTCACAGTAGTAATTAATTTGTACTAAAACCTTGTATTGTCTTTATTAATAATGTGCAACACAAACATATTTTATCTAGAAGATGCTTGCCTATGTGTTTTCCACTAATAAGTAATCCTTGTCTAATCTAAAATGGCCGCTAAAACGCGGGAATTCAACTGCGCATGTGTCAACCATGTCACGTGGTATGACGTCTTTCTTTGCTTGGAGGGAATTTTTTGCTTCTGCGCAGTGTATGCTAAAATGGCCGCTATAATGTTCTCACATGCTAAAGCTTTCACATTGCTGCCATTAATAATGTGGTATTATAACACTACTATTGCGGGATAGACATCTATAATTAAATGGGATTAGGGTAGTAGTAGGAGGTATACAGTGAAAAGTTTTATTTTTGATTTTAATGTGTTTCTTCTTTGATTTTCTATTAGTTCGTAAAATGGGCCTGGGTTGACTAAACGGCAGCTCGAGAGTCATGTGACCAGCGCATGCGCCCTGAAAACTAACAAAGCAAAGCGATGAAGTCAACTTGGAAGATGTCCAAGGACATGACCCGCTGATCACCTGCAGAGTTCAACCAAAATGTCCTCCGAAATGATACATTTTGTAAATATTTTGTATTAAAATTGTTGTGAAACGGGTGGGAAATAAAGCAAATGTATTAATTGAGAGGGGCGGTATTCTAAAACAATGGGCTTAAGAAAATTGAACTAAATTGACATGGTGTGAAGATCAACCCCCTGTCCCTGTCCAATCAGAATTAGTGGGCCCATAATTTTGAAACATTAATGGGAGGTACATGGGCATAGAAGGGTATAATAGATATAGAATTAGCTAATTAGTTAGCTCAGCACAGAGGCGCTCGGAGAGAACAGATGAACAGATGCTGTAGCAGAGAACCGATGCTACTACAGAACAGAACAGACTGAACCGCTGTCAGAAGAGGTCGTGAGGTGGGGGCGGCGGACCGTATTAGAGGGAGACGCGAAAGAATCCACGAGGAGGAACGAAGTGTCAGAGAGGGGAACGACGCAGGCGTCATTGGTAGAGAGGTCATCTATCCTGTCCTGGTCCGGAGGTCTTGGTCTTCATCCTTTCTTGAGACCCTCTTTTCCAACTCTTTGGCCAAGGGGTTTGGTTTTCACACCTATAGGTAACTATAAATGCGTAATCTTTAGTTGTACTGCTGTCTCTATCTTCTCCTTTCTGAGGGACCGTCATTTGTGATTAATAGGTGACTATATAGTGTGCTTCCTCCTTGATATGCGATTAAGTACCATGTGGTTTGTAATGTACTCTGCTAAATAATTTTAGATAAACATTTTAAAACTTCCTTAGTCAGTGGTTATTTCAAGTATTTGATGAAATTATGTTTTATATCATCTCATTTCAACCCCAGTTATCAAAGGTCCATTGGTAAGTCATTACTCTTCAATCAGAAAAGGTAATTGGTAGCAGGGATTTTGTAAAGAGTACAACTGATTCCCACCAGCGGTGATTACTAGTTAGAGTGAATGAATGGGCCCAGGTGAGTATCTAGTGTATGAATGCTTGTTGCTAGTAACTCGCTGGATCAGTTTTCTGGCTAGCAGAGGATGGTTATACTTTGTTAACTGGGTAATGAGAATTTTATTTTTATGAACTAACATCCGTTTTAAAAAGTTTTGTTTTATGTTGTCTAGAAATCCCCGGGGAAATTGAATAGCGGATGGTAAGTGGAAACCATACTGCAGTGAGGTTATCTGTCAGGCAGAATTAGTACTGAAAAGTTAAGCAGGGCTATCAGTACTTGTAGGGACTCTGTGTGTGTATGAGTGACAGCAAAGGAATATGCTGGTGACATTTTGATGTTATATCACCTAGAAAGGGTAACATTGAAGGAGTAGCAGGTATTTTTGAAGCTTATGTGAAGAGTAAACGGAAAGGTTTTACTATGTATGAGAAAATCTATCCTTTAATTTAAGGAAACTGACAAGATAGCGAATGTTTTATGTTGTTACTGAACTTTAACCCCTTCGCTGCTAGGCCTTTTCCCCTCTTGTGCTAAGCCTTTTTTTGGCTATTTGGGGTAGTTCGCGCTTAGGGCCCTGTAACGTTTTGACCACATAAGGTATCCATGCCAAATTTGTGTCCTTTTTTTCCAACATCATGGGGATTCTAAAGGTACCCAGGGTTTGTGGATTCTCATGGAGGGGACCCAGAAATTAGCCAAAATACAGCTACATTTTGGTTTTTTGGGGAAAAATGCGAAAAAAGGGCTACAGATGAAAGCATCTGGTTTTTCCCCTGCAAATGGCATCAAAAAAGGGGTTGTGGTGCTGAAATCACCATCTTCCCAGATTTCAGGGACAAGCAGACTTTTGTCAGAAAACTAAAATTTTGTACACAGTTTTGGCATTTTTCTGGGACATAGCCTATTTTTCTATTTTTTGTGCTTTCATCTCCTTCCAGTTAATGGTAGAAATGGGTATAAACGCAAAAATGGATCCTGGAAAGCCATACATTTCTGTAAAGTAGACAAAATTCTGAATTCAGCAAGGGGTCATTTGTTTAGATCCTTCAAGTTCTCTTTATAGAAACAAACAGTTAAATATAGGAAAAATTGAAAGTTAGTTGAAAAAAACAGCCATTTGTGTCAACGTTTTCACCTGTAACTTCTTCTAATTAGGACAGCTATTTGAAAGCAATATACCATTACATCCGCTGGACCTTTCTGGTTGTGGTGATATACAGGACTTGTAGGTTCACCAAGAACCCGACGAACCCAGAGCCAATAACTGAGCAGCATCTTGCAATGGTTTTTATTATGTCCCGGGTATATAGCAATTATTCTGGGAAAATTTATACATGGAAAAATCGGTATGAAAGACACCTATGTATTTCTGAAATGGGAACAAAATATAGAGTTTAGAAACAGTAGATATTTGCACATTTCTGAAATTGGGAGTACCCATACTAGCATGAGAATTATAGGTCATTTTTCAAAAGGACTTCTTTTTTACACATTGTCTTTCATTTGGAAGGCAGAAATGCATCGAAAGTCAATAGATAATAACAGTTGCTCTACAATTTTTTGTTACCATAAGTCTCCCAATAGAAATGGTACCTCACTTGTGTGGGTAGGCGTAGTGCCCGCGACAGGAAACGGCCCAAAACGCAACGTGGACACACCACATTTTCACAGTGAAAAATGACCCTTTTTTTTGCAAAGTGCCTAGCTGTAGTTTTTGAACCTTAGCTCTGCCGGCACCTAGGGAAACCTAGCAAAACTATACATTTTTGAAAACTAGACACCCAGGGGAATCCAGGATGGGGTGACTTGACTGGCTCTCACCTGGTTCTGTTACCCAGAATCCCTTGCAAACCTAAAAAAGTGTCAAAAAAAACACATTTTCCTCACTTTTCTGTGGTGGAAAGTTCTGGAATCTGCGTGCATCCACAAAATTCCACCCACCCCGTGTTCCCCAAAGTCTTTCGAGAAAAATGGTACTCCACTTGTGTGGTTAGGCCTAGTGCCCGCGACAGGAAACGGCCCAAAACGCAACGTGGACACACCACATTTTCACAGTGAAAAATGACCCTTTTTTTGCAAAGTGCCTAGCTATAGTTTTTGAACCCTAGCTCTACTGGCACCTAGGGAAACCTAGAAAACCTATACATTTTTGAAAACTAGACACCCAGGGGAATCCAGGATGGGGTGACTTGACTGGCTCTCACCAGGTTCTGGTACCCAGAATCCCTTGCAAACCTAAAAAATTGTCAAAAAAACCACATTTTCCTCACTTTTCTGTGGTGGAAAGTTCTGGAATCTGCGTGGATCCACAAAATTTCACCCATCCCGCGTTCCCCAAAGTCTTCCAAAAAAAAAGGTACCTCACTTGTGTGGATAGGCCTAGTGCCCGCGACAGTAAACAGCGCAAAACGCAACGTGGACACACCACATTTTCACAGTGAAAAATGACCCTTTTTTTGCAAAGTGCCTAGCTGTAGTTTTTGAACCCTAGCTCTACCGGCACCTAGGGAAACCTAGCAAACCTATACATTTTTGAAAACTAAACACCCAGAGGAATCCAGGATGGGGTGACTTGACTGGCTCTCACCAGGTTCTGGCACCCAGAATCCCTTGCAAACCTAACAAATTGTCAAAAAACCCACATTTTCCTCACTTTTCTGTGGTGGAAAGTTCTGGAATCTGCATGGATCCACAAAATTCCACATGCCCCGCGTTCCCCAAAGTCTTTCGAGAAAAATGGTACCTCACTTGTGTGGGTAGACCTAGTGCCCGCGACAGGAAACAGCACGAAACGCAACATGGCCACACCACATTTTCACAGTGAAAAATGACCCTTTTTTTGCAAAGTGCCTAGCTGTAGTTTTTGAACCCTAGCTCTGCCGGCACCTAGGGAAACCTAGCAAACCTATACATTCTTGAAAACTAGACACCCAGGGGAAACCAGGATGGGGTGACTTGACTGGCTCTCACCAGGTTCTGGTACCCAGAATCCCTTGCAAACCTAAAAAATTGTGAAAACCAACACATTTTCATCACTTTTCTGTGGTGGAAAGTTCTGGAATCTGCGTGGATCCACAAAATTCCACCCACCCCGCATTCCCCAAAGTCTTCCGAGAAAAATGGTACCTCACTTGTGTGGGTAGGCCTAGTGCCCGCGATAGGAAACAGCACAAAACGCAACGTTGACACACCACATTTTCACAGTGAAAAATGACCCTTTTTTTGCAAAGTGCCTAGATGTAGTTTTTTAACCCTAGCTCTGCCGGCACCTAGGGAAACCTAGCAAAACTATACATTTTTGAAAACTAGACATCCAGGGGATTCCAGGATGGGGTGACTTGACTGGCTCTCACCAGGTTCTGGTACCCAAAATCCCTTGCACATCTAAAAAATTGTCAAAAAAAACACATTTTCCTCAATGTTCTGTGGTGGAAAGTTCTGGAATCTGCGTGGATCCACAAAATTCCACCCACCCCGCGTTCCCCAAAGTCTTTTGAGAAAAATGGTACCTCACTTGTGTGGGTAGACCTAGTGCCCGCGACAGGAAACAGCGCAAAACGCAACATGACCACACCACATTTTCACAGTGAAAAATGACCCTTTTTTGCAAAGTGCCTAGCTGTAGTTTTTGAACCCTAGCTCTGCCGGCACCTAGGGAAACCTAGCAAACCTATACATTCTTGAAAACTAGACACCCAGGGGAAACCAGGATGGGGTGACTTGACTGGCTCTCACCAGGTTCTGGTACCCAGAATCCCTTGCAAACCTAAAAAATTGTGAAAACCAACACATTTTCCTCACTTTTCTGTGGTGGAAAGTTCTGGAATCTGCGTGGATCCACAAAATTCCACCCACCCGCATTCCCCAAAGTCTTCAGAGAAAAATGGTACCTCACTTGTGTGGGTAGGCCTAGTGCCCGCGACAGGAAACAGCGCAAAACGCAACGTGGACACAACACATTTTCACAGTGAAAAATGACCCTTTTTTTGCAAAGTGCCTAGCTGTAGTTTTTGAACCCTAGCTCTGCCGGCACCTAGGGAAACCTAGAAAACCTATACATTTTTGAAAACTAGACACCCAGAGGAATCCAGGATGGGGTGACTTGACTGGCTCTCACCAGGTTCTGGCACCCAGAATCCCTTGCAAACCTAAACAATTGTGAAAACCAACACATTTTCCTCACTTTTCTGTGGTGGAAAGTTCTGGAATCTGCATGGATCCACAAAATTCCACCCACCCCGCATTCCCCAAAGTCTTCCGAGAAAAATGGTACCTCACTTGTGTAGGTAGGCCTAGTGCCCGCGACAGGAAACAGCACAAAACGCAACGTGGACACACCACATTTTCACAGTGAAAAATTACCCTTTTTTTGCAAAGTGCCTAGCTGTAGTTTTTTAACCCTAGCTCTTCTGGCACCTAGGGAAACCTAGCAAAACTATACATTTTTGAAAACTAGACACCCAGAAAATCCAGGATGGGGTGACTTGACTGGCTCTCACCTGGTTCTGTTACCCAGAATCCCTTGCAAACCTAAAAAATTGTCAAAAGACACATTTTCCTCACTTTTCTGTGGTGGAAAGTTCTGGAATCTGCGTGGATCCACAAAATTCCACCCACCCCGTGTTCCCCAAAGTCTTTCGAGAAAAACGGTACTCCACTTGTGTGGGTAGGCCTAGTGCCCGCGACAGGAAACGGCCCAAAACGCAACATGGACACACCACATTTTCACAGTGAAAAATGACCCTTTTTTTGCAAAGTGCCTAGCTATAGTTTTTGAACCCTAGCTCTACTGGCACCTAGGGAAACCTAGCAAACCTATACATTTTTGAAAACTAGACACCCAGGGAAATCCAGGATGGGGTGACTTGACTGGCTCTCACCAGGTTCTGGTACCCAGAATCCCTTGCAAACCTAAAAAATTGTCAAAAAAACAGATTTTCCTCACTTTTCTGTGGTGGAAAGTTCTGGAATCTGCGTGGATCCACAAAATTCCACCCACCCCGCGTTCCCCAAAGTCTTCCAAAAAAAAAGGTACCTCACTTGTGTGGATAGGCCTAGTGCCCGCGACAGGAAACAGCGCAGAACGCAACGTGGACACACCACATTTTCAAAGTGAAAAATGACCCTTTTTTTGCAAAGTGCCTAGCTGTAGTTTTTGAACCCTAGCTCTGCCGGCACCTACGGAAACCTAGCAAACCTACACATTTTTGAAAACTAGACACCCAGAGGAATCCAGGATGGGGTGACTTGACTGGCTCTCACCAGGTTCTGGCACCCAGAATCCCTTGCAAACCTAACAAATTGTCAAAAAACCCACATTTTCCTCACTTTTCTGTGGTGGAAAGTTCTGGAATTTGCATGGATCCACAAAATTCCACATGCCTCGCGTTCCCCAAAGTCTTTCGAGAAAAATTGTACCTCACTTGTGTGGGTAGACCTAGTGCCCGCGAAAGGAAACAGCGCAAAACGCAACATGGCCACACCACATTTTCACAGTGAAAAATGACCCTTTTTTTGCAAAGTGCCTAGCTGTA
Source organism: Calotriton arnoldi (assembly GCA_963921515.1). Classification (NCBI taxonomy): domain Eukaryota; kingdom Metazoa; phylum Chordata; class Amphibia; order Caudata; family Salamandridae; genus Calotriton; species Calotriton arnoldi. The sequence continues at coordinate 1,584,038 of CAWUFW010002306.1, read as the reverse complement.
GTTTTTGAACCCTAGCTCTGCCGGCACCTAGGGAAACCTAGCAAACCTATACATTCTTGAAAACTAGACACCCAGGGGAAACCAGGATGGGGTGACTTGACTGGCTCTCACCAGGTTCTGGCACCCAGAATCCCTTGCAAACCTAAACAATTGTGAAAACCAACACATTTTCCTCACTTTTCTGTGGTGGAAAGTTCTGGAATCTGCATGGATCCACAAAATTCCACCCACCCCGCATTCCCCAAAGTCTTCCGAGAAAAATGGTACCTCACTTGTGTAGGTAGGCCTAGTGCCCGCGACAGGAAACAGCACAAAACGCAACGTGGACACACCACATTTTCACAGTGAAAAATTACCCTTTTTTTGCAAAGTGCCTAGCTGTAGTTTTTTAACCCTAGCTCTTCTGGCACCTAGGGAAACCTAGCAAAACTATACATTTTTGAAAACTAGACACCCAGAAAATCCAGGAAGGGGTGACTTGACTGGCTCTCACCTGGTTCTGTTACCCAGAATCCCTTGCAAACCTAAAAAATTGTCAAAAGACACATTTTCCTCACTTTTCTGTGGTGGAAAGTTCTGGAATCTGCGTGGATCCACAAAATTCCACCCACCCCGTGTTCCCCAAAGTCTTTCGAGAAAAACGGTACTCCACTTGTGTGGGTAGGCCTAGTGCCCGCGACAGGAAACGGCCCAAAACGCAACATGGACACACCACATTTTCACAGTGAAAAATGACCCTTTTTTGCAAAGTGCCTAGCTATAGTTTTTGAACCCTAGCTCTACTGGCACCTAGGGAAACCTAGCAAACCTATACATTTTTGAAAACTAGACACCCAGGGAATCCAGGATGGGGTGACTTGACTGGCTCTCACCAGGTTCTGGTACCCAGAATCCCTTGCAAACCTAAAAAATTGTCAAAAAAACACATTTTCCTCACTTTTCTGTGGTGGAAAGTTCTGGAATCTGCGTGGATCCACAAAATTCCACCCACCCCGCGTTCCCCAAAGTCTTCCAAAAAAAAAGGTACCTCACTTGTGTGGATAGGCCTAGTGCCCGCGACAGGAAACAGCGCAAAACGCAACGTGGACACACCACATTTTCAAAGTGAAAAATGACCCTTTTTTTGCAAAGTGCCTAGCTGTAGTTTTTGAACCCTAGCTCTGCCGGCACCTACGGAAACCTAGCAAACCTACACATTTTTGAAAACTAGACACCCAGAGGAATCCAGGATGGGGTGACTTGACTGGCTCTCACCAGGTTCTGGCACCCAGAATCCCTTGCAAACCTAACAAATTGTCAAAAAACCCACATTTTCCTCACTTTTCTGTGGTGGAAAGTTCTGGAATTTGCATGGATCCACAAAATTCCACATGCCTCGCGTTCCCCAAAGTCTTTCGAGAAAAATTGTACCTCACTTGTGTGGGTAGACCTAGTGCCCGCGAAAGGAAACAGCGCAAAACGCAACATGGCCACACCACATTTTCTCAGTGAAAAATGACCCTTTTTTTGCAAAGTGCCTAGCTGTAGTTTTTGAACCCTAGCTCTGCCGGCACCTAGGGAAACCTAGCAAACCTATACATTCTTGAAAACTAGACACCCAGGGGAAACCAGGATGGGGTGACTTGACTGGCTCTCACCAGGTTCTGGTACCCAGAATCCCTTGCAAACCTAAAAAATTGTGAAAACCAACACATTTTCCTCACTTTTCTGTGGTGGAAAGTTCTGGAATCTGCGTGGATCCACAAAATTCTACCCACCCCGCATTCCCCAAAGTCTTCCGAGAAAAATGGTACCTCACTTGTGTGGGTAGGACTAGTGCCCGCGACAGGAAACAGCGCAAAATGCAACGTGGACACACCACATTTTCACAGTGAAAAATGACCCTTTTTTTGCAAAGTGCCTAGCTGTAGTTTTTGAACCCTAGCTCTGCCGGCACCTAGGGAAACCTAGAAAACCTATACATTTTTGAAAACTAGACACCCAGGGGAATTCAGGATGGGGTGACTTGACTGGCTCTCACCAGGTTCTGGTACCCAGAATCCCTTGCACATCATAAAAATTGTCAAAAAAAACACATTTTCCTCAATTTTCTGTGGTGGAAAGTTCTGGAATCTGCGTGGATCCACAAAATTCCACCCACCCCGCGTACCCCAAAGTCTTCCGAGAAAAATGGTACCTCACTTGTGTGGGTAGGCCTAGTGCCCGCGACAGGAAACAGCGCAAAACGCAACGTGGACACACCACATTTCCACAATGAAAAATTACCCTTTTTTTGCAAAGTGCCTAGCTGTAGTTTTTGAACCCTAGCTCTTCCGGCACCTAGGGAAACCTAGCAAACTTATACATTTTTGAAAACTAGACACCCTGGGAAATCCAGGATGGGGTGACTTGACTGGCTGTCACCAGGTTCTGGTACCCAGAATCCCTTGCAAACCTAAAGAATTGTCAAAAAAAACAAATTTTCCTCACTTTTCTGTGGTGGAAAGTTCTGAAATCTGCATGGATCCACAAAATTCCACACACCCCGCATTCCCCAAAGTCTTCGAGAAAAATGGTACCTCACTTGTGTGGGTAGGCCTAGTGCCCGCGACAGGAAACAACGCAAAACACAACGTGGACACACCACATTTTCACAGTGAAAAATGAGTGACCCTTTTGTTGCAAAGTGCCTAGATGTGGTTTTTTTACCCTAGCTCTGCCGGCACCTAGGGAAACCTAGCAAAACTATACCATTTTGAAAACTAGACACCCAGGGGAATCCAGGATGGGGTGACTTGATTGGCTCTCTCCTGGTTCTGTTACCCAGAATCCCTTGCAAACCTAAAAAATTGTCAAAAGACACATTTTCCTCACTTTTCTGTGGTGGAAAGTTCTGGAATCTGCGTTGATCCACAAAATTCCACCCACCCCGTGTTCCCCAAAGTCTTTCGAGAAAAACGGTACTCCACTTGTGTGGGTAGGCCTAGTGCCCGCGACAGGAAACGGGCCAAAACGCAACGTGGACACACCACATTTTCACAGTGAAAAATGACCCTTTTTTTGCAAAGTGCCTAGCTGTAGTTTTTGAACCCTAGCTCTGCCGGCACCTAGGGAAACCTAGCAAACCTATACATTTTTGAAAACTAGACACCCAGGGGAATTCAGGATGGGGTGACTTGACTGGCTCTCACCAGGTTCTGGTACCCAGAATCCCTTGCACATCTAAAAAATTGTCCAAAAAAACACATTTTCCTCAATTTTCTGTGGTGGAAAGTTCTGGAATCTGTGTGGATCTACAAAATTCCACCCACCCCGCGTTCCCCAAAGTCTTCTGAGAAAAATGGTACCTCACTTGTGTGGGTAGGCCTAGCGCCTGCGACAGGAAACAGCGCAAAACGCAACGTGGACACACCACATTTTCACAGTGAAAAATGACCCTTTTTTTGCAAAGTGCCTAGCTGTAGTTTTTTAACCCTAGCTCTGCCGGCACCTAGGGAAACCTAGCAAACCTATACATTTTTGAAAACTAGACACCCCGGGGAATTCAGGATGGGGTGACTTGACTGGCTCTCACCAGGTTCTGGTACCCAGAATCCCTTGCAAACCTAAATAATTGTCCAAAAAACACATTTTTCTCATTTTTCTGTGGTAAAAAGTTCTGGAATGTGCGTGGATCCACAAAATTCCAACCACCCCGCATTCCCCAAAGTCTTCCGAGAAAAATGGTACCTCACTTGTGTGGGTAGGCCTAGTGCCCGCAACAGGAAACAGCGCAAAATGCAACGTGGACACACCACATTTTCACAGTAAAAAATGACCCTTTTTTTGCAAAGTGCCTAGATGTAGTTTTTTAACCCTAGCTCTGCCGGCACCTAGGGAATCCTAGCAAAACTATACATTTTTGAAAACTAGACACCCAGGGGAATCCAGGATGGGGTGACTTGACTGGCTCTCTCCTGGTTCTGTTACCCAGAATCCCTTGCAAACCTAAAAAATTGTCAAAAGACACATTTTCCTCACTTTTCTGTGGTGGAAAGTTCTGGAATCTGCGTGGATCCACAAAATTCCACCCACCCCGTGTTCCCCAAAGTCTTTCGAGAAAAACGGTACTCCACTTGTGTGGGTAGGCCTAGTGCCCGCGACAGGAAACGGCCCAAAACGCAACGTGGACACACCACATTTTCACAGTGAAAAATGACCCTTTTTTTGCAAAGTGCCTAGCTGTAGTTTTTGAACCCTAGCTCTGCCGGCACCTACGGAAACCTAGCAAACCTATACATTTTTGAAAACTAGACACCCAGGGGAATTCAGGATGGTTGACTTGACTGGCTCTCACCAGGTTCTGGTACCCAGAATCCCTTGCACATCTAAAAAATTGTCAAAAAAAACACATTTTCCTCAATTTTCTGTGGTGGAAAGTTCTGGAATCAGCATGGATCCACAAAATTCCACCCACCCCGCGTTCCCCAAAGTCTTCTGAGAAAAATGGTACCTCACTTGTGTGGGCAGGCCTAGTGCCTGCGACAGGAAACAGCGCAAAACGCAACGTGGACACACCACATTTTCACAGTGAAAAATGACCCTTTTTTTGCAAAGTGACTAGCTGTAGTTTTTTAACCCTAGCTCTGCGGGCACCTAGGGAAACCTAGCAAACCTATACATTTTTGAAAACTAGACACCCAGGGGAATTCAGGATGGGGTGACTTGACTGGCTCTCACCAGGTTCTGGTACCCAGAATCCCTTGCAAACCTAAAAAATTGTCCAAAAAAACACATTTTCCTCATTTTTCTGTGGTAGAAAGTTCTGGAATGTGCGTGGATCCACAAAATTCCAACCACCCCGCATTCCCCAAAGTCTTCCGAGAAAAATGGTAGCTCACTTGTGTGGGTAGGCCTAGTGCCCGCAACAGGAAACAGCACAAAACGCAACGTGGACACACCACATTTTCACAGTGAAAAATGACCCTTTTTTTGCAAAGTGCCTAGCTGTAGTTTTTTAACCCTAGCTCTGCCGGCACATAGGGAAACCTAGCAAACCTATACATTTTTGAAAACTAGACACCCAGGGGAATCCAGGATGGGGTGACTTGACTGGCTCTCACCAGGTTCTGTTACCCAGAATCCCTTGCAAACCTAAAAGATTGATCAAAAAAACACATTTTCCTCACTTTTCTGTGGTGGAAAGTTCTGGAATCTGCGTGGATCCACAAAATTCCACCCACCCCGCGTTTCCCAAAGTTTTCCGAGAAAATTGGTACCTCACTTGTGTGGGTAGGCCTCTTGCCCGCGATAGGAAACAGCGCAAAACGCAACGTGGACACACCACATTTTCACAATGAAAAATTACCCTTTTTTTGCAAAGTGCCTAGCTGTAGTTTTTGAACCCTAGCTCTGCCGGCACCTAGGGAAACCTACCAAACCCACACATTTCTGAAAAGTAGACACCCGGGGGATTCCAGTGAGGTATGTCTTTGTCTTACCCAGAATCCCCTGCAAACCTGAAATTTTGCTGGAAAAAATCACTTTTTCACACATTTGTGTGTGGGAAAGTTGTGGCATCACCGGGCTGACACAAATTTCCTACCACCCAGCGTTCCCCCAGATCTCCCGATAAAAATGGTGCCTCACTCTGGTGGGAGGCCCAAGTACCCGCGACAGCAAGGACCCAAAACGCATTGAGGCGACATCAAAATTGCCTATCACAAAACAACCTGGTTTTGTAAGTGGGGTCTCATGACTTTTTGGCCCAGGGCTCGGAGGCCACCTAGGGAAACCTACCAAACCCACACATTTCTGAAAACTAGACACCCAGGGTACTCCAGGGAGGTATGGCTTGCATGGATCCCCCAACGTTTTCTTACCCAGAATCCCCTGCAAACCTGAAATTGTGCTGAAAAAATCACTTTTTTCACACATTTGTGTGTGGGAAAGTGGTGGCATCACCGGGCTGACACAAATTTCCTACCACCCACCATTCGCCCAGGTCTCCCGATAAAAATGGTGCCTCACTCGGGTGGGAGGCCCAAATACCCGCGACAGGCAAGGGCCCAAAACGTATTGAGGCGACATCAAAATTGCCTATCACAAAACAACCTGGTATTGTAAGGGGGGTCCCATGACTTTTTCGCCCGGGACTCGGCGGCCACCTAGGTAAACCTACCAAACCCACACATTTCTGAAAACTAGATACCCCGGGGGATTCCAGGGAGGTATGGCTTGCATGGATCCCCCAATGTGTTCTTACCTAGAATCCCCTGCAAACCTGAACTTTTGCTGAAAAAATCACTTTTTTCACACATTTGTGTGTGGGAAAGTTGTGGCATCACCGGGCTGACACAAATTTCCTACCACCCAGCGTTCCCCCAGGTCTCCCGATAAAAATGGTGCCTCACTCGGGTGGGAGGCCCAGGTACCCGCGACAGGCAAGGGCCCAAAGTGTATTGAGGCGACATCAAAATTGCCTATCACAAAACGACCTGGTTTTGCAAGGGGGGTCCCATGACTTTTTGGCCCGGTGCTCGGCGGCCACCTAGGGAAACCTACCAAACCCACACATTTCTGAAAACTAGACACCCGGGGGATTCCAGGGAGGTATGGCTTGCGTGGACCCCCCAACATTTTCTTACCCAGAATTGTTACAAAACGTTTTGTGATAGGCAATTTTGATGTCGCCTCAATACGTTTTGGGCCCTTGCCTGTCGTGGGTTCTTGGGCCTCTCACCCGAGTAAGGCACCATTTTTATCGGGAGACCTGGGGGAACACTCGGTGGTAGGAAATTTGTGTCAGCCCGGTGATGCCACAACTTTCCCACACACAAATGTGTGAAAAAAGTGATTTTTTCAGCACAATTTCAGGTTTGCAGGGGATTCTGGGTAAGAAAACGTTGGGGGATCCACGCAAGCCATACCTCCCTGGAATCCCTCGGGTGTCTACTTTTCAGAAATGTGTGGGTTTGGTAGGTTTCCTAGGTGGCCGCTGAGCCCGCGGCCAAAAAGTCATGGGACCCCCCTTGCAAAACCAGGTCGTTTTGTGATAGTCAATTTTGATGTCGCCTCAATACGTTTTGGGCCCTTGCCTGTCGCGGGTACTTGGGCCTCTCACCCGAGTGAGGCACCATTTTTATCAGGAGACCTGGGCGAACGCTGGGTGGTAGGAAATTTGTGTCAGCCCGGTGATGCCACAACTTTCCCACACACAAATGTGTTAAAAAAATGATTTTTTCAGCAAAATATCAGGTTTGCAGGGGATTCTGGGTAAGAAAACGTTGGGGGATCCACGCAAGCCATACCTCCCTGGAATCCCCCGGGTGTCTAGTTTTCAGAAATGTGTGGGTTTGGTAGGTTTCTCTAAGTGGCCACCGAGCCCCGGGCCAAAAAGTCATGGGACCCCCCTTGCCAAACCGAGGGGCATATTAGCAAGAACAGGCGAAAATTATCGCTAACCGCGCTTAGCGCGTATTTATTTAACGCCGCCTATTGCTGGATATTATCGCGGAGATAACATGCTATTAGCAAGGTTAATCTCCAATGCGATAAAATATCCAGCTATAGCGACGAAATGCGTGAATATCGCTGGAAATCCTGCGATATTCACGCATTAACGCCATGGTGGACTTAGGCTGACAATCCACCTCCTATTCTACAAACAGGTAAGTCATGTTTTTAGCAGGTGTTAAATTCTAGCGATATTCGCGCATAGCGTGAATTTTTTTATCGCTTCGCCTGCGTTGCTAATTGGGGGAAGTTGTGTTAGCGACTGTTTTCAGTCGCTTTTAGTTGGGAACGCCTACCTTGCATGTCATTAGCGATAAATATCGCTGGCATGCAAGGCGATGGGAAAACGGGCCGCTATCGCCAGAAAGCTATTGCTAACGCCTGTTAGCAACAGCTTGCTGATAGGGCGATAAAAAAATCGCCGCTTTAGCGGTAAAAAGTGCCGCTAAAGCGGCGATAAGGCCCTTGCTAATATGCCCCCAGGTCGTTTTGTGATAGGCAATTTTGATGTCGCCTCAATACGTTTTGGGCCCTTGCCTGTCGCAGGTTCTTGGGCCTCTCACCCGAGTGAGGCACCATTTTTATCGGGAGACCTGGGGGAACGCTCAGTGGTAGGAAATTTGTGTCAGCCCGGTTATGCCACAACTTTCCCACACACAAATGTGTGAAAAAAGTGATTTGTTCAGCACAATTTCAGGTTTGCAGGGGATTCTGGGTAAGAAAACGTTGGGGGATCCACGCAAGCCATACCTCCCTGGAATCCCTCGGGTGTCTACTTTTCAGAAATGTGTGGGTTTGGTAGGTTTCCCTAGGTGGCCGCCGAGCCCGCGGCCAAAAAGTCATGGGACCCCCCTTGCAAAACCAGGTTGTTTTGTGATAGGCAATTTTGATGTCGCCTCAATACGTTTTGGGCCCTTGCCTGTCGCAGGTACTTGGGCCTCCCACCCGAGTGAGGCACCATTTTTATCGGGAGACTTGGGCGAATGCTGGGTGGTAGGAAATTTGTGTCAGCCCGGTGATGCCACAACTTTCCTACACACAAATGTGTTAAAAAAAGGATTTTCTCAGCAAAATATCAGGTTTGCAGGGGATTCTGGGTAAGAAAACGTTGGGGGATCCACGCAAGCCATACCTCCCTGGAATCCCCCGGGTGTCTAGTTTTCAGAAATGTGTGGGTTTGGTATGTTTCTCTAGGTGGCCACCAAGCCCCGGGCTAAAAAGTCATGGGACCCCCCTTGCCAAACCGAGGGGCATATTAGCAAGAACAGGCGAAAATTATCGCTAACCGCGCTTATCGCGTATTTATTTAACGCCGCCTATCGCTGGATATTATTGCGGAGATAACATGCTATTAGCAAGGTTTATCTCCAATGCGATAAAATATCCAGCGATAGCGACGAAATGCGTGAATATCGCAGGAAATCCAGCGATATTCACGCATTAACGCCATGGTGGACTTAGGCTGACAATCCACCTCCTATTCTACAAACAGGTAAGTCATGTTTTTAGCAGGTGTTAAATTCTAGCGATATTCGTGCATAGCGCGAATTTTTTTATCGCTTCGCCTGCGTTGCTAATAGGGGGAAGTTGTGTTAGCGACTGTTTTCAGTCGCTTTTAGTTGGGAATGCCTACCTTGCATGTCATTAGCGATAAATATCGCTGGCATGCAAGGCGATGGGAAAACGGGCCGCTATCGCCAGAAAGCTATCGCTAACGCCTGTTAGCGACAGATTGCTGTTAGGGCGATAAAAAAATCGCCGCTTTAGTGGCAAAAAGTGCAGCTAAAGCGGCGATAAGGCCCTTGCTAATATGCCCCAAGGTCGTTTTGTGATAGGCAATTTTGATGTCGCCTCAATATGTTTTGGGCCCTTGCCTGTCGCGGGTACTTGGGCCTCCCACCCGAGTGAGGCACCATTTTTATCGGGAGACCTTGGCGAGCGCTGGGTGGTAGGAAATTTGTGTCAGCCCGGTGATGCCACAACTTTCCCACACACAAATGTGTGAAAAAAAGTGATTTTTTCAGCAAAATTTCAGGTTTGCAGGGGATTCTGGGTAAGAAAACGTTGGGGGATCCACGCAAGCCATACCTCCCTGGAATCCCCCGGGTGTCTACTTTTCATAAATGTGTGGATTTGGTAGGTTTCCCTAGGTGGCCGCCGAGCACGGGCCAAAAACCCAGGTGACCCCACTTGCAAAACCAGGTCGTTTTGTGATAGGCAATTTTAATGTCGCCTCATTACATTTTTGGCCTTTGCCTGTCGCGGGTACTTGTGCCTCCCACACGAGTGAGGCTCCATTTTTATCGGGAGACCTGGGGGAACGCTGCGTGGTAGAAAATTTGTGTCAGCCTAGTGATGCCACAACTTTCCCACACAAAAATGTGTGGAAAAAGTGATTTTCTTCAGCTAAATTTGAGGTTTGCAGGGGATTCTGGGTAAGAAAACGTTGGGGGATCCACGCAAGCCATACCTCCCTGGAATCCCCTGGGTGTCTAGTTTTCAGAAATGTGTGGGTTTGGTAGGTTTCCCTAGATGGCTGCCGACCCCGGGGCCAAAAACCCAGGTATCCCCCGGTGCAAAACCAGGTTGGTTTGTGATAGGTAATTTTGATGTCGCCTCACTAGGTTTTGGGCCCTTGCCTGTCGCGGGTACTTGACCCACCCACACAAGTGAGGTACCATTTTTCTCGGAAGACTTTGGGGAATGCGGGGTGAGTGGAATTTTGTGGATCCACACAAATTCCAGAACTTTCCACCACAGAAATGTGAGGAAAATGTGTTTTTTTCTACACATTTTGAGGTTTGCAAGGGATTCTGGGTAACAGAACCTGGTGAGAGCCAGTCAAGTCACCCCATCCTGGATTCCCTTGGGTGTCTAGTTTTCAAAAATGTACAGGTTTGCTAGGTTTCCCTATGTGCCGGCTGCGCTAGGGCCCAAAATCCACAGGTAGGCATATTGCTTAAAACAAATCTGTGCCTAGTCGGCTTTCTGGCGCCCTGGGGGGTATATCGGGGGGGTGGGGTTGCCCTGATATGCCCCCACGGGGGCCAGAAACACTGTGGCTATTTTTTTGGGGGGTAGGTGCATTGGTATGCCCATTCTGGGGAGGGGGTGGGGGCATGGGCATGCCCGTTTTGGGAGCCCCCACCCTAATTCAAATTTGCCCCAAAAAATCCCTGGCAACTAGTGGGCTTTTTGCCCCCCCCGGCGGGGCAGATTGGGGGCTAATGCCCCCATCTGCAGGGGGGGCAGAAAGTCCACTAGACGCCATGGAGTTTTTTGGGCACATTTTAATTAGGGTGGGGGCTGCCCAAAACGGGCATGCCAATGTCCCCACCCTAATTAAAATTTGCCCAAAAAAATTCCTGGCGTCTAGTGGGCTTTTTCCCCCCTGGGGGGGCAGGAAGGCTGTTATTTTTGTGGGGGAGGGGGTGGGGGCATGGGCATGCCCGTTTTGGGAGCCCCCACCCTAATTCAAATTTGCCCCCAAAAAATCCCTGGCATCTAGTGGGCTTTTTGCCCCCCCCGCAGGGCAGATTGGGGGGGCAAAAAGCCCACTAGACGCCAGGGAGTTTTTTGGGCAAATTGTAATTAGGGTGGGGGATGCCCAAACCGGGCATGCCAATGCACCCACCCTAATTAAAATTTGCCCAAAAAAATCCCTGGCATCTAGTGGGCTTTTTGCCCCCATCTGCCCCACAGAGGGGGCAGAAAGTCCACTAGATGCCTGGGAGTTTTAGCAGAATTTTAATTAGGTGGGGGCTGCCCAAAATGGGCATGCCAATGCCCCCACCCTATTTAAAATTTGCCCATAAAATCCTTGGTGTCTACTGGGCTTTTGTCCCCCGGGGGGCAGATTTGGGGCTAATGCCCCCAGCTGCCCCCAGGGGGGCAGAAAGGCTGTCATTTTTGCGGGGGTGGGTGGGGGCATGGGCATGCCCATATTGGGCAGCCCCCACCACAAATTATAATAAAAAAAATAAATCTCTGGCGTATAGTGGCCTTTTTGCCCTCCCGGGGGGGGCAGAAAGGCTGTAAATTTTGCGGGGTGGGGGCATGGACATGCCCTTTATGGGCAGCCCCCACCCTAATAAATTATGCGGCAAAAAAAAATATCCCTGGGGTCTAGTGGGCTACTGCCCCCATCTGCCCCCCAGGGGGGGCAAAAAGACTAAATCACACCAAAACAAATTGGGGGGAGCAAAAGCCCTTGCCCAAGGGGCCGCTCCCCCCTCCCTGGTGTCTAGTGGGTGGATCCCTGCTTGGGGATCGCCCTCCTGGGGCAATCCCCAAGCAGGGATCCACTGGGGAGGGGTACCATTGGAAAGGGGAGATTCTCCCCTTTCCAATGACACCTCTCCCGTCTTTCTACGTGCCCGGGGGTTGAGATAGCCCCCTGAGCACATAGAAAGTGAAACTGAAATAAAGGCTCATTTCAGTTTCGGTTTCTGTGCAATGAGGACAGCGCGACGTGCGCGCTGATCCTCATGGCACAGAAACTAGGGAGGGGACCTCGGGAGCTGGGGAAGCTCTTCCACAGCTCCAAAGGTCACAGGGGTGAAATAGAAATCCCTCTGCTGTCTGCAGCAGAGGGATTTCGTGCCCCTGGCCTCATGAAGGAATGGTTCCGTCATGAGCACAGGGGCACCGATGCTCATGACGGAACCATTCCGTCATGAGCATCGAAGGGGTTAAAGTAAAGTGTTGAAGAATTAAAGTTTGCGTACGATTTTTGTAAAGGGAGGGTCAGCTGCCGAAGTAGAAGCTGACGTCACAAGCGCCGCGCTGAGATTGGCTGAAACAGCGGGCGTGAAACGAGTCTTGTTAAGGAGGGGTCAGTAGACAGGAGTAATACTGACGTCACAGGTGCCGCGCTGGGATTGGTCGGCACAGCGATGGGACAGAGAAGCGCAGATTGTAAAGGAGGGGTTGTCAGATAAGAGTGAATAGACGTCACAGAAAAACCCGGGCTAGGATTGGTTCCGAGACAATTGTTAGCTGGAATTTGATTAGTTGTCAGAATAGAAGCTGAAATATTAGTGGACAGTGGAGATTGTATGTGGAAACACAATCCAACTTTGATAGGAACACGTCCAGACAGGAGATTCTTAGGTTTTGCAGAATATAATTCAATACATAGATATTTACCCAAAATGTACGGAGAAAAGAGAAAATTGTCATTTCTTCAAAAGATTAAAAATTATTTTAAGAAGGATAAGCCAATCAAAACTAGGGGAGGAATTCTCATTCCACCAGCAAAAACGCCTGCTTCATTCATGGTGATGGAGAGGGGTTATCATACTTGTGTATGGTTAGAAAATTGGATAGAATATACAAAAGATGACAGAGTATTAGCTTTCCCAGAGAATGGTACTTTCAATGGGAGAATTCTTCAAAATTTAAGAATGAGAATGAATGAATTAGAACCCAGACCAAGATTAACGCAGTACGAAGCCCTAGAAGAATGGGAGACAGAAGCATTTGAATGTGATAGACCCAGGAGCAATAGGGGCTATAGGGGATTTTTTCCTAGATACCAGAATGGGACAAGAGAAAGTCAGATGAAACAGTGGAGACGAGCGATGATTAGTGAAGGTTTGTACCCGGTATTTATGGCTGATGAGCAACTAGGGAGCAAATGCAAAGAAAAGACTAAACACATGACAGGGTTTGGAGAATCCGAAGATGAATTCATGGAAGAAATATTAAAGAACCCTCCACCATGCCAGGAAGAGTTGGGTGGATGTTCCCCAAGCGCACCTGTTTTGAGAACACCATTAGTACCTTGAGTACTGCATAATCCACCAGTTAATAGAGTACTTCAGGATAAGGAAAAAGAGGCTTTAGAAAGAAACAGAGCAGAGTTAATACAGAAAATAACCCAGTTGAATGTACATCCTGATTCCCTGACTATACCTGTAACCATTGGTCCCATGGTCCCTTTATATGGCGACAAGGTAAATTGCCCGAAACCTCTAGCTATGACTACACCTATGGATATTCCTAAACATGAAGCTGTAATAATTGATGATCATATCAGTGATTGTGAATCTATGATTTCACTAATGGATTTGCCTAGTCGAGAATCCGCAAATAGCACTCCCAGAAAAACCACACCTGGTTGCTCAAAGGACGTAAATATAATAACATCTTCAATAAATAAAAGTGCAACAGTAGTAACTCCAGAAGACTTAGAAATATGGGCACAAGGAATAGACAGTCAGAGTTCACCCCCAAAGATCTTGGACATTTATAAATTAAAAGTCGAGTTAGAAGAAATGATAGCAGGCAACGTAGGAGTAGATAGTTTAAATACCTACAGTGAGGAAGAACTATTGTTCGTGTGTAGGAGCATAACCAGAAATGTAAAAATATTCCATGAAAAGTTAACAGATTTGGCTTCAGAGATGGGAATTGAAATAAGGAAGTTAAAAGTGTTGCAGAGACCATATAGAGCAGAATTTACTGACAAAGACTTAGAAAATATGAATACATCTGGTAGAAAATTACAAGTTAAAGAATTAATGACAGTCTTACAGAAATGGGGAGAATTGGATAGATGGAAAACTAGATGGACAAAGAAAAAGGAAGACGCATGTTCAAATAGAATGACATCTGAGTATTTATTGAAGGAAACAGGAAAGGTAGAACAGATGTATCCAATGCGAGAGGTTCCAGGAGGAGGTTATGTCCATGTCCCATGGAGTAGGCAAGACATCTTGTCATTTACAAATGATTTTCCAAAGTTGAGAGAAAAACCAATTGAATGGTACAAGCAGGTTGAGAGGTTTGTGAAGGTTTCAAAGGTTTTGTTAAGGGATCTAGATGGTTTATTTGACATAGTGGTACCTGCCGATTTATGAACAGACTGTAAAATTACAATCGACTGGCCTAGTGAAGAATATCCTAGGGATCCAAAGACAGGTGCCCCATCAAATGATGTGATGAAAAAGTATCACCAGGTAATAACTTATTTGAAAGGGAAAATACCACCAAAAGAAACAGATTGGGTGAAAATAGACAGAACAACCCAAGAAGCAAATGAATCGGTACATGCCTACTATGAACGTTTATTACAGGTGTTCAAACAGTATAGCGGTTTTGAAAATATTGGAGACAAAAATATGAGTCAGTTTGTCTATCGATTTGTTTATGGTCTAAAACCAGAGATTTGTCAGATGATTAAGCAACATATGTTATGTTGGCAGGGAAAGCCTATCGAGATTTTGAAATATGCTAAATATTGTGGGGATGACATTGAGGATAGACACAAGAAACTACAAGAAAAGGTGATGTGGGCTCAAGTGAAAATGGCTGAGCAACAGGGAATTAATTTAGATAATCCAACAGAAAGTCAGGGAAAAGAAGCTGGATCAAATGGTGACACAGGAAATGGTGGAAAGGTAAGAGGACGAATGAGTAGAGAAGAGGCTAAAAAGAAATGTCCTTGTGTTGGATGCGTAAAGTTGGGACATTGGAAGAACGAATGTAAAAAAATTCAAAATAATAATGGCCCAAATCATAATTTAAATCCACAGACGCAGAATGACTCACAGCAGGGTGTAAATCCTCAGAGTCAGTTGCCACCTGCCCCTATACAGGGTAATGTAAGCAGAGCAAAGCACGGTGCAGACATCGGATATCAAGGAGGAAGTGGTAAGAATGAATATGTAACTTCACAGTTTCTTTTACAGGATGATTTTAATCCATATGATTATCAATGACGGTGCCTAAGAGAGGGGGAGAAGGAGTGCGTACTTGGCGCATCCTTGCCAGTAGATCAGTCAGGTCCATATGTTGAAGGGAAAGTAAAAGGTAATGATATCACCTTTCTTTTGGACACTGGTGCTACCCGTTCTACTGTAAGAACAGCAGACATCCCAGACCTCCCTCTCTCTGGAGAAGCTATCCAAGTGGTAGGTGTCACCAATCGAAAGATTAGAACACCCCTTACAGAACCCATGGAAGTAAGAATTGGAAACTTCCGAGAAATGCACCAATTTGTGGTGTGTGATTCCAGTCCAGTAAATTTACTGGGCAGAGACTTACTGTGCAAAATGAACTGCACTATTTTTTGCACACCGGATGGTGTTGCAATACAGACCCCGGATGAAGATCATGTTTACAAATTCATGATAGCCAAACAAGGTACGGAGGTAGATGAAATGTTCTCCTTGATAACCAAAGATGAATTACCAGAAGAATTAAAAAATACAGTGAGCTCAAACGTATGGGATTTTACTGGAAAAGAAGTAGGTCTGATGGCAAATATAGACCCAGTAAAGATAACTGTAAAGGAGGGCGCAATTTTCCCAAATACCAGACAATATAAAATGAGTGCGGAAGTGAAAGCAGGAGTTACTGAGGAAATTGGCAGAATGGTGAAACAAGGTATATTAAAAGAAGTTATGAGTAGCCCTTGTAATTCACCAATCATGGGTTTGAAAAAGCCTAGTGGAAAATATAGGATTGTTCAGGATTTGCGGAAAATTAATAAAATTGTGGTACCTTGTTGTCCTATAGTACCAAATCCTGCAGTGATCCTATACCAAATACCATGGAATGCAGAATGGTTTACCGTAATTGATTTGTGCCAAGCATTTTTCTCAATTCCATTGCATCCAGATAGTCAGTATTTGTTTTCGTTCAAATTTGAAAATCACGTTTATGTGTGGAATCGTGTTCCTCAGGGGTACACAGAAAGTTCCTCCATTTTTAATCAGATACTGAAAAAGTGCCTAGAAAAAGTAATAATGCCTAGGAACTCAGTCTTGGTACAGTATATAGACGATTTGTTAATCGCATCTAGAACTTATGACGATTGTGTCACCGACTCGATTGTACTACTCAATCATTTGGCTGAGGAGGGTCACAAAGTGTCACCTGAGAAATTACAATTATGTACAACAACAGTTAAGTATTTGGGACACCAAATTGAGAGAGGAAAGAGAAGAATAACCTCTGAGAGAATAAAAATAATTAAGCAAATGAAAATGCCAGTAACACAAAGAGAGGTGAGAATGTTTCTTGGAATAGTAGGATACTGTCGACAATGGATTGTAGGTTTTTCACTACTAGCAAAGCCTTTAATTCAGTTAACCAAAAAGAAAGCAAAAGATCCAGTTGAATGAGATGATGAAAGTGCCAGTGCATTTGTAAAATTAAGAAATGCTTTGTGTGAGGCACCTGCCCTGGGCATGCCTGACTATACAAAAGAATTTACATTATTTTGCTATGAAAGAGAAAGTTGTGCACTTTCAGTCTTAACACAAAGACATGGACTGGACAGACGTCCTATAGCATATTTTTCTGCTACATTAGACCCAGTGGCTGCAGCATTGCCAGGCTGCTTAAAAGCAGTAGCTGCTACGTGTATGAGCATTGAACAAAGTGAGTCAATAGTAATGGGACATCCTGTCAAAGTGTTCGTCCCACATGCAGTTGTGATTTTGTTGACAAGAACTAGAACCCAGCATCTTACACCTAGTCGGATGACAAAATATGAGCGAATACTTCTAGGAGCTGAAAATGTGACCATAGCTAGGTGCACAGTTGAAAATCCTGCTACATTATTACCAGATCCATATTGCGAAGAAGCTAGGGACGACACAGAACATGACTGTTTGGAAGTCACAGAGTTGTGTACCAAGCCGCGCCCTGACATACAGGAAATGCCTCTTAAGAACCCAGACAGGGAGCTGTTTGTGGACGGCTCATGCCTAAGGCATGAGGATGGCAAATTGAGTGCAGCTTATGCTGTATGTGAACTTTCTGGAATAGTCGAATCATCCTATTTACCAGGAGTCAAATCTGCACAAGTAGCTGAATTAATTGCTTTGATCAAAGCCTCCAAAATTGGGAAAAATCTAAAAGTAACCATATTTACGGACAGTCAATATGGGTACGGGGTTGTGCATGATTTTGGCCAACTGTGGATGCAGAGGGATTTCATGACTTCTTCAGGATCCCCAATCAAAAATGGGCAGTTTGTAAAAGAATTATTGGAGGCAATACAATCACCAAAAGAATTGGCAGTGGTGAAATGTGCCGCACACCAGTCAGGAGATGACTGGGTGGTAGCCGGTAACAGATATGCAGACCTAATCGCTCAACACTGTGCCAGAAATAGACTGGCAGTAAACAGAAAAGTCGAAAGAATGGGAATCAGCTGCCAACTTATGCTATGTTCAACACCTGAAACATGGAATGATGTGAGACGATTGCAGGATGATGCTGAAGAGAGTGAAAAGGATGTTTGGATAAAAATAGGGTGTACACGAAGAACAGATGATGACGTGTGGGTTTATTCAGATGGCAGACCAGTCATGCCTTATTGCCTGATTTCACAAATGGCCAGAATGTATCACGGAGACACACATGTAGGAAGAGATGCCATGATTAGACTCTTCAGATAAAATTGGTACAATCCAAAGTTTAGGGCTGCAGCAGAGAGTCTTTCCCAGAGGTGTTTAACTTGCCAAATGAATAATCCAGGAAGGAGAACAGTAATTGGTCTGGGAAAAATTGGAAAGGCAGAAGGTCCATTTGTGAGGTTGCAGTTTAGATTTCATTCAGTTACCACCAAGTAAAGGACTGAAATATGTACTTGTCATAGTGTGTCTGTTTTCAAGGTGGGTGGAGGCTTACCCTACCAGGAGGAATGACAGCATAACAGTTGCAAAACTGTTGTTACGAGAACTCATTCCACGGTTCGGTTTCCCAGTAACTTTGGAATCAGATAGAGGAAGTCACTTTAATAACGATGTAATTCGAATAATATGTGAAGCATTTAAAATTGAACAAAAATTGCACTGTGCGTACCGCCCAGAGGCTTCCGGAGTGGTTGAACAAATGAATGGCACAATAAAATCAAGACTGTCAAAAATGTGTGCATCCACATCGTTAGATTGGCCAGATGCGTTGCCTCTTGTCTTAATGGGACTCAGAAGCATTCCTGATAGAAATACAGGATTGAGTCCACATGAAATCATCATGGGAAGAGCAATGAGACAAGCCCATGTACCTGGCAATAAACTGCTGAACATAACTGATGATATGGTTCTAGATTATTGCAAAGCATTGACTGACCTAGTGCGTTCTGTCTCTCACCAGGTTGGAGAAGACACAGTTTCCAGGCAGCCTGAACAAGAGCATGATCTGAACCCCAGAGACTGGGTGGTAGTGAAGCATCACACCAGAGAAATGTGTTTATCACCCAGGTGGGGCGAACCTTGTCAGGTTATATTGGTTACAAAACAGCAGTGAAATGTGCAGGTTTACCTATTTGGCTTCATGTAAGCCATACCAAAAGGGTGCCAGCTCCTGAAGAGAGAGATCCTCAGTCAGCATCAATAGCTGAGGAAGCAGAAGGTTGTACAGCTGAAGAATCTCAAGTGATAGATTCAGGAGTAGCTGAAGAAGAACAACCGAGCACAAGTCAGGACTGGATACCAGTGGTTGATATACCTGAAGTCTTTATCAAAACAAGGAGCAGAGCTAGATTAGAAGAAATTAGTGAGGACCAGATAGGTGAAGAAGAACAAGCTCAGGATAGGGAGGTTGAAACTATAAGAGAAACTGAGCAGGCCCAGATAGGGAAAGGAAATTGGGCTCAAATTAACAACGAAACAACAAAGTTTGAGCAGGGACCGACAGGTTCAGAAGTACGCGGTCAGGCTGC
Source organism: Calotriton arnoldi (assembly GCA_963921515.1). Classification (NCBI taxonomy): domain Eukaryota; kingdom Metazoa; phylum Chordata; class Amphibia; order Caudata; family Salamandridae; genus Calotriton; species Calotriton arnoldi. The sequence continues at coordinate 1,564,885 of CAWUFW010002306.1, read as the reverse complement.
AGAAGAGCAGAATGCAATAAGCCCTGATCAGAACCAGTTCGGACAAAAATATCACGTTCAGGGAGAAGAAAATCAAGAAAACATTGAACATGAAAACATCAAACAAGAAAACGTCAATCCTGAACAGGGCCAGTTAGCAGAGACTCACATTCAGGCAACTGAAGAAACAACAATAAGACCTGAACAACAGCAGATAGAGTGGGAAACTGAAAACAAGGACAAACAATTTGTGCTACACATTAATGTAAATAAAGACATTTTTGGAAAAGACTCGGAAGGTGAAGATACAGTGCAAACCAAGAAAGTCAGAAAAGGTGATCATTGGCCTGGTGTTATTAAAAGAGTGAAATACCATATAGTAACACGAACTGAAGACCCAGAACAAGTAAATGAAGTAACGAGCTTTTCAGGACGAACAAGTGGGACTGGAAAACGAAAAAGCAAAAGATTGAAAATCGTGAACAATAAATTTAAAGGTCCTGATTGGACTTATATAATTCTCGAAGATTGTGAAAGTTCAGAGACAAGTGAAAGTGGTGACGAAGGAACAAGTGCAGAACTGACTTATGAAAAAGATGTGAAACCACCTTGATAACGTTAAAATTTTGAGGGAAAAAGAAAGAAGAGAAATCTTCTTGGTCAAAAATGGCTGAGGACAGAGTTTCTGGGAGACCGAAACGGAAATGTTGTAAAAGATGCTGTGCTATATGCATATGTAGTCTGGTAGTGGTGCTTATAGTGTGGTTAGTTGTGATTGTAGCAATTCCTTACCTTATGATAATGGACAAAAAGAATAACAACGATACCAAGGGAAGGATAGTTAACCTGAAAAATGATAGAGTAGAAATAGAAGCAGAAGATGAACCAGATTTTCATCACGTTGTAACAGACAATGATACTAGCTTAAATGTCTTTACTAAATTATTGTTTCAGTACGTAGATACAATGGATGTTAGTGATTGCTATGTCTGTATGAAGTTACCTGAATCAGTAGCAGAAGGTTTAACCTATCATCATTTGCCTTTAACTTATGGTATATCATGTAGTGTACTAACTAGTTTATTTTATAGAACAGGGAAACTTCAGTATTATTATTCAAACATAGATGTGATATTTTCAGAGGTTCCTATTCGAAAGAATCTGAACCCAGTGCTTAGTAGTCAAGATGCACAATTTATGGGAGAATTTTTCTTAACGATGAAGTCAATAGATATAACACATGCACATAGAAGCAATCTAACCTGTTCATTACGTGAAGAAGAAAAGATATTTTTAAACTTAGTTGAAGATAGAAGACAGAATTTCCAAAAGAAGGCGTCTGAGCATAAAGCTCATCTTCCACCTTGGGCTGAGAAAGAGGGTATTTACACACCTGGCAAGGCTCAAGCTGCTATGGCTCTCGATTTTGTAAAGACAGGGAAAATTTGTCTTCATAGGTTAAAAACTGAATATAACAATGTTTTTTATTGGTACCAGTGAATGTGAACACAATTTCTTAATTCTTGGAGGTTGGGGGCTAAAAGGAGGAACAGATTCCGTTTTTCCTGGAATATATTATGTGTGTGGGAATAAGGCTTACTTTAGGCTTCCTGCACGGTGGTATGGAAGTTATTATTTTGGAATAGTTTTTCCAAAAGTATACCACGTAAAAAGAAACACTGGGAGCAATGAAAATAATAGTGAACTAACACGTAGTAAGAGAGCTAGTTTTTCAGAAATTGTAGGCGATATATTTGGTGCATTGATACCTTCAGAGGGAGTAATTCTGAACTCAAGGAGAATATGTAAATTATCTACAGTGGTTGATCGTTTATCAACGGATACTGCTGGAGGATTTCTAATGATTAATGCGGAGATGGTTGCGATTAGATCTATGGTTATGCAAAATAGACTTGCTCTTGATATAATATTAGCAAAAGAGGGCGGAGTCTGTACATTGTTGAAAACAAAACATTGTTGCACATATATTCCGGACAAAAGTACAGAAATCGGAACATATATAAAGAATATTACTAAACTTGAGAAGGAACTGAAACCACTGGAAGTTGATAGTGTATGGGAAAGATTGACAAATAGCATTTCGTCAATTGGTACCTGGTTTACTAATGTAGGGAAAGGACTTATAGGTCAAATAATAGTACCCTTAGTAGGGATAGCAATAACAGTATTGTTAATAATGATATGGTGCAAATGTGGTAGAAAGAAGGAAACATAGGGTGACAGGAAGAGGCAAGAAAAGGAAATTTGAAGAGATTGAATTAGAAGACCTGAGAAGTGAAATTTACAAGAAACTGAAAGGAAAGGATAAGAATAGACAGTGTAAAAATGAAAATGTGACGGAAATCTGTTAGAGTTGGCATCTGGTTGTAGGTAATTTTGATGGCTCAGAAACGCCATCAGAGAGGGGATTGATGGAGCAAGGACTCACAATGAGACTTGCTCGGAAGCAATTCTCTCACAGTATTAATTAATTTGTACTAAAACCTTGTATTGTCTTTATTAATAATGTGCAACACAAACATATTTTATCTAGAAGATGCTTGCCTATGTGTTTTCCACTGATAAGTAATCCTTGTCTAATCCAAAATGGCCGCTAAAACGCAGGAATTCTACTTCGCATGTGTCAACCATGTCACGTGGTATGACGTCTTTCTTTGCTTGGAGGGAATTTTTTGCTTCTGCGCAGTGTATGCTAAAATGGCCGCTTTAATGTTCTCACATGCTAAAGCTTTCGCATTGCTGCAATTAATAATGTGGTATTATAACGCTACTAATGCGGGATAGACATTTATAATTAAATGGGATTAGGGTAGAAGTAGGAGGTATACAGTGAAAAGTTTTATTTTTGATTTTAATGTGTTTCTTCTTTGATTTTCTATCAGTTCGTAAAGTGGGCCTGGGTTGACTAAACGGCAGCTCGAGAGTCATGTGACCAGCGCATGCGCCCTGAAAACTAACAAAGCAAAGCGATGAAGTCAACTTGGAAGATGTCCAAGGACATGATCCGCTGATCACCTTCAGAGTTCAACCAAAATGTCCTCTGAAATGATACATTTTGTATATATTTTGTATTAAAATTGTTGTGAAACGGGTGGGAAATAAAGCAAATGTATTAATTGAGAGGGGCGGTATTCTAAAACAATGGGCTTAAGTAAATTGAACTAAATTGACATGGTGTGAGGATCAACCCCCTGTCCCTGTCCAATTAGAATTAGTGGGCCCATAATTTTGAAACATTAATGGGAGGTACATGGGCATAGAAGGGTATAATAGATATAGAATTAGCTAATTAGTTAGCTCAGCACAGAGACGCTCAGAGAGAACAGATGAACAGATGCTGTAGCAGAGAACCGATGCTACTACAGAACAGAACAGACTGAACCGCTGTCCGAAGAGGTCGTGAGGTGGGGGCAGCGGACCGTATTAGAGGGAGACGCGGAAGAATCCACGAGGAGGAACGAAGTGTCAGAGAGGGGAACGACGCAGGCGTCGTTGGTAGAGAGGTCATCTATCCTGTCCTGGTCCGGAAGTCTTGGTCTTCATCCTTTCTTGAGACCCTCTTTTCCAACTCCTTGGCCAAGGGGTTTGGTTTTCACACCTATAGGTAACTATAAATGCGTAATCTTTAGTTGTACTGCTGTCTCTATCTTCTCCTTTCTGAGGGACCGTCATTTGTGATTAATAGGTGACTATATAGTGTGCTTCCTCCTTGATATGCGATTAAGTACCATGTGGTTTGTAATTTACTCTGCTAAATAATTTTAGATAAACATTTTAAAACTTCCTGAGTCAGTGGTTATTTCAGGTATTTGATGAAATTATGTTTTATATGATCTCATTTCAACCCCAGTTATCAAAGGTCCATTGGTAAGTCATTACTCTTCAATCAGAAAAGGTAATTGGTAGCAGGGATTTTGTAAAGAGTACAACTTATTCCCACCAGCGCTGATTACTAGTTAGAGTGAATGAATGGGCCCAGGTGAGTATCTAGTGTATGAATGTGTGTTGCTAGTAACCCGGTGGATCACCTGTTCCAGGGAAGAGCTCACTTATGTCATACTACCCTAAAATTGGTTATTATAAAAATGTATTATGATCACATCACTGTCTCTATTCCCCTAACAGACCAAAAAATGAAACTGAGGAGATAATGGGAGGAATTTCAGAATTTTAATCTTTAGTGCATTAGCTATCAGTGTCAAAATACCTCCTTTAGCCCACCCTGAACTAGCAGGGATCGCAGGGGAATGATAAGAGCGGAAGCCATCAAGAAAAAGTGGGCCCACTTCCAAACTTGGCTCCCTCCTAAACCAATCCAAATTATACATTTTTCTCCTGAAGCCTGCTATGTTCCATGTGGCTATTCTTATAGAGTCTGGCCGTGCCCCCTACTTATCCTTCTTCTTAACATATATCACACTAGATTCCCCTTCCCCTTCAGCATATTGGCCAAAGGTAGCCAGTCAATTACAATCCTCTAGATTCCCCAAAGGAGCATATCTATTTTTAAGGGGAATTTCAATGCCTCTTGTTCAAGAGAAAGTTTGCTGCTTGGGGTGACCATTGAACAAAAGCGTCCCCTTCTCTGCCCATTGATTGAAGTGTGGTTTATAAAAATAACCTAATGGCAAAGCAAATATCTGGGAGTTTACAGATGGGGCAATAGGGAGTTAATGTAACGTGTTTTCAATAATGGCTGGGCTGTCCAGGTTCAGCACAATACAGTCCCCAGTTATGTTTTTCGGAGCATAACCCAACCACGATACTCTTCTTGCCATTACATATGCCTGTACAAATGAGGACTCTCTCCTGTAAACTTTGAAAGCCAGTGTGACACCTTCCCCATGAGTTGTTCTGTGGTCTCGACTTGCGGTTGTCTGAGCTCTGGCAAATTTACGAACACCGGAATATATGGTCAACCAGCCAGGGGCAAATCTAGTATCTTGGCACTCTCAACCTCCCCGCCCGTTCTTCCCTACCAGGTTCTCCCACTACCTTTGGGCCTTTAGGTTTCTCTGGGGGCAAAGTGAAGGTAGTGGCCCTCTAGGGCCACTCGGGTCTTCCCACAACCACCTGCTATGCCTTCCCAAGAATGAAGAGTCGGTCAGACAGTAGAGAATACAAACTTACATGTTTATTAGAAATGCTCTGCAGAGGAGTCCATCATGACCTGCACCCTAAGATGTCTGCCGAGGGACTGACTCCCCAACAGTCTACAGTGAGTAATCATTCTTCCCCAAGAGCCACCAACCCCGCCCACCATGGAAAACTACCGGCCTGGGCTGAACATGAACAAAGGAGGCACAGGGAGATGAGTCCACCTGCCAGATGGGTAAATGTTATCAGAAACCCAAGGCCACTGCGCCGGGTCTCAGCGTCTCCTAATGTGGGAGCAGAACTACACACTTGGATAGGTATGTGAGAGCAGAATGGTCTCCTCATTAGCTAGTCGGGAAACAACCTTGGACAGAAAGAAAAAATAATAACAAAATACAGTGCTCTGCTGAGGCAAGCATTACGAGCCATGAGGCCTAACTCAGGCACAGTCTAAGCAGCCTAATAAGGATTGCGAAAAACAAAATGGAGTCACACTCGCTAACTGAAGCCTGCACATTACGGGGATAACTCAGTGGGTTGCATAACATAAATACAACTGGCATCAATTTAGCCACACATTGCTAACCTAATATAATGTGAAAAGAGTGCGTTGCAGGGATGGGAATTTGAAACGTAACAGACACTCCCTGTTTAGCATGGGTGACTAAATGCTTTATTTGCTATTTGTTAGGGTCTTTACAATTCTAAGGGAGAGGAAGGAATTACTTAGTCTCTCAGGTAACAAGGGAAAAACAAGCAATACATGAGCATTTAAATCACCTAATACTCAAAGATGCCCTCATCTATGAGCATCAGGTCCTGAATTTCCTGCATCATCATAACAGAAATCTTGTTATCACTTCTTGGCCATGTAGGAGTAGGGGTAAGTTTACTCATACAATAGGTGCAACAGGCTGGAAGGCAGTTAATAGCATAAGCAACAGGTAAAGATGACTCCTGCGATGGCTATTAGGATTAGTAATATCTTCCAACCCCATGATGTCACCAGACCCCAGAGCCACCAAGTGAGAGACCATGAACCATTATCCTGATGGATATCTGAGACAAGTCTGTGTAATTTCTGTATTGCGGAGTACACAGTAGGGGCACTATCAGGGATGTACACACAGCAGCTGCTGCCGATGACGCGACTGGCTCCACCCCTATCAGCCAGAATGAAGTCTAAAACCATCCGATTTTGAAGAGAAACGAGCCTCATATCCTGAAGCTCAACTGTAATATTAGTCAGTATACCAGCAGTAGTATTAATAACTCCCTCAAATACCCTAGCAAGGCGACGAATATTACGACTATTGAACATGGGACCCCAGAATGGCAGAATGCCCTTCATTATGTCAGTAAATTGCTGCAAGGATGTATCTGTTTGATCAATATCGTCTGGATTGACAACTCTCCTAACTCGGGGTGCTGGGGCACTCCTACGCTGCAAGCGATGAGTTTTGTGGTAGTTGGGCGGGGCTATATAGACAGGGGGAAGGAAGTAAGAAAGGTAGCAACGCCCTGACCATCCCTCAGGGAGCCACACATAACTAGGAGTACCACAAACACAATAAACATTAGGTGGTGGGATCAAGGGTGGACTTTTGGCTATTCTCAATATGGAAGTGGTGTTGCATCTACTGTCTCCCACCACTATGTCTCCCGCCCCTTGAACACAAAAAGGGGCCAATACGTCTACCACCGCCAGGGGTATGGGCTTATCTTCAGTGACATTGCGGACTTGGAAGAATTGGTAATAGTCAGATATATTGAACTGTGAAAACCTATCTCTATCCATCTCTGTTCTGTTTGGCTTTCTACCTCGATCTGCTGCTCTGAGGCAAGTGCTTAAGAACACTCGATCGAACCGCCCATCTCCCGGGGAAACACCAGGTGGGACCTATGCTGAGAGTGCACATTCATTGTCAGAGAACGGGAACTGGTACTTCTGCGTTCCAAGGAGTCTGGTTGGGAGAATGAGCGAATCAAGCTAAGTAAGGTAAATCATCTCTCACAGCTACTAACATGAGATAGAGGCATAGGCAGCAGGTTCTCACTTCGATGCGTGACGGAAGGTAGCAAACCACACACCCAACATTTTGTTGTATTATAAAACAGCATGCGTTTGATGCAACGTCTGAATAAAAACATTGTCCTTATAGGACTTCCGGTGCTCTTCTTTGTGAGGCGCTAATGTACCAAAAATATGTTCAGGAGGGGCAGGTGTAGTACTGATCCAAGCATGCACAGGATATTTTTCTTCTAGGAAAAACAGCAGCCCAAACACAAATATCAGAGAAAGCAAAATTATTACCACAAACACTATTTTACTCTTAGTGGACCAAGAGGACCAAACAGGACCATCTGGAGTGGGACGCGGAGCCGCAAAGGGCTGCTCCTCATCAGGGATAGGACGACCAAAGGGATACATTTGGAAAACTTCAAGGGCAATTTATAGGTGTCAAAAAGGGAAAGAAAAATTCACGGGCTAGAGCCACTTATTGCAACAACAGTACCAGAGGGCACAAGTCACCCAGCGTCCGTTTAGAGCCTCGCCGGTAGGCTCCTATTGTTCATCAACGACGGTGCTATGAAGCACTCCCACGGAGGAGCTGCGCGATCGCAGCCCTTGCAGAAAAACAAATCCTTCTTCTTTCAGGATAGGGCACCCTCCCTCCTGGGCAAATACCCTCAACTATCCTGTCCAGTGTCCAAGGCAGTGCACCAGTGTTGCTCACCCTAGTCTAATACAGGCACGTTAGGCACAGCACCTGCGCCCTAAGCTCAAGTCCTTCCCTAACTCCTAGACTGTTCGGCTGGTGCACCGTCCTTTTTCCGGGTCTCAGATTATACTTTGTAACTCCAGGCACTGTTTCATCAACAAAAAGGGGCAGAAACTCAGGGTCAGATGGGGCGGCCCTTATCTCTGGTGGGATCGCCTCAGACAGAACTGCATCACTTTCTTCGTCCGTCTGCACCCACCTCACCCGGGCGTCAGCGAAGGGAACGAAGCGTGGCACCTTCTCACACTCCTGATCACCGATGCCTTCGTTGACCCAATGGTCGTACGGGAGCGGGAGAGGCACCCTTTTCACATGAGATGTATGGATCCAGTGCTTTCTGCCGTCCACCTTTACAGCCGTTCTAGTGGCGAGAAGTACGATGATTGGCCCTTACCACCTCGAATCCAGGCTGCTCTTTCGTTGGAAGTTTTTAATCATCACATAATCATTGGGCTGTATGCAATGCCCAGGCCCCTCTGGTACTGGCCGCAATGTGGCTTGTATCTGTTGATGAAGAGAACGAAAATCTTTAGACAATTCATACAGGTAGTCTACAAGCATGGGGTACACTATCTCGGAAAAGCGCTTGGGTCTGGGGACGCCCCACACATTAGCAGGGCGTCCGAAGACCACCTCGTAAGGGGACAACCCTGTTCTAGAATGCGCTGTCTCTCTGGTAGATAATAAAGCCAAGGGTAATGCATCTGGCCATCTCAGTCCTGTGCTTTCTTGAATCTTTGCCAACTTCAGTTTGAGAGTACCATTGTACTTCTCAACCAGGCCTGCCGACTGGGTGTGATTCGCTGCATGAAACTTCTGTTTAATATGCAAACCTGTGCACACCAATTCAATGACTTTTGCATTAAAGTGACTTCCGTTGTCACTCCAGATCATGCGTGGCAACCCATAGCGCGGGAAGTACTCTTTTAAAATTAAAATTCTCCATTGAAATTGAAGTCGTTTTTCTTTAATGAAAAGCTGGCCAGTTCAACAATAAAATCTGTGGGCACTCTAACTGGTTTTGTTCTTGTATCCAGAAATGAAGTTCATTGGGAGCTTGGTACGATTCATAGATGATATTTTCATGTTGTGGACAGGAGACGAGGAACAACTATTCCATTTTCATGGCTGGTTAATAGTTGTTCCTCGTCTCCTGTCCACACCATGAAAATATCATCTATGAATCGTACCCAGCTCCTATTGTTGAACTGGCCAGCTTTTCATTAAAGAAAAACTACTTCAATTTCAATGGAGAATTTTACTTCCAAATAAAAGGAGTAGCGATGGGGTGTCCTTTCGCCCCAGAGCTAGCAGTGCTCTACATGTCAAAATATGAAGATAAGTTCATCTATAATAACAACCCCTTTCCGCAGTTCATTGGGAGCTGGGTACGATTCATAGATGATATTTTCATGGTGTGGACAGGAGACGAGGAACATCTATTCCAGTTTCATGGCCAGTTGAACAACAGGACAGCCGATATAAAATTCAGCTTAAATCATTCTCACCAAAGGATGGCATTCCTTGATGTTGAGGTCTATGCAGTTGATGGAGGCCTGGTGACAACTTTGTTCAAGAAAACAACGGACAGGAATAAAGCACTCCACTTCACTAGCAATCACCCGAGAAGTCTAAAAAAAAATTTACCTTACGGCCAATTTTTACGAATAAGGCGAAATTGTGTTTTCAAAGATGAATATATCCTGCATGCGAATAACCTAATGGGTAGGCTACTAGATCGAGGCTACCCCAAGAAACTGCTTAAAAAAGCTATGAAAAGAGCATGGTGGACTCCTCGTGATTCACTGTTAGAGAGAAGAGAAAAAACTACAGCGGAAAGAATAGTATGCGTATCAACATTTTGCCCTAATTCAAATTGGTTAAAAAAAGTAATCCATCAAAACTGGCATCTGATTAAAAATCTGGACCAGTCTTTGGCATCGGTTCCATTATTTGCTTTTAAAAAAGACAGGAGCATTGCTAACCAAGTCGTGAGAGCTGCACTATCAAAACCCGTGAGGAGTGCACTACGGTACTACATGAACTTGCCGCAAGTTTCAGGTCATCATAAATGTGGGACATGCATCTGCTGTGATGTCACCATAGACGGGACCTTGTTTTCCCATAATTCCATACATTGGAAACATGACACATTTTCTAATTGTAAATCTAAAAATGTCGTGTATGGGGTATTGTGCCCCTGTATGAAGTTATATATAGGAAAAACGAACCAGGAGGTCTGTTACAGAATTTCACAACACAAATCCAGGATTCATAAAAATGTCCAAACAGCACCTCTGGTGAACCACTGGAGGTTGAATGCACATACAGAGAAGGACTTAAAATGGACAGTAATCTCTAAGGTGGAACAGGATTACAGAGGTGGAGATTTGGATTTAAAATTGACCCAACGTGAAGCTATGTTGATTGTTAAATTCATCACAGCAGTGGATGGGCTGAACAAACTTTCAGAGATCTATAAATTATGAATTATGTAGGTCAACATATCTCTATTAGATTGATGGCAGTTACATCTGGGAAAGATAAATTCCATGACAATTCTACATCTTCCAAACATCTGATTTGCATTCCGGGAATTCTAGGTGACTCCAGTCCGGGTTTTGCAGAACTTGGGCTCTAGCGAACCACATGTCCCAGCATTCAGTGGGACTAATTGAATGTAGCCGGCCCTGTCGGAAGTTGAAATACTTCCGCTTTCAAACCATGTCACCATCACGATCAGGCGGCTTGATACGAGGTATTCCGTCTGAAGAAAGGCTCGCAAAACATAAAGGTATGTGAATCTATCAGCTTAGCTAATGGAATAAGCTTCCGTAAATGTCAGCGGATTCATGTAATTAGAGCCAGTTACTAGAAGGACTCTTCTTTTATTAATGGAAAATGAAACCGGCGGAAAACATTTAAATTTAAAAGGCAGTCTGTTCAAGCAAGTAACGCGGTGTAGTGCTGACAACTAACATACGGGTCATATTTGGTCCTTTCACTTTCAGAAATATAAAGCAAGACGGATCTCGGACAACATTAAAGAGCACCACCAGAAGTCTCGTGCAGACTCGGCAGAAAGGTAGATCTTTTTTACATCTTTTTTACATTGTAGCGATAGTGAATTTGAGTAAAGGTTATGAACTCCTGAAAACTTCAACGCTGTCCTCCCTTGTTTTTCTTTCCGCCTTCCCCAGTTCTTTGAAGAAGGATTCGAGCCAAAAAAATCCATGAGATTTATGAATTTCGATCTCTGATCAGCCTCTGCACCGAATGTAAGTCACTGTAAAAACACGCTAGATAGAGACTCTGACTGACATTTTATTTTAATAGGACAACATTTTTTTTACATTGGTCAATATTTGATGTTTTTTTCTATAGGATGTGTAAGTAAAGACAAGCTGGGATCGGCTGATCTCGCTGTATTAAATAAGGTAAGCAGACTCAGAGAGAGGAGGCTAAGTATGAGGAGTGTGGTTGTAAACAAGAGTTGGTAATTAGTAAGACATGGTTGTCTTTTCTTTCTTCCAGCTGTTTGGTCCCGAGTAGAATACTCGGGGTTCGAAACGCGCCAACCTGTTGTTGCCAATCAAGTGTATAATTTAATGCCCCAATGGTGCACCTGTAAATGTATTGTATACTTTGTTGGGGGTGCACTTGGGAGGAAATTTAGAGATCTTGAAACTTTTGAATTTTTTCCTGTATGGCTTTTGTTTGTTCTCATATGATGTGTACAGATATGAAATATTGAAAAGAGGGCTGTGTGTTAGTATGCTGGAATGTGAGTGGTTTGGATGAATACTAGATGTTACATGGTTGAATGGGATTGAAAGAGAGGTTGGAATTTGGGTTCAAGTGTGTTAAAATATGTAATTGATTTGTGTTTCGTCAGAATGAGGTAGTTCACTTTTTGGTGTATATTTAAACATTGTAAATTGATCAAATCTTTTTCACTTGATTAAAACATGTGAATATTTGAATGGATTTTTGATTAAATCATATTGAAATTAATTGTTCAAGGTGACATTGATTCAATTCCATGCGCCGTAAGAAATGAGGAAATGAGTATCAGTATTGGTATTGTGATGTTTTTTGTTTATCTGGTAACTTGAAACAAGAGCCATCAACATATAGTTCCCCTTGGGGGTCAGATAAGGGAACGTCAGTCAGGTCTACCCGTCCCTTCGTTTCTTCCTCAGTCCGAAATAAACAATCATGGACATCATTGTCCTTTTCTTCCGAAGGGAGGGGTTGTAACGTGGCTGGGTTCAGAGTAGCACATCTTTTGATGGTAATGTGCGGAGCAAACAGGGTCAGTTCATAGCCCGTCAGACGCGCACTAGTAAGGTGCTGCGTCTTTGTCTTATTCAATACTGTATCCACAGCATGGGGTACCATTACTGTGAGAGCAGTAGCAAGGACGAGCCCTGCCGATTGCATGATAGAAACTACCACCGCCGCGGCAGCTCTCAGACAGCTCGGGATCGCTCTGGCGACATTATCAAGCATGGCAGAGAAGTAGGCGCAGGGCCTCTGCTTACCACCGAAACCCTGTGTTAGAACAGAAAGTGCGCAACCGTCCACCTCATGCACGTAGAGCACAAAAGGCTTCTGGTAATCAGGAGTACCAAGCACAGGAGCAGAGCAAAGCGCAGTCTTTAATTGCTCAAAAGCTTGCTGGCATGCAGGTGCCCAAGGCAGGGGTTCATGCACATCTTTTGTGGTCAGGTAAAGAAGGGGTTTTGTTAGTAGGGAGTAGTTAGGGATCCAGTGCCGACAATACGATGTTATCCCTATAAACGCGCGTACCTCGCATTGGGTTTTAGGGACAGACATGTTAGTAAAGGCATCTATGCGCTCAGGTGTTAGTCTGCGACCCTCCTTCGCCAGTAGGTGACCTAAATAGGTGACCTCCTGTCGACAATACTGGAATTTGGAAAGTGACACCTTGAGTCCATGATGCGCCAGATGCAATAATAATTTAACTGTGTCGTCTTTGCAACCATCCTCATTGTCCGAAGCAATAAGGAGATCGTCAACATACTGAAACAGCACATTACCATGGGGAAGCTCCAAAGAATCCAATTGAGCTTTCAAGGCTTGGCTATAAATACTAGGGCTTTCAGTATAGCCTTGTGGAGCACAACAGAATCTAAAGCTCCGACTGGCTATTGCGAATCCAAACAGATATCGGCTATCTGTATGGATTGGTATGCTGAAGAAAGCATTTTTCAAGTCAATTACAGAGAACATTTTGCTGGCGGGGGAATCATTGTTAAGATCGCTGTAATGTCCGGAACCACAGGGTATTAGGGAACTACGATCTTATTAACCTCTCTGAGGTCGATCACAAAACGGTAAACGTCAGGGTGGGCATCAGGAAAATCCAAGGGTGCCTTTTTAATAATAGGAAGAATAGGGCTATTACACATATTCGCCACAGTCTCTTCATCCACGCCAGATTTAATCAAATCCTGTATTATGTGCAATAGGGCCTTTTCACCTGCCTGGGATATCTTGTACTGGGGAACACGTGGCAAGTTAGCATTGTCTCTGATCTGTATAGAAACTGGCGGGATCTGGAGTAACCCCACATCTGTGTCTCCTGTATCCCATAACGTACGTGACACATCTCTAAACTCAGCGGGAAGGGGGGCATCCTTCGCAAAGCACTGTTTGGCATGGGCTACCTGCGGTCCAATAGCCATGTAAACACCGTCTGGAGAACAAAAAATTGTTGCATGCAACCTTTTTAATAAATCGTGTCCTAACAAATTTTCCCCGCAATTTGATGTCAGTAAAAATGGTGAATCAACCGTAAAGGGGCCAATAGTCAAAGCAAGAGGCTTGGAAATGGGGCTAATGACTGGCACGCCTGAGAAACCCACTGACACATTGTTTTGGCCAGACAGAGCTGCCCCCGGGACCAGTGAACGGGAAACAGAGCTATTCATAGCCCCTGTATGAACTAAAAGTTATTCAGTAGTACCCTGTAAATCAGCAGTGACATAAGGTCCATTCTGATCTATAGGCACAGGAACTGGTCCCTCACCCTGTCCTCGGCTTTCCTAGCTGTGAGACAACCCCGTCACTTCATCCATGTCATAATCATCATGATAGTACTGCTGTCCTCTGGGGTCTTCAAAATAATTCCTGCTCTGCCTATTTTGTGATGTATCCTCTGACTGCATCCCCCTTCTACCTCCTGTGCCTCATCCACGTCCTCGAAAACCTCGACCCCTCGGGGCCTCACCTTTCTGTAACAACTCCGGACACTCATTCCGCCAATGTACCTCCTGTTTGCAGTACGCACATTGATTGAGCCCGAGGGGCGCGTTTGAAGCACCACCTCTGCCAGACCGGGGCGGCCGTTGGGCTGAACCCAAACCTCTACCTCGTCCATTTCCCCTCACAACTTGCTGCACCAATACCCTCGTCTTCAAATCCTTTGACTTTTTCTCCACCCTTCCCTTGTCCTCATTCTCTCTATGTTCGTGATATTGTGCCATACTCAATATCACGGACGGGGATGATGTCGTCCAAGTACTTTCCGAAGCCTGCAACCGTGTTGCAATCTCGGGAAGTAAGCTAGTGACAAATATGTTTTGACAAATAAACGAACACCATCCTCCTGTGACAGGTCCTGTCCACTAAAATCTAAAAACACCCCTTCAAATCTGGTAAAGAAATCCGACACACTTTCATCCTTCTTCTGGCGACACGCAGTCAACTTATCCCAATCCACTCTCTTCGGCGGGATAAGTGAATGCATGTATGTGATAATACGCCCTGGCAAAGAGAGGAGCTCCGCTTTCGGCTTGTCGCTGGGCTTACTCTCCTTATCCCAAGCCCTGATCTCATCCCACGTTCCCCCTAAGTCTAGTGCATGATCCGGCGTATGGACTTGCCTCCATATGTCCACTGGTACCAACAGGCCGAAAAACAACTCTATGGTTCAAATCTGGTAAAGAAATCCGACACACTTTCATCCTTCTTCTGGCGACACGCAGTCAACTTATCCCAATCCACTCTCTTCGGCGGGATAAGTGAATGCATGTATGTGATAATACGCCCTGGCAAAGAGAGGAGCTCCGCTTTCGGCTTGTCGCTGGGCTTACGCTCCTTATCCCAAGCCCTGATCTCATCCCACGTTCCCCCTAAGTCTAGTGCATGATCCGGCGTATGGACTTGCCTCCATATGTCCACTGGTACCAACAGGCCGAAAAACAACTCTATGTCAGCTAGCGTCTTTACTGTGGAGGAGGCCGCCTCCGTCAATTCTTTATAATATGCAGTAGGGTTTTTCCGGGGGTCCGGCAGCTGGCGCTTTAAGAATAGGACCTCACTTCTCTTCCAAGGAGTATAGATCCATTGCTCCTGAAACCAAGCGTCGACCCGTTGTCTAATCACAGAATTGGTGGAATCGCGCAGTTCTGGAATTTCAGGGTGGGAAATGGGATGAACTTCCCTCATGGGATGCTGTGTCCCCATTGTCGGAACCTTCTGGAACAATCTACCTTGGTAACCCACTGTTGGAAATGGCCCTTTTTGCAGGGTCACCCCTAAACTTTTTGCCTGCCTCCTGTATTTTTGCTGACCTGTTCCTGTTGGTTTTATGACTCTGGGCACTTTACCACTGCTGTTCAGTGCTAAAGTGCATATGCTCTCCCTTTCTAAATATGTCTATGTGAATTGGTATATCCCTGATTGGCTTATTTGGTTTACCTGTTAGTCCCTAGTAGTGTGGCCTGTGTGTGCCCAGGGCTGATAAACCAAATGCTGCTGGTGGGCTTGCAGCGCTGGTTTGCGCCACCCACAGAAGCAGCTTGTAAAGTGTGTCTCAGACCTGCCACTGCAGTGTCTGTGTGCAGTCCAGAACTGCCATCTTGGCTGTGAAGTGCACCCACTTCCCAGCCCCTGAACCTTCCCTTGGCATCTTGTAAGTCACCCCTATGGTAGGGTGAATTGTATGTGTAAGGTAGGACATGCCTTGGTATGTGTAGCATGTCCTGGTAGTGAATTACACCCCATTTCGTTTTTCACTACTGTAAGGCTACCTGTTCCTCATAGGCTAGAATGGGCAGTTTGGCTATTACATCCTATAGTCCTAACTGACCCCAGGAACATGGTAGAAAAACGAATTTAGTATGCCTGAGCTCAGAATATTAAAATACATCTTTTAGTGAAGTTTATTTTTATATTCTGTGTTTGAAAATACCACTTTTAGAAAGTAGGTATTTTCTTGCCTAAGCCTTCCAGTGTGCTCTGCTGTTATGTGTATTGGCTGTCTGGTTTTGGAGGGGCAGGGCAGGCTGAGTCAGACCTGGGTTGAATAGAGAGATCTGCATTTAGAGTATGGGGAGGGGTGGCTCCTTGACCTGAATAGGGCTGTGCCTGGCAAGGTGAATGCTGGCTCCACCTCCTACTGTGTGTCTGCTAGCAGACCCCCTCTTTCTGAAAGGAAAGATGCAGCCTGGTAAACAAAGTGCTCCAGGCCTGAGCAGAACTGGTTCTGGCTAGGTTCAGTGACTTGTAGCTTCTGAGAACAAAGACTTTTGGGGTATAAATATCTGTGCTCAAACCCCTACAATTTGTATTGCTCCTGGATCTGAAGAGGAACCTCTGTCCGTGCCACTGGAGGAATCTGCAGGAAGTGGCTGTCCTTGTGCTTGTGTATTGTTTCTTGCACTGGCCTGCAGCAGTGACCACTGGACTTTGAAGAAGAGGGAAAAGGACTTTTTGATAGAACTTTTATTTTTGTGACAGCAATTACCCAAGGGCTAGGAAAATAGCTAGCCTCCTGCTGGAGTCTCAGGCACATCAGACTCCACCACCAACCTCCTGCTTCCTCCCTGCGAGGATTGCTATCTGCTGATGAGGCTCCTGTGAGTTCCAGGGCCTCTAGTTTGCTTCAGAGAAAAGAATGCTGGAAATCGTCGCTAACGCACGTTTGCGAGCCGCTGCAGCCGAGAGCGCTGGAAAAATCATCGCGCTGCTGCCGCTGGGTGCTCGCAACACAAAACTATCGCTAACGCCCCTTTGCGAGCCGCTGCAGCTGAGATGCGCTGGAAAAATCATTGCGCTGCTGTCGCCGAGCGCTCGCAACCCCCAAAGAAATCATCGCTTCAAGACATCGCTTTGCGGACGCCGTGAGTCTGCCATTTTGATCGCATCGCACCGGATTTCATCGCTCCCTCGCAGAGCGCCATTTCTTCGCATCGCAACACAATCGCACACGCAACAGGATCGTCGCATCGTCTTCGCGGCAAGGCCTCAGCGCATCGGCGGCCTAGCGTGAAGAAGTTTATCGCATCGTCTCCGCACGCATCAGCAGATCGGCGCATCATCCTCCCTTGCGGCAAGGATTTTAACGCATCGCCGGCCTCCCGTGAGGAAACTCATCGCTAACACTTCTTTGCGACATTTTTGGTGGTTTTGCTACTAAATCCAGGTACTTTGTGGGAGAAAGGGTCGCAGAGACCACTGCTTTGAATTTGAACCTTATTTCTGCAACCATTGAACTATTTTTGACAGTCCTGCAACAGTAATCCTATTTTTGACAGTATTGTAGCTTTTACAGTTATTGGTCTTGTGATAAGTCTGCATACATATATATAAAGATACTTATTTTTTATAACTACTTGTGTGGTGTCCCTTTGTAGTGTTCCTCACTGTGTTACTGTGTATGGTCATAAATGCTTCACACACTGCCTCTGAGATAAGCCTACCTGCTCGTGCTATGTTACCACAGGGTTGAGCGGGGGTATTAAAGAGGGTAGCCCTCTCACTCTGACTTAGGAAGAAGGGTCCCTACTTGGACAGTGGCCAGCCATTGCCAACTAGAGACCCCCATTTCTCACATTGGTGGTCAGCGGTGAGGATCTGGACTTGCATTTATGATCGCATACAGTAATTATAGTGTACACTACTAGTGAGTGCAGACCATAACGTACCGCATACATTTTTTGAGAGTTTTTTTGGATCCTATATTGTAATTGATATTGCCGGTGATTTTTCACCCGCGCACATTTTTTGAGAGTTTTTGGATCCCATATTGTAATTGATATTGCTGGTGATTTTTCACCCGCACACATTTCTGAGAGTTTTTGGGATCCTATATTGTGATTGATATTGCCGGTGATTTTTCACCCGCATACATTTTTTGGGAGAAGTTTTCTTCTATCTTTTATTGATATTGCCCGTGATTGTTACAATGGGCAAGCCTATGTTTTATTGATATTGCCGGTGATAGTACCCGCATACATTTTTGAGAATTGTTGAATCCTATATTGTGATTGATATTGCCGGTGATTTTTACCCGCATACATTTTCTTGAGAAGTTTTCTTCTATCTTTTATTGATATTGCCCGTGATTGTTACAATGGGCAAGCCTATGTTTTATTGATATTGCCAGGTGATAGTACCCGCATACATTTTTGAGAATTGTTGGATCCTATATTGTAATTGATATTGCCGGTGATTTTTTACCCGCATACATTTTCTTGAGAAGTTTTCTTCTATCTGTTATTGATATTGCCCGTGATTGTTACAACGGGCAAGCCTATTTTTTTTTATTATTGCTAGTGCCAGTTATTGCTACAATGGGTCTTGCTGAAATGAGACCTACCTTTTATATAGATGATATGTTAACCTACAGTCTAGGGGAGCTAAGGGGGTTCTGTGAGGAGAGGGGCTTAGCAGTGAGTAGGAAGGAGACTCAGCTGTCCCTGCAGACATCCCTGAGACTTTGGCAACAAGACAGATGGAGATTCTTGGAGTCCCAGTACACCTACCAAGAGGGTAGTTGGTCTGAGGGTGGCTCTGGAGAGTCTGAAGAGGAGGAAGAAAGTGTTATGGAATATCTCATAGATAGGGAATTCCTTGCTGAGTCTGGTGCCTATGGTAGTGCCCAATTCCCCTCGTGGTCCCCAGAGGAGTTGGTGGACAGGCGGGAGGGTCCCATAGGTGGGGAGTCCCTTGCGGAGTCTAGTGCACAGGGTAGTGCCCAATCCCCTTCATGGTCCCCAGAGGAGTGGGACAGACAGAGGGAGAGGGAGAACCAGCTCAAATTAGAGAGGCTCCAAATAGAGATTGCCCAGCTGGAGGCGCACCTAGCCCAGATAGCAGAAAAAGAGAAGTTAGCTCAAGAGGGTAGGTTACCCCTGGAGCGCAGTTTTAATTGTCTGGATTCCCCAGAGAGGGTGGGGTCCAGTGGTGGCAGCAAAATTGAAATATATAGTGATGACAGTGTAGTACACCCACCCAGAGATGTGGTACCTGACTTGAAGGAGGGGGTTGATCTACACCAGGGGATTCAAGGGTATGAAGTAGCTCCATTGATGTGCAGTGTCCCTGAGGTGGATTGGGGAACTAGCGCAGGGGCCCATAGTCCTAGTGAAGGGAGGGACACTCTACCGACTCTGGATGAGAGGTGCAGGGAGAGGGGTTCCCCCGTGGTTGAAGTCCTGGTGTATGAGTGTGAGGACCGCCCAGAAGAGTGTGGGTTGAGTGATAGAGACAGTCAGTTAATGTCTCGCCCATTTCAGGAGAGTGGTGTGGGGTACGTGTGTGAGACACTGGATTGTGAGGTAAAGGTTAGCACCTGCGTGGAGCTGTGTAATCCAATTGTGGGAGAGCATATTGTGAGTTCCTATTTTCCAGAGCTAAACCAACATGTGTTAGAGTGCGAGTTCTCTGATCCTAGGGAACTTGCGCAGGAGGCAGACCTCTGGGTGAGTACCAGAGGCTCTGTAGAGGTATTGGGGAATGACCCTAGGAGGAGTGGTTCAGATGTCTCCCAACCCAGAGTGGTGGGAGAAGTTAAGAGTGTTACAGCTGGGTCCCCTTGTTGTGAGGAGGTTGTAGGGCCGCACATCCTGTCTCGTGGGAGCAGGAGTGAGACTGGGATAGGTCGCGAAGTGCCCCAACCTCAGTCTCCAGGACTGGATGGTTCCATGAGGGAACACCAGGTAGGGAACCTAGTCTGTCCGGATGGACCGTCTATTGTGAGGGATCTCCCCGTGTTAGGTGAGCTGGGAGTACCTGTAATCAGACCTCCAGCAGTTCTAGTGTCTGGCAGTACCACTCCAGTTGGGAGGGTGCAGGAGTCCAGAATGAGGGGTGAGAGGGGGAAAGAGTCCCCAGTGGAAGAACCAGTGGGTCAGGGGCCAGCCAGAAGGGCTGAGCCTCATAGGATTGGCCATGGTGACGCCACTTCTGTCCTGGGGCATCTTCACGCACTGTCAGAGGAACAGGAGGTCGTGAGCTCTGTGCCAGGCAGACTGTCACACGACACGCTAGGTATGTGTCACCCTCAGGAAGTCCTGGTTGGCCAGGAAGTTGTTTTACCACAGGGGTTGGTCCCTGGGTTAGAAAGTCAGGTCCAGGTGTTGTCTGACCTGGAGGGAGGGACAACTGTAAGCAGTGTCCCGACCATTTTGGTTTCTAAGAGCACCACTCCAGGTGGGAGGGTGCAGTATGCTGGAAGGGGGTGCAGAGGGAGGGAGTCCTCGCCTCTGACCCCGGTGCAACCTGAGGGTTTTTTCAGGTTGGTAGATCAGTTGCAGGGTCCAAGCCCTGAACTGGTGGAGGGGTGTGTTTTCCTTGAGGGGGGCCTGTGTGCTCCCCAGGAAGTCCTGGTGTGCCAGGCAGACTGTCGCACAACTCTAGAGGAGTGTGCTTTCCTTGGGTGGAATTGGTGTACTCCCCCAGAAGTCCTGGGTTGCCAGGCACAGTTCTAGCCTCAGGGTACAGACCCTGGGTTAGGGGGCCAGGTTCAGGGTGTCCCCCCTGACCTGGAAGAAGGGGCAACTGCTAACAGTGCCCCTACCAGTTTGTGTTATGGGGGCACCTCTCCAGGTGGGAGGGTGCCAGGGCCCAGTAAAGGGGGCGGGGAGAGGGCAGCCTCACCCCTGACCTCCGCCCAGTCTAAGGGTACAGACCCTATGCTGGGATACCAGTTGCAGGATAGAACCCCTGAACTGGTGGGCAGTTGTGCCGGACACCTGCCACAGGTGCCCTGACAATTCTGGAAAAGGGTACCGCTCCAGGTGGGAGGGTACCGAGCCCCAAAGAGGAGGACCGGGTGTGGAGAGCCCATCCCAGTCTCTGGCCCAGCCGCTGGGTACAGGCCCAGGGCTGGTGGGTCAGTGTCAGGGTGCGTTGCCTGACCTGACAGGAGGGAGAGTGGACAAAAGGTGCCAGACACCTGGGGTTACTGCCCTCACTCTCTGATGCCACAAACGTTTGAGAGCCCTGAGAGGTATAGGGCTTGGATTTCATCACTGACTACTGTCAGTGGCTACTGGGGCTTGTTGTTTATCTGTTGGGACACACCTGGGGGCCAGTTAAGGTTAGATGCTGCACAGGTGGTGTCCACAGGTGAGGGGAAGAGTTCCCCATTGGTTATCTTAGTGGGCCCTAGGAGTGTGGACAGAGGGATCCACCAGGGTTCAGATTGGAGTAGAGCTGGCATATGCCCCTGCAGTTGCGGGCCAGTTCCGTGTTCTATCGCTCGAAGCAGGGAAGCCCATCAAAGTAGTGATTGGTCTACCCTGCGTTTAGGCTGGAAGGGGGTTGTGTTGGAAATGGCCCTTTTGCAGGGTCACCCCTAAACTTTTTGCCTGCCTCCTGTATTTTTGCTGACCTGTTCCTGTTGGTTTTATGACTCTGGGCACTTTACCACTGCTGTTCAGTGCTAAAGTGCATATGCTCTCCCTTTGTAAATATGTCTATGTGAATTGGTATATCCCTGATTGGCTTATTTGGTTTACCTGTTAGTCCCTAGTAGTGTGGCCTGTGTGTGCCCAGGGCTGATAACCAAATGATAAACCAAATGCTGCTGGTGGGCATGCAGCGCTGGTTTGCGCCACACACAGAAGCAGCTTGTAAAGTGTGTCTCAGACCTGCCACTGCAGTGTCTGTGTGCAGTCCAGAACTGCCATCTTGGCTGTGAAGTGCACCCACTTCCCAGCCCCTGAACCTTCCCTTGGCATCTTGTAAGTCACCCCTATGGTAGGGTGCATTGTATGTGTAAGGTAGGACATGCCTTGGTATGTGTAGCATATCCTGGTAGTGAATTACACCCCATTTCGTTTTTCACTACTGTAAGGCTACCTGTTCCTCATAGGCTCGAATGGGCAGTTTGGCTATTACATCCTATAGTCCTAACTGACCCCAGGAACATGGTAGAAAAACGAATTTAGTATGCCTGAGCTCAGAATATTAAAATACATCTTTTAGTGAAGTTTATTTTTATATTCTGTGTTTGAAAATACCACTTTTAGAAAGTAGGTATTTTCTTGCCTAAGCCTTCCAGTGTGCTCTGTTGTTATGTGTATTGGCTGTCTGGTTTTGGAGGGGCAGGGCAGGCTGAGTCAGACCTGGGTTGAATAGAGAGATCTGCATTTAGAGTATGGGGAGGGGTGGCTCCTTGACCTGAATAGGGCTGTGCCTGGCAAGGTGAATGCTGGCTCCACCTCCTACTGTGTGTCTGCTAGCAGACCCCCTCTTTCTGAAAGGAAGGATGCAGCCTGGTAAACAAAGTGCTCCAGGCCTGAGCAGAACTGTTTCTGGCTAGGTTCAGTGACTTGTAGCTTCTGAGAACAAAGACTTTTGGGGTATAAATATCTGTGCTCAAACCCCTACAATTTGTATTGCTCCTGGATCTGAAGAGGAACCTCTGTCCGTGCCACTGGAGAAATCTGCAGGAAGTGGTTGTCCTTGTGCTTGTGTATTGTTTCTTGCACTGGCCTGCAGCAGTGACCACTGGACTTTGAAGAAGAGGGAAAAGGAATTTTTGATAGAACTTTTATTTTTGTGACAGCAATTACCCAAGGGCTAGGAAAAGAGCTAGCCTCCTGCTGGAGTCTCAGGCACATCAGACTCCACCACCAACCTCCTGCTTCCTCCCTGCAAGGATTGCTATCTGCTGATGAGGCTCCTGTGAGTTCCAGGGCCTCTAGTTTGCTTCAGAGAAAAGAGTGCTGGAAATCGTCGCTAACGCACGTTTGCGAGCCGCTGCAGCCGAGAGCGCTGGAAAAATCATCGCGCTGCTGCCGCTGGGTGCTCGCAACACGAAACCATCGCTAACGCCCCTTTGCGAGCCGCTGCAGCTGAGACGCGCTGGAAAAATCATCGCGCTGCGTCGCCGAGCGCTCGCAACCCCCAAAGAAATCATCGCTTCAAGACATCGCTTTGCGGACGCCGTGCGTCTGCCATTTTGATCGCATCGCACCGGATTTCGTCGCTCCCTCGCGGAGCGCCATTTCTTCGCATCGCAACACAATCGCACACGCAACAGGATCGTCGCATCGTCTTCGTCCTCGCGGCAAGGCCTCAGCGCATCGGCGGCCTAGCATGAAGAAGTTTGTCGCATCGTCTCCGCACGCATCAGCAGATCGGCGCATCATCCTCCCTTGCGGCAAGGATTTTAACGCATCGCCGGCCTCGCGTGAGGAAACTCATCGCTAACACTTCTTTGCGACATTTTTGTTGGTTTTGCTACTAAATCCAGGTACTTTGTGGGAGAAAGGGTCGCAGAGACCACTGCTTTGAATTTGAACCTTATTTCTGCAACCATTGAACTATTTTTGACAGTCCTGCAACAGTAATCCTATTTTTGACAGCATTGTGGCTTTTACAGTTATTGGTCTTGTGATAAGTCTGCATACATATATATAAAGATACTTATTTTTATAACTACTTGTGTGGTGTCCCTTTGTAGTGTTCCTCACTGTGTTACTGTGTATGGTCATAAATGCTTCACACACTGCCTCTGAGATAAGCCTACCTGCTCGTGCTACGTTACCACAGGGTTGAACGGGGGTATTAAAGAGGGTAGCCCTCTCACTCTGACTTAGGAAGAAGGGTCCCTACTTGGACAGTGGCCAGCCATTGCCAACTAGAGACCCCCATTTCTAACACCCACTAGTGTCGTTATATTGCTAAAAACCTCATTGGGAGCCATACCTGCAGCATATACCCTATCCCGCATGTCATATATTATTTGCGATGCAACACCTTGAAAACACTGTTCCCACAACTCTATCAGCATCGCTGACATGTGTTTAAGGGCATGCTGCTGTATAAACGGCTCATAATCTTTCATCACACTCCACACATCCTCCACGCTATAGATCGAGTGCCGAGCCCACTGAGCTGCATGATTCGCCACCATTTTCTTTTCCTCATCACCCACTGCAGAACGCACCAACACTTTATCCATCCGATCTCGCGCTGCCCAGTTCACATCATGCACTCCATGTGCAGGAGTTTCGTCATTCAACTGTGCCTGGTGTGTCACACTCACGGGGGAAGGAGCAGACGCAGAGACAGGTACCATCATGTAGGGAGACAGGGTGGTAGGGGTGAAAGGGGGAGTAGCAGTTGACACAGAACTGATAGACTTGGCAGGGGAGATAACAGCACCTTTCCCGGAGATTGATGTGAGTAGAAGAGAAGCAAGAGAGGCCGGGGCTGAAGCGGTAGCGTTAGAAACAGGAATGCTAGAAGGGGCGGCATTAGAGGCCAAGGACTGAGAAGTCGGGACTGCCGGGTATATCCGTTCAGGGGCATAAGGAGGAGGAGGACGAGAATCCAATAGCTCTTCGATGAAATCATCACCTTCCTCTCTAGTAACATAGCACTTATCTGTCTGTAACCGAAACTTTCTATCTGCACATTCTATACCCTTCTCTATTTTTCCTCTTTCATAGGCTACTGCTTTCTGTGTTATAGTTTGCGTCTGCCTCTTCCGGGCCGCTTTCTCTGCTCTCAGTCGCCGCTGCTTTGCTTCTTTCTGCCATACCCTTAGAGAATCAAACATCGACTGTCTGCTCCTCCTAGCGAACAACTTGTCCTGCCAGAAATTCAATTTCTGTTCATCAAACGAGCCAGTAAGTGGCCACTGTAACTCAGCATTGTCCCTCGTATATTTATGCCACAATGTGCTAAACATAACAGGGCCAATACCATGTTTAACGTAAATGTCAAAATTTGGAGACCCCTCCGGAGGTGCAGGCTGGCTCTCTTCCAATCGAGCTTCAGTAGAACAACATTGTGGTAAGTGGTATACTGCCCCTTTAATATTTAGAATGTTATTCCTCGTATTCTTATTGTGCAAACACTATGTTCTATTCTAGCCCTGGAAGTTGCTGTTTGTTTCCTTGTGGTGCAGCTGCTCCTGCCGTGGGCTCCTTATTACTTTTATGCTTAATTGGATTTATACCAATAAACCCTTCTGGATCAAAGCCGATGCCTCTGTGAATTCCTGTTTCCGCCCTACCACATTTTGGTACCAGGAGTGGGGTACGATCGCTTTTGGCATCCTGCTCTGTGACGTAGTACGCACTGCAGACATCTTGGGTGAGTCGTGTAGAGGATTTTCCTCCGACTCCAACGTTTACTCCTTTTGGTGCGGCGCTTCAGTCAGTGATTCGCACACTATCGAATATCTCGACAATTTAATGTGCGTCACAACTTTTCTGCTGGATTATTGTGTGCGACGCCACAATCGGTGATTCGCACACCTGCTGGCCTATTTCATTGTGCAAGTGCTTTTTCAATGTACTGTGTGTAACATCTATTCTACGGTGATTCACACACCAATTTGCTTATGTTCTTCATTTATTCTACATCATTTTGAAGCCTCATTTCATCAGTGATTCACACACCATTTCCACATAATTTTTATTTTATTTTATTCACTATCGCAACCAGTCAGGGTATGATTCAACCTGCACCTTTCCTACAAAAGCCAGGAAAAGCTGATTTAAAGTGGACAGAATGGCTAAGGGACTTTGAGAACTACCTCACTGCCATTGACGCAGATGCTTACTCTCCTTCAAGGAAATTAGCTTTATTGATTAATCATCTTGGAGTGTCTGGTCGCAGGGTTTTTGACAACCTTCCACGTTTTCCTGCCCCTACATCAGAAGATACTGTTTGGAACGTTTTTATTGAAGCCAAGTTGCGTATGGGGAAACAGTATTCTGATTCCTCAAGTGTCCTCTTAGAGAGGCTCAATTTTGCTATGTGTAAGCAATCCTCGGAAGAATCTGTAGAGGATTATATGGCAACTTTAAGAGTTTTAGCTGAAAAATGTGAGTTTGGTCCAAATGTTGATACATATATTAGAGATCAATTTGTTTTCTATTGCTACTCTAAAAAGATCCAAGAGCGTCTCCTCACTTCTCGTAATCCCACTTTAGCTGAGATGATTGACATTGCCAAAAGCATTGAGAGGTCAATCGTTACATCTAAAGTTTTATCCACTCATTCGAATCAACCCACTGTTCTTCCCACACAATCCACCATGCATCCTGCTACTGTGAACTTAGTCTCTGATGAGAATACTGTTTGTGCCATCAACTCTAAGCAATTTTCTGAAAAGAGGTTTTTCAAGAAACAACCTCTCAGGAGTCAATTAGTTTGTTTCCATTGTGGTTCCAGGAGCCACATAGGAAATAATCCCAACTGTCCAGCTATAGGTAAGAAATGTGTTTAATGCCGTAAATTTGGTCACCTTCAAGGTGTGTGCAGGGGAGGCATGAACGCAGCGTCAAACAGTAATTCTAACAGAGTTAAAGTTTCAAACATTTCATTAGACACTTCTGATGTTCAAGATTGTGTTTCCGAATTTCAAAATATTATAGTTACCATTGATGTTCCTGAACCAGTACTACATGCTATCAAACCTATAAAAGGACCTTTATTTGACATTTTTATCGATGGCAAGACCATTTTGGCTATGGCTGACTCTGGTGCCCCAGTCACTATTCTTGCGGATCACACATTTTACAAATTGTGGCCTAGGGACTTGCCACTTATGACTCCTGATATCAGTCCCAAAGATTTTGGAGAACAAGATATTGATCTTTTGGGTTAGTTTTGGGACAAAGTAGAGTGTCTAGGCAGATCTGCAAAAACTAAGATTTATGTAGCAGTTAAAGGAAGGGACATCATAGGATGGAAAGATATTGCTCTCCTAGGCATCATATTATGTCCCATCATTTTTGGTGACCTTCCTACCAACATCCTTATCTGTTGATCAATTTGACTCAACTGCTGATAACTTAGTACAATTGTTTCCTGATGTGTTCAAGAATTCCGTGGGTACTATCAAAGGTTATGAACATTCTATCATGCTTAAAAGGGATGCTGTTGCAATTGTGCATAAGGTTAGACCTGTACCTCTCAGTATCAGAGATGATTTAAAATTACTACTATCTAATCTTCAATCCGAAGGCATTATTTCTCCTATTGATGCTTCAGAGTGGGTTTTTCCAGTGGTTTTAAAGAGGAAGAGGACTGGAGATCTCAGGTTATGTGTAGACTTGAGATCTCTTAACTAGAATATTCTCATTGATTGCCACCCTTTACCCCATATACACGAAATGCTGGCCAATATCGGAAAATCTAAGTTTTTCTCTACAATTGACCTACACTCTGCATACCACCAGATCCAGCTTTCCCCGAGTTGTCAAGCGCTTACTGCTTTTGTGACTCCTTTTGGTGCCTTTAAGTATTTGAGGCTACCCTTTGGTCTCGCTTCAGCCGCAAGCGTTTTTCAAAAGCTTATGGACAATCTTTTTGGTAGTCTTCCACAGGTACAAGCGTTTCAAGACGACATCTTAATCCACACAGAAACCAAGGAAGAACACTTGCAAATTCTTAAGAAAGTACTCAATATTCTACAAAATAGAGGTATGACTGTGAAAACTAGCAAATGCAAACTACTCGTTAGTCAGGTTGAGTACCTTGGACATATCATTTCTAGTGAAGTATTAAACCAAAATTTGGCAATGTTGATGCGATACGTAATGCTCCTCCTCCACTAGATAAAGATGCTTTATGTTCCTTCCTTGGACTCTGCGAATACTACGCCCGGTTTCTTCCTGGCTATGCACAACTAGTCCAACCCCTAAGATGTCTTCTTAAGAAGGGCACAAAATTTGTATGGACTGACACACTTCGAGACATCTTTGAGAAGGTTAAACTTTTGGTGATAAACGCTAACAGGTTGGATAAAGATTATTCTGATTTCACTATTGGTCCTGGTTTTGACATTATAAATTTCCCAAATGTACCTGACAGTTCTGAAGTAGTCACACGTGCTTCATCTTCAAATCCTTCTCTGACTGTTTTACCTCAATTTTCAATTGAGCATGGAGCCACACGCAATCAGCGGGTTTGTAGGTTACCTGTCAAATTGCATGATTATGTTTTGTATTAATTATTATTATTTTTTTTTTTGTGTTTTATGGGGGGTATGTGGTAAGTGGTATATTGCCCCTTTAATATTTAGAATGTTATTCCTGGTATTCTTATTGTGCAAACACTATGTTCTATTCTAGCCCTGGCAGATTCTGTTTGTTTCCTTGTGGTGCAGCTGCTCCTGCTGTGGGCTCCTTATTACTTTTATGCTTAATTGGATTTATACCAATAAACCCTTCTGGATCAAAGCCGATGCCTCCGCAAATTCCTGTTTCCGCCCTACCACTAACATCGACATCCAAAACACCCCAATTTTCTGAAACAAGGCATCTTAATATAAGACACATGCACTGTCCCTAACGGACAAGTAAAACACCAACAATCAACACACTAACACAAGATAAAGTAGCAAATATTAGTCACGAAGCCAAACAAAAACGGTCCAGGGACCACTCCCTACAGTCCAGAGACTGTATCAAATTCAAGAAGACAGGCTCCAGCCCCATACCTTTTCAAGCATTAGCCAAATTACCAGTTGGTCTGGCAGATTGTTTGCGGGCAGTCCCAGACCTTTTCAAGTGCGGGCCAAATTTCCAGGTGGTCCGGTGAACTGCTCGCAAACATTCTGTGCCTTTTTCAAGGGTCCGCAGACCCACCAAGTTCAAGACAAGACAGTCCAGAGACCGTACCAAGACACAGCCCGTCGACCTGTGTCGTTCAAGCAAGGCAGTTCAAAAACTGCAGACAAGACAGTCCGGAGACTGTATCAAGACACAGCCCACAGGCTCGTGCCATCCAAGAATGGCGGCATTTTTCCAAGAATCAAATCACTCACCTGGTGCACACAGGTCGAGTCAAGTTATTCTCCACTGCCGACTCTTCAGACCAAACGGTCAACTCCAAGGTTTCGCCTTCTCAGGACCCCATCCGTTGACCACTAGACGAGGGGGCGCCCGATCAGCTGGGTGGGGCAGCTGCGAGAACCAAGCTCGGTCTTGTGTGGGGTACCCCGATCCGCCCAACCGACCAAATGCACCCCCCGACCCTACAACCCGATTACGGGCGAGTCGGATCACCTTGCGGGGTCCCTGTTTGGGCACCAACTGAAGAAAGTGGCCCTCTAGAGCCACTCGGGTCTTCCCACAACCACCTGCTATGCCTTCCCAAGAATGAAGAGTCGGTCAGACAGTAGAGAATACAAACTTACATGTTTATTAGAAATGCTCTGCAGAGGAGTCCATCATGACCTGCATCCTAAGATGTCTGCCGAGGGACTGACTCCCCAACAGTCTACAGTGAGTAATCATTCTTCCCCAAGAGCCTCCAACCCCGCCCACCATGGAAAACTACCGGCCTGGGCCGAACATGAACAAAGGAGGTACAGGGAGATGAGCTACCACCTGCCAGATGGGTACATGTTATCAGAAACCCAAGGCCACTGCACCGGGTCTCAGCGTCTCCTAACGTGGGAGCAGAACTACACACTTGGATAGGTATGTGAGAGCAGAATGGTCTCCTCATTAGCAAGTCAGGAAACAACCTTGGACAGAAAGAAAAAATAATAACGAAATACAGTGTTCTGCTGAGGCAAGCATTACGAGCCATGAGGCCTAACTCAGGCACAGTCTAAGCAGCCTAATAAGGATTGCGAAAAACAAAATGGAGTCACACTCGCTAACTGAAGCCTGCACATTACGGGGATAACTCAGTGGGTTTCATAACGTAAATACAACTGGCATCTATTTAGCCACACATTGCTATCCTAATATAATGTGAAAAGAGTGCGTTGCAGGGATGGGAATTTGAAACCTAACAGAAGGGCGGGATGCTGTTTGATCTATACAGAGATTAACCGTGTTGAGGGTAATATTTGTTCTAGAACCAGGTTGCCCTAGTATTGTGCACGGATTACCTCTATTTTGGTTTGTATAAATTAAATCTTCCTTTTTGCCTTCAACAGAGTGCAATGCGCTCCCAGGGAGCTGCTGGGGGGTAAATTGCTGTTGAGAGATAGGTCCACTCCCATGGCTAACTACCTTACTAGGCTCTGAGGTTGGTACAAAGGTTTTGGATAGCAGATTCAGATCACTGGAGGGTTACTATCTAGCATGTTCTGAGGGGTCCGCTATGATTGAAGGTTTGTGATAAGCGTTGTTCAATTGTGTCCTATCTATGCAATAAAGGCTGTAAGTGTAGCGACAAAATACATTCCATTCTCTTGCAAAAATCATCCATCTTTATAGATAAAAGGGGCTGGGGTAGGAGTTCGGGCCCCGGTATCTTCTTAGATTTCTTAACTTTCAGTGCAGATTTTGCCTAATCCCAATCCTTTTTCTGTTCACAGGGGGCGCCATTGTGGTCACGTATTTCTCAGCTAATGAAACCAATCGAATGTCAGACCCAGTGGGGGGCGAATCCTCCTTCATCTCCAGACCCAAGTCCAAATCACAACATCATCAATGATGAGGAGGCCAGTTCTTACCTCCTCAATAGAAAGCTGTTGTTCCGTGAGCTTGATCTCCTTGGTTAATATATTTGCTGTTCTCACTAAAAAGGAGTCCAGGGTAGTTATTATTTCGCCTCCTGTGTCTGGGCTTTTGTCCTTTTTCTTCCTCATAGCTCTTGTCTGCGCCACCTTGAGATCCTAAACATTAGTGGGGTGGTCCAGCCCAGCCTCTTCCGGGCTATGACGGGCCCAGGATGCAGCATAGGTTTTCAGGGCATCCTTGGCCATGACCCCTTAAACCGCTGTTGGCAAGCGCGCCACCTAGAGCCGTGCAAACTGGACTCTGTAGTCCAGGGGGGTGCTGTGGGGCAGTGGATATCAGCCCCCTCCGAATACTAGTGCCTGGGCATCCTAACGTGCCGCGGGATGCAGCAGCACTTTTCAGCGCATCCTCAACCACGTCCCCCTTGAACTGCTGTTGGCAAGCGTGCCTCCTGGTGCCTTGAAGACTGTACTCTGTAGTCCAGAGGGGTGCTGTGGGGCAGTGGATATCAGTCCCTTCTACAGAGTGCCTGGAAGTCCCAAAAATCAAATAGTGGGGACGCATTCTTGCGAGGCCAAATATGCACCTCCAGAATAATAGATGGTGAATAACCCTACTGCTCCTGTGTTTTTTTCTCTCTTTTGCTCTGGAGCATTGTTTATTGAGAAACATTAAGTACCAGTCCTCAAAATTAGTGCTGGTGGGCCTGCCATGAAACATAAGCTCAAATTAAACAGTGGATACCGTCCATGTGTGCAAAAAAGGGGCAATGGGGATGGTGTTCTTGGAACCAGTTCTTAAGGGCAAAACTAGACCACCACTGCATTGTGCATAGGGAAATAAGGACAATAAACAGATACGCGGTGGTGATGTGCTGGCTCGTACGCAAACATATGCTAGTCAGTAACAATCAGGGCTATAAAAGCAATCAGCATAGATGCCAACAGATGAGATTCAGGCAGGAGACTCCTGATTCTTCAAGCCAAAACTGGATTTAATTTAGCTTACTCCCACCTGAAATTGATCCTATTTCAATGCAAA
Source organism: Calotriton arnoldi (assembly GCA_963921515.1). Classification (NCBI taxonomy): domain Eukaryota; kingdom Metazoa; phylum Chordata; class Amphibia; order Caudata; family Salamandridae; genus Calotriton; species Calotriton arnoldi. Next base: position 1,533,258 of record CAWUFW010002306.1, on the reverse strand, counting down.
TCACTGTGGAAAGTAAATCCCCCCAACTATTTATTTTAAATCCCCTTCTTTGTGCTTACCCAAGTTTAGCATGTACGAATCAACCATGACTTAAATTGGGTATAGAGGTACCGATCGAGGCGTAATGACACAGACCAGCCTTTACGTTCCAAAATATAGAATACTGCCAGCAAACAGAACATAGCATTTAGAAAATAAAATACTCAGCTCTGGCCGCTTTCAATCCAACAATTGGCAGTTTTTGGCCACTGACAGGTAGGAGGAGGAATCGCCATCATCCACAAGAACACCATCAGGGTCTCGACCAGCACCGACGACACTCTCAGCACCGCCGAACACATGCACTTCCAGATCCACACGGACCCCAACACCACCCTTAGAGGCACCCTTGTCTACAGACCCCTGGGCCCCGACCCCAGTTCAGCGACTCCATCGCTGACTTCATCAGCACGCACGCCCTGACCTCTACCGACTACATCCTCCTCGGAGACCTGAACTTTCACCTGGAGAACAACAACGACAGCAACTCCACCACCCTGATCGACAACCTCGCCGACCTCGGTCTGAGCCAGATCGTCACAACACCGACCCATTCCGCCGGCCACACGCTTGACCCCATCTTCTCCTCAAGCTCCCACGTCTCCTTCAGCCACACCACGGAACTCCCCTGGACCGACCACCGCTGCATCCATTTCACCTTCCAGAAACCCACCACACACCACCGCACCCAACAGATCCCACGCCGCTGCTGGAGCAAAGTCACCGAAGACCAACTACGGGCAACCCTCGCTCTCAGCCCTCCCTCCGACCCATCCAACACCGACGACGCCGCCTGCAACCTCAGACGATGGATGGACGACTGTGCCAACACCCTCGCCCCGCTGAAAAAACTCACCTACAGTGACACCACCAAAAGAGCCAGCTGGTTCACCTCTGAACTCCTAGCCTCCAAGCGCACCTGCCGGAAACTAGAGAAGAAATGGCACAGTGATAAGACACTGGACAGCCACGCAGCCCACAAAGACGCCATCCGTAACCACCACCACCTCATCAAGTCCGCCAAGAGAATCTCCTTCAAAGACCGCCTCGACAACAACGCACACAACAGCAAGGACCTTTTCAACATCGTGAAGGAACTCTCCAACCCCAGCTCCAACACCAACGACATCCCGCCGTCGCAACCCCTGTGCGATTCCCTCGCCACCTTCTTCCACCGCAAGATCGCCGACATCCACGACAGCTTCAACACCCAGACAGACCCAACTAAGATCGATGCACCAGACCCGCCGCACACCATCGACCACGACCCCCTGCCAGCCTGGGCCAGCGTGAACATTGAGGACACCATCAAGACCATGAGCACAATACACTCCGGCTCCCCGTCAGACCCTTTCCCGCACCACATCTTCAACAAAGCCAGCAGCTCCATCGCACCCCACCTGTGCAACATCATCAACCTCTCCTTCGAGACCGCGACCTTCCCAGAGAGCTGGAAACACGCAGAGATCAACGCCCTACTCAAAAAACCCAAGGCGGACCCGAGAGACCTCAAGAACTTCCGGCCCATCTCCCTGCTTCCGTTCCCAGCCAAGGTCATCGAGAAGATCGTCAACAAACAGCTAACCCGATACCTCAAAGAAAACAGCATCCTGGACCCATCCCAATCGGGGTTCCGCAGCAACCACAGCACTGAGACTGCCCTCATCGCCGCCACCGACGACATCAGGATCCTGCTGGACAACGGTGAGACCGCAGCCCTCATCCTGCTGGACCTCTCTGCCGCCTTCGACACTGTCTGCCACCGCACTCTACGCGAACGCCTCCACGACGCAGGGATCCGAGACAAGGCCCTGGAATGGGCCACCTCCTTCCTCACCGGCAGAACCCAGAGAGTCCGCCTCCCACCATTCCGATCCGAAGCCTCCGAGATCATCTGCGGCGTACCCCAGGGATCGTCCCTCAGCCCAACACTGTTCAACATCTACATGGCCCCGCTCGCACGCATCGCCAGACAGCACGACCTCAACATAATCTCCTACGCCGACGACACTCAACTGATCCTCTCCTCACCAAGGACCCCTCGCCGCCAAATCCAACCTCCATGAAGGAATGAAGGCCGTCGCCGATTGGATGAAGATCAGCCGACTAAAACTGAACACGGAGAAGACAGAGGTCCTCATCCTCGGCTCCAACCCTCAGCCTGGGACGACTCCTGGTGGCCAACGACGCTGGGAGCAGCCCCGACACCCACCGACCACGCACGCAACCTGGGAGTCATCCTTGACTCAACGCTCTCCATGGCCAGGCAAGTCAACGCAGTCTCATCCTCCTGCTTCAACACCCTCCGCATGCTTCGCAAGATCTACAGGTGGATCCCGACAGACACAAGAAGAACAGTCACCCAGGCCCTCGTCAGTAGCAGACTTGACTATGGGAACGCCCTCTACGCAGGAGCCCCGGCCAAGCTCATCAAGCGACTGCAACGCATACAAAACGCCTCCGCACACCTGATCCTCGATGTACCATGCCACAGCCACATCACCCCCCACCTGAGGAACCTGCACTGGCTCCCCGTCGACAGGAGAATCTCCTTCAAACTCCTCATCCACGCACACAAGGCACTCCACAAGACTGGCCCAGCCTACCTCAACAGACGACTCCTCTTCTACGTCCCCAACCGCCAACTCCGCTCCGCCGACCTCTCCCTCGCCACCGTCCCTCGCATTCGAAGAACTACCACCGGCGGCAGATCCTTCTCCCACCTCGCCGCCAAGACCTGGAACACCCTTCCACTAAGCCTACGACAGACTCAAGACCTGCTGACCTTCAGGAGGCTACTCAAGACCTGGTTGTTCGACCAGTAGCAGCACCCCCCCCCTTTTTTTCTCCCCAGCGCCTTGAGACCCTCGCGGGTAAGTAGCGCGCTTTACAAATTCTGTGATTGATTGATTGATTGACAGCCAAAGAAGTAAGATTAAGTTTAGGTAAACCGGCAAAGATTGTATGCAAATTCTTGCCTCAAAAAGGCGAGACAAAATATGACCCTAGCTCCTGATAAAACTAAAGCCCATCGTTGCAATAACAATTAAAAAGCTTAATCTGGGCTTCTAGTGCTGCTAGTTATATCTTTAAAACTGTGACTTTGCTTTCAAGTGAAGTTCCTTCCAGTTAACACTTGGAAACTAAAACATGCCAGTTAGTAATGGGGGTTTCTAGTTGGCAGTGGCTTACACCCTGTCCAAGTAAGGACCCTTCCTTCTAGTCAGGGTAGGGGAGCTACAGACCCAAGATAAGCCCTGCTTACCCTCTTGATAGCTTTGCACGAGCAGTCAGGCTTATCTCAGAGGCAATATGTAAAGCATTTGTGCAAAAAACACACAGTAATTCAGTGAAAACACTACAAATGGACACCACACCAGTTTAGAAACATAACCAATCTTTATCTAAACCAAACAAGACCAAAACAACAAAAATCCAACATACGGAAGTAGAGATATCACTTTTTAAAGATTTAAGCAAGTTAATCCATAGAACTCTATGAATGCATTGATTTTAGCACAAAGTGCCTTTGATGCATCAAACTCCGGAACAAAAAACAGCCACAGTGGAAGGAAGTGTTGAAAACACAAGCGATGTGTCACTTCCAAGGGAATGGAGGCATCAGTTCTTTCTATGCACATGAGAAGTTTTGCATAGAATCCTTACTGTGAGGGGTAGCTATGCATCGAATTTCAGACACGCTGATTTGGTTCCTTACTGCGGGGCTCCGTTGATGAAGACGTGGCGCACAGGTGCGATGCGTGGGAAAATCCAGGTGCGCTGGGCCGATGCGGTGACACGAACAGACGCTGCATCAATTTCCACAGCTACAAGCAGGTGATGTGTTGATTCCCTCAGCCGCACAGCAGGGCCTCCATCAAAGTAGGAGCGGGGGTCTCGGACATCAGAGACAAGGTGCTCTGGACTCAGGGGCAGTGACAGTTCTTCCAACCCCGAAACTGCACGGCAAGCTTGTGGAGAGAAAAACGGCGCTGAAGGGCAATGCATGGATTTTCAGTCGCTAAGGCAGCAAAACCACACCCAAGGGCCCAAAACTGGAATTGGCACCACTTGGCTGGTCACAACTCCCAGCAGAGAAGTTTAAGGGAGCTGCAGATAAAGACTTAGATGGCCCGAGACATCCAACAGGAGGCAAGCACACATAAGTCCTTGGAGAACTTTGGAAAGCAGAATTCCATGAGGTAAAGTTCAGTTCTTTCACTGCCCACAGACAGAAGCAGCAATTGCATGCCCACACAGCAAAGCAAAACAACAAAGGGGCAGTACTCCTCCTGATAGCTCTTCAGCTCTTCCTCTGGGCAGATTCCTTAGTCCAGAAGTGTTCTCTAAATGTGGGTTACAGGTCCAATACTTATACCCCTTTTGGCCTTTGATGTAGGCATTCTTTAAAGGAAAGTATTTGTTGTCCACAAGATCCTGCCTTGCCCTGACTGCCTCCAGACACACTACAGGGGGCTGGAGGCAGTATTGTGAGAGGACAGGTACAGCCCTATTCAGGTGTCAGTGACAACTCCTCTCACTACTCTAGCTCAAGAAGGCCCATCAACCTGTCTAGAGTGAATGCACAAACAGCCCCTATCAGTCTAAAGCAGATATTGATTCCACAGGCAGGCAGAGGCACAGACCGGTAAAGGAAGAAAATGCCCACTTTTTAAATGTGGCATTTTCAAATGCACAATTAAAAAACCAACTCCACAAAAAGATGTATTTTTAAATTCTGAGTTACAGGGTAGCTTGAATGATAACCTATGGGAGAGATATGCCTTGCAATAGTGAACAATGAAATTGGCAGCATTTCACTAGCAGGACATGTAAAACACACCAGTACCTGTCCTACCTTTTACATACACTGCACTCTGCCTGGGGGGCTACCTTAGGCCTACCTTAGGGGTGCCTTACATGTAGTAAAAGGCAAGGGCTGGCTATGGGGCATGTGGGTGCACTGGCCAGGTCGACATGGCAGACATTGTAGTGGCCTGCCTGAGACATGGTTACAAGGCTACGTCTGTGGGTGGCACAATCAGTGCTGCAGGCCCAATAGTAGCATTTGATTTAAAGGCCCTGGGCACACACAGTGCAATTTACTAGGGTCTTACTAGTAAATCAGATAATATCATTCATAGATACCCAATCATAATCACAATTTACACAGGGAGCACTTGCACTTTAGCACTGATCAGCAGTGGTAAAGTGCCCAGAGTACAAAAACCAGCAAAAACGTAGTCCAGCATACAGTCAAAAATATGGGCGGTAGTGGCAAAAAGACAGGTACAACCACACCAAGGATGCCAGGTCTAACAATGCACATACCTAGAGTCCCTAAGGAGAAAATTAACAGCTCAGACTCAGCTTAAGAAAATGTCTGAAATCTAAAGCAAATTAACCGTGCCGGAGACAACTAGAATATGCACAGAAAGAAGACCCTGAGGGCTTAAGGCAAGAATATTCAAAAGATCAAACGCAGCACAGTAAATATTTAGCTTTTGGAATAGGTGTTTGAACGCAATGCCCTTGCCCTGGAATACAATCATGGTAATGCTGGGACTAGAACCCTTAATACTGAACGGTGAGATAACCAGTAGATCGTCTCCTTAGTGTGGCCACCTAGGCATACATAAAGACATTAATATCTTGCTGCAGCAAATCTATTATAATGGCTACCTGATGAACATCCTATCTTCCAAATGGAATGTTGTTCAGAAATAGTAGTGAATCATGCTGAATACAGATGAATTATGGTAAACTAACCTAGATTACACTGTTCTTCTATTATGAACTCAGAATGTTTTACAGGTGCAACACTTCATAATGAACTCCATTTTTCCTTCTGTGATAATAGGGCTGATCTGGTAGAATAATTTACGTATGCAGCAGAAAAAAAATAGATACCTTTAAGTTTAACTAAATGGTTTCTCTTACATCATTTATGAAAGCTTTTGTGGTTATACTGAATCACAAATAATACTTGTAAGTTTCTGTTTTATCAGGGTCAATCAGCCAGAATTGAAAATCATAGTCGCACAGTAATCTGTAGAATAATCAGAGATATCTGTAAATGCATTGTCTGCAGAAACACATATTACCTATCTGCTAAAAATGCAGGGTTTGCCAACCAACTTGTGGCTCATCTTCGAGCTTTTGTGTGGAAGCAGAACCCCATACCCCAAAATGCAAGTCACCTCAAAATTGACCTCAGGCAGTTCTGCTCCAGGTTGGTCTTGCTAAAAAAGACACAATCCCCAACATTAGTTTACTGGAGTAGCAAAGTAAATCACTGGGGACACTCAATAATTGACTTCTGGATCAGAGAAAAGTTAAATGGCTTTATTACAAAAATCTCAAGATCAAGCTGTACAGAATATATGCCATGTAGGCTTAAATGAAGAGATATACAATGTAGTTTACATCGGAAAAAGTCCAAAGTGAGCATCAAACATCAGAAAAGAAATGGGCAGTATCCTGAACAGAAAAGGAAAGTCTTCTGTCTTACCCCCAAAATGATGGGGTTTTTACACAATTCTTGCATAACAAAACCCGGCAGATCAGCAGCCCCACCCCTTCTCCCCCTCAGTGCCTTGAGAGCCTCACGGGTGAGTAGCTACGTTCTATAAACCCCTGATTGATTGATTGATTGAGTAAAACAGCAAACACATCATGGCGTGATTGAAAGTAAGAACTCATTTGATTAATCAGAATTATCTATGTTGCTACCTAAGTTCATAAGCACTATCCTACTTTTAAGTTAGCATCCAGCATCTTCTGTGCTATTGCTATCCAGAGATGTTCAAAATAATATGAAACATTTAAACATTCCATCTTTATGCAAATGAATAAGACTAGGCTCAGCAATGCAACTACAGTGAAAGGGTCTTGGAAAAATGTTAGTTAGGAACACTAGAAAGTACAGAGCACAACAGGAAAATTACATCAACTTGTTTTCATTCTGCAGAGCTGTGGGGAGAGAAGGTGGGAAGGGTGCCCAGAAGGGAAGTCAAAACAGCATCAGAACAATATCAATTTTATTCAAGATGGAGTTTCATGGAAAAATGTGGCACAACTAAATCATGTTAATATACACACTTCTATACATCATATTGAACTCATTTCAACTGCAACCATATTAATTCAGCATCGGCATATTGTATCTCACATAAAAATTTATTATTTACTATTATTATTTTCCCATAAAAAAAATAAACCAAGAAAAACACTACTAAATTAGCATGACTGGATGTATAAGGCTTTTCATACAGTTATCCAAATTCAACCAAAGGGCTGCAAATGAAACACACATTCAAAAGTGCAATTATTGTGCGTATCAGCATGAGGACTGAATAACAGAACTCCTCTGTGCTCTAAAGAAATTTCACAGTCATATAGAAGGTAGATGATATAGTGCAAATGGTGTCCTAGTGCACTTTACATGCACCCCAATTTCATTATACGAGGTCATATTTTTAGGAACGAGGAGATTAAGGGGCTGATTGAAAGTTCGGTGGACGGGTTACTCCATCACAAACATGACGGATATCCCGTTGGCTGTATTACAAGTGTACTATATCCAATGGCACTAGTAATACTGTCTGTCAAACTCTAAATCAGGCTGTAAGTATTTTTACCCACAATCACAGGACTTTGAGCGGACACCAGGACTCGAACCTGGTTCGTCTATTACAAAATCAGCAGCAAATGTATTGAGCAAAACAGATTCACTGAAGTGGACCACAAGAAAACCATTGCAATCAGTGAAATGCACAGACCAATATATGAATCATTGACATAGCAGTCAAACGCATACTATCATGGCCGGCTTTAGGGCAGTGCGACGATTGCGGCCGCACTGGGCTCTTACCTGGAGGGGGGTGCTGACCTCAGCTGGGGGTGCAGTGTTTAGCAATAACTTACAATTTAAAAGCAGCTGATGCAGAGTTCCTGTGTGTCCAGATTTCAGGCAGCAATAAAAATGTCAAGATAACTCTTGTGATTACGTTCCTGCTAGATAGAGAGATCTGAGTTTTGCAGAGTGGCAGTTTTGACTCGCCATAAAGTAGCACAGAGGGTTAATATAGCTGCTGCAAAGGACATATCTGTATTTAAAGTGGGTAGCTGAGTGGATTAGTAAAGCCAGCCTTAACCAGCGCTTTATAACAAACTAAATGTATGCGAGAGAGGGGCTAAGAAGAAATGAGAGGCCCTTTTGCCAGGTGGTAGTGAGGGAATCTGAGGAGGAGGTCATGGGGGGGGCTAAAAAAGATTGTTGCACCTGGCGCCACCAGAGCTAAAGCTGGCCCTGCACAAGCCACTGCAATCTTGTGTCCCATAATGTCACCTTATCCATAGTGAAATCTCTGAAAAGCATTCAGTGCACTGTGAACCTCGTCTTTGCAACTTATGCTTACAAAGCGAAATAGAAGGGTAGTGGTTTAGCGTATAGGAATAATGGCGCCACTCAGGAGAATACCATCCAAATCAGTATAGGGTTGTTTATATCGGTGACGGTGCTGAAAGGTGAGGAGCACCACCAGTCTCCCCAAACTATCGGCCTGTGCCAATTTTTGTAAACAGAAGAAATGTCCCCAGCACACGTAAGCAGTAATGCAATAGTTAGAATGCACGTTGTGAGCATAAATATACACAGATAAGTTGTTTCTTGTAATTTTCTTTCTTTTATTCTCTGGTTCCTTAGACAGCCGACACGTGTTTCGTCGCAAACAGGGTAATACTCCCGCGACTTTATCAAGGCTGTTCGGAAAACAAACGAGAGCAAGCAATGTACCACCTTACAGAATAACAGGTGTACAACAAATCCACAGTAATAATCAAAGACATGCTCGAGTGTCTACACGATAACTTTGTGCAAACATGCACAAGGTGGAAATCAGATGAAACTCCCGGATAAGTTCCGAATAGTAAAGAGGGTAACAACGTACCCAAAGTACCAAAGGATGGAAAAGAAAGGTGTATGTCACTATTCAAAAGCAACTACAAAGTAGGTGCTGTGCAACCAGTGCATTCAAACAGAATTGAGACTTGTGAGTAAGAAAACACTAAGCCAAATGAGATAGGGTGTCGATACGGCGTGAAGGAAAGTGAAAATGACACCGCCTTGTATAGCCCAAGTGGTAGTGAAAATACGTGAACCACGATAAATACCTATGTCCTCCTTGTAGTCAAATCTATGAAATAAATAACACAACGGCTAGAATGAAAAATCTATCCTCTAGTAGATAGAACATATACAAGTGGCCAAAAGCTCCTTACTTAAAATTCAAAACCTACTTATTTTGTGGTGATAATTCCAACCCACAAAATGGGGTTCCGTAGCTTGCGACGTCTCACTCTGTAGTTCATCCGTCGAAGGGATCCAATTACGTCCCAAACTCCCAAAGTCTCAAATTCTACAACAGATGATACCAAGAATGTATCTCACAATAACCAAGGGGTGAATGACATATAAACGTATGTTGACCCTAAGCGTAGCTAGCTCTAGGTAACGCATTCGGACAGTACTCACTGCATATATATCCCAAATATCCATGACGTAAATTGACCCCTTTATTTACAGGGTGCGTTCCGCATTATCCATAAGACCAACACACCCTCCTGTGTCAAACGCACACTATGAAATATGCCGTAATCTTATCTAGAGTCGGTATTCCAGAAAACAAGCTGTGTGCCTGCAGACTTCTATTTCCCTATTTCATATCCCAGCGGTGTAGCGTAAGCATTCAACTATCCCCCTAAGGTCCACGGACAGTGGAGAGCCTGATAACTTTCTCGCAGAACTCCACCCTCCTTACCGGTATATCGTGTGTCAAAATTCAAGACGTCGCTCAGCGTGCCATTCCGAGTACAGGACACGAGTCAAATGCCGGGTGAAGCCGTAGATATAAAGGCTACCATCCGAACGCCGTAAACACAAACGAAGGACTCCAAACCTGTTGGCCTCCAATGCGGTCCACAAAACAGAAAGCAGACTCACCACGTAACCTCTTATGTGGCGGCCATCTTGGAATTGCCAAAGTGTATTGGAACATAGGTAAAAATTCATCTAGTGAACACAGGCCCCTCATCACAATACGAAAGAGTGCCTATATAGATGACATCAGTCAAAATCATAAAGACCATCGTGGTTCTGGCTAAAGGACCGAGATTGCATATAGGCATGGTCCTTTAAAACGCTGAAAACTAGATATGTAAGTAATCATCTCTAGTTGATATTTACAGTGGTATATCAGAGAAAGCATGTGAGAGCATTAGTGCACATATCTGTTACAATCTCAGTGTTGGTTAATCTCGTGAATATCAGATGTGTTTGTGTAACTCCAGTAGACTACATTCAAACTCATCCATCTCTCATGGTAAAAATTAATAAAATAATGGTAATAGATTTTGCGGTGTACACAACGTACCCGATTATAGTTTGGCACCGGAGAAAACACTTCATTTAAGACAATTCATACACAATGAAATATATGATAGGTTAGAAAGAAAGGAGACTTGGCTGACACAACGGACAAAGGGATTCCATGGATGTAGTAACTGCAGTGCCTGCAAATGGGCATGTAACCACAAAACAGAATTCCAGGGCCCTGATAACGAAACATACAGGATAGAGTCTAATATCAATTGCTTGACCAAATTTGTTGTCTACATAATAGAGTGTAGGTGCAAAAGAAGATATGTCGGCAGCACGATCAGGACACTACGTGAAAGAATGGGTGAGCATATAAGAGCAGTCAAGCAAGGTGACGTCAAGTATCCCATTGCCGCACATATAACACAATGCCCAGCCCAGACGACACACAAACAATTTGAGTTTTTCGGTATTGAACAGACTTACAGACACCCAAGGGGGGGCAACAGGGAGCTGGCCCTTCGTAGACGGGAAGCACTTTGGATCCTTAGATTGCGCAGTACTGAACTAGGGCTTAATGTGGACCATGAGCTGCATTACTTCTTGGGCAAATGAGTGCACAGAGTTGCCACACTGTGTGCACGTCTACTGTTATCATAATTACGATGTACAGAAATTGTTGTTTACATTTTACATACTTAGTAATGGTTGATAGGATACTATACTTGTATTCCTATCATATATTTCATTGTGTATGAATTGTCTTAAATGAAGTGTTTTCTCCGGTGCCAAACTATAATCGGGTACGTTGTGTACACCGCAAAATCTATTACCATTATTTTATTAATTTTTACCATGAGAGATGGATGAGTTTGAATGTAGTCTACTGGAATTACACAAACACATCTGATATTCACGAGATTAACCAACACTGAGATTGTAACAGATATCTGCACTAATGCTCTCACATGCTTTCTCTGATATACCACTGTAAATATCAACTAGAGATGATTACTTACATATCTAGTTTTCAGCGTTTTAAAGGACCATGCCTATATGCAATCTCGGTCCTTTAGCCAGAACCACGATGGTCTTTATGATTTTGACTGATGTCATCTATATAGGCACTCTTTCGTATTGTGATGAGGGGCCTGTGTTCACTAGGTGAATTTTTACCTATGTTCCAATACACTTTGGCAATTCCAAGATGGCCGCCACATAAGAGGTTACGTGGTGAGTCTGCTTTCTGTTTTGTTGACCGCATTGGAGGCCAACAGGTTTGGAGTCCTTCGTTTGTGTTTGCGGCGTTCGGATGGTAGCCTTTATATCTACGGCTTCACCCGGCATTTGACTCGTGTCCTGTACTCGGAATGGCACGCTGAGCGACGTCTTGAATTTTGACACACGATATACCGGTAAGGAGGGGTGGAGTTCTGCGAGAAAGTTATCAGGCTCTCCACTGTCCGTGGACCTTAGGGGGATAGTTGAATGCTTACGCTACACCGCTGGGATATGAAATAGGGAAATAGAAGTCTGCAGGCACACAGCTTGTTTTCTGGAATACCGACTCTAGATAAGATTACGGCATATTTCATAGTGTGCGTTTGACACAGGAGGGTGTGTTGGTCTTATGGATAATGCGGAACGCACCCTGTAAATAAAGGGGTCAATTTACGTCATGGATATTTGGGATATATATGCAGTGAGTACTGTCCGAATGCGTTACCTAGAGCTAGCTACGCTTAGGGTCAACATACGTTTATATGTCATTCACCCTTGGTTATTGTGAGATACATTCTTGGTATCATCTGTTGTAGAATTTGAGACTTTGGGAGTTTGGGACGTAATTGGATCCCTTCGACGGATGAACTACAGAGTGAGACGTCGCAAGCTACGGAACCCCATTTTGTGGGGTGGAATTATCACCACAAAATAAGTAGGTTTTGATTTTTAAGTAAGGAGCTTTTGGCCACTTGTATATGTTCTATCTACTAGAGGATAGATTTTTCATTCTAGCCGTTGTGTTATTTATTTCATAGATTTGACTACAAGGAGGACATAGGTATTTATCGTGGTTCACGTATTTTCACTACCACTTGGGCTATACAAGGCGGTGTCATTTTCACTTTCCTTCACGCCGTATCGACACCCTATCTCATTTGGCTTAGTGTTTTCTTACTCACAAGTCTCAATTCTGTTTGAATGCACTGGTTGCACAGCACCTACTTTGTAGTTGCTTTTGAATAGTGACATACACCTTTCTTTTCCATCCTTGGTACTTTGGGTACGTTGTTACCCTCTTTACTATTCGGAACTTATCCGGGAGTTTCATCTGATTTCCACCTTGTGCATGTTTGCACAAAGTTATCGTGTAGACACTCGAGCATGTCTTTGATTATTACTGTGGATTTGTTGTACACCTGTTATTCTGTAAGGTGGTACATTGCTTGCTCTTGTTTGTTTTCCGAACAGCCTTGATAAAGTCGCGGGAGTATTACCCTGTTTGCGATCGAAACACGTGTCGGCTGTCTAAGGAACCAGAGAATAAAAGAAAGAAAATTACAAGAAACAACTTACTTGTGTATATATATGCTCACAACGTGCATTCTAACTATTGCATTACTGCTTACGTGTGCTGGGGACATTTCTTCTTATGCTTACAAAGCACAGCACATCAGCTGGGCTCTGCGGGTCATATTTGACTCTTCTAGCCGCTCAACAAGTGCAGCGCTATAAGCTAACACCCACATGATCCCAGTGCTATTGGATGGGCATTAGGGCTTGAAGATCGTGTTCTGGCAAGTCTGGAGGTACGAACAATGAAAGAGGTCAAAACATTGCGTTTGAGTGCTGGGACGCTGAGAATTCCTGTCAAATGAATAAGCCCCAAATTATTATCAAACCACCAGAAGCGGCGCCCAGCAATATAATGGTTTTATATAGCAAAAGCACCTCTAATCTGCTAGCCAGTTATGTAGAAATGGAGATCGCACCAAAAGGCAGCCCAATTCATAGTTGGAATCAGTTCTCAATGAATGTGTCCAAGTAAATGAAGAGTGTACACGCATTGAGGCGTCAGAACACTGGAGCAAGACAACTAAAATAGATGCTGCTGCAAATGTAAATAAAAATAAGAAAAATATTCTTTGCCTTGACCAGCCTCGCACCAACGAAGATGGCAGCCCCTACATCAAAGAGAGCATCCTAGCATCCACTGCGCACAATACTGATTTAAAGTTGTGATGTGTATTTATAAAGAGCTCTATCACCCGCGAGGGTATCCTGGTGCTGAGATGCATTTGTGTGGTGTATACAGCCACCTCCGAAATACGAGCGTCTTTGACTCACGTGTGATGAGTTGCCCTTGTACTGGCCAGTTCAAAGCATCTATTCTTGGGAAGGAGTTAAAGTCCCTGAGCAATCTTAATGCCCATGGAGGGACAAATGGTGGTAACCTGGCAAACACGAAACCTGCGTTGATAGGAACAAGAGAGGAGGAAATGAGCCCCCATAAGATATGGCCGTGGAGCAGAAACCTGACAGGAGCTTTGTCAATCAATCAATCACTGTTTGTAAAGCGCAACTACTCACCCGAAAGGGTCTCAAGGTGCTGAGGGGAAGGGGGGGGGGCACAACTCTTGGATGTTCCTGGTGATTCGTCAAAGAACCAGGTCTTGAGGTCCTTCAAGAACAGGGAGAGTGTAGATGTCTGTCGGAGGTGGAGAGGTAGGGTGTTCCAAGGCTTGGCCGCATGGTAGGAGAAGGACCGGCCTCCTGTTCTGGTCTTTTTGATGCGTGGCATCCATGCAAGGGAAACCTGGGCTGAGCAGAGGGATCTTTTGGGTGCGTGGAACGAGAGGCGGTGGTTCATGTAGGCCGGTCCGCTGTTGTGGAGGGCTTTGTGGGCGTTGGTGAGGAGCTTGAAGGTGATTCTTTTCTCGACGGGGAGCCAGTGTAGTGACTGCAGGTGTTGGGTAATGTGGCAGTGGTGCGGCAAGTTGAGGACTAGTCTGGCGAAGGCATTCTGGAAGTTCGGGAGTTTGCGGGTGAGGTTCTTGTTGATCCCGGCATAGAGTGCATTGCTGTAGTCCAGTCTGCTGCTGACGAGGGTGTGTGTGACGGTTTTCCTGTGTTCGATGGGGATCCAGTTGAGTGTCTTATGTAGAAGACAGAGGATGTGGAAACAGGTAGAGGTGACAGCATTGATTTGGCGGTCCATTTTGAGTTCAGAGTCCAGGATGATTGGGAGGGTGCGAGCAAGGTCCGTAAGGGAGGGTGGGTTCCTGAGGGTGGGGGCCACTAGGTGTCACTCCAAGCGTCGGGTGTGGGCCCGTGATGAGTACTTCGGTTTTGTCCGTGTTTAGTTGTAGGCAGCTGTTCTTCATCCACCTGGCAACTGCTTCCATTCCTTCTTGAAAGTTTTGTTTGGAGATGTTGGGGTCATTGGATAAGGAGAGGATGAGTTGGGTGTCGTCTGCGTACGATATGATGTTGAGTCTGTGTGATCTGATGATGGATGCGAGCAGGGCCATGTAGACATTGAACAGGGTGGGGCTGATAGAGGATCCTTGGGGGACTTTGCAGGTGGTTGGTGTGGGGTCCGAGAGGAAGGGAGGGAGTCTGACCCGCTGCGTTCCGCCGGAGAGGAAAGAGCAGATCCAGTCGAGGGGTTTGTTCCGGATTCCTGTGTTTGTGTTGAGCTAATTTGCCTGCACAATTTACCAAGCCCCGTGGCTGATCACAAGGTCAGAATTACAGGCTGGCTGGGATAATCATATACACCAAAGTAACATTTACCTCCTCTACTGCGGAGCCTGGTGAAAGATAATATTGTCACACGTTCACTCTGCAACATTGGTAAAAACAACTCGATCCGACCTCTGCTCCTCGCTGAACAGAATTGTCCCGGACAGTGCGGGGGTTCAACATGAGGGAGGTGCAGGGAAGGAGTTTGAGAACAGCAAAAATGGGAGTGGGGATCAAGATGAAGGAGGTGGGGGGGAGCACCAGACGAGGGGCAGCAACACTGAGAAGTGGGTAGGTGTAGAAAAAAGCATTGTGCACAAGGTGGAGTGGGACTGGGGAAGAAGAAATAGTACCTCATCACAGCGTGAGCAGTGAACGGGCACTAATTAAGTTGAATCAATCTGTGCTTTGTCTATGTTCCACAGAAAGTAAAGCAAGTGACGCTTGGCATGCCCTAGCCAATTAGGAGTCAGTTAAAAAGAGTGACAATGAAGCCAACGAATAGTAAGCAATGTGTGGGCTTGAATCCCTTTATTGTAATCAGCACGTTTCGCAAGTGAGAGCTCAAGCACTGAACATGCTATTGCAGGCTCGAACTAAACAAGTCAAAAGGGGGAAAGAAGGATAAAGAGGAGAAAAATGACTGTAAGAAGGAAAGTCTACTCAGCCTTGGTATTTGGCACTGTGACATTTGATAAGGCCGGCCACAGACTTCTGAGCAAATCTTTTGGCCCCTGCACTTATTCTTTTGCATTTTAAGCACTGGGTATCTTTATGTTATTCCCAAACATTTTCCAGTGCATTTATACCAAATTTCTACACATCCACATTATTAAAAAATGGCCTAGGAATTGATGCTACAGTAAATTTGAAAAAGTGCATAAATAGGGAGCAAGTTGCAGGGCGAATGTATGAAGAGATGGCATGTAAATAAAATACCAAACGACACCGGTCCTGGGTTGCTTGTGTTCCGGTTCATGGAGGAGCTGGCTTGGCAGTTCAGGCTGGACTGTTCCCATGAGGAGCAGAGTCAAGGCTGATTTGCATATGGCTGGGTTCAAACTGAGGTGGCATGGTGAGCAAAAGAACAGTGGGGTGGGATTCTACCCCTAGCGATTGCCAGTGGTTAGACAAATTGCAAGCATTCCTCCCATCACCTTGTGTGTGTTTCGTGTACCGCCTTATGTTGCATGGGTATGTCCAGATGTGGGTCCTGTGCTCACTGTGTCACAGGAACTAATCTGTAACCGGCTGATGAGCCCATAACTAGATGAAACTGGTCCTGGGGTGCTTGTGTTCTAGTTCAGGGAGTACCTGGTGTGGCAGTTTGGGTTGGACAGTTCCCATGAGGAGCAGGGGTAAGAATTATTTGCATATGGCTGCTTGGTGAGCAAAAGAAGGATGGGTTGTAATGCTACCCTGAGTGATTGCCAGAGG
Organism: Calotriton arnoldi; assembly: GCA_963921515.1. NCBI lineage: Eukaryota > Metazoa > Chordata > Amphibia > Caudata > Salamandridae > Calotriton > Calotriton arnoldi. The sequence continues at coordinate 1,516,658 of CAWUFW010002306.1, read as the reverse complement.
TTAGACAAACTGCAAGTATTCCTCCCATCACCTTTCGTGTGTTTCATGTAAATAAAATACCAACAAAGGGTTGTCTGACAAACCAATTGTATCACTGACCTGATATGTCGTATGTGACTAGAGCACAACACAGAGGATTTTGATTGGAATCCATTGCTGTTTCTGATTATTCAAGTTCTGCACACATCCTCATCCTTCATGTTCTTTTCCAGATTATATTTATTTTGTGGCTCTGAACGTGCGCAGACGGCGCTTTTACTACCTGTTATTTGTCCTTCTAGTCTGTTCTTCAGGATTTCATTTTCAGTGTCTCCCTTTTTTCTCGTTTTTGACTGCTGACACTTATTGACATTCCGCAACATGTTCCTTAGGGTTATGTCTTCAAGGTTAAAATTCTGATGGCAAATATGGCTCCGGGTCTGAAGTTTGTTCTTTGAAGCCATTTTTTTATTCAAAGCCATTGGGGAAGATTCTGGGCAGTGAGTTAGTGCCTGGAATAGTGACATTGCTGAGGATCTGATGGCTTACGCTTACTTCTTAGAGGGGTTATTTGTAGCAGTGCCAGATTGCAACAGTGAAACTTTGTGCACACAAGAAAGGGGTTTTAAAATACAGCATAGACGAGTGCATTCATATTCTTTCTTAGCTGGTACATCTGTTTGTACTTATGCATGAGCAAACAGGTGCATCACTGTGAAGTGAAGGATGGGATTGTGTTTCAGAACTAAAGTGACCAAAGGTTTTGGCCTCATGAGAATTTTAGGATAACTGTGGCACTCGAAATCCTTTTTACGAGAGATGGCTTCCCTTGGTATGTATGTAACTGACACAGATATAACTCAATGAGAATATACGTGATACTGATAAACAACCACTCACACTGGACGAGATGTGGGGAACTGAAAGCAGTGCTTAATTTCTAAAAGAAGGAGTGCCGGTGCCCAAAGCTCCTCGGGTGCAATGTAACGCTAGCATGCTGAATACCAAGGTGGGGGAGTCTTAAATCCACCCCATGCCTCTTTAATCCACTTCCAGACACTTCCTGACATTTATCTCACTCTTACAGGTTCCTGCGTTCTCTGCTTCTGAAAGTTTTCCGTCTTCCTCTTCCTCAATCAATCAATCAGGGAATTGTAAGCACACTACTCACCCGTGAGGGTCTCAAGGCGCTGAGGGGGGGGTCCGCAGATCTGTTTAGCCGAAGAGCCAGGTCTTGAGGGTCTTCCTGAAGGTGTTCAGGGAGGGGGTGCGTCAGATGTCTGCTGGTAGCTCGTTCCAGGTCTTGGCTGCAATGTGAGAGAAGGATCTTCCGCCTGCTCTGGCTCTGTGGATGCGTGGGGTTTCGGCCAGTGCGAGGTTGGAAGATCGGACGTTTCTTTTGGGTACGTGGAAGTTGATTCTGTCATTGAGGTATTTGGGTCCGTTGTTGTGTAGGCATTTGTAGGCGTGAGTGAGGATTTTGAAAGTGACTCTTTTCTCCACGGGGAGCCAGTGGAGACTTCGTAGGTGTTGGCTGATGTGTTCGTGTCGGGGGATGCCGAGGACGAGTCTGGCGGCGGTGTTTTGTACTGTCTGGAGTTTGCGGAGTAGGGACTTGTTGATGCCGGCGTAGAGTGCGTTTCCATAGTCCAGTCTGCTGGTGATGAGTGCGTGGGTGACTGTCTTCCTTGACTCAGGGGGGATCCACTTGAAGGTCTTGCGGAGGATGCGGAGGGTGTTGAAGCAGCTGCAGGTGACGGAGTTGACCTGTCGGTTCATGGAGAGTGATGAGTCGAGTACGATGCCGAGGTTCTTGGCGTGGTCTGAGGGGGTAGGAGGGCTTCCGAGGGTGGTCGGCCACCAGGTGCTGTCCCATGCAGAAGGGGTGGTACCGAGGACGAGGACTTCTGTCTTCTCGGCGTTGAGCTTCAAGCAGCTGTTGGTCATCCAGACTGCGACGTCTTGCATTCCTTTCTGGAAGTTGAGTTTGGCAGTGGTGGGGTCTTTGGTGAGGGAGAGGATGAGCTGGGTGTCGTCGGCGTAGGATACAATGTTGAGGCCGTGTTGTCGGACGATGGCTGCGAGGGGGGCCATGTAAATGTTGGAGAGGGTGGGGCTCAGTGATGAACCCTGTGGGACTCCGCAGGTGATTTTCGTGGGGTCGGAGAGGAAGGGTGGGAGTCTGATCCTTTGGCTTCTTCTGGTGAGGAATGATCGGAGCCAGTCCAGGGCTGTTCCTTGTATGCCTGTGTCGTGTAGTCTGACAACTAGTGTGCGATGGGAGACGGTGTCGAAGGCCGCTGATAGGTCGAGGAGGATGAGGGCTGTGGAGTGGCCTTGGTCCAGGAGGGTGCGGATGTCGTCTGTGGCAGCGAGTAGGGTGGTCTCTGTGCTGTGGTTGCTTCGGAATCCGGATTGGGACGGGTCGAGGACGGCGTTCTCTTCAATGAATCGTGTCAGTTTCCTGTTGACTGTTTTCTCTGCAACTTTGGCTGTGAAGGGGAGGAGCGACATGGGCCGATAGTTCTTGAGGTCGGTGGGGTCAGCTGTGGGCTTCTTGAGCAGGGGTCTGACTTCTGCGCGCTTCCAGTCATCTGGGAAGGTGCCTGTTTTGAAGGTGGTGTTGATGGTGCGTTGTAGTTTGGGTGCGATGGCGGCCACGGCTCTGTGGTAGATGTGAGGGGGGCAGGGGTCGGTGGGGGCCCCCGAGTGGATGCTTTTCATGGTCGAGGCGGTGTCTTCGGCTGTGATCGGTGTCCAGTTGGAGATGGTGGGCTGGCTTGTGTTTCTGGGGGGCGGGGGGCCGTCTGTGGCGCCTGATGGATGGTCGATGAAGTTGTTGTAGAGGTTTTTGATCTTGAGGTGGAAATAGGTTCCAAGCTTGTCGTAGTGGTCTTGGGATGGGGTGATGTCTGTGGCTTCGCTGCGTGGGTTGGTGAATTCTTGAATGACACTGAAAAGTTCCTTGGACTTGGTGGAGTTGGCCAGGATTTTGTTGTGGATGAAGTTCCTTTTGGTGGCTCTGATCTGGTTGTGGTAGTCCGTCATGGCGTCCTTGTAGGTGGTGTGGTTTTCGGTTGTCTTGGTGTTTCTCCAGTTCTTCTCCAGGCGTCTGCAGGTGCGTCTGGCTTCTTGGAGAGCGGTTGTGAACCAGGCGGCTTTCCTGGGGCGTTGTCTGTCGGGGTTGCGTAGCGGGGCGAGCTCATCTGCGCAGTTGGAGATCCAGGTGTGGAGTTCTCTGGCTGCGTCGTTTGCGCTGTTTGCGTCAGGTGCCCAGGTGTGGTTGTCTCGGGTGAGGGTGGAGTTAAGTTGCTCGTCGGTAACCTTGCTCCAGTTCCTTCGTGGTGGGCGTGGGGCTGGTTTGGGTGCCTTGGGTTTGTTGATGGCAAAGTGTACGCAGTGGTGGTCGGTCCATGGCAGCTGCGTTGTGTGGCTGAAATGTACGCTGTTTCCTGCCACGAAGATGGGGTCAAGGGTGTGTCCTGCTTTGTGGGTCGGTGTGTTGACGAGTTGTTTAAGTCCGATGCTGGCGAGGTTGTCATGAAGGATAGTGGAGTTGGGGTCACTGGGGTTGTCGAGGTGGAAGTTCAGGTCTCCAATGAGTATGTAGTTTGTTGAGGTGATCGCATGGCGTGCAATGAAGTCGGTGATGGTGGTGGCAAAGGGTGTTCGGGGGCCAGGGGGTCTGTAGACGAGGGTTCCTCGGAGTGTGGCTTTGGGGGTGGTCTGGATCTTGAAGTGCAGGTGTTCAGCGGAGGGGAAAGTTTCGCTGGAGGTGGTGAGGCGGAGGGTGATCTTGTGGGCGATGGCGAGGCCCCCTCCTGGGCGGTTGGGGCGGTCTTTCCTCTGGATCTTGTATCTGTCTGGGATGGCGGTGCTGATGTCGGGGGCAGAGGATGCGTTGGTCCAGGTCTCTGTGAAGAAGGCGATGTCGGGCGAAAGAGAGTCGAGTAGGTTCCAGATTTCCATGGCGTGTTTGTGTATGGAGCGTACGTTGAGGAGGATGCATTTTAGGGTGTCACCGGTGCTGGCGTCGGCAGTGTTGGAGGCCGGGGTGGCGGTGAGGGTCTGGCGGCAGTGGAGGCAGGAGAACTGGCCGTGGGTCGTGTTCGCCGAGGCCTGTTGACATTCTCCAAGTCTTCCAGAGTTGAGTGCGAGGAGGGTGGTGGTATCGTAGCGATGGGTAGTGGGAGGTCCAGGGTTCCTGGCGCTGGCCGTGGCCGGGTCGCGGACAGGCGCAGACAGGTTTGCCTTTGGCACGCCTTCGGCGCCCCGGTGGCGCGCCCGCTGCGCACGTCCGCTGCGTCCTCCGTTTTTCTGCTTTGTGTATTTTTCCCTCTATTGCTCTGAGTAAATGTTTGATTCAGAAAAATAGCTGTCGGTCCTCAAAAATAATTGCTGGTTTCCCCCACTGACAACCACCAGCTCAAACTAAACACTGTCTGAAAGTATGGTTACCCAACGGCAGTGCATTTACTATGAACCTGGCTGTCCAGAGTAAAGATTTCTTAGGCTACTTAATGACCTCGCTGTTTATTAGGGCACGATTTGAAGGCTCCACCCGCAGATACACACAAAATGATCCAGAAAGACATTTGCCCTCTCAGGTTGAACTTAAGCCCGAAATAGCCTTTTATATAAGCGTTGTATCGTGTTTGATTGTCGAAAAAATACACTTTGACACTACGAAAAAATTCACTCTTGCACAAATCTACACCTCACAGGGGCGGGGAGTGGGCATTATAGAGAGCGCATGTCTTGAAAAATAGTGGGGCATATTCTCAAGGAGCCATCGCCGAGTTAACGGCACTTTATCGCAGCCAAAGTTGTGATAAATGTATCGCCCCATTCACTAGCTGGTGTTAACAGCCCATAACACCAGTTTACCCGCGATAGCAGCCACAAAAAACATCGCCACAGATGACCCCCGCAACTATCGCTAATGAGATGCAGAGTAGGCGTTCCCTTGCAAAAAGCCCCAAAAACACCACTCCACAACATTCTCAACGACCAGCCAGATTGGCGATAAGACCACAAAACAGGCGATAAGGCGCGTCAGCAGCAGGAAATTAACACCTGCTTCGACCTGGTGCAAAGTCGGACCACAGCCTGCACCACAAAATGGAGCCCAGCCCAGAGCCACACCTGAAGGGCAACAGATGCCATGGAGCCACTGATCATGCAGCTCGGAGCCCCAACAGGGCCACAACACCCACCGCCACCACCCCCAGGACCCCCCCTCCCTGCCCCCCCTGGCCAAAGACATGCCACATCAACTACACAGAATCATGTACCAAATAATCCTCCTGATGTTGCACAATCACATTTGGTGACATGCATGTGTCGTCACAAAAATGAGCATCACACATTCACCTTCGATAACAAATGAAAATGTATTCAAAGAAACACAGAACAGAAATGAAGACACTTGGCGGCTCCCCTCGGGACAATCTGTAGGTCACAGCCTGCAAGACAAAAATCATGAAGAGAAGGTGTGTCTTGCGCACATCAAAGGACAGAGAGAGAGCGAAGGAGAGAGAGAGAGAAAGAGAGGGAGCGAGAGAAAGACAGACAGACAGAGAGGGGGAGCGAGAGAAAGATGGACAGAGAGGGGGAGCGAGAGAAAGACGGACAGAGAGGGGGAGCGAGAGAAAGACGGACAGAGAGGGGGAGCGAGAGAAAGACGGACAGAGTGGGGGAGCGAGAGAAAGACGGACAGAGAGGGGGAGCGAGAGAATGACGGACAGAGAGGGGGAGCGAGACACAGATAACAGAAGAGATGGACAGGGAGAGAGAGTGCCGACAATGTGCACCCAGGCCACACTGCTCAGCTGCTGCCACCGGTGTGTCTCCAACCACGTGCCGGTATGTAGTGCAGTTCACCAGGTCACACATCTGAAACAGATCCGTCATCTGAAACAGAGTCCAGATACATGAATGGCAAAGTACATACAATTGCACAAGACATCATCGCCTGTCCGCCCCTGCGCACCCAGGCAGATGTACCCCAGCCCCTCCTGCGCCCAGCAGTGCATACCCGCCCCTGCGCACCCAGGCCTCACTGCTCACCTTCTGCCCTTGGCTTGTAGCAATGAGGGCCCACCACTTGCCGCTGCAATCCACATGCCCAGGGCGCGCAGACATGGCACCCTCCACATCATGCAGCCCCGCTCCGCAGGCCACCAGGTCTCACATATGATTCTGGGTCTTGATTTTGCCATGGCAGAGGACATACCAGTGCACCCGGCATCATCGCAGGCTGCACACCCGCTCAGCCCTTGAGGTGCCACTAACTCTGTGATCGGGGTTGGGACGCCACATGGCGGTAGGCCCGCGCTGCCCGCTGGCTCTGGCCTACACTCCGGTCCAGCAGGGCACACAAATCCTGAGCAGTCCAGACAGCCTGGACGGGGCATCATCGCAGGCTGCACACCTGCTCAGCACTTAAGGTGCCCCTACCTCAGTGCACCCAAAGTCACCGTCCCGTGGCGGTGTGCCTGTGCCGGCCACAATGTATCCGGTGCCACCAAGTCTGTGTCCCAAAGTCATGGACCCTGTATGATTGGGTATTGTGTTGCGGACGCCATCATGTCACCTCCGGTCCTGGGGAATGTGATGTTGCAGGGCCCCAGGCCCTCATGCCTACAGTAACACCACACGGATGCACCCAGATAAAGAGTGGAAATGGCGTTGAGCATGTGCGCCCGGCCCTTTTTATTGGCAGGGTCACATGTCCTGTGACGCGTGTGCTGGATGGGTGTGGTGTGGGTGTAAACCAGCCATGAGGGAGTGGCTGTGGCATGCTGACAACTAGACCTGTGAGCAGCAGATCACTACAGGAAAGACATGGGACATGTAGCGTTGCCGTCCCCGCCTGTGAGCGTAAGCGGAGTGGGCTGGCCTGGCGTATGCCAGTCCAGCGTAAGGGTTTGTAAATGACCCCGGGGCCCTGGGCGTGGTTCCGTACTGGGCTGGACAAGGAAGTGACTCATGCGTGTGTCCCTGTTGTTGTGTCAGCGCCACCCGGACCGCATTGGGCAATGTGTCACCCTGTGACCCCTGTTCTGCGACATGAGCCACATGGACGTAAGAGGAGTCCAGTGAGCCTACATTCATCCATACTTCCACACTTGAAAGACCATAGACATGACACATCTGTGTGAATATGAATGTTTAATGCACATTCAGTGGAGTGTTGCATCTGGAGCAGTACAGGGCCATGCAAACCCCACATGACGATGTTGTCCCATGGAGGGCCAACCAGGGTCCTTCAGAGAATGACAAGTCCAAAGGAAGAGGAAGAGTTCAGTCCACAGTCTGATTGCTGTGTCAATGGCGATCAAACAGCATATGGCAGTCCATGTCGAGGTCCAAGGTGAGTGTCGCAGAGTGCATCGGGGGACAGTGGAAGGTGATGATGCAGAGGGCAGTACCAAGCTGAAGCCGGACCTATGGATGAGATGCATGCTGCTGCGTCCTTCTTACCACGAGGGCAGAATCATCTGCATCTTTGTTCTCTGCTGTTTCATCTGCCTCACATGTGGGTGGTGGTGTTCTGTCTCCAGCACTGTGTGGCAGTGACACATCAGTGGCCGGAGGTGGAAGGTCTGCCGCACTGTGTGGCACTGACACTTCAGGGGGCGGAGAAGTGGATGGAGTGGTGGCAGCAGCATGCATCCGCGCCAGGCCTTGTGGCAGCAATGCCATGCGGATGGTCCTGAGGTCATTGAGGAAACCAGCTACCTCTCGCTGGTGTGCAGCTGTGGCAGCCGCTTGTTCCGCATTCGCCCGCTCCATGGTCTCCATTAACCTCCGCATGTTTACCAACTCCCGTGTGACATCGCTAGAGCCACTCTGACTGGACAGTTGTACTATTCTCTGAGTCAGGGCTCCAGCGATGTCAGCCATGGTCCATTGGAGAGCATGGAGCGGACTGTGGGTGTCCGTTAGGGACCGTGAGTGGTCCCTGATGGGACTTAGACACCCACGTACAGCATCTAGTTTGTCTGCCATGCGGTTGAAGCCCACCCGCACCTGTTCAGCCAGATTCTCCTGGCACCCCAAAACACAGCGTTGGAAGGCCATGTGTTCTTCGTGGGGGTCCTGGGAGGCAGCAGTGTTGGTGGGTGCTGCCTGCTGTGTGGTCTGTGCAGGGGGTGGTCTCTCCTCGTAGCAGCTGGTCTGCCCAGCTCCTGGAAGTGGGCTGCGTAGGCTGTCCACAAGCAGTTGGAGGGCGTCAGAGTCGAAGCTGTGGTGGTCCTCTGTCGTCTCCAGAGAAGAAAGGGTTGGGCTGCTCTGCAGGAGGTGTTGATTCTCCCTCTGCAATGTGAAGGGGAGATGCAGTTTAACAATGTGTCCACATGTATGTTGTCGCATTGTACATGTTTTCATACAGACAGCATGACTGAGTACATTGTGGCTGTTTGGGAGGAGCTGCCTATTTGATGGGGGACATTGGACATTTCGACAACAGACGTGTGTGTGTTTGTACTTGTACACTATCAACTCACATTTCCCTGCAATGCCAAATGTGATTGGCCAGTGTCTGCACCCAAGCGGCACCAGTTGTGTCCTGTGTTCTGTTGTAGGTGTTTTGCGGATTGTGTCACATCGTAGTCAATGTAGATGTGCTCTGCATGTGATGTGTGTGCTGCATTGTGGGTGAGTCGCCCCTGCAGCTCAGATTTTGCTGCCCCTTATCCCTTTCATGAGGTGTGCCTTTGACTTCTGTGCTTGTACAGTGCTGACATGTTGCATACTTGGGTACATTGGTCTCTTGGTGGGAGTTGGTGGTCTGGGGCATGGTTTGTCCGCAGATGTGCTAACTTAATTGTGCATGTGTGCCATTGTGCACATCTCCCCCGTCCCCCCAGGCCCTGGTCGTTATTCACCCTGTTGCTGTTGTGTCGGGTCCTGTTGAGCAGTGTCCGGGCCCCCAACTCCTGCCACCGTCTCCCCACTGATGACTGTGGACACCATTTCCTCCATCTCATCCAGCTCCTCCTGTGGCGCTGGGCTCCCACCTCCAGTCTGCATTGCTGCCTTCAGGTTGTTGGCGAGTTTCAGCTTGGTTTTGCGCTTGACATCATTCCAGCGCCTCTTGACCTCATCCATTGTCCTCTTCAGCACTCCGACTGCATTCACCTTGTCCACGATGGACTGCCATAGTCCATTCTTTGTTGCCAATGACACAGTGGAGGTGACGAACAGTTGTTGATGGTGTTCTATCACCTCCGTTATCAGGATCCTGTTTTCCTGCGGACTGAACCGCTTCTTCCTACTCTTCTTGTCCTTGCCCTTCCCTGACCCCAAAGTCCCAGGATGGTCCTCCGGGGGCTTGTGGGGTTCTGGTTCTCCTCCGTACTTGCTCCGGCAACGTCCATTGTGCTTCGCTGTTGTTTGGCATTTGTTTGTCTGTTTTTTTTCTACTTTTATGATGATTGTTCCCACCTGACGCGTGTGAATTGCAGGCCTGTAGCTGGTTTTCGCTGATTTTTGTATTGAGATTGACCTCATCGCAGCTTTTTTTGCGTTCGTGTTTCGCATTTTTGCTGCGTGGCTAACACGGCGTAAATTTCCCGCGATAGACTGCGTTAAGTTACTTTTGCGATGGTTATCACACGTTCTTGAGAATATGCCCCAGTGACTTTTTAGTTTGTAGGTATTAACAAATTTGTGTGAGGCACACTCACATCCAATTTACTTTCAAGGACATGACTAAATCTGACTCAAGGTTAGCAATTAGAGCAAACACCCTCTGAACTGGTAAGTGTGTAATGAAAGGAAATTCATTTGTTCTGTGGGGATAAAAAGAGGAAAACTTTTTTAAAGTGCAAATGTACCCTTATTTAAGCATGTATACAATCAAAAATGCATGCCAGCTTTAATTAATCATCTTAAAATACCCATCTATGTCAGTACTCATGGAAAGCTGCAACTGCCACAGCATCCCCAAAGACTTCTTGTAGCATGTGAAAAATCAAAAAAATGTTTCAAATGTAGGTGTAAGGGTACATAATTAAATACATTATACATTGTGTGAGTTAAACCCAAAATTACTTTGCATCCTTGAGAGTGGAGAAAGGCCTAAAAATACTGAAGTAGTGTTTTTATATAATTGAGAAGATATTTTTGTCATCATCATTCAATAAAAAAATATTGTGGCCTAGATATCGTTTAAAAAATATTATTGCGCCATTAGGTGTAGATTTTCTTTTATTAGCTCAAATGCGGTGATATATTAAAAACAATATTTAGGGCACAATATTTTGTCAGACGGCATGGACGTCATTTGAGGCTAGTTAGGGGTGGCAGCTGCAACCCGTAACTAGCCTCCATTCCCAGGAGTTCCCATAGTTTGTGAAGCCAATCTAACTTAGCTCTGACAACATCAGTTCCACAACAGGACAACAGCACCTGTTTGGCAGCGCCAATTGTTAATGTGATCGCTCACCCCCGTTGCGAGGGAATAGGTCAATGCGTTCAGAAGGCCCAGTAATACGTTTCTAGGGAATGTAGGCAGTTCTGTGTTACGGATTTCAATAATATCAGCTAAGACCTCTGTCCAAAAGCATTGAATTTTAGGACACTGCAAAGCAAATGTGTAAGAGTACCCACTTGGCCACATTGTCTCCAGCAAAGGGGGTCCCCACATGGTTTCCACTTAGCCATTCTAGCAGGAGGATAGTAACAATGATGGACTATCTTAAGGAACACTTCCTTGCCCGCCATACTGTAAGCTGAAGCTCTTGCCATGTGCACTATGTCTTGCCATTCCTAAGGTGTAAAATCGCACTTGAACTCTACTTCCCACCTATGCTGTGCTGGTGATTTGGTGAGTGTTATGGGGTAAGTAAGAAGGTGTTTGTCTGATTATTGTGTGATGGGACATTTCTCAAATGATGTAAGTGGGCGGCTAGCATATGAGTGAATGTGAGGCTGAAAAATCCAATGTCAGAGAGTGAGATATTGCTAATAAGTGCTAGAGGGAAGGTCATAATTAGAGCGAAGTTGGGGGAAATCCATCATTCTGTTAGCGTCAAAAAAGTCCCCCACCCTCTTACCGTTCGTTTCCTGCCATTTGATATGAGTAATGCCTTGCAAAGCCAGTGGGAAATCTGGATTCCCTATGAATGGGGATAGCGGCGATACACTCGAGGAGAGACGTCGCGTTTCTTGTACCCTACCCTACACTCTCATTGTGGCTCTAGTGACATATGAGATGTAGACCCCTGGTGGACGATGTCTCTTAGGAGGCCAAGGCACCTTCCAAATGTGTATCTCTATGACTGCCTGATCTATGAAGCACCAGTGCTTCTCGGAGCGTGCCCTGTTCCACTCCACCATATAACAAAGCTGTGCAGCCTGATATTATCGCTCCAAGTGTGGAATGTCCAAACTTCCGTCAACTTGGCTCAGGTATGCCTGCTTTTAAGACATGCGCGCTTTCTTCCCCGTCCTTGGAGATAAGTTTGATTAAGAACCTGAGTTTTCTGGAGGTTAATTTTGAACCTGGAGGCTTGCTCAAATTCCTCCATTTTGTGTGAGAGGGGGTAGAGAAGTAAATGGTTGTGTCACTGTAAGTATGACATCATCGACATAAAGTGCCAATTTATGTTCTCTGTCCCCCGTGGGAATGCCCCCTATGGAAGGGTGCAGACATATTCTTTTAGCGAAGGGTTCCAAATAAAGAGCAAATAGCAATGGAGACAATGGACAGCCCTGACGGGTGCCCCGCAACACCTTAAATGATTGGGATAGCATCCCATTGACGTAACTGCAGCCTATCCAGCGTCGGAATCTCTCCCCCAGACCAAATTTGAGAAGTACTAATTGGAGGTAGAGCAAGTGCACACAGTCAAAGACCTTCTCAGCATCAACTGTCAAATGAAGTGCAGGTGTGTGGGAGTGTTGTGTCTTGTCGAGGAGATGGCTTAAGTGCTTGGTATTTCCTCAAGGATGAGCCCAGTTTGATCGGGGGCAAAAAGGCCTTGCATATACGGTGCTAGGCGGGATGCTAGGATGGTAGTGAAAATTTTTATGTCCACATTTAGCAAAGAGATGGGTCAGTAGACGGTGCAAAATGTGGTGTCCTTCCCAGTTTTAGGGAGGACCGTGATCGCTGCCATCCTCAAGGAAGCTGCAAGGGCATCAGTGTCACTGAAGGAGTTGTAAAGGCGCACTAAGAAAGGGGTAAGTGCGGCCGCGAAAGCCTTATAAAAGTCAGAGGTGTAACCGTCCTCTCCAGGGGCTTTACTGAGGATAACTTTTGTATGGCCATAAGAACTTCATCGATATGGATATCTTTGTCCAGTTTGGAAGCTTAACTTTCAAGCAGTTGGGCTACAGGTGCTTCCGCTACATATGCTGCAGCTGCATCGTTGTTGTGCACCTCTGCAGTGGGCAGGGCAGGGTAAAATCGCTCAAACTCCTCCGCTATCTGGCCGTCTCAATAAACTTGCTTCCCCTGTGACCCTACAGTCTCAGACACCAACTGTTGGATGGTTTGAGCAGAAAGCCGCTACCCAAGGAGCCGGCCCACTTTTGTTTACGTGTGGTGCATAAAAGTGCATATTCTACTTTATCAATATCTAACGCTTTGACTTGCTTGCGGGCTGCTGTGGGTTGTCATCTCGCTTTAAATGATCCAGTACGTAAATGAACCCCTTCCAGTTCCTTCATTTCCCCTTCCAGCAGCATGCGCTTGTTCCTCCTGCCCTTATTAAGTCTGGATGATGTGGCAATAAAGCGCCCTTTTACTTCTGCTTTAAGGTATCCCACACCAAAGCTATGGGCGTATCTTTCGTGTCATTGGTATCCAGGAAGGCATGGATTATATCAGTGATTTCGGAAATGTTAGCTTCATAAGTGACCAATTCGTGATTCAGGCACCAGGTGCATTGTCAGGCTCAGCGTGAGAATATTAGGTGAGTGGTTGGACAGTGCAGCTACCCCAATGTCAGCCGATGCAGGGGCTAGAAGTGAGGAGAAGTGAGGAATAGGTGTATATTTGTGTATATGTCTAGTGAGTGGCAAAAAAGAATGTGTATGACCTTGTTGTCAGATTGCGTTGACGCCATATATCTACTAATCCTATGTCTGACAGCCACTCCTGAGTTGCATCTGAAAGGGCTCCTGACTGACCCGCTCTCTGTGCTGACCTGTCCAGTAAGGCATCCGCAACCACATTAAAGTCACCCCCTATTAATATGTCTTCTTCTGGTGTGGCCAAAACATTCCCAATTGCATGTTTGAAGGAAGGTTTCTTAGTGGCAATTCGGTGCATATGCTGAAGTTATCGTGAAATTATAGCTCCTCACCTTTAGCTGAAGGGAGATTAGTCTGCCAGGCAATTCCGGTTCTGTCTTTATCACCTTTCCCGCAAAATGTGAGGCTAACAATATGGCCACCCCCACTCTCTTCCATGGCTCTGAAGATAAAAACTGATGGTCAAACCAATGGAAGCTCAAACGTTTCCAGTCTGAGCGGAGTAGATATGTTTCTTGTAGCAAGCAAATATCGCATTTAGAATCCCTGATAAAGGAGTGAAGTGCTAGCCGTTTTGCCGGTGCGTTGAGACCCCACACGTTGAGGCTTTAAGGGGCAAATTTACAAGCCCCTTGCGCCACTTTTGCGTCACTTTTAACATGGGAAAAGTGACGCAAAAGTGGCGCAAGGCTTGTAAATCTGCCCCTTAGTATTTAAATCATGGGCCAGGTTGAGGAGGTGCGCTAAGTCAGAGGGGGCAAGAAAGGGCAGTCAAGGAGAAGGAAAGAGAGCCGTTCTAAACCAGAACTGTAACATAGTCCCTTTCTGAGAGTATAATAACCACAAACAAATTTACCATGACGCTAAATGAATTCAAGTCAGTCAAATGTTGTAGACATTGAGCGGTGGAGCTTTGTCAGCAATTATAGGGGTTAACAAGGGGGACATCGCCACATATGTGAGGCTTCCAAATGTAAAGCTAAAAAGTGTTACAATGGTGTATAGAGTAGAAACTCCAGTGTTGGATGCATCGCACGTGTCAAGATTTAAAGGACACCCAGATCCCAAATGGAGCTAGTGAGTGCTGGAGGCAGCGGCAGTAATGAGTGTGGAAAAATAGTTGAAAATAGATATAAAACCACAGAAAAAACAACAATACAGACAAATTCCCACTCTCAGGAAACAATATCACCATTCAGTGGTCTAAGATCCAGGCAACCAGTCATCTCTGCACTGCTACGGGAATGGATGTGGGAGCCCCACCGTGCAGAGGCCCATTTCTCAGCCAAGCCAAGTACTGGTAGCTCCTCGCAAGCTGGAGCTGCACCTCGGCTATAGTCAACCATCACCACCACAGAGCTGTCTTTGAAGCTGTCATAGAAGCGCTTCCTGTTCTCTATGGCTCTCAGATGCCGATGGATTCGCCTGCGATGCTTTGGCGTTATGCTGCTGAAGTCTCGACCTGGTGTTACAGCGACGCAGGGACTGAGTCTGTGAACGGAGGGTTCATCCTCCAAAGGAAGATCAGTGCCTAGAATAGAGTGCACTACTTCCAAAGTGCGGATGGCATGACTTTCTTAATTCCAGACAAAAAGTAGGCAGAAAGGGTGTTCCCACCGGAAGCGAACCTCTATCTCACGCTAGAAGGCGGTTGCCGGTTTCAGTGCCTTGCGTCTCTGAAGAGTAAGTGGTGAAAGATCCTGAAAGATACTAAGGGGGAGATTTACAAAAAATTCGCGCAATGCAGCGCAGCCCCCCGCGAGGCTGCGCTGCGTTGCGCGACAAGGAAGGAGCAGGAGAGCACCATGGGGCAGATTTACAAGGCCCTTGCGCCACTTTTGCGTCATTTTTAACATGGGGAAAGTGACGCAAAAGTGGCGCAAGGGCCTTGTAAATAAGCCCCCATATCTTCAAAGATATGGCTCTCTCCTCCCCTTTCCCTTGTGCCGGTGCTGATTTCAGCAGCCGTGCGCCATGCACACACCTTAGTGCTATAGCGCTAGGGTGTGTGCATGAGTGTAGCATAGGTTTTGTACAAGAAGGGTACTCTTCCTGTACAAAATACTATGCTAGACATGAGGGAAAGCTTTTCTGACTTTGCATGCGTGCTGCACAGTGAGGCACGCATTCAAAGTCGGAAAAGGAAGGAGACATGAAAGCATTTCTCCTTCCTTGTGCCTAGTTGAAATGGGCGCAGCTTTCTCACGCTAAACTCAATCTACTGTTTTCAGTAAATTCGGTTTAGCGTGAGAAACCTTGGGTGGTTACATGGGAACGCCCATGCACCACCCTTGGCATTCCCCCACGGCGCAAAGTGCGTGGCTTCGCATTACTTTTACGTTATTTCCAGCGCTAAACAAGTTTAGCGCTGGAAAGTTAATTAGGAAAAAAATATTTTGCGCTGTTTTGTGTCACTTTTGTGATGCAAACACGGCACAAAATCTTAGTAAATCTCCCCCTAACTTTTGTTCCCTGAAAGTTTATGACAGGCAGGTCCTTGACAGCAGACATGATCAAATCTTTCTTTTTATAGGAATGGAGACATGTAAGGATGTCCTGTGGGAGCTACGGAAGCTTTACTGGTCATTCCGCGCTATGAGTGCATTCTAGCGGAATGTCTTTAGCCCCCAATTCTGGAGCCATATGTTTAAAGAGCCTTGTCACATAGTCCTCTAGTTTCCTCACATCAGCTTGTAATGGCATGATCGAGGAGCTCCCACTGATAACCAGATCATTCCAGGGTGTGTACTCGGCCCCCAGCTCACCCAGAACCTTCTTGGGGCCTTTAATGTCTGCTGCAACATCTTTTCTGACTCTCACAATATCTTCTTGCAGAGTCCTGAAGAGTTGATCTAGGAACGCGAGTGTCACTGGTTCCTCAAATGGATGGGAGTTCGTGGCTGGCGCTGGCACAGCCTCCTGGGAAGACGGCACTGGTGGAGTATCCGCTTTCTTGGAGGAAGGTTTGTTCAAGAGGTCCTTGATAGTGGCATCCTTCTTTGAGTGATTGGTAGCCATCTTTTATATGAGGGGGTGCACCAATGCGCACGCAGAGGCATCCCAGGGCCTGAATCAAGCAGCAAACCCCAAAAGGCCCAGCCGCACAATTTAAGATAAGAGTCCGGGGCCCAGAACCTGCAGGGTCCCTCTAATATAGCAATGTATGCAGCTGCCGGCCCCAGGGTCCAGCTTTAATATATAGCAGAAGGCTTCACAATAAGGGCCACAGCCCCCACCCAGTCACAGCCCAAACTCACAGGCCCCCAATAAGAAACTGTGACCCTCTTAAATCCGGTCACTCCACTGTCAGTTAGGAGCAGGGGGCTGCTGAGTTATGGATGCAGCCTACAGTGTTGAAAATGTCCCAGCCCTGACACACTGTCTCCTTAGGTCTTCCACACCCGCGCCGGTCGAGGACTGGGGAAAGGCCTCCAATTAACGGCCCAATGGGCTGCCAAGGACCTGCATAGGGAGGGGGTGTCCTGTAGAGCACCACAGTATGCTCTGCAAGCAGGGTGTATGGCAGGATGCAAGCTGTGTCCCCAGGCAAACCCAAGTACCTCTGTCTACACGGGTGCAATAGGCCATCTCCTTCGGCCTGTGCATTGCACTGTATCCTACATGCCTTGGGCAAAGAAAACGTACAACAGCAACTATTTTTATCAGAGGTGGTGTGGCAGGCTGCATCCCTATATTGAGCTCCAGCACCTCATCAATTGAAGTCATAATGTAATATTTGTACTCCATGTTGAGTTGAAGACACAACATTGTACTCTATCATGCTAAATATATTCTTAGTTCTGTCAATGTTGAACCTGGTCCACTTCCTCCATGTGCAAAGTACATTTTACTAGGTGAGACATCTGCCATATGGTTGTTAGATTTGTGTGTTTGTGAAGACTAGTGTAGAAGCGTTGGGGTATGATTGGTAACACCTGTGAGGGGGATGCCTGCACTATGGTGAATCCAACTCACAAAAGCTTTCACAACGAGATTACACATTTTTAGATGCCTGAAAGTGAAGCAATCTTTCTAACACCAATGATTTGTTTTCAAATAAAAAAAAGAACAATTGATAGACAGAATGCAGAACAATGTCATACATTCACCCCAGTACAGAGATCTGGGCCTAAATCCATTGTTTATTTACTCACAATGCCATTCCAGTTTGAACCCAGCCATATGCAGATCAGTCTTGGCCCTGCGCCCAATGGGAACAGTCCATCCCGAACTGCCAGGCCAGGTCCTCCCTGGACTTGAAACGAGCATCCTATGACCGGTTTCGGGGTTTCAACCCTCATCAACCAGGATAGCTTGACTCCAGAGGCATGGAGAGCACGGGACCCACGTCTGGGCATACCCGTCCCACTCGGGGTGACAAATGCAAAAACAATAATTGATGGATAGAATGCAGAACAATGTCATACATTCACCCCAGTACAGAGATCTGGGCCTAAATCCATCGTTTATTTGCTCACCATACCATTCCAGTTTGAACCCAGCCATATGCAAATCAGTCTTGACCCTGCACCCAATGGGAACAGTCCAGCCCAAACTGCCAGCCCAGGTCCTCCCTGGACTGGAAACAAGCATCCTAGGACCGGTTGGCTGGGTCTAAACTGGGGTGGCATGGTGAGCAAAAGAACGATGGATGTAACCCAGATCTATTGAATGGGGGAGAATGTTTGATTTGCTGTGCATTCCATCCATCATCTGTGTGTCTTTTGTTTTCAAATAAAGCAGCACCAAAGCATTTTAACAATATGAAACGTGACAGGGAATTTAAAAAAATAAAATATGGCTAAATCAGATTGGAATATATTGCAGGCTATGAAAAATGAAAAAGACATATTTTCATCCCGAAACCAGGAAAAGGGGCGCAGTAGCATTGATGAATATTGAAAATTATGAAAAAGAAGACTTAATGTAAGTGGCTGCCTCAGAATGTAATAGCAAAAGTGGTAAAAAGAAATGCTTTCTGAACATCACTTGTTGGGTGACTACCTATCTCTCAACTTTAAAATACACAACGGAATGAGAACTATTGATGCATTGCATTTTATTACCTGTTTGAAACATGTATTGGGTCTTGATGAATTGGAAGACATTTCTGTGAAGAGAAATTTGCGCCTGTATTTTATTTAGCCAAGGCCGTTATGTGTTTTCTGATGTAGAAAAATGTGTACATAATTTTAGAGAACACCCAAACTGGAGAACACCAGCCTGGCACCACAAGATGGTGAAACACTGATTTGGTGAATTTCCAAAATATGGATAAGCCTTTGTCTTTTCATAATTTACCAACTATCTCCCAAAAAAGTGAAAGGGGACCAGAGGTCTAACTGAACAGCACATGAAAAGGCAACACTGATAAAAAAGGGCATTATTGTAGAGGAGTGATTGGGCAGAGATACTTGGAATAGTTTTTAGAAAAAAGTCTAGGCTATTGGTCAGTGGAGGTAAAGGTATATCACGGGGTAGGGGCAATAGTAAATAGGCAGGGTCATAGCTACTAGGATACTGATATGAGTGGAAGTGCTATTGCGTTAGTAGGTACAGTAGTTATAGGTACAGCTATGGGTAGAGGTGCTAAAACATAAGTATAAGCATAGAGGTATAAGGGTATGTGGAGAGGTGAAGTGCTTCTGCATGGATAAGGCTAAAGGTACTAAGGAAGTGGTGGCTGTAGAAGAATTAGAGTGCATCCAGTTGAAGAGGTACTGAAGAATCTTTAGCAATACATGCAATAAGTAATAGGTAAAGATTCAAAGGTACAGGTAAGTGACAGGTACTAGCATATATGTAGGGGTGGATCTGTATAGGTTCTTTATTGCTGACTTTTATCCCTGCCTGTAGCAGTGCATAGGTAGGGTAAAGGACAGGGGAGAAGGATAAACACATAGTTCAGTGAGATGAAGAAAGGAAGCAGCCAGGCTATTGGAAGAGCAATGGAGCAAGAAAATAAGGAATTGGTGTTTCTCACAAAACAAGGCTTTGAGAGAGCAGACAGAGAAAGAAGAAGAAAGGGGAACTGGCCTGTTGGAAAAACTACCTGGGATTTTTTTATATGATGATTTTTCACTAGGATTGATTCAATATCATAGGAAACTTTTGAGGAAAAAGGTTTGTGGAGAAAAAGAAAATCTCTGTCACATACTACTACAGAAACATTGTGTTTGAGAAGATATGCACATCAAGCAACGTATCTGAATGGTGTAACACCCCTCTAAGATGTGTGGCTCGTGTTTCATAGCAAGAAGGTCCTCATTTATGATCATAACCTTGGACAACAAATACAATTTGGGTTCCTTTTCCCTTGCCCACTGCAATGGAAGGTTATAGGTGCCTGAGGGATAAAAGGAGTTAGGATCAACTACAATTTACCAATTACAGTATAACCCAGTAGGCCACACAGTAAAGCTGAAAGTCGATTGATGGAATTAAGTATGTATTTATTGCAAATTCTGATATAAAGCAATCACAGAAACATTTTATAAAAATACAGAATTACTAAGGGATATCCGAAACGACATACAAAATGTATCCTCAATACCAGAAAGTAAATGAGGAATTCTGTGGCTGTAATACAGAGAATAAGAAACAAAGTCTGGTGAGTAGATTGAAAGTTTCAATCCTTCTGCCTATACATGAGGTTGTCTAAACAGATCTACTAAACCCTATTCTAAACCAGAAACCAGGAAGACCCTATTTAGTCAGGGAATCAGAGAAAGGTGTCAGCATAGAAGAACCCTTTTTAGAAGTTCTCTAAAGGGAAAGACTATAGTATAGCATAAAGCCATACAAAAGAGATGTGGCAAAGAGGTCTATACTCCTCAGAGTCTAAAAGGGAATCTAAATAAAACTGAAGTATACCTACTTATACCTACAACAGAACCTTCGAGACACGCCTGTCACGTCTCAGTAGTTTCCATCTTCAAACAACAAAACTTGGCAACTACACTCAAGATTTCTTTCCTTTGGTCCACACATTAGAACATCCTTGGATTCCTCTTGTCTCCCTATTTCGCATGAACAGTAGTCCTCCCTTTATTCATTAAAACCTCTTGTCCTTTCCAAAAAGATACTCCTTTCGAGCCTCACTATGTCTTTTACACAATGTGCCTTTCTTTAACCATGAACTCATGCAACTGCACCTGCAGAAGAGTGAAAAACATTGCTTCCAAAGCAAACATTCACGTTAAAGATAAAACTTTAAGAAATCCCAGTGCTTGTGGCCTTAGTGTGTCAAGCATTTCAGTACACGTTTAAATGCATGATTACAGATACATATACAGTTACAATGTAGATGTAGACCACTCTTCAAATGGATACATTTTCAGTTATAAAATAAATGCAGAGTATAATTTTAAATGAATTTGCAGATATATATAAGAATTGACAGTAATATTCAAACCGCACAGAGATTACACAGTTAGGACACTTTCTGTATCTGGCCAAGTGCACTACATTACGTTAATAATGTTGCATCACACAAATACAAAAAGGCCATATGAAAACATATATGTGGCCTAGTCAAACATGGACAGGGTGTAGCCAAAATTATGCTGCTCCACCTACAGGAAGGGAAGAGCTCTATCTACTGCAAAGTTAGCCCAGCCCTCCATACATATCAAAGCAGTGGGATCCACCTGATGTTTTGCTATGCACTGACCTACAGTGTTGAGTTCAGCAGACTCGCACCCATGAACCTAGAATACCCACAGGAGACTATTGGTAGGAATGGGCCTTCCAAGCCTTTACATGTCAGTGTGAAGGATTAAGGAGATCATATAGATTTCTGTGAGCAGTTTACCAGCCTGCCATGTCAGCAGATATGTACGAAATTGGGTTATTGGTTGGGTGGGGGGGTGAGAGCCCCACTCAAGTAACAAATACAATCCATGTCAGTGTGAACCACAAAAGTCACTAAATAAACCTGTCCCTAACCTTCTTGAAGTTTGACACAGAAGCAGTCAGGCTTAACTTAGAGACAATAAGTATTTGTGCAGCACTCAAACAGTAATAAAGTCAAAACACAACACAAGTAAAATCCCAAACCGATTTAGAACAATAGGGTCAATTTTAACAAATAGAATGACACCAAAATTACAAAATTCCAATCAGGAGAACCGTAGAGATGAATTTTTAAATTTCTAGGTGAAAATAGCACAATACACCACTTGCGTTTATCTGGTCACACTGGAGCAGGTGAAAGTCACAAGTTTAGGCGGCAATGGAGCGCAGGCCAGACGCAGGGACCAGGTTTGTCCTGGGAGGAGTTTACCTTCTCAAAGTTCAAATCCACGTGAGGAGCCTTGGCTGTAGCTTCAAATTGACGGGGGCCACAAGGAGTTCATTGTTGGCGAAATGAGCAGGTCGCCCCTGCAACTTCGCCCAGGCCGATGATGTGGGCAGTCGCTGTTTGGCGCAAAGAGCAGGTAGTCACTGGAGCTTTGCATTGGCGATAGACGAGGTGCTCGTTGCTGTGGCAGACAGTCATCATTGATGGGAAGAGCAGGTCGTTACTGGAACTTCACAATGGTGGGCCTCATGGACAGTCATTTCTTGATGCAAGGAATCAGCTCCAAGTCGGGAGGAGCCCAAAACCTCTGGATCACCTGAAGTTCTGTTTAGAGGCAGGAAGAGTACACTCTGACTCTGATACCAACCAAGCGTTCAAGACCTGAGGGGCACCTCTGTGGGACCAGGACTCACTCTTGCAGAAGCCAGCAGTAGGGCTCAGGCAGGTCCAGTTGGTGTTAATCAGCTGTGCATTTGCAGAGAAGGCCACTGGAAGATGATTGTGTCACTGTAGCTAAAACAGGAGGATCAGTCATCTGACCCTTGGAGTCTCCTTTAAGAATCTTGGGTTCAGGGCAGGCAGATCTAGTTTCCCTTCTTCAGACAGCAGGGCAGTCCTTCTTCTGAACCTTCCATTGGTCCAACAGTGTTCTGATGAGAGTTCCTAAGGGTGCTATTCTTACACCTAGTGCCAGCCTGTGGTTGGGGAGCATCCACCTTTGTCCTTTGTCTAACCTACCTCCCTTCCTGGGATTGAATCCAATCTAGGGGGATCGAGACAGGCAGGCCTAGGTTTGAGCTGCATTTATCGGTAGTAAAACAGGCAGCCCTTAGAAGTCAAAAGGGGATGGGCAAGCACTGAGGCTACCCTTTGAAGGTCAGGAAGGCTCTGTACAACCCATTGGACATCCTGCTTAGGAGAGAAACACCCCGCCCTACACCTAAGGCCCTTTTGTCCCCATGTCTGGAAGGAATACAGAAAACACCACAGGTGAGACATTCACAGTCATGTGACCATAGATACTGGCAGAAACTTGTCCAACTGGTGGATTTTATTCACCAACCGGGTCTTTTAAAAACCATTATAAGTAAACAAGTAAGACTATTATTGAAGAGAGACGATTTGGGGGTCATGGAGTCCTCTAGGAGCAACATCTGAATTTTAGCCGGCTCTTACAAGGACAAACTGAGGCAGCCATATCTCGATTCAGCTTTGAACAATTCAATTTGTTTTTAAAGGAAATCCTGTCAGTCAGACTAATGGTCATGCCAATAAAAAGACATAAATATTTGCAGGAAATCCCTAGAGGCGGTCACCTCTTGCAGATTGTGTCATCGCTGCGAGGAGTCCCTGGCTCACCTAGTATGCATCTGCCCCCAATTGAGCCATGCACGGGTCGCGTTCTAATTGGTTATAGCAAGGACCAGGTGCAGAAGATTAATTTGATGAGGCTGTCTTCTAGTAGGTGTTTTAGAATGTTCACAAAGGTCACTTTCTAATTGCTTATAGCAAGGAACAGGTGCAGATGATTAATTTTATGAGGATGTCTTCTAAAAGGTGTTTTAGAATGTTCAAAAAGGTCACGTTCTACTTGCTTATAGCAAGGGACAGGTGTAGGGGATTAATTTGATGAGGGCTATCTTTCGGAAGGTTCACGTTGAGGTCATCTATGCCAGTTGCTTGATACTTATTCTGGTGGATTTTAAGGATGTTTCCGTGGTGCCTGAAGCCTGACCTTGCATATGCATGGTAAAACGTTTGTAAAAGCTATTAAGCCTTTTTTATAAAAAAGGGGGAACACAAGCTGCATCTAGCTATTACCACCAGCATGTAATATGGTCAAAAGTCAGGGTACAAGATGTTTGTTCATTCATAAGTGTTGGGAGGCATGATATGACTCATGCCGGTATATTGTGATAGTCAAGAGAGGTGTGCTGTGGCAGGAATCCTGACTGTGATTCCTGCCATAGCACTTAGAAGCAATAAGTGCCTATGGGGGTTATCTGGTCATGATGGACCAGGGCAAAGTCAAGAGTTCAGGCTGACTGTGATGGAGCATGGGCCGTATACAGGAGTCGTGAAGGCCCGCTAAACACAGTACCGTGATTCTGGTCACAACAATGAGTTGCAGGGTGCAGGCAAGCGATGCGCTGATGCCGATCCCTCTGTTGAGGTGATGTGTTGGTTTTCTTCACGCAGTGGTGGTGATGCGTAGGTTCTGATGACAATGCACCGAGCTGAGAGGTGTTGGTTTTTGTAGACAATGCACCGGGTTTCTCCACACAGTCGAGGGGATGCGTCAATCTTCACACACTGCAGCAGCGGCGAATCGTTGGTTCCAATGCGCCGGTTCTTCAAGGCAATGCACTGGTTCCAACTGCTTTGCACTGATTCTGCTCCCCCAACAGGGTCGATACACCAGTTCTGCTACACGCAAACTGGAGATGCATCAATTTTACTTGAACAAGCACCTGGGTCCACTTTCAGTGGGCCAGGCACAGGAGCAGGTGGTGAGAGTTTGATACCCATAAGTCTAACAAAACAGGAGGCAAGCCAACAAGCCATTCAAGATCACTCTGGGGTTAAAGCAGAGTCTAGCAGCTCTCCCTAAGCAGGGTCAGAGAACAGCAGGGTGAAAGCAGAAAAGCGGTCCTTCTAGAGAAGCAAACTAGCAGAGTGACAATCATTGTAGCAGCACAGTTGTTTTTCTGACATAGGTTTCTTACAGGTCCAGAAGTGTCAGATTTGGTGGGGTCAGAGACCCAGCACTTATACTCAGTTGTGCCTTTGAAGTGGGGGTGACTTCAAAGAAGGGTCTTTGAAGTGCACAGAGGTCCTTACTTTCCAGCCCTGGCTTCAGACATAGTACAAGAAGGTATGGGGACAGGACACTGCCTATTTAGGTGTATGTTCTAGCTCCTCCCTCCCATCCTGCCCAGGATGAGCCATCAGGATGCAGATGGGCACTCAGACACATCTAACCTTTCTTTGTGTAAAGTACAAAATCACCCACCCCAGACGGGCATTAGAGACAGGTTTCAGGCACACAGAGCTGTAAGAGCAGAGAAGTTTTTACTTACTAAAAGTGGCATTTCTAAAATAGTAATGTAAAATCCAACTTTACCAGTAAAGAGGATTTATCATGACCGTTCCAAAGATATAAAACATGACAAAGCTACTCCTTCTCAATCAGGAATTACACCTTTAAAGTGTAATAAGGAATTCCCAATGATAACCTATGAGAGGAATAGGCCTCACAGTAGTGAAAAATGAATGTAGTTTTTTTCGCTATGAGGACATGAAAAACTTAAAAGTACATGTCCTACCTTTTACTTATACAACACCCTGCCCTGTGGGCAATCTAGTGCCACCTTAGGGGTGACTAGGTATAACAAAAGGGGGGTTTGAAGCTTGGCAAGGGGTTTTATATGGCAAGTCAACATGGCAGTAAAATTGAACAAACAGGATCTGCAGTGGCATGCCTGAAACATGTTTAAACTAAAGGGCTACTTGTGGGGGTGGCACAACCAGTGCTGAAGGCCCACTAGTAGCATTTAACTTACAGGCCCTGGCTGCAGGTAGTGCACTCTACTAGGGACTTACCAGTAAATTAAATATCCCAATTGTGGATATGCCAAATGTAACCATGTTTAGGGGAGAAGCACATGCACTTTAGCACTGGTCAGCAGTGGTTAAGTGCTCAAAGTCCTACGGCCAACAAAAAGAATCAGCAAAAAGAGGAGGTAAGCAGGCAAACAGTTTGGGGGAAGACCACTCTAAGGCTGACAGGTCTAACAAGAAGTTAGTTACTTGCTCTTGGCCAGGAGTAGGTACCTTCCGCCTTTATATTCTCTCACTAACTAAGGGAGAGGTGAGGTGTAGCAGCCAGAGCGGCTGACTCTAGAGCGCAGGGTTTGCGGTTCCATCCCTGGCGGCAGCTCAGCTCAGCACCATGTGACTCTGGGCAATAGCTCACTTAATCTTCCCGACGGCCCCCAGCAACTTGAGACCCTTAGGGGTGATTAGTTTGCACTTTACAAATACCGGATTGATTTATTGACTAACCATTACTCTTTATCTGTTCTGGAAGAGGAGTATGCATATCTTACTAAAAAAGAAAAAAAGGAGAGCTCAACATTGGGTGTGTAGAGTAGAAGGACTTCCCATCTGGGAAGTGTGAGGCATCTTGTTACCCATTAATAAAAAAGGCAAAGTTTGATCTATTTTCCATTCTACAGGGTACCTTTGTAACATGCCCCGGGAACCCTCCAATGAGAATTCTTCCCTATCAACTCCCCCATTTCCAAATGTCAGCTCTAACAAGTCACTGATGAATCTAGCACTCATATCCAAGCTTTTTTTGACAAACCATTTGAAAAGTTAGAGTCATCATGGTGCTCCTGCTTGGCAGGTTTAGTTTTACTTGCCGGCCCGTCATAATGCAAGGAAAAGCACAATAAAATGTCTTGAAAGGGCAAGTACCTTCCTCGCTCAAAAAGTGATTTGGTCATCCAGAGCACCCCTCTGTAAAAGAGAAAAATGCAGCATCTTGGATGATGCCCAAGACCCTCCCATAAAAAGGCCCAAATTGGGGAGGGTATAGGGGATGTGATCATCATTGATGATTGCAGTCTTACTGTGCCTCTCTGCCCAGTGGTAATGATAAGTGATTGTCATGCTCTGTCCTTTAATGACCTTGAGGTTCAGGTCCTTCCCCCAACCTCTAGTGCCCCTTCCACCCCTTTTATTAAACCCTTTATACTTGACTTTTTAGGGGAACCCATGTATGTCTCATCAGAATTAAGACACTTGATCCTAGGACTGGCTCTTGTACCACATGTTTATCTGTCACTGGTTCACTACATCCTTGAAGAAATCATCTAGTGGTCCACTTTGCATGCAATGCCCCCATCCTTTTATTATGGTCAAATTCTATGTCAGTCCAGACATTGACGCTCACCTTCTAACCTTCTCCCAGCACCAGGGATGAGACACTCGACAGAGCCCCAGCAGAGTCCTTAAGCTCAGGCAGTTTTACAACCTCAATGCTACCAACCCACTCAGTCAACTCGTGGATGTACCTGCTCCTTTAGATTCTCATCTGGGTACTCTCAGAGGCTCAGCCAAGCAATCCGTAGTCTTCTTGGCAGATACTCATGCCTAAATCTCCGCAGAGAGGCAGCAGGCTATTGTTAAACCAGCTAAACTTTGCAGACAAATGTATTACATTGGTCTGTGAAGAGGTATCCTTTTCCACCTTCCTGGATAAGACCCAGACCAATATGAGAAAGGTCTTTCAAATACCCCGATTACTGCTTTTTCATCTCAGCCAGCGATCTTAATAGACACTTATATGACCATAGAGAGGTCAGTTTTCCTACTGTTGTCCTATTTGTAGATGTGCCAACCTCTCCTTTGGCTTCAGTCTGCCTGCAATCTTGCAACAAGGAGGCCATTCCTCTTGAGGCCCAGGAGATGGATTTAAGCAACAAGGTCTCCCCTCCACTTGCCAGAGTAAGTGTATCTCCTCCTTCTTATTCTCCCAATCTCCATTCTATAAGGAGGGCGCATGACTATTTTCTGCCCAAACTACCACGTAAATACTTCAGACCCATGAGTTCTAGAGACATGGTCCGGCTACCTCATAGACATTTGGGCACCCCTCTTCCACGCCGGATGTGCCCTGACTATCCTTTTTGTCATAAAGCAAACACAAGGAGATGATGGACGGAGTGCTGAAACTTTTCAGACACTCACCCCCAGTCACAGATCTGGGTTGAATCCCTCATCATTCTTTAGTTCACTTCGCCACCTCAGTTCAGACCCAGCTATATGCAAATCAGTCTTGACCCTGTGCCTCATAGGTACATTCCAGCCGAACTGCGAAGCCAGGTCTTCCCTGAACCGGAAACTAGCATCCTGGGACTGGTTTCTGGGTAACACCCTTCATCAGCCACGCTAGCTTGAATCCTGTGGCAAAGTGAGCAAAGGACCCACGTCTGGGCATACCCTCCCAACTAAGGGTGAACAAAGCAAACACAAGGAGATGATGGACGGAGTGCTGAAACTTTTCAGACACTCACCCCCAGTCACAGATCTGGGTTGAATCCTTCATCATTCTTTAGCTCACTTTGCCACCTCAGTTCAGACCCAGCTACATGCAAATCAGTCTTGACCCTGTGACTCATGGGAACAGTCCAGCACGAACTGCCAAGCCAGGTCTTCCCTGAACCGGAAACAAGCATCCTGGGACCGGTTTCTGGGTAACACCCTCCATCAGCCAGGATAGCTTGAATCCTGTGGCAAAGTGAGCAAGGGACCCACGTCGGGGCATACCCTGCCAACTAAGGGCGAACAAAGCAAACACAAGGAGATAATGGAGGGAGTGCTGAAACTTTTCAGACACTCACCTCCAGTCACAGATCTGGGTAGAATCCTTCATCATTCTTTAGCTCACTTAGCCACCTCAGTTCAGACCCAGCTATATGCAAATCAGTCTTGACCCTGTGCCTCATGGGAACAGTTCAGCCCGAACTGCCAAGCCAGGTCTTCCCTGAAATGGAAACAAACATCCTGGGGCCGGCTTCTGGGTAACACCCTTCATTAGCCAGGCTAGCTTGAATCCAGTGGCTAAGTAAGCAAGGGACCCACGTCTGGCATACACTGCCACAGTAGCGGCCCGTGGTGGGAGTGCTGCCGGGTGGTGACGTGGGGTGGGAGAGGGGCAGGGTGGGGGGTAGTAAGTACGGAATACAGCCGAATAATGGTAAGTAAACATATAAATAAATAAAATGAATTTCGTTGCGCGCGCTGCATCGCATTTGGCGATACAGCGCGTGCAACGAAATTCATTTTATTTATTTATATGTTTACTTACCTCTATTCGGCCGTATTCCGTACTTTACTACCCGCCACCCGCCCCCTCCCCCGCCCCACGTCACCGCCCGGCAGCACTCCCACCACGGGCCGCTACTGCCCTGCGAACTAAGGGCGAACAAAGCAAACACAAGGAGATGATGGACGGAGTGCTGACACTTTTCAGACTCTCACCCCCAGTCACAGATCTGGGTTGAATCCATTATCATTCTTTAGCTCACTTTGCCACCTCAGTTCAGACCCAGCTATATGCAAATCAGTCTTGTCCCTGTGCCTTATGGGAACAGTCCAGCCCGAACTGCCAAGCCAGTTCTTCCCTGAACCGGAAACAAGCATCCTGGGGCCGGTTTCTGGGTAACACCCTTCATCAGCCAGGCTAGCTTGAATCCAGTGGCAAAGTGAGCAAGGGACCCACGTCTGGGCATACCCTGCCAACTAAGGGCGAACAAAGCAAACACAAGGAGAGGATGGACGGAATGCTGAAACTTTTCAGACACTCACCACCAGTCACAAATCTGGGTTGAATCAATCATCATTCTTTAGCTCATTTCGCCACCTCAGTTCAGACCCAGCTATATGCAAATCAGTCTTGACCCTGTGCCACATGGGAACAGTCCAGCCCGAACTGCCAAGCCAGGTCTTCCCTGAACCGGAAACAAGCATCCTGGGACCGGTTTCTGGGTAACACCCTTCATCAGCTAGGCTAGCTTGAATCCAGTGGCAAAGTGAGCAAGGGACCCACGACTAGGCATACCATGCCAACTAAGGTCGAACAAAGCAAACACAAGGAGAGGATGGACGGAGTGCTGAAACTTTTCAGACACTCACTCCCAGTCACAGATCTGGGTAAAATCCTTCATCATTCTTTAGCTCACTTAGCCACCTCAGTTCAGACCCAGCTATATGCAAATCAGTCTTGACCCTGTGCCTCATGGGAACAGTCCAGCACGAACTGCCAAGCCAGGTCTTCCCTGAACCGGAAAAAAAGCATCCTGGGACCGGTTTCTGGGTAACACCCTTCATCAGCCAGGCTAGCTTGAATACAGTGGCTAAGTGAGCAAGGGACCCACGTTTGGGCATACCCTGCCAACTAAGGGCGAACAAAGCAAACACAAGGAGATGATGGAGGGAGTGCTGAAACTTTTCAGACTCTCACCCCCCAGTCACAGATCTGGGTTGAATCCATTATCATTCTTTAGCTCACTTCGCCACCTCAGTTCAGACCCAGGTATATGCAAATCATTCTTGACCCTGTGCCTCATGGGAAAAGTTCAGCCCGAACTGCCAAGCCAGTTCTTCCCTGAAATGGAAACAAGCATCCTGGGGCCGGCTTCTGGGTAACACCCTTCATTAGCCAGGCTAGCTTGAATCCAGTGGCTAAGTAAGCAAGGGACCCACGTCTGGGCATACCCTGCCACAGTAGCGGCCTGTGGTGGGAGTGCTGCTGGGCGGTGACGTGGGTTGGGGGGTAGTAAGTACGGAATACAGCCAAATAAAGGTAAGTAAACATATAAATAAATAAAATGAATTTCGTTGCGCGTGCTGCATCGCATTTGGCAATACAGCGCGCGCAACGAAATTCATTTTATTTATTTATATGTTTACTTACCTCTATTCGGCTGTATTCCGTACTTTACGTGACGGACGTGTGTCCCCTGTGATCTGGGGCCATCCCTGGAGGTGCTGTGTGCAGGAGGCCCTTTACCAATTGGAACATACTGGCACTTGGGGGGATCAGTCGCGTAAAGCACTGGGCGCAGCCTGCTGATCTTCCTAGTTGCCTGCACGGAAACTGGCGGCAGGTCCAGCTGTGACAAACACTGCCCGTCCAGTGTGCGCGCCATTTCCCCGACAGAGCCCTGGTGGTTGGTGGGGCGCGGGGCCCTCCCGAGACCCTACATAGGGTGTGCACATGCTGGGTGGAGTGAGTGACTGGCGGTGGCACACTACTAACGCACTACACGGGCAGATTGGGAAAGCAAGACGCCAAGCAGCCCAAGCTGACCTTCGATCAGCGGAGGGCCACGAGGCTTACTGAGTCGGAACCAGATGCTGCTGTGGACAGGCCTGCGGAGACACAGATGGAGGACCGGGGGAGGGTCTACGCACCCTGATGCTAGAAATGAGATCCAGTTTGCGCAACATAGACACCAAGTTAGATACTCTCACTACTCAGTTTGATGCGGTCAAGGCGCAGGTGGGCACCCACGAAACTAGGCTCGACGTACTGGAAAACAGGGCCTCCGATTTCCATGACTTCCAGGTGGAAACAAAAGAACAGCTACTGCAGATGGACAAGGTGCTGGGTCTTATTCGTGCCAAGAATGAAGATTTGGAGGCGAGATCGCGCCGTAACAACCTGCGCATAACGGGCATACCAGAAACCACGGCCATTACTAAGATGGAAACCTACGTTGTGGATCTGCTTCAGGAACTCTTCGGCACCCATCTGTCTGCAGTATTTGCAGTCGAAAGAGCGCACCGGACTCTAGGCCCCAAGCCACTTGTGGGTGCTCCGCCTCGACCGATCTTGGCCCGGATACTCAATTACCAGAACAGAGATCTTATTCTCCGACGTGCACGAGAGAAAGGGAAGATCACGCACAGGGGCAATCAGATCTCTTTCTACCCGGACTTCACGCCAGCGGTGCAGGCGGCGCGGCGGGAATTCCTGCAGGCCAAACGCATCTTGTTGCAGGCTCAGATCCCCTACTCGCTGCTATACCCAGCTAAACTTAAGGTCACCCACGACGGCGAAGCCCACTTCTTCACAGACGCCAAATCTGCCCTAAAATTTGCCAAACATGTAGTTGGCACCCGCTCGAAACAGGGCAACAGATCGCCTGCTGAAGTGGAAGGTAGACTAAGTGACAACGATTAAAATATGTATGTGATGATTGGACTACCTGCATGTGAGCTCTTACTCTCCGATGCCGCAGGGGGTGGGCCCGGGGGGGACCGGCGATTTTGGGAACTGTTTTTAAAAAAATGAGAATATTCAGGGGCATATTTACGTTCCCTGGCGCATCCCTGCATATCAGCAGGGATGCGCCAGGAAAAATGCGTCACGCAAGTTTACCCTTGCGCCACGTCCGATGCGCCGCATTTACAATGCGGCGCATCGTGGCACAAGGATAAGCAGATGCATGACGCATCTGCCGGCGGAAGGTTGGCGCAGTGCTGAAGTCGTGTCACAAGCGCGACGCAACTCCAGCACTGTTCCAACCTTCCCTATCCCTAACATGGTGCGTCAATCCTTACGCCTGCTTGAAGCAGGCGTAAGGATTTGGCGCACCAGCGTCGGAAAAGTGAAATCTTGTAGATTTCACTACGTCACTTTTCCGAGGCGTACCTGCGCCGGAACGCCCCCCCTGCACCGGTACGCCCACATGAAACCTGACGCAGGTTTCATGTGGCGCAGGGGTTTACTACGTGACGCATCTCCCTAGATGCGTCACGTTGTAAATATAGCGCAACGCGGCGCATGATTTGCGTCGCCGCTGCGTCACTTGCGTGACGCAACGGCGGCGCAAAAGTGGCGCAAGGGGCTTGTAAATATGCCCCCCAGTGTCTTCCATTCCACAGTGGGCTTCTAGAAATGTGTCGTGTACATTGATGTGAAGGGAAGTTTGACTAACTGTACTTTGAGGAAGGGAGGGAATTGATGTGACTATGATTGGGGATATACTACATACAATGTGCCGGCCCACCCGGACATTGGGAGAAGGCGTTATAGATATGTCAATGTTAAATACACCTTAGGTCGAGCTTTCTGCAGATTCCCGGCCACCCTGTTCAGACAGGGGAGTATGCCTGCGGAACTGCGCCCCCATGGGAGGTTTCCCTAGCTCTCAGAGTGTTCTTATGTTATTGGGGGGATATACATAACCTGATTGGGGGGTTGGAGTGGGTGGTGGGTTGGGGGGGGTTTATTTGTATGTTGTTAGCCAGTACAGATTTCTGTTATTCTGCCGTGGGCTCTACAATGTTCAGGACTCAGAGTAGTCACAGGTACAATACCGCTCTCTTAGGCTTCAAAATCCACGTCAGCACGCTGCCACATTAAATTTTCTCACATGGAACATTAGGGGTCTCAATGACTGTAGGAAAACTAGACTTGTACATGCCTACCTACTGCGCCATCATATTGACATATGCTTATTACAGGAGACTCATCTACAGGCTGACCCTTCCCCATGACTAAAACATAGCAGATGGAGCCACGTTTACTCCTCCATATACGCTAACTACGCCCGAGGTGTGGCGGTACTGGTCAGGAGGGGGCTAGAGTGGAGGGAGGGAAACATACACAAGGACCCGGATGGCAGATTTCTCATTATCCTAGGCTCACTGGGAGGGATTCCGGTCGCGATAATTGCGCTGTATGGGCCCAATGTAGACTCCCCCGAGTTTTTTAAAGATATCTGGGTTAGGGTCAAGGCAACTGGGTGCAGCACTATCATTTGGGGAGGGGATTTTAATGCCATTTTGAGCGATGGTCTGGACAGGCGAGGAGTGGCCCGTGCCTTGCACCCCTCGGCGAGCGCCGCTATCAATGCTATAATAGCAGATGGTAACCTGATCGACATCTGGCGCCATAGACACCCTGGCCTTCGGAAGGGCACTTGTATATCGGACCATCACGGTGCCTGGTCCCGCCTGGATTTCTGGCTGGTGTCTCGGGACGTGGCCACATGAGCCACCAGCCGCGATCCTTGTCGGACCACGCCCCCTGTCTGTTAAAATTGGCACTCCCTGAATAACCCCCGCGACTGTTCGCATGGCGGCTCCCACCACACGCCCTGTTAGATGACGCTTTTAAGGAAGAAATCAGAGCGGACATCACAGAATACTTTACAAACTATACAGGCTCGGTGGACACGGAGGCCACATTATGGGAGGCCTTCAAGGTGGTCATTAGGGGCCAGTGTATTGCCCGACAAGCTGGGGTATTGAAGGCCATTCGGGGCTCTCTGGCCTCTCTCGAGTCTCAAATAAAAGGGCTGGAAACACAGTACTATTCTTCCAATGACACAACTATACTGGCTACACTTAAGGCTACATTGATTGAATACGAGGAGGAGGCACAACAGGAAGTTAAATTCCTAGGGAAATACGCAGAGGCTAGAAGGTACGGCGAGGGTGATAGACCGGGTAAGACGCTTGCTGGTTTGATTAGGGCGCAATTCTCGCTGAATTCGCTTTATTCTATTCAAATCTTTACACTGCCACCCAGGAGACGTGCCCAGAGGGCATGCAATCGTTCCTTGACTCTCTGGAGCTGATTTGGTTTAATCAACAACATAGGGAATACATGGATCTACCGATTACGGTGGAAGACGTTGCACAGGTCATATGGGGCTTACCTCTAGACAAAGCGCCTGGATCTGATGGCCTAACCACGGCCTTTTATAAGGCATACGTGGAGGAGCTGGCGCCGCGTCTTTTGGCGCTTTACGATGAGGCTTGCTCCACTGCCATATTGCCTCCAACAATGCGTGAGGCTGTTATAATTACTCTGCTCAAGCCAGGCAAGCCGGAGACAGAACTCGATTCATATCGGCCGTTATCCCTAATAAATGTTGACGTCAAAATTTTGTCTAAATTGATAGCCAATAAACTGCAACCCCTGCTGCCCCTCATCGCACGTCACGACCAGTCGGGCTTTATTCCAGGGAGAGCTACCTCTCATAACCTCAGGACGATATTCTCAGTGTTACATTACTTACACCCAGATGTGCAAAATGCTGCGGTTTTCCTTGATGCCACTAAGGCATTTGATACACTCGAATGGCCGTACTTATTTGCGGTTTTGTCACGCATTGGGATTCAGCCCTTTATTTATTAACCTCATTTGACTGCTATATACTAAACCAACTGCTAGGATCAGTGTGAACGGCCTCCTCTCGGAGCCCTTCCCGATTTCGCGCGGCATGCAGCAGGGGTGCCCCCTGTCGCCCTTATTATTCGCGATTGCGATGGAGCCCCTTGCCGCGCGCATTCGGCACCACAACACGGCCAGGGGTATAGGGTTCAGTACGAGAAGTCTCTTAATCTCCCTATATGCCGACGATGTCACATTATATATCACCGACCCCATGGTCAACTTAGATCCTCTTTTACGGGAATTTATCAGATTTGGGGGACTGTCTGGTATTTCTATTAATTGGGCTAAATCCGTCATATTTCCGCTGACAGATAACACAACACCGGTGCACTCTGAGTTCCCGCTGAGGTGGGAGGAGACGGCAGTCAAATACCTGGGGGTCTGGATTAGCCGGGACATGCAGGAAATTTGGTCCTTAAACTATGGACGGGCCATAGCTTGGTTGGAGGAGAAGGTGGGACTCTGGCGCAAACTTCCGCTATCTCTCGCAGGGAAAATAGCCCTGGCAAAAATGGTTATTCTGCCAAAGTTTCTTTATTTGTTTACTAACGCCACGATCCCGCTGACACATGCTTTTTTCCACACCTTCAGAGCGTCGCTGATCTCTCTGGTTTGGGCAGGGGGCCAGGCTAGAGTCTCGTGGGAATTGCTCACGCTCCCACTGACGCAGGGTGGTATGGGGGCCCCTGACATGCAACTTTACGCCTGGTGTGCGCAAGCGCAGTTCCTACACTACTGGGTCCACCCAACGCCCTTTCAGCCGCATGTGGCTGTGGAGACAGATGCTGTGGCGCCTGTTCCACTATCTGTGGCACTGTACACACCATACCGCCGGCCCAGAGAAGGCATTGACACTCCGGAGGCTCTCCGTTGGGCGTGGGATGGGCTGCGTAGACGGACGGGGGCTCATGTGCTGTATGCCCTTCGATGCCATTGGCTCACAATCCTCTGTTGCCAACTCTGAAAGATGGTATCAGCAAACCCTTGGCCGAGAAAATGTCTCTCCGCACCGTGAGGTGCTTGCTACATGGTGCAAGGATTAACAGGGGGGCACCCCAGGCCCCCAACTGGAGACCGCTGAGGCATGGGGGTCCTGCTAGGGGCCCCCAAAGTCACTTTCTGACAGGCTTTTCATGTCGGAAGCCCGACATGAAAAACCTGTCAGAAACTGACATCATAATCCCCACAGCTGAACGCCTCCGACTGGCCGATGGGCTCCTTGACCACGTCGGAAGCTAGGCGGTCCAACTGGCCAGTTTAAACTCCGACCGCCTACATTGTAATTACGCGGTTGGAATTTAAACCTATGATATCAGTCGGTGAGCATCACCGACCGACATCGTAATGAGCCCCTAAGTGTTAACTGGGTTTAGGCTAGGGCACGAGTAAAGTCTTTTGAAAAATGTATCAATAAGTGACTACTGATTGGTATGGTTTGTAAAATGAACTCCTGGCCCATCCCCTGCAAAATCTACATCAGACACTTTAAGATTATCTGGTCTGATGCATGTATATCCTTTATGTGGGGTTTAAGTGTATTCGGTAAGTATATTTTATTACTACAGAAAGACATGTTGCAATGGTTTGCATCAATCCTACAATTATATACCATCAGCATGATTGCTCCAGCCTGTTTTAGGACACGATCTCACTATATGACTAGGAGAGCAGAACCAACACAGCATGACAATGTATGTTGCTGTTTAAATATTACTTCCTGTGATGCTCACAGCTCCAGTGTTTGCAGGCTGCACTGCTACTTCACCTATGATCTAAAACGAAAATCATTGTTTTCACGACTATCACTGAGCAGAGTGACAGATTTTCTGATAAATTAAACATTGCTCCTTATGAAGCCTGAACAAGCCACAGTTTGATTCTGAAAAATGAGATTGCATTAAGTAAATTATGTTATTGTTCACTGCGTTCTGAATTAAATCATTATGACAGCTGCTTAACTGCTCACTAAAGAATTAGAGGAGCCATGCAAACCAATTGATTATTTCCTCTTGTTTCCTCCAACACTATTTGCTAGAATTGAGTACTTTTGATTTAAAAATAGGCTTAATCAACTGCTTTATTAGTCTCAGAAATTGCTCCGCCTAATTGACAGGAGATATACTGAAAGACAAATTGGGACAATGAAATTGTGGCTCTATGGGAAATTCTCTAGATGGAGTCTTAATAAAGTTAAAGCTCAATCTTATTGTAACTTGAAAGATGTGTCGTGTTGGGGTATATTTTTCAACAACAAAATCCTTTGCTTGCTGGCAGTACCAATTGAGTGGTCTGTATTTGAATAATGTTGATCAGCATTAGTTGCCTGATTGTGCATCTAGAGATGAGCATGGGGTCATGGTAATTTGATTTGCTGTCCTATGCCATGCTATTGCAGATCTTTACTTGTAGAGAAATCTAAGTTATTAACTAGTTCAGGGCATGTATTTTTATTGCTATTTCTTCAGCTCATGCCCACTAATGTTTCCCTGATAGAAGCTAGTACTGGTAATGGTAAATGTGTACATGTATTATTCCCAAGAGCTGCAATTCATTCAGAAGTACTTTACCCCCACATAATCATACCTAAGGCTAGCACCCATAAGAGTCAAACATGGCAACTAAGGTAAATCATGCATAAGGCACCTTTTGATCTGAACTCAACATTTTCAGGTTTTATATAGAGATAGATAATGATTTTCGATGTAGATTAGTAATTAGGTAAATACGTAAAACCCAATAAAGTGGTGTTTACGCGAGATTAAGTTTAAACAAAAAATGGTTTGTCTCGATCTATTTGTAACAGAATTGAATCTGCAGAGTGTTTTCCTCTTTAATTATCATTGCCATATTGCGCATCTCTAGAAATGATGGGCTCAATTTACGAAGTTATTTGAGCATGTAAGTTTAACTTGTATTCATAAATATCTTTTTAAGCAAATTAGCCCACGTTTGTTTTTCATATCAGATGGTTTTACACTATAGAAATAATTTTTAGTAAATAGAGTACATTTACTCCCAGCTGTGGAGAGTGGGTATTTTCGGGGTTTTGACAAATGTTTTTTCTTCAAGATAAAGCAGAAATGTTCAGTGCAACAGAAATAAACAGAAAAATTGCAATTGTACAAATGAGAGAGAATTTTCTCTTCCACAATCGTAGAAAATGTGCAATTATGCATAGAGGAATGCATCTGTATTGGCGTATCTGGGAATTTACAAACGTTGTTCTGAAGTACATATGAAGCTTCCTACTTTCTGGTATCCAAAAAGTCTGAAATCTGCAATTATGCAAGGTTAGGGACCTGCAGGTGCAGATATTTCTTTATTCCCATCAAATCTTCTGCTGTTTGTTTAACATTTTCAGTGCTACAAAGTTATTGCACCCCAGTGCCAGAATCCTTTTTATAAATATTTTCATATCTATCTTACACACTATTTAAGCATGTTTATATCTTCTCCATTCACATTAAATAATTTTCTTGAATTCATGATTTGTTGTCAAAGTGCTTTACATGTCTATAATGACTACAAATCCGGGGCCTGATTTATGGAAAAGCACTGAGAGGACTTTCTCTCGTAATAGCCGGCATGTTTCCGCTTTGTGAGGTAAAGTATTACTTTATCACAAATTGCGGTTAAGCTATCGGTTAAGCGAGTAATAAAAAAATCAAACAGAGATGCATGATCCGAGTTGAGGTAGTAGGACGGGGTGCTGTAAAAGCATGTCAAAGACAGGTTGTAGAATGAAGGGGTATAAATTGAGTGTTAAAATGTAGGGGGTTAAAATTTAGGGGCATATTAGCAAGAAGAGGCGATAATCATCGCTAACCCTGCTTGGCGTGATTTTTTATCGCTGGCTATCGCTGGAATATATCGCCACGCTAACGCTGTATTAGCAACGATTAGCGCTATGGCGATGAATATTCCAGCGATAGCGGGGGAAATGGGCCAACATCGCTGAAAAACCAGCGATGTTGCATGGAGAAGGGAGAAGGGAGAACACCTTGCTGATACGACCCTGTGGTCGTATCAGCATAATCCACCCCCCCATGTTAGGTATGGCTAACACCTGCTAATTGCAGGTGTTAAATAAATGGCGATGACCCCGGTTAGCGCGACTTTCACGTCGCTAACTGGGGCCATGGCCACCTTGCTAATAGGCGATAGGCCTGTTATCGAGTGTTTCCCAGGTTTGTTCGTCGGAACGCCCACTTTGCATGTCATTAGCGATAAATATCGCTGACATGCAAAGCGGTAAAAAACGGGCGCTAATGCCCGCAAACTGTCGCTAACTGCTGTTAGAGACAGTTTGCTGATAGGGCGATATAAATATCGCCACTTTAGCGGCAAAAAGTGCCGCTAAAGCGGCGATAGTGCCCTTGCTAATATGCCCCTTAGTATGTTGGTTTTACCCTAGGTACTTTTGACTACCCAACCTGGTTGGCGGTTTTTAAACGGGGAAATAAACCCAAAATTTTACATAGAAGAAATAAGAATATCTACTATTGAGCAAAACATCATTCCCTACTGGAAGGTAAGCAATCTGCATAATAACCTAAATGGGTCTGAATAAATTTTGCATTTAAAAACGAGGTAGAAAGAATATAAGTACTATTTTTTTGCCTTTTCCATTTGCAGATATCTTTGTTGGCCTATTGACCCATAAGACAGAGTATGGCGGGAATAAAACTGATTTATGCTAAGTAAAGGGCAACGCCATATTTGAAGAGACATTGCGTTTCAGAAACTATACAAGCATCAATGCACATTTTCTCCTTCATTAGGAGGTAAGAGTCTCTATCCCCATCTAACAAGCTCATATAATATAAAAAGTAATGGGAATTAGATTAGAATATCTTTCTTTCTTTCCCCGAATAAACCGAATAAACCTGCATGCCAACCAATTAAGATGGCATTGTGAGAATAGAGACCATTGAAACGCTCTATTCTGAAAGTGTGATTAACTACACCAGCAAGGGTGGGTGTTTTAGTATGTGTGATTTGGAATGAAAGGTGAGAGTAGAATGAGGGGGATACTGGGTGGATATATTCCCTTAGTAGCTTTAAACTTTGGGGTCCCTTCACCTCACCACAAATAGAGATGCAATGCAAACCTACTTAGTTGTATGGAGTAGGAACCAAGTAGGAGTGATGTTGATGTCATTGATAAGTGAAGTATGATAATGTCCATAAATATGAGGTGAAAAGCATACTATAAGCGGCTAGATGCGCGAAACCTACAAAAAAAACCTTTGTACTTATATGTTTTTCCCCCTCATTTGTGTAGATAAAACAGTGTTCAGAAGAGGAGTAAATCCCTAATTTTGAGTCCTGAAGAAGGTGGTTTTTTAAAATTTGTCTACCTACCACTGAAACGCGTCGACGCCTGTTTATTTGAATCCAACTACACGAACGTCTGGGAAAGGAATAGTTACCCTACCAGTACTTCTTGTTTATAAATAAGTATACAGTGTTGGATCATTTTGTGCAACAGCTTATATAGAACTGTGCGAAATGGGTTTCTCTTAGTTTTTTTGTTTTTTTTATTATTTTTGCGCCGTATTTTAATCTATTTAGCATTTACTGAATTATTTCATGCTATGTATGAATTTTAATAATGTGTTGTATGCAATTGCTTTGAACATTCTGATTCACAGAATCTTTTCCCTTTTTTTATCAAGAATAATAAAAAAAAATATTTGTAAGTGTTACATCTCTATTTGGGGTATGTTTTGGAAATTCTGCTGATAATATGTTGACACAGTAACAGATGTATGTTGAGTGTGTATGACCTGCCTTAGAGTATAAGTGTTGGACAGTGGGGCCACCTCTCTAGTTTTATTACTATAATGACGTACAAGCAGACGAATGTAAATGAGGCAAAATGTGGCAAAACGAGAATGAGCAGATAAATAACGAGGGGCACAAAATATGAACTCGAATTGCTGAATGGGGACTATGAGAGTGAGCATTCATAGTGTGATAAGATACAAGAGAGCATGACTTTTGGGGTCATTTATTTGGGATTTTGTGGATGAGGGGACATCTGCATATGCCCCCTGCTGTCAAATGCATGGTTCTCACACACCATTTAGATGTTGGGGAACGGAAGGTTGTCTGATGGTAGAGTCTCAGCTGATGTTGTCCCTGAAGAATCTAACCACATGGCCCAGCAACAACAGGGCAGACAGGTCCCAGTGATGTTTACTTCACACTATTTATGCGGGTGACTGTCACTGGATTTCCCTGCTCTGTACCACCGTGCTAGTCATGCCACTCCGAGGCATGACTTTCTAAGAGAGCATAGTCTGGGTTGAAACGTCGACGCTACTGTTGGGACCAGAACAAGGCTCTGTGACCATAAGAAATAATTAGACTATCAGCAGAGCCATTGTCTTTCTCCTGGCCCTTTCCCCCTTCCCCCCTTTCCCCCTTCCCTGTACATATTTTACTCACTTTGTATATAATACGCACACAATTGTATCACTGAGCACAGTATGTCACTTGATCACTTCTCACCTTATGTCTCATATTGTTGACAGCTTTTTTACTGCAAAGATGGGTATTTATAAATGAAGTAATTTATATAAAGAACAACTTGTTACCCATTAACTTGTTTTCTAGTGCGTGTTCCTTATGTAAATCATTTTTGATGTTGCAATATAAGATTTGTGTATATTGCTGAAGGTGATTGGTATACTTGCAGAAGAAATAGTTACGCTAATCCTACTAAACCTAGACACAGAGGCTGTGCAGTACCAGGCTTGCAATATCTTGAAAGGGTAAGTGGTCTGCATGGCTGACTCGTTAGTGTCGGTTCCTCAGCACATATCTGAATTAGTGTGTCAGTCCCGATTTGAGTCTGTCTATACATATTTAAGTTATTATATTGCTATATGAGTGGCTCTCTTACTGACTATATGGCTCTCTAAATGTGTATGTAAAGGGCTGCATTGATTGCTTACTGGCACCATTACTGCCTCCA
The DNA here is from genome assembly GCA_963921515.1 of Calotriton arnoldi. Taxonomy (NCBI): domain Eukaryota; kingdom Metazoa; phylum Chordata; class Amphibia; order Caudata; family Salamandridae; genus Calotriton; species Calotriton arnoldi. The sequence goes on along the minus strand of CAWUFW010002306.1, from coordinate 1,475,645 downwards.
TTAGTGCTAGATACATATGATATCATTCCAACTACATGACTCAGTATTTTTCTTAGTGACTCCATCATTATCTAAACAACTATATGAAACACTCTCTACATGTATATATTAGTTAGTGTTCAAATGGTGCCTACTCCATATGAACTTCACTTTACATATTTAATAAATTATTTCAGGTCCTTTACATGTATGTTTCAGGTTATATAATTCATATTGTAAAGTTATTACAATTATCTAACCCTTATAACTGAATATATATATATATATAAATCAGGATCCCAAAGTTGAACCACGCCAGGTAAAACACAGGCACAGACTCCGTTGTAGATGCAGAAAGAAAGATTTATTGCATTTTCATGTCAAGATGACGCGTTTCGACCGCAAGCCTGCGGCCTTGATCACATAGCGCGCTGCATTGGTGACAAGGTTTATATAAGGGGTAAGGTAGTGACATTTCAGTATCTACAGTTGGTGAACAGTATTACGAAGTACCTATGACATGTTGTAAATTAACTGAGTGATATGCTAATGACTTCAAAAATGCCGGGAAGCAGACATAGACAATAGACTGATGTAACATTTAGAACAGCGATAAAATTAAAAGACAAAGTCTGGTAAGGCGAAAATAAAGTACTTCAATTTAAATCAGGCGAGGTTGAACCTGACGTATTATAGCCCAAATAACAAAATATTAGGATAGTTAAAGGCCGACATTTCACACAAAATAGCAAACGTGCAGGTGTAACGCTGGGATTGCGTAATCACTAACAGACATATGGTGGAAAGACTTAAATAAGCTAGAAATGCCGTGTGAAATCCAAATTTGTCCATGATGATAAAACATGAGCCTAAGCAGCAGCCCAAGAGACATGCTGGCAGGGTACAGGCACATAGGTAAACATCAAAACACTTGATTAATAAATCAAACGCCCGAATATGCGCTGGCTCTTAATCTATGTCAAATACTCTCAGCACAAATGCGCCATGTCATGTCCACAATGAAAATATCTAAGTAGTATTGTCCAACCTGACGGCTGAGTCAGAGTCGAAAGGTCCTACCAACAAGAATACCTGTAAGTGAGGGAAGAAAGGGAAAAAGGAAAAGAACAAGGGAAGTGCTGGAGTGCTGAGTGTATGTGAGGGCGAGTGCTTTCAACTGTTAGTGTAGAAATAACTGACAGTTACTCATGGCGAGTCAGTGTGCGTCAGGTGTAGACGTGAATTAAAATGAGTTGAAAGACGTGAGCTAACAATCTAAGCTATATATATCAGTGAGCAAGGCTGCTGTGCAGCCGAAACGTGTTCGATAGTGGCTGAATAAATACATTTTCCCACTGCACACGGCCTCGTCATCCTTGCTTGGAGAGGAAAAGTTGAAAAATTGCACAGACCCGCTATTGTGGGGTCCCCAGAGGCGACGCGACTGTCGATCAGGCGGTAGCGGTACACACACAAGAGGGAGTGTGGAGAATATATATATATATATATATATATGTCCCAAAGTTGCCCAGAAAATGAAGCCGCACACCGCTGAAAAGGTAGGTAACAAGCCTTTATTTCTCAAGCATATTGGTTCCCCTCTGGAAAATCAATCCTTTGGCCTGACGCGTTTCAATGCTTTTGTGCATCTCTTCAGAGGCCGACATGGGGAAGGAATTCTCCGCCGCTACACTCCTTCTGCAATGCAAAATTTATTTCAATTAGCCTCCGGTGTGCTCGTGACATCACGTTTACTTTCAACACTGCATGCTGGGGAATGTAGTCTTTTTAGGCATTTTTAACCCTCCAGTGGGTCCAGTCCCCATGCCTAATCCAGGATACATTAAACTAGCCCTCCAGTGGGCCCCAGACAGGGTACAATATGCCTTATTCATGAACCTTCAGCGCCGATGCAGAGGGGACGTTACCCCCCGGCCGGTCCTTTCTTTGCTTTGCAGGAGGTGCGTTGCTTCCACGGTCAGGGCCGCCGTGTAAACATGTCCCAAAGTTGCCCAGAAAATGAAGCCGCACACCGCTGAAAAGGTAGGTAACAAGCCTTTATTTTTCAAGCATATTGGTTCCCCTCTGGAAAATCAATCCTTTGGCCTGACGCGTTTCAATGCTTTTGTGCATCTCTTCAGAGGCCGACATGGGGAAGGAATTCTCCGCCGCTACACTCCTTCTGCAATGCAAAATTTATTTCAATTATATACATAGTCACTGAAAAAAACAAAGGTTACGGGGAGTTATAGTTAGGAAATAGTTTTAAATAGAATTTAAAAAACCTTAGAGATTCACAGAATTTTTTTTTTTTTTTTAAAAGGCTTTTTGGCCCTGGGGGGTCCCTGTGGGATCCCCACCAAGAGGCATAGGGGGTCAAGGTGTTTCTACCCTGCCCCCTTTTCTTTTTTTAAAAATATATTTTCTTTTGACTCAGTTCAACCAAATCCTTTTCCCCCAGGCCGTGGACCACCTGCGTTTTGTTTGTTTTTTGTGTGGATTCTTGGATCCTCTGCAAATTTGCAACAAAATGTTTAAAAAACATTTTTGGCCCCAGACGGGGTCCCTCTAGGACCCCACCACCACGTCAGTGGGGTCAGGGTATTCCTAGCTAGCCCCCTTTTGTCTTTTGTATCGCCTTTTTTAGGACTCAGGACTGATTTCTATATTTATACTCCCTGCCATCGAACCAATCTAAACATGAATTCCAATATAACTGAAATGGCTGTGTTTCAATTTTTTCCCACTCTATGGGGCATATTATCAAGAACGGCGTTAAAATTATCGCCGCTTTAGCGGCAGAAAACTGCCTGCTAAAGTGGCGATAATGGGCTTGATAATATGCCCTTGAGAATTCCAATAGAAGCCCAGGATCACAGCAGAACATGGGCTTCTATTGGTATTCTCAAGGGCATATTATCAAGCCCATTATCGCCACTTTAGCGGCAGTTTTCTGCCGCTAAAGCGGCGATAATTTTAACGCCGTTCTTGATAATATGCCCCTATAATTCTCAAGTTTACCTTTCTTTTTTCTGTACCTGTTTTGGTTGGTGTAAAAATAATAAAAAATAAATATAAAAAAATGTATGAAGAGTGTTAAGCGTGAAATTTAACCCATGGGTAAGATAATGATATATGTATCACGTATAGTGCATATATGCAGCAAAATGTCTCACCGACCACATAACAAGTGTGTTACTATTGCAGCATGTTGTCATTGTGTTCTGTGTTTATTTTTTTTTCTGCACTGAATCTCATCCATATATACGTGTAAAATATATTAATGCATTGTTTGCCTGGGTCTCTCATTCACAGAAAGTAGCTGATGAGGAAATTCCTTTTTATGTTGTATATGATGTTCTCAGATTCATAGATACTAGACATGCGATAATATCACATGAATCTTGGTATGTGGGTTTCTAAGTAATTACTCTCATAACTAGCCAGAGAACCATGTAGGTCTTGATGAAAGCCGTAGTCCTACAAAGTTAATGAAATAACAGAGGAAACATATGGACCACGTCAAATGGTAGGATGCTAATATCTACCGCCTATTGCCAATAACACCTGGTAGTGTTATCTTAGGTTTTAATCTACCCAAGGTAACCTAGAAGTAAAACATTTTGTTAGGATTACCTTAGACTGATTTAATTTTGCTTTCTCTGGCATAAGAAGAAATATTTCTTCTGGGACTTTAACAAAATAAAAAAACCTTTCTCTCACCATTTAGAGGCTGTTGCCCACCTTAAGGCTTACAAGTTTAGGTGTGGGAATTCCTAATGATGAAGCACGCCACATCCCTCTGGGTGAGGATTTTGCAATTGGCAGTTCCATACCTGTCCCAAATCAAAGTTCACAGGTGTGGCTGGCCCTATGCTTTTACTAATGTGTTCATATTATTGATTAGAGAGGACAGAAGGATAGGCCTCTTTTTGTGTGTTTGAAACTCATTGGATTCTCCCTATTGCTCATCACTAAGATCAAGAGAATGTTTATATACATCTTCATGATGTACTATGAAAAACTGTTCCACTTCATGTGGAGAACAAGTGGGTTTGCTGATTTAAACAACTATTTTACAGGGGCGGCTCCTCCATTATGGCAGAGGAGCGTCGCCCTCCCTGCTGAAAGACAGCAGAGGTAAAGGACAAAAAGAAAATGATAATAAAACATTTATATTATCATTTTGGTTTTCGTCCTGCGAGCTGAGGGAGGTGCAAGGCCACCTACACTGACACTTCAGTTGGAGCACCAGGGAGGAGGGGGAAGTGGTGGGCACTGCCAAGTGCTCATGACGGTTTGGCCAACCCTCTGAGGCCAGCCAAACCATCATGCACACTTGGCTTTTCTCTACCTAGCTGCATTGTACAGCTGGGAGGAAAAACCAACACAGGCTCCCAGTCTATGTCTGAGTGCTGAACCGAGGCACTCAGACCAATGCCAGTGCTACTCACATGCTGGAAATAGTATTCCTAGCATGTGAGCAGTGCTGGGATTGGGAGCTGAGAGCCTGTGCAGTGTGCAGCAGTTCCTGGATGTCCGTGCAGCGAGATTTGGAAGGAAGGCAGCGGCTGTCAGAGCAGGTAAGTGCATTTTTCCTTCTTTCTTTCTTATTCTTTTTTTTTTTGTTTGTGTTCTGCCCTCCCCCGCCCCACCACTTCACTATACGAGTACAGAGTGGCCGCTCCTGCTATTTTATCATTAACTAAGACTGAAAAGGCTGTCTGCACAAGTAATTAACAAGTCCGTAAAGACAGAGAGTTGTTTTTTTGGTGGAATATCTTAAATACAAGATGTTACTGATAAATGTTTATTTTCCTAAAAATAGAGACCTTGCTACGAACAACATGTTGTTAAATGAGTTGATGACATCTTCCTAAAATGTGTTAGTTTTGGGTGCTATCAATTTGCCTCTATACTATCCACTACGTAAATATTTAAAAACAAAAAAGGAAGTCAGATAGACAGGCCAGTCCTAAACCAGCACATGCCAGATGCAGAACTTGTCAACAAATGGTTCAAGTTAAATGATTACACATTTTTATCTAGGGCATTCCATTAATATTTAGGAATTGTATATATTTTGAAGGTTATGTAATCATTTGAAAAGAAGCTCTGCTGCTGCTCTGCCCTCTGTCTCTCTGCTGTCTGCCTTTTCTCCTTCTTTTATCTGTTCTGCTTTTCTGTACCTTTCGCCGCTGTAGCCCACCCCCTGTCCAGCGCCACTTTTCCGCTTACCTCTTTTCCCACCTCCGAGCTGTCCAGACCTCCCCCTCACACTACTTAATGGCAGCTGGTTCTCAGGACATCCACCGCTATGACGCCAACACCCTCCACACCCTCAACACCAGACGCCACTCCACCTGCCACCTCGCATCACCGAAGAACACCCAAGGCCCATTCCCTTTCTGCACCTGCAACTGCACCTTCGCTGGCCTCTGCACACCAGACCTACCAACCACACAAACCTAAAGAATCTGACCACACATCCTCAGATATATCCTACTCAACACACACGCCCTCAAAAGGCACGTCGTGGAGATCTTGGACCTGCTCGACTCCACCTCCCCCGACATCACATTCTTCTTAGAAATCTGGATGAACACCAGCTTAGCCCAAGACATTGCAACCCCCATCCCCGATGGATAAAAAATCATCTACAAGGACTGCGTCAACCAACCGAGAAGAGGCATCACCATCATACACGAAGACACCCTCTGCCTAACAATCAGCTCTGATGACCACTCACCCGAAATGGAGCACTTCCACTTCCAGATCCAGACCAACTCAAATGCCACCCTGCACTGCACCCTTGTCTACAGACCTACCGGACCCCGCCCCCTTTCATCGATGCCATAGTCGTCTTCATCGCTCACCACGCTCTCGCCTCAAGGGACTACATCCTCCTCGGTGACCACAATTTCCAACTAGACAACCTCGAAGACCACAACACCTCATCCCTACTGGAGAACCTCGCCACCATCGGACTCAAACAACTGGTCACAGCACCAACCCACACCAACCCACTCCGCATGGCACACACTCAACCCCATATCCTCCACAAGCAACAAAATCTACATCAGCCACACCTCTGAGCCACACTGGACCGACCACCACTGCGCCCACTTCTCCTACATCAAATCCACCGTACACCACCACGCCTACCACGACCCTCACAGAAGGTGGAACAAGGTCGCCAACACTGCAGTATGCAACCTACACCGCTGGATATCAGACTGCACCAACACACTGGCCCCCTCAAGAACCCCTCAAGAAAACAGCCCTCCAAGAAGGCCAACTGGTTCTGCTCCACCCTCCAAGAGTCTAGACGCACCTGCAGACTGCTCAAGAAAAGATGGAGGAGCAGCAAGATCACGGCAGACCATGCAGCCTTCAAACCTGCCGTCTCCGCACACCTCCCCCTCATCAGAACAATAAGGAAGGCAGCCATTAAGGAACGCATCAATGCCAAGGCACACAATAACAAAGAACTCTTCACCATAGAATTCATCAAACCCAGCACAGAGAAAGCAGACATCCCCCATCCCAAGACCTCTGTGACCTCTATGACAACCTTTCCACCTTCTTCCACTGCAAGATCACGGAGATCTACGACATTTTTCCAACCCAAGACCCACCCACCCCACCCGCAACCACCGCACCCAGTGGATCCAGCCCCAGTAGACCTTGACCAAATGGACTACCCTCACCTCTGACGACACCCTCAGAATCATGAAGAACATCCACTCCAGAGCCCCCTCAGATCCCTGCCCTCACCACATCTTCAAAAGAGCCGGCACCTCCATCGCTCCCGAACTCTGCAACTCCATCAACTGCTCCATCGAGTCTGCAACTTTCCCAGCAGACTGGAAGCATGCAGAGATGAACCCCCTGCTGAAGAAACCTTCTGCCGACCCGACAGACCTCAAGAAATACAGACCCATCTCTCTGCTCCCCTTACCAGTCAAAGTTATCGAGAAAGCCATTAACACCCAGCTCTCCAAGTTCTCCCCAAAAATAAATCCTGGACCTCTCCCAATTGGGCTTCAGAAGCAACCACAGCACTGAGACTGCTCTCCTCGCTGCTACAGATAATATCTGCACCCTCCTCAGCTGAGGCGAGACTGCAGTCCTCATCCTCCTGGACCTCTCGGCCACCTTCGACACTGTATCCCACCACACCCTCTGCGCAAGACTCCACGATGTCGACATCCACGATAAAGCCCTCAAGTGGATCCACTCCTTCCTCAGTGGCTGAACGGAGAGGGTCAGACTTCCTCGTCCAAATCAGAACCCATAGAGATCAGCTGCAGAGTGCCTCAGGGATCCAAATCAACGCTGTCACACCTGCTTCCACACGCTCCGCCTCTTCAAGTGGATCCCCACCAAGACCAGGAAAATGGTCACCATGTGCTCGCCAGCAGCATACTCAATTACGGCAATGCACTCTATGCTGGCACCACCCAGAAACTCTAAAAGAAACTGCAGACCATCGAGAAAACCTCGTCCAGACTCGTCCTGAACATTCCATGCAGCAACCACATCACTGACCACATTAGAGACCTTCACTGGCTATCTTCAATGGGAGAATCACCTTCAAGCTTCTCACACATGCCTACAAAGCCCTCTATAATGCTGGACCTGCATACCTCAACCACCGCCTCTCCTTCTACACCCCACCAGACATCTACACTCCTCCCAACTGGCCCTAGCCACCGTCCCACAGATCTGCAAGACCATGGCTGGAGGAAGATCTTTCTCCTACCTCACTGCAAAGACCTGAAACTCCCTGCCTCTGCACCTCAGGCAATCAGGAAGGACCTCAAGCCCTCACTCTTCGACTGAACACGCAGACCCAGATCCTCTGCTCCAGCGCCTTGAGACCCTGACGGGTGAGTAGTTGCACTTTATAAGTCCTTGATTGATTTATTGATTGAGATATGAAATTTGCACTTGTCAAACCAAGAGTCTCACAATATTTCAATGAGCTTGTTTTTCAATTATCATCCACAATCATTCTGGTGCTATACTGTACATCTATTACAAATAAAGGGCAGATATAAACATTAAAAAAGGAATAATTGAATTTTACTGAACATTTATATAACTACATGAATACAGTTGGGACACTCTTAAGTCGCACTAGTCTATTCTGGTAACTGAACCACAGTACTATTGAAAATGGAAACAGATACATACAATCTTGAATAATATTATTAGGCTATCCTGTTCTAGGTTTAAACCTATAATAACTAATAAAACCCCACCGAAAAGGAAATAGCCCTCACCAGTGCTAACATATAAACACTGATAAACACATGCACAACCACAAACTAAATGCCATTCAAAGAAAGGAAAAGGAGACTGAAAGAGTAATTTTTATTTCTTCCTAAAAGGGCAAATACAATGTAACTTTGTTATACAAGGTAGCAGCATGAAAGACTGGGCTAGCATTATTCTGCTTGAGTTTTGTTGTTTAGGGATGTCACTAAATATTGTTTCTTCTTCCTTTTGCTTTTTTCAGTTTTGTGGTCTTCAGTCTTAAGATGCAGGTTTTAGAAGAAAGTTTTAGGTCTTATTTAATTATTTTATAAACTGTAGAGAATCAGGAAATATAAAAATTATATTTGACATTTTGGCTACATTTGATTCTTTCACTGGCAGGTAAAATGGCTGGTTTCATAAGAATCTTTCCCAATATGTACCATCACATTTACCCACAGACAGAGAATGGGTGAAATCCTTTGATACATCAGCCCCCTTTATAGGCAGTCAGTATTGATAGTAGGTGAATTGCCAAACACCCCAGGCTTTAAACATTCAATGCAAGGTGTAGTGACAGGTATATGTGAAAAGAGTGCTGTCACCAAGCATCTGGGATAGTGATGAAAAATTCACACCAGACTTTACTTTTGGAAAACATGGAACGCAGTGTGTTGGACTCGGCCCTTTTTGCAGGGTCATCCCTGAACTTTTTGCCTTTCTCCTAGCCTTTTCTCTGACATGGTGTTGGTGGTTTTAGGCCTCTGGGCACTTTAGCACTGCTGTCCAGTGTAAAGTGTGTGTGCTCTCTGTGTTACATATGGTAAGATTGGTCTATACCTGTTTGGCCTATTTAATTTACCTGTCAGTCCCTTGTAAAGTGGTATCTCATATACCCAGGGCTGGTGAATTAAATGCTACTGGTGGGCTTGGGGTGCTAATTGCGCCACCCACCAAAGTAGCCTTTCAAAACTATCTCAGGCCTCTGCCATTGCAGGGCCTGTGCGCACAGTGTTACTGCCACTGTGACATGGCACCTAAAGTGTGTGCCATGTCTGTGACCCCCCTTTTACTGCATGTCAGTCACCCCTAAGGTAGGCCCTAGCTAGCCCTATGGGCAGGGTGTATTGTAGGTAAAAGATAGGACTTGTACCTTAAGTGTGTGACATGTCCTGGTAGTGACAAACAGCCATTTTGGTTTCTCACTACTGTGGGGCTGCCCTCCCATATGAATGCATTGGGGATTCCCTGATAAGTGTTTCAGTGGTAATTCCTGATATGAGAGGAGCAGCGTGGTCAAGTTTAGTATATTTGGAATTGTCATAATAAATGCTGCGCAATGGTGTGCGCAGATTTATTATAACTATTTTAGAAATGCCACTTTTAGAAGTTGGCATTTCTGTGTGCTGTGTGTCTGCCTGCCTGATGTGAATTGCATGTCTGGCTTTTGAGTGACAGGGGCTGGGAGGTGTGTGTGGCTCCAGGAGGGCAGGGCGAGTCAGAACTAGGCTGAATGGGACATCTGCATTTGGAGTAGTGGGAAGAGAATTCCCTGGTCCCTAAGTAGGTCTGTGCCTAGCCTGTACAATGCTGGCTCTGCCCCCGTGTGGTGTGTCTGATGACGAGCCCCACCTGACAAAGGAGGGTGTGAGCACTGTACACAAAGTGCTTCAACACCCCCCAGAACCAGTTGGAACTGGTTCCCCCAAGCCCTGTGCTGGCGCAGACAAAGGGAAATGGAGTATAAATGTAGGGGCTGTGACCCCATGTTTATTGTGCTATTCCTGGGCTTGCTGCTGCTGGGGGCCCAGGAGGAACCGCCACGAGGGCTTGCCTCCCTGCTGGAGGGCCCTGTGTGCTGGCCTCCCTGGGCCCAGCTGTGCCCGCAGAGCTTTGCCTTGGACTGTCCAGGACTTGGCGCCTCGTGAGCGCTATATTTTGATTTTGCCAAGCAGAGGAAAGGAACTGGCGTCTGCAGCGCTGGGCTGTGTGATGATCCTGCGGGAATCCCGGCGCAGGGATTCCCCCGAGCTGCTGGGAGATGGTGGGAGCCCACCCCGCATTTTGTGCTTGCTGGCGGGTGCCCACTCCGCTTATGCGCTCATTTTTGGCAGCGGGTGCCCACCCCGCATTTTGCCGATCGAGGCGGGAGCCCACCCCGCTTTGTGAGCATTTTTGACAGCGGGTGCCCACCCCGCATTTGCGTTGTATTTAAAAATGGGTGCCCACCCCGCATTGCCGTCTATTTAAGAAGCGGGTGCCCACCCCGCATGTTATGTTCGTCGGCGGGTGACTACCACACATTTGAGCTTCTATCTAAGAAGTGGGTGCCCACCCCGCATTGCCGTTGCACCGAGGAGCACCAGAAGTCAGGCTACTTGCCTGGTTGGAGGCGGGACCCAGAGAAGCCAACCGCGAAGCAGGAGACCGGAAGCCAGGCAAGGTCTGCGCCTGGTTGGAGGCGGGGCTCCCGTCGCACCGGAGAGAGCCCCGCATGCTGTCCTAAGCCCCGTGAGTGAGGCGAGAGAAGAAGGCGGGGAGCCTCGCGGACTCCCTGCCGAGGTCCCGCACCGCCAAGCCAAGCGAGGAGGGGAGCTCGATTGGAGTCTCCCCCGGTGACCGGTGCCAAGGAGGAATCCGTCCGGAGCCTCGAGGGCTCCAAGTGCAGGTCGTCAAAGTCCTCCCCGGCCTGAGAAGACGACAGGAGGAGTCCTGAGACGCCCCGGTGAGTGGGGGCTGATCTCTTGTTGGAGGCATTCGATATTTAGGAGTCCCGGAGAGGGGCTACACCAAGGGGGCACTTTTTGTATTTAAGAGTCCCGGAGTGGGACTCAGGTGGCACAGGGGTGCCAGGCCTTTTCCACAGAGGCACCGCACCAGCGCGGGCAGCTGCAACGTTGGCCACATTTGTTTTAGAGAGTCCCAGTGGGGGCTCCAGAGGGCACAGTGAGTGCCAGTGCCTACAGCTTTCTTCACAGCTGCACCGCAATCAGCGGCAGCTGCAACGTGTAGGCCAGCGCAATGGCACCCTTTTGATGTTGCTACATTGGCAGCCCAAGCCCTGACATTATGGACATAGGGCATTTGAGCCCTCGGAGAAGGCCAGTTGGCCAGGGGGTCAGTGTTGGGTTGATAGGGCGCCAGGCCCTAATGTGATTTATGCACCCTGATTTATGCCTCTAATGTGTTTATGCTTATGAGGTTATTGCATAATGAGTTTATGCTTATGAGGTGATTGCATAATGGGGTTATGTTGGTGATACCTAATGCGTAATGTGTTTATGCTTATGAGGTTATTGCATAATGTGTTTATGCTGGTGAGGCCTATTGCGTAATGTGTTTATGCTAATGAGGTTTGGGCCTAATGTGCTTAATGCTAATATGATAATGCTTATTTCATTATGGTACCAGTAGTTACTGGTTGTGTTTTATATTTACTTACCTGTCTGATGGTTCTGACCGTGGCCCGATTGGCCTGGTCCTGTATATAATCCCCTGTGAATATTGCCTAGCGCCAGTTGGCACAGTGTAAATGTGTGATTACGTTTCTAATGTGTTGATGATAATACAAAGGCTATTTTTTATATAACCTTGTGTGGCGTTCCTCTTTTGTGGTGTGCCTAGTGTGTTGCTGCTGTGTGTGTGTGTTGCGCAAACGCTTTACACATTGCCTCTGGGATTAGCCTGACTGCTCGTGCCAAGCTACCAAGGGGGTGAGCAGGAGTTATCTTCAGCGTGTAACTCCCTTGCCCTGTCTAGAGTGGTGGTTTCTGCCTGGCTTAGTCGCAAGCCCTAGCCAACCAGAAATCCCATTTCTAAAATTGGTTGTCAGCGGTGAGGATAGGACTTGCGATTGCGCAGTACCACTGCGACAACTGGTTGCACTACAAACTGCATTTAGAGAATCACATGTTTGGGGATTATTTCTACTGATTATTCTTCTCCTAAAAGTATCATTTTTTTAATTGTGTTCTCCTGTTGAACTGTGGGTTGTGTATCTTGCCAAGATGGGGTTAACCTATAATGAGGATAACCTTTTGGAGTACCCCCGGGAGGAGAGAGAAAATGACAGGGCGGGGACGCCAGTAGGTGGGGAGGATCCCATAGATAGGGAGTCCCTTGCTGGGTCCAGTGCCGGGGGCAGTGCCCCGTCCCTTTCCCTGTCCCCAGAGGAGTGGGTGCATAGGAGGGAAGAAAGGGAGCATCAGCTGGCGTTGGAAAGGCTCAAAGTGGAGCTAGCGCAACTGAGTGTGGAGGAGAAAAAGCTAGCTCTGGAGGGTAGGTTATCCCCTGAGTGTAGTTTGAGTTGTCTGGATTCAACAGTGAGGGTGGGGTCCAGTGGTGGCAGCAGAAGTGATTCCAGTGTAGGAAGTCCCACTCCCAGAGCCCAGAAGATGGTACCTAGTTCCCAGGAGGAGGGTGTCCCACCTGAAGGGTATAGGTTGAGGTTCAGGGGCAGTAAGAAACTGTCTCACCAGTCTTGGGGGGAGTTTGTGGATGAACGTTATGATGCACTGGAGGATTGGGTGATGGTTAGCACGGCAAATGATTTTGAAGGGCTGTTCAATCTGGTTGTCAGAGAGCACATGTTCAGTAATTGTTTTCCGGGGTTGCGCCAACACCTGTTGGAGTGTGAGTTCTCTGATCCCAGGGAGCTTGCACGGGAGGCAGACCTCTGGCTGTGTGCTAGAGGGTCTGAAGAGGCATTGGGGAGTGATCCCAAAAGGAGTGGCTCAGGTATCTTCCGGACCTGTGTGGTGGAAGAGGTTCAGAGTAGCCCAGCTAGGTCCCGGTGTAGTGGGAGGGGTGTAGGGGCTCACGTCCTGTCTCAGTGGAGAAGGAGTGAGTGTGGGACTGTGTGTCCCAAGGTGCCCGAAACCCAGTCTCAGGGCCTGGAGGGTTCCTAAAGGGAACACCAGGTTGGGGGCCTAGGCAGTTCTTGCAGGCCATTTGAGGAGGATCTCCTAGTGTCAGGAGAACCTGGAACGTCTGTAAATGGAGCTCCAGTGGTTCTTGCCGTCTATTTAAGAAGCGGGTGCCCACCTCGCATGTTGTGTTCGTCGGCGGGCGCCCACCCCGCATTTGAGCTTCTATCTAAGAAGTGGGTGCCCACCCCACATTGCCGTTGCACCGAGGAGCACCGGAAGTCAGGCTACTTGCCTGGTTTGAGGCGGGACCCAGAGAAGCCAACCGCGAAGCAGGCGACCGGAACCCAGGCAAGGTCTGCGCCTGGTTGGAGGCGGGGCTCCCGTCGCACCGGAGAGAGCCCCACATGCTGTCCTAAGCCCCGTGAGTGAGGCAAGAGAAGAAGGCGGGGAGCCTCGCGGACTCCGTGCCGAGGTCCCGCACCGCCAAGCCAAGCGAGGAGGGGAGCTCGACCGGAGTCTCCCCCGGTGAACGGTGACAAGGAGGAATCCGTCCGGAGCCTCGAGGGCTCCACGTGCAGGTCGTCAGAGTCCTCCCCGGCCTGAGAAGATGACAGGAGGAGTCCTGAGACGCCCCGGTGAGTGGGGGCTGATCTCTTGTTGGAGGCATTCGAAATTTAGGAGTCCCAGAGAGGGGCTACACCAAGGGGGCACTTTTTGTCTTTAAGAGTCCCGGAGTGGGACTCGGGTGGCACAGGGGTGCCAGGCCTTTTCCGCAGCTGCAACGTTGGCCACATTTGTTTTAGAGAGTCCCAGTGGGGGCTCCAGATGGCACAGTGAATGCCAGTGCCTACAGGTTTCTTCACAGCTGCACCGCAATTAGCGGCAGCTGCAACGTGTAGGCCAGCGCAATGGCGCCCTTTTGATGTTGCTGCATTGGCAGCCCAAGTCCTGACATTATGGACATAGGGCATTTGAGCCCTCGGAGAAGGCCAGTTGGCCAGGGGGTCAGTGTTGGGTTGATAGGGCGCCAGGCCCTAATGTGATTTATGCACCCTGATTTATGCCTCTAATATGTTTATGCTTATGAGGTTATTGCGTAATGAGTTTATGCTTATGAGGTAATTGCATAATGGGGTTATGCTGGTGATACCTAATGCGTAATGTGTTTATGCTTATGAGGTTATTGCATAATGTGTTTATGCTGGTGAGGCCTATTGCGTAATGTGTTTATGCTAATGAGGTTTGGGCCTAATGTGCTTAATGCTAATATGATAATGCTTAGGTCATTATGGTACTAGTAGTTACTGGTTGTGTTTTATATTTACTTACCTGTCTGATGGTTCTGAACGTGGCCAGATTGGCCTGGTCCTGTATATAATCCCCTGTGAATATTGCCTAGTGCCAGTTGGCACAGTGTAAATGTGTGATTACGTTTCTAATGTGTTTATGATAATACAAAGGCTATTTTTTTATATAACCTTGTGTGGAGTTACTCTTTTGTGGTGTGCCTAGTGTGTTGCTGCTGTGTGTGTGTGTTGCGCAAACGCTTTACACAATGCCTCTGGGATAAGCCTGACTGCTTGTGCCAAGCTACCAAGGGGGTGAGCAGGGGTTATCTTCAGCGTATAACTCCCTTGCCCTGATTAGAGTGGTGGTTTCTGTCTGGCTTAAGCGCAAGCCCTAGCCAACCAGAAATCCCATTTCTAACACAGTGTCACTTTGAATGCTGCTGCAAAAAATTCTTATCTAAGCTAAGATGGCTCCGCATCTAAGCTCCTAGGTAAGGGATCACTAGTCTGTGTATATCCCGTACTTAGCCTGCTAGCCACTCCTCTACTACACCCGAATCTAACGGGAAACAGCGTTTACAACGCGGTCGTTACATTGCGTTCCTTTACAACCCGGTTGTTACAACGACCACGTTGTTAGAACGCAATGCCTTTACATCGCAAGTCATTAGATCGACTTGCTGTAGGGGGCGCTCTAATCTAAGGAATAGTATAATTTACTATTCCAACACCTCCCTACTTTTGCACAGGCTGGAGTTGGAATAGTAAATTATACTATTCCTAATTCCAGCACGCCACCTACAGCAAGTCGATCTAATGACTTGCGTTGTAAAGGTATCGCGTTCTAACAACGCGGTCGTTGTAACGACCGCGTTGTAAAGGAACGCGATGTAATAGCATGCGTTGTAACATGCTATATTCGAATCTAACAAAGACAAGTTTAGATTTTTTTCCTAAATTAACCAGATGTATTACATGCCCTTTCAGATTATTTGCTACTTTGGCCCTGGATTGACCCTCGGGACTTGATTTTCATGCGTCTCTGGCTGGCTGAGGAGTACGGCCTTCACAATGCATTTTTTCTCGATGGGCGTTCATGCTGGGTAGTCTGAGAAGTGTTGCTTCACGATGCCTGTCGCCACTGTAGTGGTTCTCCTGTGCATCTCTTGAGCCGACTAGTGTTATGCAGAGGGGCCGGTGAGCGTTCCTCTGATGCTAGGCCCTGTGCCCCTAACTGTATCGGCCCTGGCATGCTGGTTGTCCCACCCATGGGTAGATACCCAATGCAGATGCAATGTCCCGTCTGTGGTGAGATCCCCGTCCCAGATGAGATCGTACACCAACCTCTGTTCTCAAGTGGTCTCTCGCTGCACGTCTGCAGTGAGTATCTGGGTGCTTGCAGGCTGAGCTGGTTGCCAATCCCATCTTTGGCTCCGCTCTCTTCTAGACTGGTGTTGGGCTTGTTCTGATGCTTGTCTCATCCCGTATCCTTGCCCACCGCGTCTCCCCCTTGCTGCTCCTTCTTTGTCGGCATGCACCACCCCATCCCCTCTCCACCCCCTACCCCCACATGAGCATCTAGTACCCCAGTCCTCATCTGACCTTACCCCCTCCCCCGAATCCCCCCTTCATGAGCATCTAGTACCCCGGTCTCTCCCCTCTTTCCACTCTGGAATTTTGGTGCCCTTAGCCATGGATCCCCTTTCTCGAAGTTCACTAGACTCCAAACTGGTTCCAGCTAGCTTTAATTCCTACACTATCATATCCCCCCTAATCTTTCTAAAAGTGCTTCCAAGAACTTCAAACACAGGATTCTCAAATCTCACACAGAAACTTACTTCTGCACAAATAAAGGAGCCACCATAAGTGACGTTATCTTCTACACTAAAAGATGAGCACAATGGAGGAAAGCCCTTTGCTGTCTGCACTGGATCACTGCATCCACAAAAAAAACATGGTCTCAGACTCTCTGTAGCTTCCTCTATCCCTTGCCAAGCACAGGCAATCATCTCCCTTTAAAATAATTGGGATTATTCTCATTCAAGCATCTGAACGCAACCTAGAATTACTTGATGAAATATTCTCACTTATCAAAATCTCTGTGATGAATAAAGTTTCCTCCCCGACCCAAGCTCATACTAGCCCTTTAGGTTTAACTTTGTTTTTTATTGGCATTCAGCAATAATGCAACATACATCTCCAGAGATCTGTACAATGTGTCCGCAGAGTGGATCCTGATATGATACCCAAGTGTTCTTAATAAGCTATGGACGGGTGTCCCCAGTAGTGCCCCGCGGGGGCAAGCTTTTGTGTCTATAGGGTCTCTACATTTTTCTGGGATCTAGCATCAAGTCCCAACTTACAATGCCATTTAATAGAAAAGAGGAAGGAAAATACCATAAATGTAAACAACTCCATAACCCCTCCCCACCCTCCCTCGAACTGGTGTGCTTGGGTACGGTTAAGCCAATCAATAGTTTGTCCTGTGTACAGGCACGGTGGAGGCTCACGAAGACTGCTTTCCAGAGGTCGTGAGGCGGAGTAAGCGAAGGTACCTGGGGCACGTAACTCATTCATCTCAGTTGATAAAAGTGAAAGTAGCGGTTGCCAGATTTCGTTAAAACTAGTCATGGAGTTGGTCAGAGAAGCCTGGATGCGTTCCATTCCCAGAATGTACCATAACCTGTGTAGCCACCCCAGATGCGTCGGTCTCACCCTTGTCCCCCAATGCGATAAGATGTTTTGGAGAGCCGCCCCCAATGCTAGCCCCATTTATTTGCCTCTTCTAGATCTCAGTGGATACGTCAGCGGATTCGGCAAACCAAGCACCACATATACCGGGAATCGCGGGATCTGTGTGTCGAATTGGCGATCTACATCGTCTAAGATCTCCGACCAATAGCTCCCCAGTTCTTTCAAGTCCCATAACAAGTGCGTCAGTGTTCCGTCTTCTCCACAACCACGCCAGCAAGTTGGGCTTCGATCTGGATTCCCCCTATTAAGACGGACCGGGGTCAAGTACCAATACATGGCTATCTTAACTGCTGTCTCTCTGCTAGCCGTGTTGCGTGCTGTGTGAGCAGCGCGATAGTAGATGTCAGTCCATTCTTTAGTTGTGAGTTCCCTCCCTAGCTCCCCCGCCCACTGCCTCTGTCCCGCCGTGGGGTACCTCGGGGCATGAGGGCGTAGCATCTCGTATAGCTCCGAAATCATCTTCTTGTCTGTGTTTTTTGTGTACAGCCATTTTTCAAATTTCGTTAGCCTCCGAGAGACCCCGGGGAGCACTTCCGTGTGGTGTAGCCAGTGTCGAATTTGCAAATAGTTTAACCTTTCGGTTTCCGGGAGTCCATATTCTGCCCGAAGGTCCCAGAAAGAAGGGATCCCCTCCAGGTCAAATAAATGTCCAGCTGACTTGCACTCAGTCTCTCTCCAACGTGGGAACGCTCTTTCGTCCGTGCCCAGGGAAAAATCTTTGTTGTCGAGAATGGGAGTCAGGGGTGAAGGGAAAGAGGACAATCCCCTTTTAACCGCGACCCCCTCCCAAACCCTTAGCAGAGTATGAGTGATAGGGGAACCCCGGAGGTTAGGGGGTCGGTCTTCTTTTTTAAGGAATGGGACCTTCCAGAGCGAGAGTTTGGCCAGCGCCCTATCCTGGAACAACCACCTCTTCTCCGATTCAGGTCTGTTCCACTCCACCAAACATCGGAGCTGAGCCGCTCTAAAATACTCGAAGACATTCGGGATCCCCAGGCCCCCCTCGTCAGGCCGTAAGTAGCCCAATTCTCTCTGTAATCGGGGTCTCACTCCCGCCCAAATAAACTGATGAATCGCCTGCTGTAGTTTCTGGAGAGTAGCGGGTGGAGTCCAGATCGGTAGTGTCTGGAAAAGGTTTAGTGCCTTAGGGAGGGTGGACATCTTGACCGCCGCTACCCTACCCAATAGGGATAATTGATGGTGTCTCCACTGGTGCAGGTCATGTGTTATTTGAGATGACAGCTTAGAGTAGTTAAGAATGACCGCCTGAGCCACCGACGGGGCCAGCTCAATGCCTAAATATGGGATGGAAGCCATCACCGGTATACCTTCGTAAGTTGTTCTCCCAGGGGCAAGCGGCTGTCCAGCCTGGTTCAGCCAGAGGACCATAGACTTCCCGACGTTAGCTCGGAAACCCGAGACCTGACCGAAGGCCTCTAATTCCCGCAAAAAGTCCGGGACCGATGTCGTTGGTTTCTCGAGGGAGGCGATAATGTCATCCGCATAGAGACTTAATGTGTGTCTCTCTCCCCCGAACGGGATGCCCAGTATTTCTGGGTTCTCTCTAATCCTCTGGGCGAGCGGTTCTATATAGAGGGCAAAAAGAAGAGGTGAAAGCGGGCATCCCTGACGGGTCCCCCTCTGAATCTCAAACGGCTTAGAGTCTACCCCATTCACCCTGACGGTCGCTGTTGGTCTGTTATAGCAACTCGCTACCCAAGCTCTAAACCTCTCCCCGAGGCCAAAATGAAAAAACTTTATCTAAAAAATCCCAGTCAACGCGATCGAATGCCTTCTCTGCATCTATCGATAAAAGGAGGGCATCCATATCCGTGCGATGAGCCTTATCAATGAGATGCAGTATGTGTTTGGTATTGTCACTGCTTTGCCGATTTTGAATGAAGCCGGACTGGTCAGGCTCGATAATATCCAGCATGTGGGGGCCCAGCCTCGCTGCCAAGATGCCTGTGAACAGGTTCAAATCTACATTAAGCAACGACACCGGTCGATAGGAACCGCATAGGGATTTATCTTTGCCCGGTTTTGGTAGTACAGTGATAGAAGCCGCGAGCATGTCCGTGGGAATCGCCCCCGGTCCGGTAAAGGAGTTAAAAAGTTTAGTCAATAGTGGAGCTAAAACTGTGCAGTAGGTTTTATAAAACCCGGCCGAGAAACCGTCAGGGCCCGGTGACTTCAGTGGTTTGAGACGCGAGATCGCTCCTATTACTTCCTCCATGCGTATGGGCGAGTCCAACGACTCTGCGTGGGCTGGATCCAGGGTGGTTATGTGGCACCCTGGAGGTAAGTATCAATGTGGGAGGGTAAAGGAGTCTCCCTATGATAAAGCTCCGCATAAAATGTTTGAAAAGCCTGTGCTATCTCTTCGTCTCTTTCAGCTATGGTCCCCGACGCCAGTCGAAGAGAGCTTACCTTCGATTGTAACACAAGCATACGTCCCATTCATACTAGCCCTTTAGACATCCAAAAGGTACCTCTTTATGCATCCTCTCCTCTCCCCACTACTTATTTTACTCCACCCCTTTCCCCTCCTCCCCCATCTATTTTGATCAGTTTGCCTAAAAGCATTCCTTCACCATTACCCTTGGAACTTGAGTCAACCAACATTTGTTATCATCATAGTCTAAGCCCTCTCCACACCTATAGACCAGTGGCCACTGAAACACATTGCCCCAATACTAACACTTTCACCTCATCTCTGCCTCTGACGTCTGAACATACCCCGCTTTCAACACTTATATGCCTGTGACACCACCTTTGGACAAAACCATGATACTTGCTATCTCGGAACCCCCTAACATTACCAATAACATAGCTCCTATTAACCCAGCACTCCTCATCAACCAGTTCATGAGTCCCACATCCCCACCCCTCAATCATGACTCCATCTCTATTACCCCCTCGCCTCCCCTGGTTCTCCCAACTCAGCCGCTCCCCAACACCATAGACCAGAACTCCCTCTCTCCTGGCTCCCTGACCCACATCACGACCCCCTGTTCCCACACCACTATTGACTCCAAACGTATTGAGATCTCTCCGGAGCTTCATCAACTTAAGGCTGACGTTCAAAGCCTAATATCCATCATCTCTGAGCTAGCTAATTATTCTTGTCCCACCAGGACAATGGGAAAGAATAGACATTACCTTTCACAATCCAATAACAATCATGTTAGATGGATGTCACCACCCTTATCCAATGGTATCTCAGAAATCCAACCTCTCTTCATTTGACCTGAAAGACAATTGCCTAACCCAATGCCTTCACCCGGCTAATCAGGATGAAAGATACAGGCCCTGATGTAAGAAACTTTTTTCTGCTGGCAAACGGCCTGATTCACAGAATCGGGTCACTTGCGACCAGAAAAAAGCATTTTCTGATGTACCAAACCCCATTTCCTATTCGGTAACCTATTACCGGATCGCAAATAGGGTTTGCGATTCAGTGTTAGGAAGGGGCATGATTAAGGCATCCCTTGCTAATACCGAATCCCAGACTTAAATGCGGTCACAAAACATTCGCATTTTGCCATCAACTTCAAGTTCGTGGTAACCCTTAACAAAGGGGAAGGGGTCCCTAAGGGACCCCTTCCCCTTTGTGCATGGTAGTACAAACATTTTTTTACAGCAGCCAGTGGTCCCAGTGACCACTGCCTGCTCTTAAAAAATGAAAAGAAAACTTTTCATTTTTCTTTTTTTCTTTTTTAAACACACCTGTTTTCCTTTAAGGAAAATGGGCTGCATTTTGTTTTTTAAAGATTGCTTTATTTAAAAGCAATCATGGACATGGTGGTCTGCTGACCCCAGCAGGCCACCATCCACGTGATTTTAGCAATTCCAACTGGGTCGCAAATTGCGACCTACCTCATTAATATTCATGAGGTAGGTCGATTTGCAACGCACTAGGAATTCCTAAATGAACGTTTCATACATTAGGAATAGAGATTACCTAATTGCGATTCACAGAAAATCGCAATTAGGTAATCTCTATTTCCAATAGTGATACATGTGGCCCACACTATTGGACAACGATATTAACTTCCTCCTCCTCTCTTACAAATCAAATCATGATCTTGACCTTGTAGTCCTGACTGAAACTTGGCTAAATGACTCCTCTATACCAACTCTCGACTTTCTTGTAATGTCTTGCAACGACATCATCAGATTAGATAGCCCAAACAGACCTGGTGAAGGTATCGCCTGTATTCACCGCAAAATCTCTCTGTGAAGCAAGCACAAAACAATACTCTCACCTCATCTGAATATCTAGGCATCAATATCCTGAGAAAAGATAGGCCTTGATGCAAATTGCATGCATTTAACCACGTCCAGGAGATAACCTCCAATTCATTGAACAAATTATGGAAATCATCATGACTGACTCCAGTCTACACTGAGCCCAGATCTTCCTTGGTGACTTCAACCTCCACTGGAATTACCCAAATGACCAAGCAGTGATTAGTCTAAAATCCTTCCAAGATGACCTAAACTTGATCCAAATCTGCGACAGTCTTACCCACAACCTGGGAGCGACCTTGGATCTAATCATCTCTAAGGCTATTTCCATTCAACTTAAATCACCACATCACTTTCCTCATCACTGAATAGCTGTCCTAAAAAAAGGTTCAAATAATAAAACCCAGACAATGGAAAAGGAACACTCGAAACATAAACCTGAATGAACTGACATCTATCAGCAATTACATCCTACTCCCACCTGAGGACATGTCAGATGTCCAGGTCCTTACTGATAATTATAATATTTTATGACAAACATTCTACTCTCTTAATGGCACCCCTCCAACTAAAAAGGGTATCCACCAAAAACTCCAAGCCTTGGTACAATGGTAAATGCTGAAAGACGCAATCTAAGATTGGCTGAACGGTCATGGAGATTCTCCCCCTCGCTCGGACATAGTTAAAAAACAACCTTCTTTAGGAAGCATCTAAACAATGCCAGGAATCGACCTAAGTAACAGTTTCAACTCATTAAATTGCAATCTAACATGCAACCCAGCTTGCTTTCTGGGTCTAATCTGCAACCTAACTGCAAACAACATGCCACCTTCTTCCTGGGAAAGATGGAAAAGATTGAAAGTGACTTACGGACTGCATTGGATCTGAGTGTCCTGCACACCCCCCCAAAAATAATGCCTCATGGTGCTCATTCAAAACCATACTAAAAATCCTGTCAACACCTAAACCTTCAACCTACTTCAGCAATCCGCTTCCTACGAATCTCTTCAGTGAGATTAAAACCCCTCTTCTCCCACTCTGGACCAAATCAGTAAATGCTTCATTACTTCAAGGTACTATACCAGACTGCCTCAAGTCCGGACAGATAACCTCTAGTCTTAAAACACCCAAGGCTGACCACACTGATCTAAGTAACTTCCACCCTATCTCAAGTATCCCGGCTCTTTCAAAGCTCCTCAAGAAATGTGTCCATACTTACCCTGGGAGTAGTTCGCGGAGTTGCACTACGCGACGCTACGCGAAGCGGTAAAAAAACTCAGCGGAGCTACGTGAGCAGCGTAGTGCGATAGGAAAATGCTGTTCGCGGTGATTGCACAGTGCCGGATGCTTGTCCGCACTGTGCAATCATTGCAAACAGCATCATGCACAGTGCAAGCGGTCGTTTTCTGCCGCTCGAGTAGATTTTTACTTGAGCATCAGCTTTCTCAACCCGAACGGGCAGTTTCTCATCACAAGCGGTCGCGAGCATACGCGACCACTCGCAATGAGAAAACAGATCTCCCACGGCGTTGAGAAATCTCGCCGGGAGGTTTATTTTCCACGCGAGCGCTCGCCAACTTGATGTTGCTGATCGCGAACGAGGAAAAATCTCGCCCGGATGTTGATTTTGCTCGCTCGCGGTCGCCAACTTGACGTTGAGGAACGCGAGCGAGCAAAAATGTCTGTAGCTGATTTTTTCTGCACTCCGCGAGATCCGCGTAACGCGGAGTGCAGAAAACTCCGCAAACTCCGTGAGCGGAGCGTAGTTCACCGCCCAGGCTTAGTCCAAATGCAGCTATGCAATCACATAGAGAAATTCCAACTCTTAGACCAATTCCAATACGGCCTCCATAAGGGACACAGCACAGAATTGGCCCTAACTCACATAGTTGATGAAGCTTTACAAATGCTTATTCTTGCCTTTTAATCCTCCTCAAACTCTTATCAGCATTTGATACGTCAAACATGACAGCCTCCTTGACTTACTGGAACGCAGGATGGGGCTTTCTGGTCCTAGACTGCTTTCACCTCCTTACTCCACAACAGATCTCAAAGAATAAGGATTAATCATTCCTTGTCCAACTCCACACCTGTCTCATTAGGGGTTCCACAGAGTTCCTTGCTCTCACTCACTCACTTTAACCTGTTCATGGAGCCATTAACCGATATTTTGAAATCATCAAATATTAATTATCACATGTACACCGATGACACCCATATTTACCTGAAAATCACCTCCCTTGAAGATATTAGGTCTTTCAATGCAACTCTACAAACAACTCAACATTGGTTGACCTGCAGCCACCTTAAGCTAAATACTCTCAAAACCGAATTCCTTTTAATTGCACCCCCAATCACTCAACATTGCTGAATGGATGAAACATTTAACAGCCCTCAATTGCACTCCGCACTTCATTGATTCCACAAAATCACTGGCAATAATGCTGGACAAGAACTTGGACATGAAGGAGTACATCATTTCAGCCACAGGAGGAGCTAACTTTCAAATGTGCATCTTAAGGAAAATCAAACCCTTCCTCCCCTCGATGACTTCAAGTCAGTTGTTCAAGCCCTAGTGGTTTACAGGCAGTATTATGGAAATGTAAATACTGTGGCCTTCCTAGATCAAAGTTGACCCCCCTGAGGGCCTCCCTTAACTCAGCTTCAAGGCTTATTACTTGATCTAAACACAATAACCACATCACACCTAATTTGAAATCACTAAACTGGCTCCCTTATGAGGCAAGGATTAATTTACATTTGCCTGCACCACACACAAAGCAATACCCTTCAACATCCTGAGGAACATTGCTTAAAAATTGGAGCTGTCTGGTGGCTCTAGAACCTCAAGAAGGACCACGTCTTTACTGTTGAAATCGCAGATATTCAAGAAGAAGAAAACGTACATTCAACCTTCTCAGGCATTGCCCCGAGAATCTGGAATTCCCTACCATCTGAAATCAGAGTTAATCCTTCACCTACATCTTTCAAAAAACAAGTGAAAGGGCTATTGATGAACAAATTCTTGCTCTAGCTCCCATGATACTGTTATTGCAAGGGTTATTATTGTTTATTATTGCCTTCCTCACCTGCTTCTCTCACCCTGATCATTTATGTAGTGCTATGTTGGTCTAATGGTAGTTTTTCACCCCCACCTGGATACTGCTACTTCCTGTACTGTTTCTGTGATTGTTATTATCGATCAATCAAGGATTTGTGAAGCGCACTACTCACCTGTGAGGGTCTCAAGGTGCTGGGGGGAGGGGGGAAATCGGACAGCTCCGGCACATCCGAAGAGCCAGGTCTTGAGGCTCTTCCTGAATGCTTGCAGTGTGGGGGTTCATCTGATGCTGAGGGGGAGTTCGTTCCAGGTCTTGGCCGTGATGTAGGAGAAGGATCTTCCTCTCTTTCTGGCTCTACGGATGTGTGGGATTTCAGCCAGGGCAAGGTCAGCGGAGCAGAGGTTCCTCTTGGAGGCGTAGAAGGCGATTCTTTTGTTGTGGTATTGGGGTCCGGTGTTATGGAGGGTTTTGTAGGCGCATGTGAGCAGCTTGAACGTCACTCTCTTTTATACGGGGAGCCAGTGGAGGTCTCGTAGGTGCTGGGTGATGTGGTCTCGTCGTGGGATGCTGAGGACGAATCTGGCTGCGGCGTTCTGGACGGTCTGGAGTTTGTGGAGTAGAGATTTGTTGATTCCAGCGTAGAGGGTGTTCCTGTAGTCCAGTCTGCTGGTTATGAGTGCGTGGGTGAATGTCTTCCTGGACTCGGGGAGGATCCATTTGAAGGTCTTGTGGAGTATGTGGAGGGTGTTGAAGAACGTGAAGGATACGGCGTTGATCTGTTGGTTCATGGTGCAGGAGGAGTCAAGTATGATGCTGAAGTTGCGGGTGTGGTCTGTGGGTGAGGGAGAGTTGTCGAGGGCAGGGGGCCACCAGGTGTCGTCCCACACGGAGGGGGTGGATCCGAGGACGAGGACTTCCGTATACTCCGAATTGAGCTTCAGGCAGCTGCTGTTCATCCAGGGTGCGATGTCCTTCATTCCTTCCTGGAAACTATGTCTGGTGATGTCGGGTTCCTTGGTGATGGAGAGGATGAGCTGGGTGTTGTCAGCGTAGGATACTGTGCTGAGTCTGTGTTTTCTGATGATGCCTGCGAGTGAGGCCATGTTGATGTTGAAGAGCGTGTGGCTGAGGGAGGATACTTGGGGTACTCAACATCTGAACTCTGTGGGTTCGGAGAGGAAAGGCGGGAGTCTGATTCATTGAGTTTAGCCGGTGAGGAAGGAGCGGATCCAGTCTAGGGCAGTTACCTGTATGCCGGCGTTGTGGAGTCTGGCAGCTAGTGTGCTGTGGGAGACGGTGTCGAAGGCTGCTGAGAGGTCTAGTAGAATGAGGGCTGCTGAGTGTCCTTGGTCGAGGAGAGTGTGGATGTCGTCCTTGGCGGCTAAGAGGGTGGTATTGGTGCTGTGGTTGCTGGGGAATCCGGATTGAGAAGTGTCGAGGATTAAGTTGGATTCTATGAAGTATGTGAGCTGGTTGTTGACGATCTTCTCTGTGACTTTGGCGGCGAAGGGGAGGAGAGAGATGGGTCTGTAGTTCTTGAGGTCCGTCGGGTCTGTGGAGGGCTTCTTGAGGAGGGGTTTGACTTCTGCATGTTTCCAGTCATCGGGAATGTGCCTGTTTATTTATTTAAATTTTACTTTAACGTTTACTTATTTATTTATTTATTTATTTATTTAAATATTGCTTATTATTGTTGGGCTTGCCTGTTTCTCTCACCCTGATCATCTGTAAAGCACTCTGATACCCTCTTGGGTCATGTTTGCACTATAGAAAACTTTAAATAAATAAATAAGTTCAACAAAGATCGGAGTGATGTTGTTTGCATTTGTAGTGATTCAGCTACGTATATTAAAAAGTTGTGTGATGACCTGTCAAAATCGATACCTGAGCTGAAGTGCTTCCCTGTAAAAGATCCTTTCTACTTGCTAGATGGTATGCTGAAAGCACCTTTACAATCTTCAGAATAAATGAAGAATGCTATTGAGTTTGTAGTGCATTCTGGTGCACCATTTTGTTATGCGCTGGAACTAAATCACCAATATTTCAAATTTTGTGCTTTGTGAAGCATCAGAGAAAGAGTCATCCCAACTGTGCCATTTAGCCGGTGGTTCTCGTTCTTAGAGGACATTAATGCAATATTATCCATGTGGCGACCGTTTACAGAATTTTTGCTTAGTGATGATGCCAAAGCCAACAAATATGAGGATCGTTGGTCGCATGGTGATAGTGATGTGAAAAAAAGTACACTCTGCTTCATTCTTAATTTTTTACAGGAAAACATGACCGCTGCAGTGGACATATTAAAAAACTAGAGTCTGAAAACGCCCTTGTCTACTAAGTGTTCAGCGTAATTGGTGTAGATGTGAAACATCTCCTTGAGAGTAGGCTGGGCAACACTTTTAGTGACTTTGGCACTGCAACATTTTCCATGTTAGAATGCTTGCCACTTGGTGGGCAAAGAAATCTTGAGGAACAATTCAGGAAATTTTATTTTACAATGCATCAGAAATGGCTTGCAATGATGCATATAAATGTCCATTCCCCAACCATGGCATTTGAAGTCAATGAAGCCTCGCTGTAGTACACTGCACAAGTTCTAGATTGCTTCTGTAAAGGGGAATTTTCTCTGGACTTTGAAAAGTACTGCTTCATTTTTAACCGCTTCAATAACTCTGAGGGTATATGCGTCCAGATCAATGCATATGTTGCGGAACCTGTCCCAGAGAATTTCAATCTTCAGGTGCACCAGTATTGCTATGTCAGTGGCCATAGTTAGCAAACTGAGTACTGGCTGTTTTGGCGCTGCCCGTCTCAAGTGCCAATGTTGAGAGGGCCTTTTCACAGATAAAAGGTTACATGGGAAGGAAAGAGTGAGCGTGCATGGCCAAAAACTCACTGAAGAAGTATTGTAGGGTGTAAGTTTGATTTGTAAACCTGTATTTGGACCTCATATACACTGTACACTGTCTATATACCATTCACTATCAGTGCAGAAAGCAAGCAATAATAAAAGCAAAACGTTCCATGAACAACACTGTTTCTGCTGTTTTTAATGGCGCGAAATTGTGCAACCACTGATAACCACTGTTTTTAGAAGGCATTGAAATCACTGGAAAACACTGAAAATCCCCCACCAGAAGTTACCAAAAATAGAAACTGAAAACGGTAAAGCCTAAATATTATTCAAACGATACTATAGGTCTGAATATAAAATTATTAACTCAGTAAACAGTAATTCTAAAGCTGAATTGAGTATTTATTTTCAACCTTTTTTCTGAGGTATTGTGTGGAAACCAAATTCCAATGTAGATCTATTCTCTATGTCACACTAGCAACCAGGGTTGCAGAGTAACCCTGTGAAAAGAAGAAACAAATACTAAACGCATTGGGAGACCTGACTGTATAACAAAACATTGCAAGTAGATTTTAGGGATTGGACCTACTGGATTTCAAATGATATTAGATTGCAGAGTTGAAGCTTGCAGAAATAACTTAGTCCGAATTGGACCCCTTGAGCTAAATCCATACTGGGATTAGTAGGACTGAAGATTGAAGAATAAGAATTTGAACAAACAAAGAACTTGGTGGACTGGGAGAGCGTTAGGAAGAGTTGCAAAACAATAAGGAATAAAACTACAATATCTTACATACCAAAGGAACATGAAACTCCAAACCAAAGGAGAGAGCAATAGCAATTAGAATGCAATGCAGAGAACAGTTTGGAAACAGTGGTGAAATATGCATCTGCAATTCCTCCTGTTACAAACTATCACCAATGGATAGCAATTACCATTTAGTGTGCCCACAACAGGCCAGTTAGTCACCCCAAACCCATCATGAGTTCAGATATTAAGATCCCTATAAACCTATAGGCAAATGAGAATGAATGCAAGGAATGACACACAACAGCAGAATGAGTGTTCCATGCATGCATGTGAGCACAGTCAAAGTGCAAGTGACTTCTAGCATTTAAATTGTGTACTTAGGCATAAGACTCACCATTAGCCTAACAGCATCTTGGCGGAATTGGTATGGGCCAGACTTCTACCCCTGCTCCCAATGGTTTCCATGTAAAAGCAAAGAGCACTGAACTGGAAATGTATGCCTGAAAAAAGAGGTTGTGTCCAAAGAATGATGACCAAAAGAGTGACTTTTCTAGGACATCATAAATTGTAAATGACCTTGAAATGGTGAGCATTTAAAATTTGTCTCACTTAGTACTCAGGTTTTCTCTCCACCTCAACAGGAGTATGAGCGTCAGTTGTAGGCTTTGAAAAGGTAAGAAGAACACAAGTCTACAAACGAGACATTAGTAATTTAGTATGAAATGCCAATTAGAAAGTACATGCAACTGAACAGTTACAGTTTGATAGAATGCTGCTGGTTTAAACCTTATAATGGATATTAGAGTGAAGATTTTAGTGAGGTATCCAAACATTTTCTGTTCCGAGCCCAGAACCTAAAGATGTCTGAAACTTGGATTTGTATTTGTACGTTTTCAGCTACCGGATTGGAGAGGCAAGATACATACTCGCAAATTCAGCTTTCGAGCACTGCAAAGTAGTGGCAAAGCAGGAGCTGGCAATGCAGGATTAGCTTGGGTTGGAAAAAAAGCTCACTAAGAAATACCTCTTTGGAGTGCAACTTTCCTGTTTTTGGACCCATCTAAACCCAATTGGAATATTTAATTTGCTTGTAAGTCCCTAGTAAAGTGGCATTACATGTGCCCAGGGCCTGTAAATTGAATGCTAGTACTGGGCCTGCAGCACTGATTATGCCACCCACCTAAGTAGCCCGGTTAAACATGCCTCAGGCCTGCCCTTGCAGTCTTTCTGTGCAGTTTTAAAGCTGCCATTTCAGCTTGGCAGAATAAACCTCTTACCAGGCCTAAACCTTCCTTTTTATACATATAAGTCACCCCTAGTGTAGGCCCTGGGCAGTCCTGAAGTCATGGTACAGTGTATTTAAAAGTTGGACATGTACTTTTAAGTTGTACATGTCCTGGTAGTGAAGAACTCTTAAATTAGTTTTTCACTACTGCAAGGCCTACCTCTCTCATAGACTAACATTGGAGTTACCTTAGTACATGTAAAAAGCTGCAATTTCCACATGGGAGCAGGTCACCAATTAATGTTTGGTATTTTTTGAATTGTAGTGAAAAATCCTAAATTTAGGTGAAGTCGAATCTTTGATTACAATTTTGAAAAGGCCACTTTATAAAGTTGGCATTTTCCTGCCTTAGTCATTTACGGCATGTAGCCTGTACCTGTGTCACATGACTGGGTGTAGCTGACAGTTGAGCTATATGTATTCCTCCTAGACAGCCACACACAATAGGGAGCTTAGGAGTGCCTGGATGGTAGGGAGGAGCTGTGCACAGCCCCATTTTTACTTGAATAGGCTGCGTCCTGCCTCCACACAAAGGGCTGAGTACCCCCTGTAGTTAGTCTAGAGCCAGGTCAGAGGGGCTGGATACCTGAAGACTTCAAATGGAAACCTGTTAAAGCTTCTCCCCCACTTCACCAGCACAACTTGGTATAAATACTGGGCCTCAGCCATGACCACTTCAGTATACTTCTGGTCCTGTGGATACTCTGCCAGGAAGAAGGACTGCTGAGCTGCTGAAGCACTGCCTCTCTGCCAGACTGCTGCCCTGATGGACTACTGCCTTGCTGTGCTGCTGCCTTGTCGAGTTGACCTGCTACCCTTTTGCATGAGTGGGAAGGACTGGACCTTCATTTCTTGAACCCAGAACCCCAGAGTGACTCCGAGGGATAGTTGATGGCCTCCTGATTTGAGCCTCAGGGTTAGAAGGTTACAACAACCTTGACCTAGTTCCTAGACTCTGTCATCTGTGAGTCTACCCTGCCAAGTGGTGCCACCCAAGTCCTGGACCCTTGGAAGTGGGCCTAAGTAATGTGCCAGCCTCTGATGATCCAGCGGAACTGATGTATCTCCTCTGCTGTGCGGCGCAATCCGAAGCAGAACGAACGCATCGCTGCTACTGTGTGAATCGGAACCACCTCAAAGACCCACTTCACATTGCAGCCCGTTGCTGCATCCGAACTGCCACTGTGCAACAAATCCTCAGTGCAGGCCCTCGCATCCCTAGTTGAGGGCAGACTCAACGACAACACCGGACTCCGTATTGCAGCTTCGCAGATCCTCAGAACTGACGCATCGCCCCAACAATGCAGCACATCCTCGACGTCAGACTTCCCATCACAAGCCCTGGTCAATGGGATCCTTGACAATGATGCAGGACCGTGCACTGCAGCCTCGCCAAATCTTGGAACCGAAGCATCGCTTCAGGTGCACAACTCATATTCAACATGGAGCCTTGTAACGCTCCACAAACCAGGATTTAAGGTCCCTGTAACCGGCCCACACTCCATTGCAGCTGGCTTGACCTTGTGACTTTGTCCAAGACCAGTGCGACCAGATTTCCACAGTTAGTGCTTTATGGATCAGATGTACGACTCACCAATTTGCGAGTCGCAAATTGCATCGCATTTGTGACTCGCAATTTGTGACTCGCAAATTGGGATGCACAACAGTGTCTGAGACACTGTTTGCGATTCCCAATGGGGTCGCAAATTGCATGCCTCATGCATATTAATGAGGCTGTCGCATCTTGCGACCCCATTGGGAATAGGTGGCACTCCCAGGGATGGTGGCCTGCTGGGGTCGGCAGTCCACCATGTCTGGGACTGCTTTTAAATAAAGCAGTTTTTTTATTTTAAAATGCAGCTTGTTTTCCTTAAAGGAAAACGGGATGCATTTAAAAAATAAACACAAAACTTTTCAGTTTCATTTTTTAAGGGAGCAGTGGTCCCTGGGACCACTGCCTGCCCTTAAAAAATATTTTGAGAGCCACTCACAAAAGGGAAGGGGTCCCCTGGGGACCCCTTCCTGTTTGTGAGTGGTTTACCACCCTTCTGTGAAGGGTGGTAAACTGCGACTGTTTTGCGACCGCAATTGCAGTCACAAAACAGTCATACATAGCTTCAGGAGTCGCTATTAGGAAGGGACGCCCTTGGAACGCCCTTTCCTAATAGCAAGTCGCTAATACTATTTTGTGAGTTGCAAATTGATTTGCGACTCGCAAAATAGGATTAGTACATGGGCCACACAATTTTTGCGGTCGGAAATGGGTCTAAAACCCTTTTGCACCCGCAAAAAACGATAGTACATCTGTCCCCATGCCTTTTGGTCTTATTTCCGCTTAAATTTTTTTAATTGAAGATCTGCGGTTCTACTAATTGGATGTTTGTTGTTTTGGTCTTGTTTTATTTATTGAAAATTACTCTATTTGTATTTACTGTTGTGGGTTACTTTTGTGGTGAGATTTCACTGTGTTACTGTGAAGTTTTGCACAAATACTTTACACATTGCCTCTGAATTAAGCTTGACTGCTCTGTGCCAAACTACCTGAGGGTTGAGCACAGGTTAATTTAGGGTTTGCTTGTGACTCATCCTGAGAAGAATTGTAGTTACTGCTTGAGAATGATTACAGTCCCCTCAATCACTAATTCAATTTCTTACTCACTTGTTAAATACAGTAGCAAGGGTAACGTACCTGAAGGTATGGTCAATCAATAGAGGATACTTAATTAGGCATCATGAACTCCCTCAGGTCTGAGAGACATTCTCATTGACCTGAGTCGTGTGCGGCTCTCCTCTCCTCACACCACCAACCGATCTGGAACGCCATCAATAGACTAGTCTGGGAGAGAGGAGGCGCACACAGCAAAGGTCAATGAGAACATCTCTCAGACCCGAGGGAGTTCATGATGCCTAATTAAGTATCCACTATTGATGGACCATACTTTCGGATACGTTACCCCTGCTACTGTATAACCTGATCCTTATGGAGGACATGAATGACCTACTGATCAAAGGAAGACTACAATCTCAGGTGTGTGTCCTCTACTTTGTATAACGCCTTATACAATCCTAGGAATCGCCGTGAGACATTATTGGTGCCCTGATGAAGCCCTGTTTAGGGAGAAACGCGTTGGCTGCACGTGTAATGGACTGAAATTATTAAAGAAGAATTTTGTACATCACTGAAGACTCAAGAACGTTCCTTCTGATACATGACTGTTTATACCTGTTGGCTCTTTTTCTATTGTGTATTGTCTAGGATATTATATGGTCTACAAGCAGCAGACGTTAGAGGTGGGCAATAGTCTACACAAAAAAATGATTTGCTGTTGTATACTGAAGTGACTAATTGGCTGTGCTGCTTTAAAATCCTTGGCTGCTTTTTTTGAGAGTTTAGAATTGTGGCTTATTGCAAGCCACTTGCGCCACTGGTGCATCACTTTCAATATGGGAAATAGTGACGCACTGGTGGTGCAAGGGGCTTGTAAATAAGCCCCTAAGTTTTCAAAAAGAGCATCAAATGCACCATTTCACCATGCACCATTCTGGAATTTTATGTTAGCCCGTTGAATACTTTCATGAAATGACTGGGGTTTTTTTAGATTCATTATTTGCTAGTTTTGTACCTATTGAATTCAATATGTTTTTGATATAGTACATTATTTTGCTGCTAGGCTAGTTTTAGGCTAGATTTGTGATTTGTAATAATGAATGTTAAATGAAAGAAGAACCTCGGCAAGTGTTGAGGTTGAAAACCTTCTAAACAAAAGAAAGGTGAAAGCATATTAATATATGCAAATACAGCAGCTGACAGCAATATCTTTCAATTATACAGGCAGCATAAAAAACATTGCAGATATTGTTATAGAACTTAATTTAATTGTTCCATTTTACCATTAGACTGAGGGCAGTAATCAGAGGTTAAACAACACTCAATCCCCACATCATGCTGCTATTCTACCAAACCTTGGAGATATTTCTGAAAACACAGTGTGTATTTGTGACACAACTTAATACGGTGAAAAATATCCGAAATTACATTAATTAATTTTCAACAGCTGTGGTAATATTTAGCATAAGCGAAAATACGTTATCTTAGAAAAAGAATAAACAGTTATCATAATTGAACTGCATCTTTCAGCTACACAAAATTCCATAATGACAAGAGCAGAGTAGTATGCCATGGGGTGGAGCAACAATCTAAGGGCCATATTCTCAAGGAAGTGGCGGAGAGAGGCGTTAGCCTTCTTGGCTTAACGCCTCTCTCTGCCACTTCGGAAACGCGAGGCTGCACCCTATTCTCAAGGATATGGTGCAGCCTCGCGTTTCCCCCTGCGACGGCGCTAAGTTTCACAACTTAGCACCAACGCAGGCACTCTTGCACCAGAGTGCAAGGGTGTCTGCAAGCAGGGAGGTTTGTATATGTACAGGAAGGTGTCCCTTCCTGCACATAAACAAACCTTAAATGCCAGTTTGTAACTTACATGTGTGCTGCTTCATGCAGCACACATGTAAGTTACAAAACGGCATTTTAAAAAAAGGTTTGTTCATGTACAGGAAGGGACACCTTCCTGTACATGAACATACCATGGCAGTTTGCTTTTTCCATGTGTGCTGCACAAGGCAGCACACATGGAAAAAGCAGAGACGAGGAGATATAAAGCATTTCTCCTCGTTTCGCCACCTTAAGACCAGATTTTTCCTGGTCTTAAGTTTGGCGCTACCTCCTATTTACGCTGCCCTTGTGAATAGGAGGTAGCGTCAAACTCAATGGGTGTTGTGGTGGAACGCCCACTGCAACACCCACTGCACGCCCCCTTCACGCTAAAAACAGCGTGAAGGGGGCCCTATTCACAAGGCAGCGTTAAGCCACGTTAAGCCACTTAACGTGGCTTCACGCTGCCTTGTGAATAGGGCTAAGCCCCTATGGCCACAACAACGTCACTGAAAGTAACGTTGTGGTGGCGATGGGGGTTTGAGAATATGCCCCTAAGTGTTAAGCAAATTTACCAGTCTTTAATGGCACCATACCTTCATCATACAAAGGGCAGGTATGAGCTTATGATTTTCCATCAGCGCACCTAGTAGATCCTCCAAAATAATGACATGATTTCTAAAGTACAACAGACCAATCAGCCTGTTATGACACCAACCAGTCATTTTGAGAAATTCCTTTGTAAGCAAAAACATTAGAGAGACAACACGAAGTGTAATCAATGAGGATGCTGAACGAGAATGTGTGAAACTGAATGGTATGAGCCACTATTTTTTTGAACATGTGTAAAACATTAAAAATCCTACTGAGATGAAATTGTAGGACTTCCTTAAAACATTGAAAAACAATGCACACTGTGGTTTGATTCACAAACGTAAGGTTGCATAATTTTAATCTACTTGTGCAAATTTACTCCTACACTCACAGGCAAATATTCCGTTTTTTTCTATTCATGAGTGTAGATTTACATTTAGGTGTATACTCAAGTGTCCCCATGTCCTCAAATAAGGTTGTGAGAATTGAAAACATATGCACCTAGTTCGGATGTGGATTTGAAGGAGCATCATGAAGGGATATACCACCTATACTGTTCATACCACTTGCTTTTTGGCAGCCATAAAATCCCCAGCAAATGAATGAGCCATACTCAATAACAATACCCAACTATGCTCTAGTCATTGATCAGTCTTTCTCGTAAACATCTACTTAACAATGTAGGCACTATACGCTTACAAACTTGTCATCATAAATGTGGTTCATTTGGATTAGATAGACTTTAACAGCCATGGTGATTGAATTTGTACAAGACATTTTAAATATGACTACAACAGAGAGCATTAACATAGAAATATTGTATAAGATATGACTTGGCTGCGTGTTTGTTAAGGACCGGATATTAAAAATGCGCGTTGAGTGTCATTTTAGACGCCCGAGGAAAGATTTCCTCCTTCCAGTAGCCCCAGTGCCACCCGGCATAGAATATTTAATGTGAGATATGATAAGTGTCTCCTTTACTCCTTTAGAAGGCCACAGTTAAGAGGAAAAGTCTACAGAAGGGAAAAAATTCCTTTGTGAATCTGTAAAGCACAAAACTCCTCAAAAATACCAGGAAGCAGAACGGAGCCAAGAAGAACAAGCAGAGCTAAGGAATGATCCACAAAAAGATGATTTATTTTGCTAGAGGATAGAATCAGGTAACAAAAATAAATAGAAAATGGTTATTCAGCATGATGAAAAATCAGAGAATGAAATGCATTAAAAACATCATGCCCTTCCAGCACTGCCTCGTACATGCTTGAAAAAAAAACTGCCATCACAGGAAGAAACTCTGCGGCACATCAGATTATAATACTCCAATAACAATGGACTGCCATTCCAAGCCTGGGGAAGGGGATTTTTATAAGGTTACAATCTGCCCCTCTTTAAAAATTGATGGCGTCTGCTCCACCACAAATTAAGCCTGAGCTTGACAACCAGTGCAACATGTAGAACTCTGAAACCCAGCCGCTGCAATCTGTGCAAGGTGTTATCTGCACCTGGTGGCAAACTCTTTTGGGTCACTGTTGGACTATGCCCTTTCTGCAGGGTCATCCTCAGACCTTTTGCCTTTTACCCTCCACGTTGTGCTGAATTCATTTTTGTTGGCTTTAGGACTCTGTGCACTTTACCCCTGCAAACCATTGCTAAAGTGCTTGTTCTCTCTCCTTAAAACATGTTAGGTTGGTTTGCACCCAATTGGCATATTTACATTACTTGTAAGTCCTAGTAAAGTGGCACAACCTGTGTCCAGGGCCGGTACATTAAATGCTACTAGTGGACCTGCAGCACTGATTCTGCCACCCACTTAAGTAGCACTTTAACCATGTCTCAGGTCTGCCATTGCAGTGCCCGTGTAGCGGGTTCAAACTGCCATGACGACCTGGCAAAAAACATATTTTGCTAGGCCCACACCTTCCTTTTTAATACATATAAATCACCCCTAGGGCAGGTCATGGACAGGGTGAAATGTATTAAAAAGGCAGGACATGTACTTTTAAGTTTTACGTGTCCTGATCGTGAAAAACTCTTCAATTAGTTTTCATTACTGCAAGTGCAAGCTCTCTCGTAGGATAACATTGTGGTTGCCTTATTACATTTTATAAGTGTCATTTGAGATAGAAGAGATAATCAGTTCATGTTTGGTGTCTCTGGTATCACAATTTAAAACCCTAACTTGTGGAGAAGTTGGATTTTAAATTGAAAATCTGAAAATGCAACTTTTAGAAAGTTGGCATTTTCTTGCTTTAGCCTTTTGGTGCCTGCAGCCTGTCACTGGGTCCCATGACTGGGTGCAGCTGACAGTTGAGCTTTGTGTATTCCTCCTAGACCGCCACACCCAATAGGGAGCCAGGGTCAGGTAGGCAGGGCATCTGTGCACTTCAAAGGCATGCTTCTAGAAGCTTCTCCCCACTTCAAAGGCACAACTGTGTATAAAAGAAGGACCTCAGACACCAACTATATAGGATGCTTCTTGACCTGTGGATACTCTGCCAAGGAAAACGACTGTTGTGCTGCTGAAAGGATTGCCACTTTGCTGGACTGCTGCTATGAAGGAACTGCTGTCCTGCTGTGCTGACCTGCTGCCTGCTGCTTTCTTGCCTGGGTGGGAAGGACTCAACCTGCATCTCTTGAACACAGAACCTAGAGTGACTCCATGGACTAGTTGGCTGGCCTCCTGATCTGAAGCCTCAGGGACATAACAAGCTTACAACAACTTTGCATCTGCACCTGGTCTCTATCATCTGTGAGTCTACCCTGCCAAGTGGTTCCACCCTAGTCGCGGACCCTTGGAAGTGAACTTGGGGTTCTGTGCCAGCCTTTGTGGTTTCAGCGGAACTGATGCATGTCCTTTCCTGCACAGGGCAACCCCGAGCAGAATCCACACATTTCTGCTGCTGCGTGAATTGGACCACTTGCAAAGACATGCATCACCTCCACAGCTCACACTGCCTTTGGAACAGCCATTGCGCGACATATCCTCGGCTCAGGCTCTCGCATTCCTCATCAATGGCAGCCTCGACTAGTATCATGAACTCTGCATCACAGCCTTACAGCTCTTCGGGACCAATGCCTCACCCTGACTATACGCTGCATCCTCGACACCTGACTTTGCATCGCAAGCCCTCTTGATGGGATCCTTGACGCAGGCCCTCGCATCGCAGTCTCACCTCACCACAGAAGCGCCACATTGCCTCAGCTATGCGATCCATTTTCGAATCAGATCTACCCAACGCTCTGCAAACCAGGATTTAAGGTACTCAGTTCAGCAGGCCTAACTGTGTCCCTGTAGCCGGCCTGTGCTTCATTGTGGTTGGCTTGAACTTGTGACTTTGTCCCGGTCCAGTGCAACCACATACCCACAGTTGGTGCTTTGTGCTTTTTGGTGCTGTTGTTACTTAAATCTTTTAAATTGAAATGGCTGGTTCTACTAATTGGATTTATTAATGAAAGTTCAAAGATTCTAACTTGGTGTGGGATATTTTTGGGTGGTGTTTTGATTTATTACTGTTTGAAGTATTGCACAAATACTTTACACATTGCCTCTCAGTTAAGCCTGACTGCTCTGTGCCAAGCTACCAGAGGGTTGAGCACAAGTTAATTTAGGGTTGGCTTATGCCTCACCCTGACAAGGACTGTAGTTGCTAGTCAACCAACAACACAATTTCTCACAGTCACCATTATCCTGGAAGTGGTGGAGCGGCTTTGTCAGCGAGGGAGCTCCGTGTCTTACTGGACATGGAGTGCTACAATGCACTAAAGTGACACACATAAGAGATTTCTTCCCTTTCTGAATATACACTATGTTAGGTGAGTTCTTGGTACTCTCTTCCTTGCGAACAAAAACTGGAGGAATGTTCAAAATAAAAGAATTTAAAAACTTTATCTGGGTGCGAAGACCACTCATGTTTTACTTTTAGGCAATCTTAATGAAGAGCAGATCAACTGATGCAACACCCTGTTCCATCCTGCTACTTTTGTCCAAACCTGCGTTCACTTATTCTCCTCTCCCAGGCTGAGTTTCAGAGTCATTGTGGTGTTGCTCGGATTTCGAGCTTGTCATTTGCATTGTGTTCATTCATCAGCAGTAATCCGAGAAGAAGATACGATTGGATAAACTGTGACAAATAAGGGCAGTATATCACAATATGTTTGAAACATAAGTAGGTGAAGGTGACCTCTTAAATATTCTAAAGGTATGTGACGGTGTGAGGGAACTTGCCATAATATTTTAGACTAAAGTAAGTCTGCTTACGCCCCAGATGCAAGGAAGCGTCATCAGCATAAAGTGCCTTCATTATAAAAATAAGGATACTTTAAAATGAGGAATGGAATCAAAACAGTACTAATGGCATAGGGACCAAATGATAACAGGCGGGGGGGTTCACCTGCTGCACTTTTTCTTGGGCCGAAAAATGAGAGTAGTATTCTCAGTGTCATTATTATGCTTTTGTGTACTTCTATAATTCTCACCATTTACTTTTGTCTAACTATGCAAAATATTGGCAAATATTTATGAAATTACGCATAATTGTCTCAAAAAGAAACTGGCATCTGGCGCTGTAGTTTTGCACAGAATGCATCCTTGTGTCTACGTTGGAGGCAAGGATGAATTTTGTGCAAAAAAAAAATTGTGGAAAAAACCAAAACCACCACGAACAGTAGATACTTACACCGCATCATTGTGTTATTCCAGTTCGTTCCAGGTGAAATTTTACCCTGAATAGCACATTTGTGGTAAATTTCCATCGCAAACAGCGTGTAACTATGCGATATGCTGTAATAGCGTAATTTTGGGAATTTTGCATAATAACAGTAACAAATAATGATCAAAATTACACTTATTGCACCGGTGTAACGCACGTTGCATCCAGGCCTGTATGTATACACTTCTATCTCTGTGTAAATGCCTGTTATGATGTTGATCTGTTTAACCACAAACTATCTATACAGTGGAGAAGTGTGGCTCAATGGTTAGAGCGGCAGACCCTGATGCAGAGATCTGGCCCGGGACCAGGGTTCAATTCCCGCCTCGGCGGGTCTTGGGCTCAACTTCCTCGGACCTGATCATTCTCGCCTCGGTGCCTATTCTAATCATGGGTCCCACTCTGCAACTCTGGGCAATAGCTTGCTTAATCTCCACAACAGCCCCACCAGCGCTGGGATGCCTGGCTTCACCTTGGGGGTGCCCAGGAGTTGACATTTCACAGGGAAAAGCCAGGAAGGGTTCCACAGCGGTATGCGTACAGCGCCAGGAAGCCCCAGGGAAACAGTGCGCTTTACAAGTACGAATTAATTTCATTTCATCTTGTAGATTCATTCAAAAGACACAGAAAAAGTGAAGATGTCACATTATGTGTAAAAAGTGTCATATTTAGCTGACAACTTTTTGTAATGAAAAATCCCCTTGGTTCAATGTCAATGTCAACACGTGGAAAACATTGAGGGCCACAAACACATTTATGTGAAAAATCGATCTTAGATGTGAAATCGTTTTGGGTGCTAAACAACTTTTGGAAGTGAAATCCTCGTTGGTGCAAAATAAACAGGATTGTGGTATCACATTTAGAACTAAATTCAAATTGAATTGCACAATTCAACCGCAGAATTTTCTGCACTGTCCCCAAAGAATACTGGGAAAGGTCCAAATACCACAATGCACAAACTAGCCCCATGGTACACGACATTGAAGAGTCTCCATTCATAGGCTGCTAACCTGATTTACCATAGCTCGTTCAAGTGGATGAAACACTGAAGAAGACACTTGGGGGGATATTCTCAAGGACCAGCGATACCTATCGCAAAAGCCAGTTAGCGGCAATTTATTTATCGCCGCCTAACCCTGAAAACTATCGCCATGTTAGCGGTGTATTAACAAGCCGTCGCTACATGGCAATAGTATCAGGGAACGGCGGTGAAAACTGCGGCAAACATCAGAGCGATGGCAATAGGAAATCCGGCGTTAGCGGGTGAAAACTACCGATAGGCCCATTAGCGGCAAAAAAACTCATGTTAGTCAGCCCAACGTGAGTTTTTTTTGCCTCTAATGCAAACCTATCAGTCAACCTCCAATATAAAATAGGCATAAAAACCAATAAAATTCAGAATGGAGCAGCCAGGGCAAAGTGCAGCACACATCAACAACCCCTGCAAGCCACCCAACATCCAGGATGGCCAGGTTGAGAGCCTTGATGCCTCGCTGGACCTGCATCTGGAGCCTGGATGCCTTGCTGGACCTGCATCTGGAGCCTGGATGCCTTGCTGGACCTGCGTCTGGAGCCTGGAGGCCTTGCTGGACCTGCGCCTGGAGCCTGGATGCCTTG
Source organism: Calotriton arnoldi (assembly GCA_963921515.1). Taxonomy (NCBI): domain Eukaryota; kingdom Metazoa; phylum Chordata; class Amphibia; order Caudata; family Salamandridae; genus Calotriton; species Calotriton arnoldi. The sequence goes on along the minus strand of CAWUFW010002306.1, from coordinate 1,434,938 downwards.
CTGGACCTGCGCCTGGATGCCTCGCTGGACCTGCGCCTGGAGCCTGGATGCCTCGCTGGACCAGCGTCTGGAGCCTGGAGTGGGATGTGGAGGAACTGTGGAGTCGATGAGCCGTGGCATTAGACATTAAGGCACGACGATCGCCCGTACCTGGTGGTGAAGTCTGGCAGGTCGCATGGAGACACGTTGCTGACCTGTGTGAGAAGACCGTCTTGTGACCCTTGGAGCTGTTAATGGTAGAGGTGCTCCTGCGCACCAACGTAGTGAGGTCCGCATCGCATACTACGATCCACCACTACACCGGGGTGCACGAAGGGGATTACCAACACTGTGTGCCATCTCCCTGCATCACAGGCCTGATGATGTTGGTCTGGCCGTATGCTGTGGAGGGTGAGGCCCCTGTGCTACGCCGAACTTGTGTGGCGTGAGCGCTGCAGCTTCACGCCTAAGGGGGCCCTGCTGCATCAACTGCATCGGGAGGTCCACCAGCGGACTAGGCGGTGACTGCTGTACCCACCCTAGTGAAATCACACCTGGCTGAGGCTCCTGCTGGCTGAGTCACAGATTTGGAGAGAGTGCAGTGGATTGCGCCACGGTGTCAATGTCCAGGTGTAGAGCAGGAGGGCCGGGGGGCGAGTCCCTCAGGCCTATCACACGTAGATGACGCACCCCCAGTGGCGGCACTTCCGCAATGGCGGAAGAGCGTTGCCCCACTGCTTCAAGCAGTGCAGAAGAGGAACAATCATGTTATGTTATGTTAATGATGCTTGAAAAGAGCACTGTTACCCAAAGGTGTCCTGGCGCTGGTAGCTGCCTGCTTGGTTGCTGAGATGAGCTGACTGATCAGGGAAAATGCCAGGTTTTAAGCCCCCTTCTGAATGAAAGTAGCTCAGTTGCACTTCTGAGATGGAAGGGTAGGCCATTCCAGGCTTTTGCGGCACAGCTGAAGAAACTCCTACCCCCCCCCCACCTGGCCTTTTTGACGCGAGGAATTATTATTTGTTTTGCCTCGGCCGAGCACAGTGCTCTGCCAGGAACATACCATTGTAGGTGTTGTCTCATGTAAGCAGGACCAAACCCCTTAAGGGCCTTAAAAACCGTACATAGAGCCTTAAATTCTACGCGTTGTTTCACCGGAAGCCAGTGAAGGTTTCGGAGTCCCTTCTTCACTGAAACAAACCTTGGGGTGCCCAGAAGCACCCTGGCTGCTGCATTTTGTATGGCCTAGAGTCGGTTGAGATGTCTTTTTTGGATGTTAAGATAGAGGCTGATGCAGTAATCCAGTCGTGACAAAATGAGAGCTGTGACTACTGTCCTGAGGCTATCTTCAGGAAGAAGAAATTGTATTCTCCTCAGGATCCTAAGGAGGTGGAAACAAGAGGATACGACCCGGCTAATCTGGTCCCCAAAGGAATGTTTTGAGTCCACAATCACCCCCAGATTCTTCACCTTATCGGTGGGAGCCGGGGGCATGCCCATAGCATCAGGCCACCAGTCAGGTGTCCAGAGATTAGTGGAATTACCGAAGATGATAACCTCAGTTTTCCCTGCGTTTAGCTTAAGGCAGTTTGCTGACATCCAGCTCGCAATGGCTTGCATGCAGTCATGGCAGCCTCTTCCTATCTCAGCCTCTTTGCCCTTCTGTATTGACAGCACAATTTGCGTGTCATCACATGAAGATAACTCAATCAATCAATCAATCAGGGGAATTGTAAGCGTGCTACTCACCCGTGAGGGTCTCAAGGCGCAGAGGTGGGGGTCCGCAAATCTGTTAGCCGAAGAGCCATGTCTTGAGGGTCTTCCTGAAGGTGTTCAGGGAGGGGGTGTGTCTGATGTCTGCGGGTAGCTCGTTCCAGGTCTTGGCTGCAATGTGGGAGAAGGATCTTCCGCCTGCTCTGGCTCTGTGAATACGCAGGGTTTCGGCCAGTGCGAGGTTGGATGATCGGAGGTTTCTTTTGGGTACGTGGAAGTTAATTCTGTCGTTGAGGTATTTGGGTCCGTTGTTGTGTAGGCATTTGTCGATGTGAGTGAGGACTTAGAAGGTGACTCTTTTCTCCACGGGGAGTCAGTGGAGTCTTCGTAGGTGTTGGCTGATGTGTTTGTGCCGGGGGATGCCGAGGACGAGTCTGGTGGCGGTGTTCTGTAATGTCTGGAGTTTGCGGAGTAGGGACTTGTTAATACCGGAGTAGAGTGCGTTTCCATAGTCCAGTCTGCTGGTGATGAGTGCATGGGTGACTGTCTTCCTTGACTCCCATTGGGATCCATTTGAAGGTCTTGTGGAGGATGCGGAGTGTGTTGAAGCAGCTGGAGGTGACGGCATTGACCTGTCAGTTCATGGTGAGGGATGAGTCGAGTACGAAGCTGAGGTTTTTGGCATGGTCCGAGGGGGTAGGTGGGCTTCCGAGGGCAGTCAGTCACCAGGTGTTGTCCCATGCTGAAGGGGTGGTTCCAAGGACGAGGACTTCTGTCTTCTCAGCATTGAGCTTAAGGCAGCTGTCGGCTGTGTTGGAGGCCGGGGTGGTGGTTAAGGTCTGGCGGCAGTGGAAGCAGGAGAACTGGCTGTGGGTCGTGTTTGGAGAGGCCTGTTGGCAGTCTCTGAGTTTTCCAGGGATGAGTGTGTGGAGGGTGGCTGTGCTTTAGCAGTGGGTGGCTCAAGATCCAGGTTTCCTGGCGCTGGTCGCAGTCGGGTTGCGGACGGGCGCAGACGGGCTTGCTTTAGGCGCACCTTTGGGACGCCAGCAGCGCGCCCACTGCGCGTGACCGCACAGCGGCCGCAATTTAGTAGGGGAGGGGGGAGGAACGATCATCTGGGAGGCGGGAACGGGCGAGGACAGGGGGGCGGGGCTGCAGGGGCAGCAGCGGCGGGAAGTGGGAAGCGCGGGCTCAGAGAAGCCCAAAAAACAGTTTATAAAGGGGAAAACAAGGGATAACTGACTGATGTAATCATGCTATGTATCCTCAGGGGGTGGGAGGTGGGTAGGACTGCTCCAAACACGGAGATGGGCATGGGCAGATTGGCATGCCCACTCAAGTGTGCAATGACTGTTTGGCCGGCCCACTCAGTCTGCCCAAAGCAGTCCTGCGCACTTCCCTGTTGCATTACAGCCTGCATGGAGAACATGCCCATCCCTCCGGCCCCCGGCTGCATGACTTGTCCTGTTGCCAATTACCAATCCCACCGCCGCATCGCAGCATTGTGATTGACTCAGGTGAGGGAGCCTGGGTGCCTACTTCCTTTTCCTGGAAGCAGACGCAGGAGAGCAGGAGCTACGGAGACACGGGACCCAGCTTCGAGGTAAGACTTCCCTCATACATTTTTTTACAACACCCGCTCACACACACATCCTTGCGTCCATGCCCCATCCAGTGTTCTTTTCAGCATTTACCACCTCACAGCTGTCCAGCCCCCCCAGCACTTATCAATGGCGGCCGCTGTGCGCCCATGCACAGCGGGCGTACCACTCGTGTGCCAAAGCCACATACGTAGTTGTGACGCATGCCATAACATCGCATTCCAGTCCAATGCATACTAATACTAGGCACATTGCAACAGTAGAGTAGGTGTTGCATAGCGGAGACATTAATCTCACTATTCCCACTTCAGTGAGTGCAACCCAAAACTAACCTTTGCACCCCAAACCCAACCATGAACCCTGGAAATCCTTTTTGAGCCCCATAACACACCCAAAAATCAAATTTGACCCAAATGCACACCCTAATTTCCATATTTTACCCCAAAACACACCTCAATTTCCATATTTTACCCCAAAACACACCCCAATTTCCATATTTTACATCCGAAACCCATACCCACACGAAAAACTTTAAATTACCCCATTACTGACCTCACAATGCGTTGTAATAAAATGCGATGTAAAGGCACCTGCGTTGTCGGAGTTGCGTTGTTAACGATGTACTGCCTGCATTGTAATGGTCGTCTCCTGTGCCAAAAGCAACCCATAGGCTACGCCATTTGCGTCCGTCTGCCCCTGGACCGCGCGCTGCACAAAGGAGCCTTCCTCTTGGACACTCCACCGCTACGACGCCAGCACCCTCCTCGCCATCAACCCTGGACGCCACCTCGCCTGCCAGGACCAACCTCTGCTCCGGACCGGACATCGCCATCACTGACGGCTGCAGTATCACCCGCAAGGAGCACCCTGAGCATCAAGGAGGAGGCATTGCCATCAGCTACAGAAGCACACTCCGACTGACCACGCACTCTAATGACCCAAGGGTGACCATGGACCACCTCAACTCCCAGATCCGGACCAAGCCCAAGCACATCCTCTGCGGCACCCTCATGTACAGGCCCCCCAGGCCATGGCCCCCCATTCTCCAATACCATTGTAGAACTCATTGCACCCCAGGGTCTCCCATCCACCGACGACATCCTACTCGGTGAACTCATGTTCCACCTGGACAACCCCAGTGACCAGGACACCACCCCCTCCTGGGGAAGGTCCCCTACATCAGACGCAAGCAGCAAGTCACCTCAACAAGCCACATAGCAGGACACACGGTCGAGCACGTCACCACCGCCAGCGGGAACTTCAACTACAGCCACAACACCGGACTCTCCTGGACCGACCATCATTGGTAACATCACGTCTTCACCTTGCCCACCGGACACCACCGCCATCATCGCACCCCCTCGCAGCTGGATCAAGGCCACCGAAGAACGTCTCATCAACTCCCTCTGCACCAACACTCCACCAATGCTTCCAAACGATGACACCGCAGCGCGCAACCACCACCGATGGATCTCCAACAGCGCCAACATTTGGGCACCCCTCATAAACGGCACTGCGTCAGTACCTTCCACCTGCCTGATGGCAGGCGTGAGGGTGACGCAGTGCCACAGGGATAGGCTGGTCCCATGCATTGATGGAGTTGCGTCATGGTTGTGAGACGACTGCAGCAATGCGTGACTTTATCGCAGACAGATACGTCAGGATTCCTGACGTATCTGTCATTACTTGCATCATGGAGTGCTGTCCAGTGAATACAGCGCATCCATGCTGTCGCAAGAAGGGCGTAGTGAGTAGTGTTGCAACGCTGTCTTGTCGCAGCGCTGCAACACTTTTCATGACTGGGGCCCAGGAATGCGCGCATCTTATTGATGGTGCGCATTCCTGCACTGTAGTTTTGTCGCAGGACAGAGCTGCAACATTGCTTGCAGCGCTGTCCAGCACCAAAACCTGCTGAGATGAGGCCCCAAGTGTTATCCCCATTTTTAAGACCAGCTATTTTCTGGTCTTAAGTAACTGGCTCTAACTGCAGTTAGAGACAGTTTTTTTGGTCTTCAGAACTTCAGGATCCCCTTGTGAATATGGAGTAGTGGGGTTTGCGGCCGTTTTTGCATGGGAACGCCTCTCCTGCATATAATTATTGCTAACAGTAGTGGCGATCTTTACAACGGACGTTTTCGCCTAAAAACTGTTGCTAACGGCTGTTAGTGACAGCTTGGTAATAGAGCGATAAAATTATTGCCGCATTAGCGGCAGAAAGGTGCCGCTAATGCGGCGATAACTCCTTGTGAATATGCCCCTTGGGGGCATATGTACAAGCGCCTATCGCCACGGTAACGTCACTTTTTGTGACGTTCCCATGGTGATAGGGGCCTTGCCTTATGTACAAGGCAGCGTTAAGCCACTTAACGTGGCTTAACTCTGCCTTGTACATAAGGCACCCTTTCACGCTATGTTTAGCATGAAAGGGGCGTGCAGTGGGTTTTTGTGGTGGGCGTTCCACCGCAACACCCATTGTATTTGACGCTGCCCCCTATGTACAAGGGTGGCGTGCATAGGAGGCAGCGCCAAAATTAAGACCAGGAAAACCCCTGGTCTTAAGGTCGCGAAGCGAGGAGAAATGCATTATTTCTCCTCGTTTTTGCTTTTTCCATGTGTGCTGCCTTGTGCAGCACAAATGGAAAAAGCAAAATGCCATGGTTTGTTTATGTACAGGAAGGTGTCCCTTCCACCCACATCCATCCACCTTTCCAAACACATGGGCCAACACCTATAAATCACTCAAACCTTCCCCATGTGTAATCGTCCACACTCTTCCAAGAACACATCCTCCCACCCAAATGCACACATTCATCCTTTCAATCCATTACCAAATATTCGTCAATCTATTCACACGCTATGTAACCACGCCCATCCAGCTTCCCACTAATGACTGCAAGCAGCACTTGCCAACTAACCATTCACACAACCACACAGCTATAAATGAATCCATTCGAAGCACCCAACCAACATCCACTACATGTGCCTGTATGTGTGTTACCGAATTAATGTGGATCTGTATGTGTGTATATTTGCATCTGTGTTCTCCATATGGATCCCTGTGAGATTGCTTCCTATTTCTGCAACCAAACATATGTTAATTGTTCTGTTTTCTGAAGTGTGCAGTGTTATTATATACATCTTAGCAGATTTATTACATATTAAATGCATGGAGAGTTTTGGATACCATTTGCACCTTTATGGTTGTAAAGCATCGAAAAAAAAATCATGCCTTAGACACTGCTCTCTTTTTTAATGTCTTTAGAATCAAAATGGATACATCTGATTTTGCGGGTTTTTACAACACTAGCCCCTCATCTGTTTGTATAATTTGCATGGGGTTTCCTTCCCCGAGGCCACGAGTCAAGCTGCGCCCATGCAAAAATAGGCCTAACGATAATTTTGTTCCAGGTCTAAATGAGGATAAATGCTCCATTTTAGTGTCCCTGCAGCACTTACGTGGGACTAAATTGCATGAGTTATGAACTATTTTAACATTATCAACGAACAAAACGCAAGCATTGCAGCGGGACTGTCTGCGCCGCACACCCACCTGCTCCATTCTTTCAGACGCGTTGTGCCTGATTGCTAAAAATGATGGATTCTGTATCTCAGACCTTAATCATCCTCCCAGTTGAGTTGCTGATGAGGTGTGAAAAATATTCCCGTCTGGCCCTGTCTGTTTCCAGGCCCCACTGGAACCTTGCACGCTGACAGCAATGACTCCCCAGCACCAGCCAGACCCACTCACTTAATGAGAATTAATCTGCCGGCAGTTCCTCAAGGACACCTCCTAAATGAGGGAGTTTGACAGGGAGTGGCTGTGCTTGAAATGAGTGTGATGTGAGGTAGGCACGTGCGAGGCCAATAACAATTGCATATTTTGTTTTACGAAACAGAGCAACAAAACATAAGCGTTTCCTGACTTTCGGAGCCGATGAGTTGTCCCTTCTGCGTTCAGAATGGAGATGTGCAGCATGCCTTGGTGTTCCATCATGATGACAGCTCATGAGAAACAGTTTTTGCCAGCTGCTTTACATTATTGTGGGGATCTCACGCGCCAAATAGTCCCATCAATCCGGGCTTGTCAGGCCTTGTTGTCCTTAGAGTGGTCAAAACAATGTAAATCTAGACAGGCTCACAGAAAAACCATTACAAGTGTGAGAGAGCGAGGTATTTCATGCAATTAACTATTGCCAGCCGGTTCGCAGGGAGACGGAGGCGCGCATCAAGTGACCCCAGAAATAACGAGGTCTGACAGGGCAGCATATTTAATGCATTCACCTCCCGGAATCTTCCACCGCGGGCCGGGAGCCCCGGTGAACGGGCTGGGGTAGCTGGCACGCGTCAGCACTGCGTCTCATATTTAGGTACATGCCATGACCGCAGAAGTCCGGATGATTTCAAGCCAGATCCTAAGAAGAACAAAATTACACGAATACGGCTGGCTACAAAGTCTCTTTTAATTAACATGTTAGTGTTAGTTCCTCTCTCGAACTACGGTTAAAGTGTTAGCATACTTCCAAAGTAAAACCTAAAACCCAAGGAAATTACAGTTATGGTAAACTGAGCAAACTGTTATTCAGTGCCCCTTGATGCCCCACTCATCACCACATATTTACCATTACTGATGGTGAAGATGACATCACCGAGGACATCACAAAACTGATGTGGTTACTGTCAAGATCACATAAGTTTTAGAAGGCACAGGGAGAAAGAGTAGGATGTGCCCGAAAGCTACTTCTTGTGCCCAATCGAGCATAGCAGAAGAACAGGCACAATTGTTTCTGCCAACTGGGAATTTAGGGGTTTGTGAAAAAATGGGAATGGCGTGCACGAGTTAAAATTGCGAGCACCTGCACCAGAATTTTAACTTGGTGAACTGATTTGGGTGAAATAAGATGGGGCTGCAGAGTGTGGCCAAAGACTACCCTTGTTCCCAGGTCCCACTGTGTCCTACTGAAAGCTGTGTGCTGTGGACTCACCATTTGTTTAGTGTCATATTTGCTGCTACACCTGTTACCCCAGCATCAACTGCACACACAGGTGTGTCACGTTCAATTCCTTGGATGTATACGTATGCTCTTTAGCCATGTCTCCTGCTTTCAGCTCATGCATTATTGAAATGCTGTGTGAAGTTCTTCTTGTTCTCCTTGTATCTCAACAGGCTCTGCCTATTAGAAGCCATGCACAATTCCTGTGGGAGGAATGGTAGATGTAAGAAATCAAATTTAGTGTTTCATATTTTCATATAAGTCTAGTTCATGTTCAGATCCTTGGAAGTAAAGAGAGTGATCTTTAACCATTTCTTAAAGACCTCAAACTCAACTCTAACAAGACTGAAGTACTGATCTTCGGAAAGAGCATCTCGGTTTGGGACCACAGCTGGTGGCCGGCAGTATTAGGACCAACACCCACGAAGACAGACAAACACCCAACAGAGGCATCATCCTCAACAGCGAATTGACCATGAAACGACAAGTCAGCACAGTCGCCTCCTCCTGTTTCCACACCCTCTGCATGCTCCGCAGAATGTTCATATGGATCCCAGTCAACACCAGAAAAACTGTCACACAGGTCCTCGTCACCTGTCGCCTCGACTACAGCAACGCTCTCTATGCTGGCATCTCCACCCAGCTCCTCAGATGACTCCAGACCATAAAGAACACTGCAGCTAGACTCATCATGGACCTACCCAAATGGTCCTACATCATCCCCCACCTCAGAAACTTCCGCTGGCTCCTCATCCAGAATAGATGCCAGTTCAAGATCCTCATGCACGCCTACAAAGCCCTACACGATCAAGACCGTCCTACGTCAGCCATCGACTGAGCGTCTATCTTCTCACAAGACACCTGTGCTCCTCCTCTTTTGCTCTCGCGCTCACCCACTCATCCGTCGCAGTTGCAGTGGTGCCCGCTCCTTTTCCTACATTGCCACCAAGACCTGGAACAACCTGCCATTCCACCTCTGAACAGCACCCTCCCTGGCAGACCTCTGAAAGAAGCTCAAGACCCGACTCTTTGACAGAGATACAATGCCCTCAGCGCCCAGATACTCCTAGGGGTGATAGTGCTGCGCTATATAAATGCTGTTTCATTGATTTCTTGTGTACTCCTCTTGCGCATACACTCTGCATTGCACATTATCCTTGTAGATGTGTGAGTCATAAACAGTACATAGCAGGGGTGAATTGCAGTTAGTATAGTCTATCATGGAATTTTAGTACTTTTTTATTTTTTCACTAACTCTAATGTCACTTTCTATTTTTATGAACACAATTAATTTAAAATGTACAACGGTCCATATATCGTACCTTCTTCAACATTTTTTCAGTGAAACTTTGGCAGTTTTTATTGTGTGTTGCAAACAGCCCATCCCATCCAAAGCATTGAGTAAAGCTTCCTAATATGGTACCAGTCCCATCACTTGAGTATACTGGTAGGGTCTTGGTTGGTGAAGTTAGGTCAGACTTATGGTTGTGGCTGCACTGAGAAGAAAACTGATTTGTGCAGTGCATGTATCTTGTGGTGGTCCCTGGACATTCAGAGTCAGATATAAACTCATGGGTGGTAATGGAGTGAGCATGAATGTGGCTGATTTGGGTACTGCTGTTGGGTAGCTAAAGTGATGGAACAGTGACGGTAAAGCCTTAATTGTGTATGGGTTATTCATTGGCACAATTTCTGGGCATTTTGGAGAGGGGATGCGAGGCCTTTCATGAGACAGTTTATGGGTCTAAAAGCCTAAATTTGTTTAACATTATGCAGCATGGAAATAAAAAAGAAGACTTAGAAGATGGAGTTTGAAGCTCTTTGGCATGAGGTGAGATATGCTAGTTAGAGAAAGGTCAGAAATTGGCAGATTGAGGACTGGAATCATTTTGCTATTTGGTGCAAGACCAGCGCGAAGCCATGCTTCTGCTGCCTTGATATTCCCATTAGGGAACTCAAAAAGCTGGATACATTTTGCCAGAAGTTTCAGAGTCCTGATAAAATGAACCACAAAAGACCCACCAAATGGAACACAATACTCCAGATGTAAACCCTACGGCGTACTCAAAATTTCAGAAGCTGTTCTTAACGTAGCAGCTGTTGGAAAATGGCCCTCTCTAAAGGGTCACACCAAACGTTTTGCCTTCCTCCTCCTCTTTTTCTGACCTTGTTTATGTTGGCTTTAGGACTCTGAGCACTTTATCGTTGCTAACCAGTGCTAAAGTACATGTGCTCTCTCCCCTAAACATGGTTTGATTGATACATTCATATTTGGCATATTTAATTTACTTATAAGTCCCTAGTAAAGGGCACTACATATGCCCAGGGTCTGTAAATTAAATGCTACTATTTGGTCTGCAGCACTGATTGTGTCACCCACTTAAGTAGTCCTTTAAACATGTCTCAGGCCTGCCACTGCAGGACTTGTGTGTGCAGTTTACACTGCCATGTTGGCTTTGCACCTAAAATTCCTTGCCAAGTCTTAAACCACCCTTTTATTACCTATGTCATGCCTAATTTAGGCCCTAGGTGGCCCAGAGGGCAGTGTGCTGTGTAATCAAAAGGTAGGACATGTATTAAGTTTTGCACGTCCTGGAAGTGAAAAACACCCAAATTCATTTTTCACGACTGTGAGGCCTACCTCTCTCAAAGGATAACGTTAGGGATTCCTTATTTCAATTAATTCACTGTAGAGGTGGGGGGTTGGGAGGGCTCACGGGTAGGCGGTGTGGGTAGCAAAAAATATGAGCAGAATCATAGAGGGAAAGATTTTCGAGAGTAGAGTACTGACAGTGACACCTCAAATTCAAAGGAACAATCTCAGGGACGGACCTTAAACTTCGCATAATTTTGGTCAACGTAAATGGTGTATTGAACAAACAAAAGTATGGTGGGTTAATAAGATGGCTAACTTCTTTTTCGCCACAAGTTCTTTTTCTCCAGGAAACTCACCTTAAAACTACTACTCCAAAACTCTTTATTCCTATTTTTTTTCAAAGGTGTATTTTGCCTCTGCTGGGATGGCAACAAGGGGGGGTCGCTATCTATTTTAGCCAAGGGATAGATTGGCAGTTTATCCAAGTTCAGAGAGATCCTTATGGTCGATGGTTATGGATCACTGCCAGCGTAAATGGTAATGTTCTTAATTTTCTTGACTATTATGCACCAATCATAGATGACCCCACAACTATTATAAAGATCAATGATCTACTTAGAGGGGCAATGGGCCCTATTATCTTGGGGGGGATTTTATTTATATCCAAGATCGGGCCAAGGACACTTCAAATAAAAATAAAAAACAACTGAAGCCTAAGACAAAAAAAGTAATAGATGCAATAAAGCAAGAATATCAGCCAGTTGATCCATGGCGTAAAGCCCATCGGGAATTTTCGCAGTATACCTGCTATTACCGTCAATATCCGTCGGCATCTCGCATCGACTTTTTTCTTATTTGTCGCTCCTTTAACTAGTCCAGCTCGGAAATATGGGCTAATTCATTCTCAGATCACTCGAAAAAGAGATAGATGGAAGAAGGAAGACAAGTTCCAGGTGGCAGATGGATCGACTAATTCTTTTAAACCTGCAATGGGTAACTAGTACAAGAAAATGGATAAAATAAGTTTTTCAGGATAATAAGAGTACAGCTAGTCTCTTTTCTGTCTGAGGGGCTTTTAAGGCCACATTGCGTGGGCAGATGGTGGCCTTTATGGCTGCACAATTAAAAATCTGAAAGACACGCATAGCCGAACTCCAGCTGGCAGTCGACACTGCTTTGTCGAGGAAGAATGCCTTGTTAGGGGGAAAAGATTTAGCCGAGAAGCAGCTCAATAAGGCAAAACAGGAGCTAAGAGAGTTTTTTATCTTAGAAGAAATAAATAGTTCACGAACATTTCAGCAGCAAGTCTACGAGGAAAGTCAAATGATAGGCAAACTATTAGCCTGGTCGACCAAGCTAAAACAGGAAGCATCACTAATTACTGAGTTGCAGGAGCCAGGGTCAAGGGCCTTGGTGACCGAAAAGGATAAGATTGCTCAAATCTTTTTAGATCATTATAACGAGTTATATGCGACTAAATATATGGTTTTACAAGAAGCAATATAGCAATATTTTGATGATATAAACCTCCCACATTTATCAAACACGCAGGTAGAAGAGATGCACGCAGATATTTCAGCAGTCAAAATTCAGTAAGCCCTCGTCACAATGCATGGAGGGAAGGCCTGTGTTACCGATGGGCTGCCAACAGAAGTCTTCGCCGAGGAGTTAACCCCTTTCATCGTCAAGCTTTTCAACTACGTTAAAGCAGGTGGCTCGGTTCCATCAATTTTTAGAGAATCCATCATTGTAAATTTTGTAAAAAAGGGGAAGAACCCCAGGGACATTAACTCATATAGACCGATCAGTTTATTAAATTCTGATTACAAAATTTTAATGAAAGTCTGGGCGAATCGCTTTACCCCAGCAGCACAAAAAGTGATTCATAAGGACCAGACAGGGTTTGTGGCCGGGAGGTTAATGTCATCCAATACGGGGTTTTATGTCCACACACTCGATTTTTTTAATACTAATAGAGCACCAGCTCTTATAATGATGGTCGACGCAGAGAAAGCGTTCGACTTGGTTAAATGGGACGCCCTTTTTTACAGTCTTGGAAGGGTTGGGATCCCTCTCCAGGTTATTAACATGCTACAGAATATTTATCAAGGTGTGCAGGCCCGGGTCTTTATTTATTCTAACTTGGCCGGGATAGTTAATGTAAACCGGGGAACCAGGCAAGGTTGTCCCCTATCCCCCATGTTGTTTACTTTTTTCATCGAACCCTTGGCTATTAGGATCCGAAAAAATGTAGGGATAAAAACACTGTTAGCAGGAATGTCGAAATTAAAGCTATTTGCGGACGACATAATCCTATACCTTAGACCGGAAAAATAGAACATCGAAACGACATTGGCAGAATTTGCACAGTTTGAATTAATTAGAGGGTATAAAATCAATCATAATAAGACAGAAATTTTAACAATCAATACTTCTACTGATGTTCTCCCTGACAATTTTAAACGGCAAGCCCTTTCTCCTGATCTAATCAGATATTTAGGGGTATACGTCACCAACCAGTACGCCGAAATTTATAAATGGAATTATGAAGACAAGCGGAACAAAATTAAAAAACTATTGGATAATTCACTGTATTTCCTGATTGAGAGGGAGTAGATATGTCATGTTTCATACCTATGGATTTGAAATTATAAAACCTCTTTAATGGTAAAGTCGAATTTATCATTACAACTTTGAAAGTTGGCATTTTCCTGCTCTAAGCCCTTTTTGTGCCTGTTGCCTGTCTCTGATCAATCTGAGGTGGGTGACAGCTGGAATTTGTGTATTCCCTCTAGACAGCTACAAACTAAGTAAACTTAGATGTGACTTGATCGATCTTTCTAGGAGGATGGGAGAGAGGAGCTGGGCACAGCCTCACACTTACACCTGAATATTCTGTGTCTTGTTTACACACAAAGGGCTGCATACCCCCCTGTTGTGAGTCTGGAGCCAGGGCAGAAAGGGAGGACCTCTGTGCACTTCAAAGACCCTTCTTTGAAGTCACACCCACTTCAAAGGCACAAATGGATATAAGTACTGGGTCCCTGACTCCACCAAATCAGTACACTTCTGGCCCTTAGGATACCCTGCCAAGAAGTAGGACTGCCACTCTGCTGGACTGCTGCTCTGGAAGAACTGCTTTCTGCTGTGCTGACCTGCTGCCTTCTGCCTTCTTCCCCTTGATGAGAAGGACAGGACCTGCCTCTCTTATCCCCAGAACCTAGAGTGACTTAAAGGGATAGATGGCTAGTCTCCTGATCCGAAGTCTCAGGAACATAACAGACTTTAAACCACCCTGCTCCTGCACCTAGGACCATTGGAAGTGAGCCTAGGGTGTTCTGCTACAACACCGACTCATTCTCTGCTGCGAGAACAGAATTGACGTATTGACGCTGTTGCCGGAGCAGGACCGGGGCATCGCACTTGGAACCAGTGAATCGCCATCGGATCCGCCGCATTGCCACCAGTACAGAGAGACGATCCCCGAATCCCCTCGACTGCATGGAAAAACCCAGCATTTCGGCTTTGGAACCATTGCATCTTGGAACTGGCACATTGTCTTTGGAACCGGTCTTTTGCACTCTCTGCGTGGAGAAAATCGGTGGTTTACCTCAACTGCAGGATCGACACTGATGCATCGCTCGACTACAACAGCATATTTGCTGTTGCGACCAGGAATTAGATACTTTTTTGTTCAGCAGGCCTCGCGGGGTCCTTGCTTCAGGCCCTGGATCCATCATGGTTGGCCTGAACATTTGACTTTGCCCTGGTCCAATGCAACAAGATGATCCAAATAGGCACGTGTTGCTTCTAAGCACTATTTTCACATTTGATCCTTAAAAATTTATTTTTCTACTTATTGGATTTTTGTCATTTTGATCTTCTTTTATTTATAAAATTGATTTACATTTTTTAATCTGGTTTGGAGTCTCTTGTGGTGTTTTCACTGTGTTACAGTTTGAAGTGTTGCACAAATACTTTTCCTTTAAGTTAAGCCTGAGTGCTCTGTTCCAAGCTACCTGAGGGATGCATAACTCTGCCAACCAGAAACCCCATTTATAACATTCCCATTTCCATATGGCCCAAGCACTGTGGCTAAGGTGAGGAGATTGGAAGAAATGCTATCATAGGGTCTCAAATATTGCAAGCAATTGTTTCTTTTATTTGTGAACAATGTGGAATATATTTCAGCTCCTTACTATCCCCCAGTGAGTTCAAGGATCTATGGCTGTAGTCGTGTCAACAGTGGTGTAACGCAAAATGGTGGGGCCCCCAGCAGAATGTGATGAGGGGACCCAAGCATCTTGTATCTCACAGATATTCATTGGTGTGAGGCTGAGTGTGGGACCCATGAAGGATTGGGGAACCCTCTTAAGGCCTGGGGGCCCCCTCGTGCCATAGGGGCTGCAGGTGTCTGTGTTATGCCCCTGCGTGTCAAGCCTTGAATCGTCCAACAATATTGATATTTTTCCCAAGCTCCAGAAACTACTGACCTAAGCTACCGAGGTATTACTGCACTTAAGATGGTGAGAGCATACAACTGCAGCTCTTCTTGCTTTACACTGGATGCGCTTTGCTCAGTGATAGATTGAAATATAGTTCAATGTTATGTTATGTTATGGTGACTTGTAGAGCGCACGGCTGCCCCAGCGAAGGGGCGTCCCGGCGCTGAAAACAGAAAACTGCACAGCTTGTGGCAAACAAAACAGCTTATAACGGAGGGAAGAGGAATGTTTTCACAGCTTTACGGAAAGGCAGATAGGACTTTATACTGCGGATAGAAGTGGGGAGCGCATTCCAGAGTTTTGAGGCCAACACACGGAAGGAGCGCCCTCCAGCACGGACCCTCCTCACCCTGGGGACAGCCACAAGATTCTGTCCCATAGAACGAAGTTGGCGGGAGGGGACCTAAAAAGTGTGCAGATTGGCCAGAATACATGGAGATGAGAAATGAAGGATTTTAAAAGTAATGCAGAGGGTCTTGAACTCTAAACGCTTGGCCACAGGCAGCCAATGGAGGCGACGGATGGCATTAGAAGTAGGACACCTCCTCGGCAGGCCAAGGAGAGCTCGAGCCGCTGCATTCTGGACCCTTTGTAGTCTGACAATCTCAGACTGGTTGACCCCCAGATAAAGGGAGCTGGCATAGTCCAGTCTTGACAAGATCAAGGCCTGGACGATAACCTGCCTAATTGGGGGATCAAAAACCCAACAGAGGTTTGAGCCCCGCAATAGCCCAAAACAAGTCCCTGCCACCTTCTTGGTTTGGGTTCGAAAGCAAAGGGCGGTGTCAATCCAAACCCCTAGGTTCTTTACCACCTGTTTAGGGGCAGGTGCCGGCCCCAGCGTGGCAGGCCACCAGTTCTCACTCCACAGCTCCGAGTCTCTCCCCACCAGCAGTACCTCATACTTGCTGGCGTTGAGCTGGAGACAGTTGGCAGTCATCAACTCCGAGACGGCCACAAGATCGCTACAGTACTTACAAGCGTCCCGAGTAATGTCATCGGAGAGTGTGACTACCAACTGAGTATCGTCTTCATACGATACTACCATGAGCCCTCTGTTCTTAGCCACCATCGCCAGTGTTTGAACATACAGATTGAAGAGGGTAGGGCTCAAAGCCGAGCCCTGCGTTCCCCCTGCTTGGTGGCATAAACTCTGGAAACAAAGGGAGAGGCAGCAACCTGGAAGGTCCTCCTGGAAAGAAAGGAGGCAAACCAGTCCAGGGCGGCACCCGCTATTCCCACCTCCTCCAGACGCCTCAACAGGATCTGGTGGGAGACCGTGTCGAACGCGGCACTGAGGTCGAGCAGAATCAGTGCCAAAGTACGACCCTCATCCAAGGACCATCTCAGATGTTCGGTGACAGCAATAAGGGCAGATTCCGTGCTGTGACCGGAGCGAAAACCATTCTGAGAGGGGTCTAGTATGTTATTTTTCTCCAGATACCCCATCAAGATGGTATTGACGTAGACCTCAGAGATTTTAGAGACCCAGGGCAGGAGGGAGATGGGGCGGAAACACTCCGGTGTGGCCGCATCCATGTTAGGTTTTTTTAGCAGGGGGACCAACCTAGCTGGTTTCCAAGTGCTCGGTACAACAGCCGTAGAAAGAGATAAGTTAATCACATGGCTCAACGGAGGAATGAGCACAGGTAAAACTTTCATCGCATAGGCCGGCTTAAGAGGATCGGACGGGGAACCAGACTTGACTTTACTACATAACACAGTGTTTAGACCTGGAATCCATGGCGTGGGTCTCCCTTCCATTTTTTGATGATGCCTCCAATGTTATTGATCTGTTTTTGCTGGTTTAGATGCTTTGGGCACTGTGCCACTGCTATTCAGTGCCACAGTGCAAGTGCTCCCTATGATAAATTGTGTTATGTATTAGTGACTCCATGATTGGATGATTGGTTTACTTGTCAGTCCCTAGTACAGTGCACTGAGTGTGCCCAGGGCTTGTAAATCCAATGCTGCTGGTGGGCTTGCAGCACTGGTTGTGCCACCCACAGAAGCAGCTTGTAAAATGTGTCTCAGGCCTGCCATTGCAGAGCCTGTGCGCAGCCTAGGGCTGCCATGTCGTCTTGGTGAGTGCACCCACTTACCAGTCCCTAAACCTTCCCTTTTTTTCATATCAGACACCCCTATGGTAGGCCCAAGGGCAGGGTGCATTGTAAGTATAAGGTAGGACATGCCCTGGTGTGTGTGGCATGTCCTAATAGTGAATTGCAGCCATTTTCGTTTTTCACTATTGCAAGGCTACCTGTTCCCCATAGGCCAGAATGGGCAGTTTGATTATTCCACCTTATATTCCTAACTGACCCAGGGAACATGGTAGAAAAACAAATTTAGTATGCCTGAACTCAGGATGATAAAATACATCTTTTAGTGAAGTTGGTTTTAACATTCTGTGTTTGAAAATACCACTTTTAGAAAGTAGGTATTTTCTTGCCTTACTATCCAAGCCTGCCTCTGCTAGGTTGTGTATTCCTTGTCTGGGTTTGTGAGTGACAGGGGCTGGGGGACTCCAGGAGACAGGGTGAGTCAGCACAGGTCTGAATAGAGAGATCTGCATCCAGAGTGGAGGGAGGAGTTGCACTTGGGTCTGAATAGGGCTGTGCCTGCCTTCCACAATGCTGGCTCCACCTCCTGCCGGGCGGCTGAGCTCTCTGCCCCACATTCTGAAAGGAAAGAAGGAGTCCTGTAAACAAAGTGTTCCAGGACTGACCAGAACTGGTTTTGGACTAGGCAAAGGCTTCTCTGCCTTCAGAGAACAAAGAGAAAAGGTGTATAAAAAGGGGACCCAGACCCCTAGGAAATTAGATCACTTTTGGGAAACAAGAAGAAACCTTTGCTGAGGAGCAGAACCAAGAAGAAACTGAGGAGAAGACTATCCCTAAGCTAGAGGGATCTGCCTGCAGTGGTTGCCTGACTGCCAAAGAAAGGAGAAGGGAACTTTGTGTGTACTTTCATCAACTTGTGAAGGATCTCCAAGGGCTTGATTTCAGAGCTTGCCTCCTGCTGAAGTCTCAGGGACAACAGACTTCACCCACCAGCTCCCCTGAATTCCCTTGCTGGGAATTTGGACCTTCTGACACACTTGCGTGTCTCTGGGAGCTGGAAGCGCGACTCAAGACGAAGAAGCGTGTCGCCGCAGCCGCTGATTCTCGCATCGCCGGAGAAGAGTGTCGACGTCGCATCAGACGCCGGCGCATCCCCGAAGAAGCGCGCCGCTGACACCCTCGCATCTTTCGAAGCGCCTCGCAGCACCGGAGAAAAGTGTCGCCGTTGCATCAGACGCCGTCGCATCCCTGGGGCAGAGCATCGACCTTGCATCAGACGCCGACGCATCGCAACACGAGGCGCCCCGCATCCCAGGAGAAGATCGTCGACCTCGCATCAGACGCCGTCGCATCGCCAGAGAAGCGTGTCGCAGGGCCTGCCGCGGCTCCAAAGACTCATCGAAATCGCCGCACGGCCGTCGGGTGTGCACGCATCACCCCTTCGTTGTCGCAACATCAAGAAGACGCCACTTTGTTTCTTTGCACCAGATCTTCAACGCATCACCGTCCTTGTGTGTAAGGGACTGATGGAGCAAGGTTTCAAAAATGAAACTTGCTTGTATACAATCCTCCTCATAGTATTAATTTATTAAACTTGTACTGTCAATACTAATCTTGGCATTCACAAACACAAAAGGGATAGACGCTTGCCTATGTGTTTTACTAATGAATAACGCTTGTCTATAAACCAAGATGGCCGCTAAAAGCGCGGGACTTCATTGCGCATGTCGCAACCTGATCACATGGTGTGACGTCTTTCTTTGCTTGGTGGGAAACTTCTGCTTCTGCGCAGTGTGCATTAAAATGGCCGCTAAATGTTTTCACATGCTTTAGCTTGCTCTCATGTCATTATTAAATTGTTGTTTTCTTAACGCTACTAATTCACGATAGTATTATGATTAAATAGGAATAGAGTAGGGAAAGTGGGTATACAGTGAAACTTTTTATTTGTGATTTTAATATTTTCTTCTTACACTTTTAGTAATTCGTAAACTTGGGCCTGGGTTGGTGTCTTGAAACTCGAGAGACAGAGGGTTCTGCGCATGTGTCCTGTATGCCTGCCAAGTGAAGTCAACTTGGACGTCACCCAAGGCCACGACCTATTGGCCGAAGATGATGTACTCAATGTTTCCGGCGGACAAATTGTTACTTTTCTCCTGTAAAATGTATAACATTTGTCGTGAGACGGGTGGGAAATAAAGTGAATGTATTAATTTGAAGGGGCGGGAAGCTAAAAACAATAGGCTTCACAATTTAGGCCAAAATTGATATGGTGCGAGAATCCACCCCCTGTCCCTGTCCAATCAGAAGTAGTAGTCCCATAATGTTAGCAACATTAAGGGGAGGTACATGGGCGTAGAAGGGTATAATAGAATATAGCATTAGTAAATTAGAGAGAGCATGCGTTCACGAAGAACAGGCGTCCATACTGCCAGAGCGCTCTCAACTCCAGACTGCCCAGCTGATCGGTTGCTGACTGAAGTCACGGGAGAATCGAGAGAAGTCGAGTATCAGAGAGGGGAACGGCGCAGGCGTCGTTGTAGAGAGGTCACCGGTCCTGTCCTGATCCTGGAAGAAGTCTTTGCTCTTCATCCTTGCTGGGTCCTATCTTTTCCAACTCCTTGGCCAAGGGGCTTGGTTCTCGCATTTAGGTAACTATACTGCAACCTTTAGTTGCGCTGCTGTCTCTATCTTCTCCTTTTCCTTAAACACCGTCATTTATTAG
Organism: Calotriton arnoldi; assembly: GCA_963921515.1. Taxonomy (NCBI): domain Eukaryota; kingdom Metazoa; phylum Chordata; class Amphibia; order Caudata; family Salamandridae; genus Calotriton; species Calotriton arnoldi. Next base: position 1,414,768 of record CAWUFW010002306.1, on the reverse strand, counting down.
CAAAATCATTTCTATGCTTTTTCTTGGGTATTTCAATCAAGTACCGTGTTTTCTGTATTTTACTCTGCTAAAACTTTAGATAAACATTTTAAAACTTCCTGACTCAGTGGTTATTTCAGGATTATGTACTATAATGAATGTCACTCATTTTAAACTTCCCAATTAGCAAAGGATCCATTGGTAAGTCATTACTCTTCAATCAGAAGGTAATTGGTAGCAGGGACTTTGATAAAAGAGTACATCTGACACCCAGCGTAAGTATTAGTGTAGTGTGAATGTATGTATATGGTGTATGAATGTTGTTGGCTAATATTGCGCTGGATCAGTTTTCTGGTAAGCAGAGGACGGTTTTTGTTACTCTTTGTTAATTGGGTAATGAGAATTTTATTTGTATTTTTATGAACTAACATCCGCTTATTTTTGAGTTTTGTTACATGTTGTCCAGAATACCCCGGGGTAGGTAAAAAGAATAGTGGGTGGCAAGTGGAAGCCATACTGCAGTGAGGTTATCTGTCAGGCAGAAATAGTACTGAGAAGTTAAGCAGGACTTCAAGTACTCGTTAGGGACTCTATGCATGTGAGTAATAGCAAAAAGGGTACGCTGATAAAAATTTGATGTTATATCACCTAGTAAGGGTAACATTGGAGAAGTAACAGGTACTTCTGGAGCTTGTGTGAAGAGTAGACGGAAGTGTTTTTACTCGTAGTGTATGTATTAGTAAACGGAAAGGTTTTACTAAAGTGTGGAAGAAACTATCCTTTCTAAAATTAGTGGAAACTGGCACGATAGCGAATGTTTTATGTTGTTACTGAAATTTAATTAAGATTTATAGAGAAAATAAGTTTGCGTAAATTTTTGTAAAGGGAGGGTCAGTTGCCGGAGAGGGAGCTGACGTCACAAAACGCTGCGCTGTGGTAGGTTGAACCAGCGGGTGTGGAGAGACACTTGTAAAGGAGGGGTCAGTAGTCAGGAGTAGTACTGACGTCACAGGTGCCGCGCTGGGATTGGTTAAACCAGCGAGGACAGAAAAGAGCAGATTGTAAAGGAGGGGTTGACAGAGAATCGTCATCAAAAGGCCGCGCAAGGATTTGCTCGGAAATAAAAGATAGCAGACATTTGATTGGTCGAAAATATAGAAGCAAAATTCTTAGTGGATAAGGATTGCATGTTAAAACGTGATCCGACTTTAACAGGAACTCGTCCGGATAGGAGATTCCTAGGTTTTGCAGAATATAATTTTGTACACAGAAGATTAGATAGAATGTACGGAGAAAGGAGAAATATGTCATTCTTACAAAAGATTAAGAATTATTTTAAAAAGGACAAACCAATCAAAACTAGAGAAGGAATTATTATTCCACCAGCTAAAACGCCAGCATCATTTATGATGATGGAGAGAGGTTATCATACTTGTGTATGGATGGAGAATTGGATAGAATACACCAAAAATGATGGAGTATTAGCATTTTCCGAGAATGGTACCTTCAATGGAAGAATTCTTCAAAACTTGAGATTGAGGATGAATGATTTAGAACCCAGACCTAGATTAACCCAGTACGAAGCTCTAGAAGAATGGGAAACCGAGGCATTTGAGCGGGATAGATCTAGAAGTAATAGGAGTTACCCAGGATTTTACCCCAGATATTTACGTGAGTCAAGAGAGGGTCAGATGAAACAATGGAGAAGGGCAAAGATTACAGAAGGACTGTATCCATTATTCACAGAAGGAGAGAAATCAGGAGGCAAATGTACAGAAAAGACAAAACATTTAATGAGAAATGAGGAGTCTGAAGACGAATTTATGGAGGAAATGTTAAGAAATCCCCCACCATATCAGGAAGGGACAAGTGGATGCACCCCAAGTGCACCACCGAAAACTCCAATGGTACCACAGGTAATGCATGAATTCACCCCGAGTAGAATGCTACATGATAAAGAAAAAGAAGCCCTAGAAAAGACCAGAACAGAATTAATACAGAAAATAACTCAGATAAAAGTACATCCTGATTCGTTGACCATACCTGTAACAATTGGTCCAGTGGTTCCATTATATGGTACTCAGGGAAATTGTCCTCAACCGATACTTACACCTACTCCTGTGAGTAACACCAAACCTGAAGCTCCAGTTATAATTGAGGATCAATTTAGTGACTGTGAATCCACAATATCACTCATGGATTTACCTATTCGAGGTTCTGTAAATAGTACTCCCAGAAAAGAGGTACCTGGAGGTTCAAAAGATGTAAGTTTAGTAACTTCATCAGGAACAAAAAGTGCTACCATAGTAACACCTGAAGATCTAGAAAGATGGGTACAAGGGTCAGTTAAACAGTGCACACCTCCAAAAGTACTGGATATCCATAAATTAAAAGTTGAATTAGAAGAAATAATAGCAGGAAATGTAGGAGTAGAACGCTTGAATACCTATGATGAAGAAGAATTATTATTCCTGTGCAGGAGTATCACTAGAAATGTAAAGATATTCCATGAAAAATTGTCCAATTTAGCACTACAGATGGGCATAGAAATAGGGAGATCAAAGGTATTACAGAAACCATAAAGAGCAGAATTTTCAGACAAAGATTTAGAAAATATGAATGCATCTGGAAGAAGACTGCAAATAAGAGAATTAATGTTAGTTTTACAAAAATGGGGAGATCTAGATAAATGGAGATCTAGGTGGGCCAAGAAAAAGGAAGAAGCACAAACAAATAGAACAGCATCTGAATATGTGATGAAGGAAGCAGGAAAAGCAGATCAAATGTATCCAAAGCGAGAAGTTGCAGGAGGAGGATATGTACATGTCCCATGGAGCAGACAGGATATTTTATCATTTACGAATGATTTTCCAAAGCTGAGGGAAAAGCCAATTGAATGGTACAAGCAGGTTGAAAGGTTTGTGAAGGTGTCAAAGGTATTGTTGAAGGATTTGGATGGTCTGTTTGACATAGTGGTACCTGCCGATTTGTGGACAGATTGTAAAATTACAGTCGATTGGCCTAGTGATGAATATCCCAGAGATCCGAAAACAGGTGCCCCGTCAAATGACGTGATGAAAAAGTATCAGCAGGTGATAACTTACCTGAAAGGGAAAATACCACCGAAAGAAACAGATTGGGTGAAAATAGATCGAACCACCCAAGAAGCCAGTGAAACAGTACATTCCTATTATGAGCGTCTATTGCAGGTATTTAAACAGTATAGTGGATTTGAGGACATTGGAGACAAAAACATGAGTCAGTTTGTGTATCGATTTGTTTACGGTCTGAAGCCAGAGATTTGCCAGATGATTAAACAACACATGCTGTGTTGGCAGGGAAAGCCCATAGATGAGATTCTGAAGTATGCAAAATATTGTGGAGACGATATTGAGGATAGACACAAGAAATTACAAGAAAAGGTGATGTGGGCACAGGTGAAAATGGCAGAAAAGCAGGGAATTAATTTGGAAAATCCGAGTGAAAATCAAGGAAAAGATTCTGGAACAAGTGGTGATACGGGAAATGGTGGAAAATTTAGAGGACGAATGAGTAGAGAAGAAGCTAAAAAGAAATTTCCTTGTCATGGATGCAGAAAATTGGGGCATTGGAAGGATGAATGTAAAAAGATTCGGAATAATAATGGCCCAAATCAAAACTTAAATCCACAGACACAGAATGACTCACAGCAGGGTGTAAATCCCCAGAGTCAATTACCACCTCCACCTGTTCAGGGTAATGTAAGCAGAGCAAAGCATGGTACAGACATTGGATACCCAGGAGGGAGTGGTAAGAATGATTATATGACATCACAATTTCTTTTGCAGGACAATTACTGTGAATTCAACTCATGACGGTGCCTAGGAGAGGGGAAGAAGGAGTGCGTACTTGGCGCATCCTTACAGGTAGATCAGTCTGGTCCATATGTTGAAGGAAATGTGAAAGGTAATGATATTACTTTCCTTTTAGACACTGGTGCTACCAGGTCTACGGTGAGATCAGCAGACATCCCAGACCTTCCTCTCTCTGGTGAAGATATCCAAGTAGTAGGGGTAGCTAATCAAAGAATTAGAACACCTCTTACAGAACCAATGGAAGTCAAAATAGGAAACTTCAGAGAAATGCACCAATTTGTAGTGTGCGAATCTAGCCCAGTGAATTTATTAGGTAGGGATTTATTGTGCAAAATGAACTGTACAATTTTCTGCACGCCGGATGGTGTGGCAGTCCAGACACCAGATGAGGACCATGTATATAAAATTATGGTTGCAAAACAAGGTACAGAAATAGATGAAATGTTTTCGTTAATAACAAGAGATGAGTTACCAGAAGAATTAAAAGGTACAGTAAACCCAATAGTATGGGATTTCTCCGGAAAAGAAGTAGGGCTTATGGCAAAAATAGATCCAGTTCAAATTACGTTAAAAGAAGGTGCAATTTTCCCAAATACCAGACAGTACAAAATAAGTGCAGAAGTAAAGGCAGGAGTCATTGAAGAAATAAAACGAATGGTAGAACAAAACATCCTAAAAGAAGTAATGAGTAGCCCATGTAATTCACCAATCATGGGACTAAAGAAACCTAGTGGAAAATATAGGATTGTTCAGGACCTGCGTAAAATAAACAAGATTGTGGAACCATGTTGTCCTATAGTACCAAATCCTGCAGTAATTCTATACCAGATACCTTGGAATGCAGGATGGTTCACAGTAATTGATTTGTGTCAAGCATTCTTTTCAATACCATTGCATCCAGACAGCCAGTATCTTTTCTCATTTAAATTTGAGAACAAGGTCTATGTGTGGAATCGTGTTCCTCAGGGGTACACAGAAAGTCCTTCCATCTTCAACCAGATACTGAAAAAGTGCCTGGAAAAACTAGTGATGCCAGGAATCTCAGTATTAGTCCAATATATTGACGACTTATTGGTGGTGTCGACCACCAGAGAAGACTGTGTTGTTGATTCCATAGCATTATTAAATCTTTTGGCTGAGGAAGGGCATAAAGTCTCACCTGAAAAGTTACAGTTTTGCAGGACAGCAGTTAAATATCTGGGACATCAAATTGAGAGGGGAAAAAGAATAATAACCTCTGAAAGAGTAGAATTAATAAAGAGAATGCAAATGCCTGTAACCCAAAGACAAGTGCGAATGTTCCTAGGAATAGTAGGCTACTGTCGACAATGGATACCAAATTTTTCCATGTTAGCTAAGCCCTTAATTAACATGATGAAAAAGAAAGCAAAAGACCCTGTGGAGTGGGAGGATGAAAGTGTAGAAGCTTTTGTAAAATTGAGAAACGCACTTTGTTCAGCACCTGCCCTAGGCATGCCTGATTATAAAAGAGAATTCGCATTATTCTGTCAAGAGAGAGAAAATTGTGCACTTTCTGTACTAACTCAGAGACATGGACTAGACAGACGTCCTATAGCGTACTTTTCTGCTACATTGGACCCAGTAGCAGCCGCGTTGCCAGGATGCTTAAAAGCAGTGGCAGCAACTTGTTTGAGCATTGAACAAAGCGAGTCAATTGTGATGGGACATCCTGTAAAAGTATATGTTCCACATGCAGTTGTCATTCTGTTGACAAGAACCCGAACTCAGCATCTTACTCCTAGTCGGCTGACTAAATATGAGAGAATAATAATGGGTGCTGAAAATGTGACCATGGTAAGGTGTACAATAATAAATCCAGCAACTTTATTGCCGGACCCATATCATGAAACAAATAAAGATGACGAAGAAGATGAACATGATTGTGTACAAATTACAGAATTATGTACAAAACCACGCCCAGACATAGAGGAACAGCCTATTAAAAAGCCAGACAGGGAGCTATTTGTTGATGGTTCATGTCAAAGACATGAAGATGGTAAACTAACTGCTGCCTATGCGGTATGTGAATTAACTGGAATAGTCGAAGCATTCTATTTACCAGGAGTAAAATCTGCACGAGTAGCTGAATTGATTGCTTTGATAAAAGCTTGCAAAATTGGGAGGAATCAGAGAGTGACCATATTTACAGATAGTCAATATGGTTACGGGGTCGTGCATGATTTTGGCAAACTGTGGATGCAGAGGGATTTCATGACTTCTTCAGGATCCCCCATTAAAAATGGACAATTTGTAAGGGAATTGCTAGAAGCTATACAATCACCAAAAGAATTGGCTGTGGTGAAATGTGCCGCACATCAGTCAGGAGATGACTGGGTGGTAGTCGGCAACAGATATGCAGACTTGGTGGCTCAACATTGTGCCAAAACCAGAACGTCAGTCAATAAGAGGGTGGAAAGAATGGGAATCAGCTGCCAACTTATGCTGTATATGCCACCTGAAACTTGGAATGAGGTGAAGAAATTGCAAGATGAGGTTGATGAAAGTGAGAAAAATTTGTGGATCAAAGTGGGTTGCTCCCAAAGAGGAGAAGATGAAGTGTGGATTAGTGCAGATGGCAGACCAGTCATGCCAGACTGTTTACTCTCACAAATGGCCAGAATGCATCATGGAGACACACACATAGGGAGAGATGCAATGATTAGGCTGTTCAGACAAAATTGGTACAATCCCAAATTCAGGGCTGTTGCAGAGAGTCTTTGCCAGAGATGTCTAACTTGCCAAATGCATAATCCAGGCAGGAAAACGATAATTGGGTTTGGAAAAATTGGAAAGGCAGAGGGCCCATTTATAAGACTCCAGTTCGACTTCATACAGTTACCACCACGCAGAGGACTAAAATATGTTCTAGTCATAGTGTGTCTGTTTTCAAAGTGGGTGGAGGCTTACCCTACTAGGAGAAATGACAGTATTACAGTTGCAAAACTGTTGTTACGTGAGCTCATACCTAGGTTTGGTTTCCCAGTATCTTTGGAATCAGATAGAGGAAAACACTTTAACAGTGAAGTAATCAAACTAATTTGTGAAGCGTTTCAAATCAAACAGAAATTGCACTGTGCATATCGCCCAGAGGCTTCTGGAGTGGTTGAACAATTGAATGGCACTATAAAGTCAAGATTGGGAAAAATGTGTGCATCTACGTCATTAGAGTGGCCAGACGCATTGCCACTTGTCTTGATGGGAATCAGAAGCATACCTGACAGAACAACAGGATTGAGCCTCCATGAAATAATGATGGGAAGAGCAATGAGACAAACACATGTTCCCACAAACAAATTAGTAAATATATCTGATGATATGGTTCTGGATTATTGCAAAGGATTGGCTGACCTAGTGCATTCTGTCTCTCATCAGGTTGGAGAAGACGCAGTTTCCAGGCAGCCTGAACTAGAACATGATCTGAATCCTGGTGATTGGGTGGTAGTGAAGAATCACACCAGAGAAATGTGTCTATCACCCAGGTGGAGCAGACCTTGTCAAGTTATATTGACCACCAATACAGCAGTGAAGTGTGCAAGATTTCCTAATTGGATTCACGTAAGCCACACAAAGAGAGTACCAGACCCTGAAGAAGAGAATCCACAGACATCGCCAATCACTGAACAAGCTGAAGGTTGCCCAGCTGAGGAATCTCAGGCTAGAGGTTCGAGAGAAGCTGACGGAGAACAACCGAGCACAAGTCAGGATTGGATACCAGTGGTAGAAGTTCCTGAAGTATATTACAGAACGAGAAATCAAATAAAATTGGAGGAAATTGAAGAAGATCAGATAGGTGAAGAAGAAACAGTTCGGGATCAAGAAGACAAGACAGTAAAAGATCCTGAACTAAATCAGATAGGGAAAGAAAATTGGACTAAAACAGTGAAGATTTAATAAACTTTGAAGAGGGACAGACAGGTTTAGAAGAATCAGGTCAGGCTGCAGAAGTTCACAGTGCAATAAGCCCTGATCAGAAGCAGTTAGATCAAGAAGAATTCACTAAAGAAAAAGGAGTTGATACAAATGAACATAAAGAAATAAAAAAGGAACAAGGTCAACATCTTGAAAGTCATTGTGGAGCTACTGAAGAGAAACCAATCAGACCTGAAAAAGAACAAACAAAAGAGGCAGTAATCAAAGAAAACAAAACAGTATTGAGCAGTGAAAATAACGAGATCTTTGAAGACGTAAACAGAGAAACAGTGCCAACAAAGAAAACAAGAAAAGGAGATAATTGGCCAAGTGTCATTAAAAGAGTAAAATACCACATAACAACCAGAAGTGAAGATCCAGAACAAGTATCTGAAGTGACAAGTCAAACTGAACAAGAGAGAAAGTCAGGAAAAAGAAAAAGTAAAAGACTGAGACTTGTGAATAACAAATTCAAGGGTCCTGACTGGACTTATATTATTCTGGAAGATTTTGAAAGCTCAGAGTCAAGTGACAGTGGTGGCGAAGGAACAAGTGCAGAACTAACATACGAAGAAGAAACAAGACCACCCTGACTAAACAAAAGAATCCTCTAAAGAAAAGAAGAAGAGATAAGAAGAGCAATCTTCCTTGTCGAAAAATGCCTGATGACAGAGTTATTGGGAGACCAAAACGAAATTGTTGTAGGAGATGCTGTGCAATGTGCATATGTAGTCTAGTATTGGTGCTTATAGTATGGTTAGTCCTGATTGTAGCAGTTCCTTACCTTATGATAATAGATAAGAAGATAAATAATGAAACTAAAGGGAGGACAGCAAACATGAAGGGCAATAGAGTAGAATTAATGGCAGAAGATGAGGCAGAAATTCATCATGAAATAGCTGATAACGACACTAATTTAAATGTTTTCACAAAGTTATTGTTTCAGTATGTAGACACAATGGAAGTTAGTAATTGTTATGTCTGTATGAAGTTACCTGAATCAGTAGCGGAAGGATTAACATACAATCATTTACCACTGACATATGGCATCTCATGTAGTGTATTAACAAGTTTATTTTATAGAACAGGTAGGCTACAGTATTATTATTCAAACTTAGATGTGATATTTTCTGAGGTTCCGATTCGCAAGAGTATGAACCCAGTGCTTAGTAGTCAAGACGCACAGTTTATGGGAGAATTTTTCTTAACAATGAAATCAATAGACATAACACATGCACATAGACACAATCTAACATGTTCTTTACTAGAAGAAGAAAAGATTTTTTTGAATTTAGTAGAAGATAGAAGACATGATTTTCAAAAGAAAGCTTCAGAGCATAAGGCTCAGTTGCCACCTTGGGCGGAGAAGGAAGGGAGTTATACACCTGGTAAAGCTCAAGCTGCAATGGCTCTGGATTTCGTAAAGAAAGGGAAAATTTGTCTTCATAGGTTAAAGACTGATTATAACAATGTTTTCATCGGTACCAGTGAATGTGAACACCATTTTTTAATTCTGGGAGGTTGGGGACTCAAAGGAGGAACAGATTCAGTTTTCCTGGAATCTATTATGTATGTGGGAATAAGGCTTACTTTAGGATTCCTGCACGGTGGTATGGAAGTTGTTATTTTGGAATAGTTTTTCCAAAGATATACCACGTAAAAAGAAACACTGGAAGCAATGAAAACAATAATGAATTAATACGTAGTAAAAGAGCTAGTTTTTCAGAAATTGTAGGTGATATATTTGGTGCATTGATACCTTCAGTGGGAATAATTCTGAACTCAAGGACAATATGCAAATTGTCTACAGTGGTTGATCGTTTATCAACGGATACTGCTGGAGGTTTTCTAATGATTAATACGGAGATGGTTGCGATTAGATCTATGGTAATGCAAAATCGACTTGCTCTTGACATTCTATTGGCAAAAGAGGGAGGAGTTTGTAAATTATTGAAGACGAAACATTGTTGCACTTATATTCCTGATAAGAGTGCAGAAATTGGAACGTATATTCAGAACATAACTAAACTTGAGAAAGAACTTAAACCACTGGAAGTTGAGAGTGTATGGGAAAGATTGAGAAATAGTATTGCGTCAATTGGAACCTGGTTTGCTAATATAGGGAAAGGACTTATAGGTCAAATATTAGTACCCTTAGCAGGGATAACAATATTAATTTTAGCAATAACAATATGGTGCAAAAGCTGTAGAAAGAATGGAACATATAAAGTGACAGGAAAAGGAAAGAAGAGAAAACTAGATGAAATCGAACTAGAAGAATGGAGAAGTGATTTATACAAGAAATTAAAAGGAGACTGTAAGAATAGAAAAAGTAAAAATGAGAATGAAACAATTTGCTAGAAGTTGGCATCTGATTGAGGGTAGTATTTTGATGGCTCAGAAACGCCATCAGAGAGGGGATTGATGGAGCAAGGTTTCAAAAATGAAACTTGCTTGTATGCAATCCTCCTCATAGTATTAATTTATTAAACTTGTACTGTCAATACTAATCTTTGCATTCACAAACACAAAAGGGATAGACGCTTGCCTATGTGTTTTACTAATGAATAACGCTTGTCTATAAACCAAGATGGCCGCTAAAAGCGCGGGACTTCATTGCACATGTCGCAACCTGATCACATGGTGTGACGTCTTTCTTTGCTTGGTGGGAAACTTCTGCTTCTGCGCAGTGTGCATTAAAATGGCCTGTTGGACTTGGTCCTTTTTGGCCGGTTCACCCCTAAACTTTTTGCCTTGTATGTCAGTAGTTTTAAGTCTCTGGGCACTTTAGCACTGTGGTCCAGTGTAAAGTGCGTGCGCGCTGAGTGCGTGTGGTGAGATTGTCCTGCCCTCCCATAGGAATGCATGGGGGATATGTGTGTCCATGGTAATTCCTGGTGTGAGAGGAGTGCAGGGGTGAGTTTAGTATGTGCGATCTCGTGAGAATAAATGCTGCGCAATGGTGGGCGCAGATTTATTATAACTGGTGTAGAAATGCCACTTCTAGAAGTTGGCATTTATGTGTGCTCTGTGTCTGCCTGCCTGATGTGAATTGCATGTCTGGCTTGTGAGTGACAGGGGCTGAGAGGTGTGTGTGGCTCCAGGAGGGGCAGGATGAGTCAGCGCAGGGCTGAATAGGAGATCTGCATCTAGATGGGAGGGAGGAGTTGCACCTGGGACCTGAATAGGGCTGTGCCTTCCCTCCACAATGCTGGCTCCACCCCCTGTGGTGCGTCTGATGTCCCTAGCCTGTCCTGTGAAAGGAGAGAGGAGCTGAGCAAAACAAAGTGCTCCAAAGCTCCCCAAACCAGTTGCGTCTGGTTTTCCCCAGCCCTGTGCTGTGACACAAAGGGAAATGTGTATAAAAGAAGGGGCTGTGACCCCATGAAAATGTTCAGTGTTCCTGTTCAGTGCTTGGTTGCTGTTCCTGCTGGGGCGTGCTACTGCTGGGGCCCAGGGGGCTGCCATGAGGGCTTGCCTCCCTGGGCCCTGCATTGCCCCCTTGATGCCTAAAGGACTCTCTTTGGGTCCCCTCTGCTGTTCTTGGCATCCCCAGGACCTCGCTGCATCTTTAGCGCCCTGTGGGCGCTTTACTCTTATTTCCCCAAGAATGCGGGGCTTTGCAGCGCTGGGCTGCGATCATTTCCGAGGAATCCCGACGTGGGGATTCCCTCAGAGTGCGTGGGAAGAGCGGGTGCCCACCCCGCTGATGGATTTTTATTGCGAGGGAGCCTACCCCTCATTGCCGAGCAGAGGTTGCCGCCGCGATCCGCGGCCCGCCTGGTTGTGGGCGGGGCCGGCCGGACGGAAGCTGGAGAAGAGTGCGGCCGGAAGCTTGGCTGCGTGATGAGGAGGACGGGAGCCTACCCCGCCTCCTCGAGTGCCGAGGAACAAGTCCCGGGTCCCAGGAGGGGGCCCGGGTGAAGGGAGAAGGGAGGACGGGAGCCTACCCCGCCTCCACCGGCACAGCTGTAGAGTCCCGGGTCCCAGGAGGGGCCCGGGTGAAGAGGTAAATGCGGCCGTAGCCGCCAACGGCAGCGCGGGGCTCCCAGGAGAAAAGGGAAGCCCCGCGCCGCGAGAGAAGTGCTGCCGGTCCCGCCGCCAGAAGAGGAGACGGAGTCCTGCACCGAGAGAGCCTCCCCCGACCCGAGCCGGTGAGTAGGGCTCCGTGGGGGCGACGGCTCTTTAGTATTGTGGTGCTCGGGGGGCACGGAGTCAGAACGGCCCCGTCTGGCAGCGGGCCGCTCCAACGCTTGGGGCAGTTTTCTTTGGTGCCTGAAAGGGGCCCCAGTGACCTGGGGCCATACCGAGGCACATTGTCGGTGCCTGAGTGGTCCCGCCAGGGAGCGGGCCGCCTCAACAATGGGGGCATGTCTTGAGGGCCATGTGGGGGTCCAGAGGGCACAGGGGTGCCGGCCCCCCCCCCCCCTTTTTAGGAAAAATGCCACAGCTGCGCCGCACCAGCGCGGGCAGCTGCAACATGAGGGGCATTTGGTTAGAGAGTCCCTGAGTGGGACCGGAGGCACAGAGGTGCCAGGCCTTCACTTTATTTACAGCTGCGCAGCACTTAGTGCCAGCTGCAGCGTTTAGGCCACAGTTCTTTGGGGGCATTAGTGTACTTGAGATAGGAGTGAGATGCACTCCTTGGCCCCTGACTTTCACAGCTGCCCAGCAAGTAGTGGGCAGCTGCTACGTTTAGGTTTGCGCGGTTGCGCACCCTTGACTTTCGCTGCTGTGGCAGCGCGCCTGACATTTTGGACACAGGGCATTTGAGCCCCTTTAGAGATGGCCAGTTGGCCAGGGGGGACAGTTAGGTTTATAGGGCGCCAGGCCCTAATGTGATTCATGTGCTAATGTGATTTTGGGTGCTAGGAAATGTAATTCATGTAGTATGATTTACGCACCCTGTTTTATACCTCTAATGTAATTATGATTATGAGGTTATTTGCATACTGTGGTTATGCTGGTGAGGTTGGCGCAGAATGTAATTCGCGCCTGATGTGATACTGTGCATAATGTAGTTTATGTTACAGGCTGATGCTAAGTACAGTGGTTACCAGTGATTACTGGTTGTACGTTCATGATGTGTTCTACATTGATTATAAGTACTACCTATACTAAGTTCGCTTTGTGCTGGTCCTGACAGTGGTCCAGTTGGCCCTGTCAGGTGTAAATAATCCCCTTGTAAATATGACCCCGTGCCAGGTGGCATGATGTATATTATGTGAGTACTATTCTAATGTGTTTTATGATAATACAAAGGCTATTTTTGATATAACCTTGTGTGGAGTTCCTTTTTGTGGTGTGCCTAGTATGTTGTTGCTGTGGGTGTGTTACGCAAACGCTTTACACATTGCCTCCGGGATAAGCCTGACTGCTCGTGCCAAGCTACCAAGGGGGTGAGCAGGGGTTATCTGGGATGTGTAACTCCCTTGCCCTGACTAGAGTGGTGGTCTCTGCCTGGCTTTGGCGCAAGCCTTAGCCAACCAGAGATCCCATTTCTAACATTGGTTGGCAGCGGTGGGGATTAGGACTTGCGTTTGCGCAATACCACAGCGACAACTGGCTGCATTACAAAACTCTGCATTTTAGATAGTCACATGGAAAGGGATTATTGCTTCTGAGTTTGTTTTAAGTGTCATTTCTTTTGAAATGTGTTTCTTGTGCACTATGAGTTGGGTGTCCTGCCAAGGACAGAAACCAGAGAATCTGGAGGAGAGACTGCCCTTGAGCCATTGCGCTGGTTCTTGGGTTGGCCTACAGTGGGGACTTAATTGGTATGGTCACTAGCTCGGGAGGGTAGATTATCCCCTAAGTGCAGTGTGAGTTTTCTGGATTCCCCAGTGAGGGTGGGATCCAGTGGTGGCAGCAGAAGTGTGTCCAGTGCATGAATTCCCCGTCCCGTTCCCAGAGTATGGTACCTGGTGCTCAGTAAGAGGGGTGCAGGTTGAGATTCGGGGGCAGTAGATACTGTCTCACCGGTCTGGGGGGGTGTGTGTGGATAAATGGTGTGTTGCACTGGACGAGTGGGTGTGAGTTCTCTGAAATAAGGAGCTTGCTGAATACTTGGGTGTGAGTTCTCTGAAATAAGGAGCTTGCTGAATACTTGGGTGTGAGTTCTCTGAAATAAGGAGCTTGCTGAATACTTGGGTGTGAGTTCTCTGAAATAAGGAGCTTGCTGAATACTTGGGTGTGAGTTCTCTGAAATAAGGAACTTGCATTGGGGAGTAACCTTGAGGGATGGTGCAGGTGTCTCCCAACCCGTGTGGCGGAGATGGTTCAGAGGAACCCAACTAGGAACCGTTATAGTGAGGAGGTTGCAAGGCCTCACATCATGTCCTGCGAGGAAGGTGTGAGACTGGGCCGTATTCCGAGCCTCAATCTCAAGTCTCCGGTACTGGATGGTTCTTAGAAGGAACACCAGGAAAGGAACCTAGTCTGTCCTGTTGGACTGTTCTGTATGGGGGACCTCCCCGTGGTAGGTGAGCTGGAAGTGATTCCAATAAGAGTGGCTCAGGTGTCTTCCGTGGTGGAGGAGGTTCAGTGTAGCCCAGCTAGGTCCCGGTGTAGGGGCTCACATCTTGTCTCAAGAGGAGAAAGAGTGAGTGGTTCTGTCCCAAGGTGCCCGAAACCCAGTCGCAGGACCTGGATTGTTTCTTAAAGGGAACATCAGGTTGGGGGCATAGGCTGTACTTGTAGGCCATTTGAGGAGGATCTCCCAGTGTCTAGAGGACGTGGAGCGTCTGTAATCAGAGCTCCAGCAGTCCTAGTGTCTGGCAGTACCACTCCCCTTGGGAGGGTGCAGAAGTCCAGAGTGAGGGGTGAGAGGGGAAAAAGTACCCAGTGGAAGAGCCAGTGGGTCAGGGGCCAGCCAGCAGGGCTGAGTCGCCAATGAGTGACCATGGTGATGCCACTTCTGCCCTGGGGTTGCGCCGGGCAGACTGTCACACGACCCGTTAGTTATGTGTCACCCTCGTGAAGTCCTGGTTCGCCGGGCATCTGACCAAAGGGTACGTCCCTGGGTTGGGGAGCCAGTAGCCGGTGTTTCCGGATCTGGACGGCAGGGCGGCTGTAATCAGTGTCCTGGCCGGTTTTGCCTTCTAGGGGGTACCACTCCAGTTGGGAGGGTATCGGACTCTGGAAGGGGGTGCAGAGGGAGGGAGTCCTCGCCTCTGACCCCGGTGCAGCCGGTGAATTTATTTCCCAGGTGGTAGACCAGTGATGGAGAGAGGTCCTGAACTGGTGGGAGAGTTGTGTTCTGGTAGGTGCTTCTCCTGGGAGAGCGCGAAACGTCAGAAGTAGAGGTAGGGTGAGGAGATGCTTCGCCCGTGACCTCTGGTCAGCCTGAGGGTGCAGACCCTAGGTTGAAGGATCAGTGGTAGTTTGGAACTACACTGAGAGGGAGAGTGGAGAATGGCTATTGTATGCCAGGGGTTACTGACCCCCCACTCTGGATTGGCAAGGACCAGTGGCATCTGGGTGGCCTAGGGCCTGGTCCTGGCCAACTAAGGAGTACCGGTGGGGTAGCCTAGTTGGTCCTGAGTTTTTTTCTCTTAGATGGATTCCATGGGTTCCAAGTGGCGTAGAACCGGAGGGTGTCCCTGCAGTACGGGCCCGCGTCCGTGTTCTATCGCCTCCAAGCAGGGAAGCCCATCACGGTGGTGATTGGTCTGCCCTGCGTTTTGGCTGGAAGGGGGTTGTGTTGGACTTGGTCCTTTTTGGCCGGTTCACCCCTAAACTTTTTGCCTTGTATGTCAGTAGTTTTAAGTCTCTGGGCACTTTAGCACTGTGGTCCAGTGTAAAGTGCGTGCGCGCTGAGTGCGTGTGGTGAGATTGTCCTGCCCTCCCATAGGAATGCATGGGGGATATGTGTGTCCATGGTAATTCCTGGTGTGAGAGGAGTGCAGGGGTGAGTTTAGTATGTGCGAACTCGTGAGAATAAATGCTGCGCAATGGTGGGCGCAGATTTATTATAACTGGTGTAGAAATGCCACTTCTAGAAGTTGGCATTTATGTGTGCTCTGTGTCTGCCTGCCTGATGTGAATTGCATGTCTGGCTTGTGAGTGACAGGGGCTGAGAGGTGTGTGTGGCTCCAGGAGGGGCAGG
Source organism: Calotriton arnoldi (assembly GCA_963921515.1). Lineage (NCBI taxonomy): Eukaryota > Metazoa > Chordata > Amphibia > Caudata > Salamandridae > Calotriton > Calotriton arnoldi. The sequence continues at coordinate 1,398,898 of CAWUFW010002306.1, read as the reverse complement.
ATGAGTCAGCGCAGGGCTGAATAGGAGATCTGCATCTAGATGGGAGGGAGGAGTTGCACCTGGGACCTGAATAGGGCTGTGCCTTCCCTCCACAATGCTGGCTCCACCCCCTGTGGTGCGTCTGATGTCCCTAGCCTGTCCTGTGAAAGGAGAGAGGAGCTGAGCAAAACAAAGTGCTCCAAAGCTCCCCCAAACCAGTTGCGTCTGGTTTTTCCCCAGCCCTGTGCTGTGACACAAAGGGAAATGTGTATAAAAGAAGGGGCTGTGACCCCATGAAAATGTTCAGTGTTCCTGTTCAGTGCTTGGTTGCTGTTCCTGCTGGGGCGTGCTACTGCTGGGGCCCAGGGGGCTGCCATGAGGGCTTGCCTCCCTGGGCCCTGCATTGCCCCCTTGATGCCTAAAGGACTCTCTTTTGGGTCCCCTCTGCTGTTCTTGGCATCCCCAGGACCTCGCTGCATCTTTAGCGCCCTGTGGGCGCTTTACTCTTATTTCCCCAAGAATGCGGGGGCTTTGCAGCGCTGGGCTGCGATCATTTCCGAGGGAATCCCGACGTGGGGATTCCCTCAGAGTGCGTGGGAAGAGCGGGTGCCCACCCCGCTGATGGATTTTTATTGCGAGGGAGCCTACCCCTCATTGCCGAGCAGAGGTTGCCGCCGCGATCCGCGGCCCGCCTGGTTGTGGGCGGGGCCGGCCGGACGGAAGCTGGAGAAGAGTGCGGCCGGAAGCTTGGCTGCGTGATGAGGAGGACGGGAGCCTACCCCGCCTCCTCGAGTGCCGAGGAACAAGTCCCGGGTCCCAGGAGGGGCCCGGGTGAAGGGAGAAGGGAGGACGGGAGCCTACCCCGCCTCCACCGGCACAGCTGTAGAGTCCCGGGTCCCAGGAGGGGGCCCGGGTGAAGAGGTAAATGCGGCCGTAGCCGCCAACGGCAGCGCGGGGCTCCCAGGAGAAAAGGGAAGCCCCGCGCCGCGAGAGAAGTGCTGCCGGTCCCGCCGCCAGAAGAGGAGACGGAGTCCTGCACCGAGAGAGCCTCCCCGACCCGAGCCGGTGAGTAGGGCTCCGTGGGGGCGACGGCTCTTTAGTATTGTGGTGCTCGGGGGCACGGAGTCAGAACGGCCCCGTCTGGCAGCGGGCCGCTCCAACGCTTGGGGCAGTTTTCTTTGGTGCCTGAAAGGGGCCCCAGTGACCTGGGGCCATACCGAGGCACATTGTCGGTGCCTGGGTGGTCCCGCCAGGGGCGGGCCGCCTCAACAATGGGGGCATGTCTTGAGGGCCATGTGGGGGTCCAGAGGGCACAGGGGTGCCGGCCCCCCCCTTTTTAGGAAAAATGCCACAGCTGCGCCGCACCAGCGCGGGCAGCTGCAACATGAGGGGCATTTGGTTAGAGAGTCCCTGAGTGGGACCGGAGGCACAGAGGTGCCAGGCCTTCACTTTATTTACAGCTGCGCAGCACTTAGTGCCAGCTGCAGCGTTTAGGCCACAGTTCTTTGGGGGCATTAGTGTACTTGAGATAGGAGTGAGATGCACTCCTTGGCCCCTGACTTTCACAGCTGCCCAGCAAGTAGTGGGCAGCTGCTACGTTTAGGTTTGCGCGGTTGCGCACCCTTGACTTTCGCTGCTGTGGCAGCGCGCCTGACATTTTGGACACAGGGCATTTGAGCCCCTTTAGAGATGGCCAGTTGGCCAGGGGGGACAGTTAGGTTTATAGGGCGCCAGGCCCTAATGTGATTCATGTGCTAATGTGATTTTGGGTGCTAGGAAATGTAATTCATGTAGTATGATTTACGCACCCTGTTTTATACCTCTAATGTAATTATGATTATGAGGTTATTTGCATACTGTGGTTATGCTGGTGAGGTTGGCGCAGAATGTAATTCGCGCCTGATGTGATACTGTGCATAATGTAGTTTATGTTACAGGCTGATGCTAAGTACAGTGGTTACCAGTGATTACTGGTTGTACGTTCATGATGTGTTCTACATTGATTATAAGTACTACCTATACTAAGTTCGCTTTGTGCTGGTCCTGACAGTGGTCCAGTTGGCCCTGTCAGGTGTAAATAATCCCCTTGTAAATATGACCCCGTGCCAGGTGGCATGATGTATATTATGTGAGTACTATTCTAATGTGTTTTATGATAATACAAAGGCTATTTTTGATATAACCTTGTGTGGAGTTCCTTTTTGTGGTGTGCCTAGTATGTTGTTGCTGTGGGTGTGTTGCGCAAACGCTTTACACATTGCCTCCGGGATAAGCCTGACTGCTCGTGCCAAGCTACCAAGGGGGTGAGCAGGGGTTATCTGGGATGTGTAACTCCCTTGCCCTGACTAGAGTGGTGGTCTCTGCCTGGCTTTGGCGCAAGCCTTAGCCAACCAGAGATCCCATTTCTAACATGGCCGCTAAATGTTTTCACATGCTTCAGCTTGCTCTCATGTCATTATTAAATTGTTGTTTTCTTAACGCTACTAATGCAGGATAGTATTATGATTAAATGGGAATAGAGTAGGGAAAGTGGGTATACAGTGAAACTTTTTATTTGTGATTTTAATATTTTCTTCTTACACTTTTAGTAATTCGTAAACTTGGGCCTGGGTTGGTGTCTTGAAACTCGAGAGACAGGGTTCTGCGCATGTGTCCTGTATGCCTGCCAAGTGAAGTCAACTTGGACGTCTCCCAAGGCCACGACCTATTGGCCGAAGATGATGTACTCAATGTTTCCGGCGGACAAATTGTTACTTTTCTCCTGTAAAATGTATAACATTTGTCGTGAGACGGGTGGGAAATAAAGTGAATGTATTAATTTGAAGGGGCGGGAAGCTAAAAACAATAGGCTTCACAATTTAGGCCAAAATTGATATGGTGCGAGAATCCACCCCCTGTCCCTTTCCAATCAGAAGTAGTGGTCCCATAATGTTAGCAACATTAAGGGGAGGTACATGGGCGTAGAAGGGTATAATAGAATATAGCATTAGTAAATTAGAGAGAGCATGCGTTCACGAAGAACAGGCGTCCATACTGCCAGAGCGCTCTCAACTCCAGACTGCCCAGCTGATCGGTTGCTGACTGAATTCCTGGCCGGAAGAGGTCCTGAGGAGGGGGCGGTGGAGTCCATTAGAAGGAAGGCACGGGAGAATCGAGAGAAGTCGAGTATCAGAGAGGGGAACGGCGCAGGCGTCATTGTAGAGAGGTCACCGGTCCTGTCCTGATCCTGGAAGAAGTCTTTGCTCTTCATCCTTCCTGGGTCCTATCTTTTCCAACTCCTTGGCCAAGGGGCTTGGTTCTCGCATTTAGGTAACTATACTGCAACCTTTAGTTGCGCTGCTGTCTCTATCTTCTCCTTTTCCTTAAACACCGTCATTTATTAGCAAAATCATTTCTATGCTTTTTCTTGGGTATTTCAATCAAGTACCGTGTTTTCTGTATTTTACTCTGCTAAAACTTTAGATAAACATTTTAAAACTTCCTGACTCAGTGGTTATTTCAGGATTATGTACTATAATGAATGTCACTCATTTTAAACTTCCCAATTAGCAAAGGATCCATTGGTAAGTCATTACTCTTCAATCAGAAGGTAATTGGTAGCAGGGACTTTGATAAAAGAGTACATCTGACACCCAGCGTAAGTATTAGTATAGTGTGAATGTATGGGCCCAAGTGAGTATATGGTGTATGAATGTTGTTGGCTAATATTGCGCTGGATCAGGACTACCGCATCACCTTCCCTGCAACACTTTTCATTGCCCTGCGTTACGCATCTTAAGGTACATTGAATTCAAAGTGTCGCATTTCCATTTTAAGAGACTCAAGCTAATTCTCCCATCTTTAAAGTACAGTATTGTGGATTATTTTTGTCGTTTATGGTCTTGTGGTAAATCTATATAAAAGATACTTATTTTTATAATACAACCTGTGTGGTGTCCATTTGTAGTGTTGTCACTGGATTACTGTATGTGTTCACAAATGCTTTACACACTGCCTCTGAACTAAGCCTGTCTGCTCGTGCCAAGCTACCAAGGGGGTGAGCAAGGGTTATTTCGGGAGTGTACCCCCTTACCCTGACTAGAAGCAAGGGTCCCTATTTGGACAAAGGTACCTACCTCTGCCAACTAGAGACCCCCAGTTCTAACACACAGACAACATCTCTTGGGAGATGGCAGGGAAAGTAGTCAGAGTGTAAGAAGTAGGAGGCCGAGGCACAGGGACAGAACCTGACACGACCTGAGGGAAGGATTTATAGATCTTCTCCACCTTCTCCACAAAGAAGGAGGCAAGAGCATCGCATTGCTCGTCAGATGATATCGGAGTAGCAGTCAGGGCTGTTGATGATTTCAGCTCTTTCAGTATCGAAAAGATACTTTTAGATGGATTTGCACTGCCCTTGATCTCCTCCGCATAGTAAGTGGCCCGTTCCGACTGGATAGACCTATGATATTGCTTGATTGCTATGTTATAGGGCTTCTTCAGGTTAGGGTCAGATGCATCAAAGGGTTTTGCCCATTCTGTGTCTATGGGAAAATGTGTTCATGCATATGGCCCATAGTTCCTTCTCCATGCTCTCTTCAACCTCTTACACTCTTTGCGCATGGAAGTGAGCTTAGCATTGTACCAAGGACTAGATTTGGTACTGCGGCTTTTAGACCATTTTACTGGAATAAGAGAGTCGAGAGCACCAAAGATCCAGTCGGACAATGATTTATCGGCAGAGTCTGAATCTACTGGAAGTCTGGGCACGGATTAAGAAAGAAGCTCTTGAAAATGCGCGATATTAAGTTTATGCCAAGGGCGCCTAAGTATGCGCTTCTGAGGCACCCTGCTCATAGGCACAACCCCAGAGAATGTCCAATATTCACGAATCCGTTGATGCAAGTACCCATGAATTTCTTTGTAAAATAGTTAAATTAGACAAACGATCAGGAATACTACTTTCGACAGGGACAATTTCCAAATTCTAATAAAGTGGAAGTGCTGGCCAAAACCTTTTCTGGACTGTCTGGCAGTCTGGAATGTTCTACATGTCTGCATCACCTCGTCTTCAAACGATTGATACAGAAAGATTCCAGTAAAAAAGCTAGCTGCGTGCGGCATGAGAAGCTATGTCTTGGCCCTCTCATAGCACCAAGAGGCCATTGCCATGGCATGGAAATTCTATAAATGATATCAAAGTAACATGACATATGAAAATATCCAGAAATGATTATATCTCTGAAATACACACATCAAGCATTTTACACAGAGCTCCATGTGATTCCATTAGTTTTTAAAGCTGCATGACAAATGTGCCCTCCAGTTTTATACGCAAAACTCTATATCTCTGGGGCTTTTTAGATGAGTCAGTGTTCCAAGGCAAAACTGGTGCAAGTGGGAAGATGTAGAACAAATAGGAATAAGAAGACAGAGGAAGGTTTCTAGGGTGCACAGAGACGAACGAGCACACATGGCTTCTTTAGGGTGGTTCTACTGGGGATATGGCACGAGGTGCCGAGCTCGGTGCGCTCTAGTTTGAAATATCTTATTGTTAGACCTGGCATCCTTGGCTTGGTTCTCCACTAACGTTTTGTCTTCAACTCTCCTGTTTTGTTAATTTCGTTTTTGCTGGCTTTAGAACTCTGTACAACTCACCACTGCTAACCAGTGCTAAAGTGTTTGTGCTCTTTTCTAAAAACATGGTAAAATTGTCTTACACCTAATTGGCCAAATTAATTTACTCATAAGCTGCTAGTACAGTGGTGCTATCTGTGCCCTAGGCCTGTAAAACAAATGCTACTAGTGGGCCTGCAACACTGATTGTGCCACCCACTTAAGTAGCACTTTAAATATGTTTCAGGCCTTCCATTGTAGACTGTGTGAGTTTTTTAAACTGCCATGTCGACCTGGCAAAACAAAACTTTAGCACATAACTTCCTTTTTAATACATCTAAGACACCCCTAGTGTAGCTCCTTGATGGCCCAGAGGACAGGGTGCAGTGTGTTTAAAAAGTAGGGCATGTACTTTGAAGTTTTACATTTCCTGATAGTGAAAACCCCCAAAACTCCTTTTTCACTACTACAAGGCCTACCTCTACTACTGGTTAATTTTGGAGTTACCCTATTACATTTAATAAGCTGTAATTTCCAATTAGGAAGAGGTGGATTGATCCAGTTTGGTGTTGTAAGAATTGTAATTAAAAGCCCTCTTTAATGGTATAGTCAGATATTTAGTCACAATTCGGAAAATGCCACCTTCAGAAACTGGCATTTTCGTGTCTTAGCCATTAGGTGCCTGCAGCCGGATCCTTTATCTCATGATTAGGTGTAGCTGGCAGTTGGTCTTTGTTCATTGCTCCAAGACAGTGAGACATAGGGAAGCTAGGTGTAGACAGGACAGACTACTCTGAGTTAACAAAGGGGAGGAGCTGTAACTTACCATACATGCACATCATGAAGGCTCTGCCTGAGCACTCTCAGAAAATGTTTGACACTGGTTTTTTGTGACCCCAGATATGCTGGGGCCAGGACAAGGAAGAAGGGGATGCCCGACAACTCACGGGGGTTGAAACCTCTAGAAGCTTCCTCAACCTCAAAGTGGGCACAAGGTATAAATATGTGACCTCAGACCCCAACTCAGTAGTACACTTCTGGACCTGTGGACTCTACTGGGGAGAAATAGTGCTGTGCTGCTAAAAGGACTGCTACTCTGCTGGACTGCTGTTCGGAAGGACTGCTGCCCTGCTGTGCTAACCTAATGCCCTAATGCCCTCTTTCCTGGGTGAGAAGGACTGGACATGCATCTCTGAACCTAAGACCTCAGAATGGCCCCAAGGGCTAGTTGGGTGGCCTCCTGATGAAAAGCATCAGGTACATAACAGGCTTCCAACAACCTTGAACCCAGCACCTGGATTCTGCCACCTGTGAGTCCTGCCTTCCCAAGTGTTGCCATATCAGTTTTGGACCCTTAGAAGTGGGCCTGTGGGTCCTCTGCAAGCCCATCTGTGGATCCAGCAGTGTAGTGCATCTCGGTCAAAACCAGCCCATCAAATTTGCTGCTCAACGCATAACCGACGCATTGCCTCTGCTTCATGGACCTTCTTGACAAAAGGAATTCACAGTGTCATCACAGCCAATTGGAGCCGATGAATCCCCGCAAGGACAGCGCCTTGCCCAATGCAGCCCATCAGAACCATCACTGCACAATGTATCTCCACATAAGGACATTGCCTCACACCTTGGAACTCCCAGGTAACCCCTGCTGCGTGATGCAACTTCTTGTCCAGACCTCGCATCGCCTCTCCTTTGCGACACATGCTCAACATGAGACTATGTATGTCTTCGCAAACAGGATTAAGGTACTGTGTTCAGTGGGCCTAAGTGGTTCCCTGTAGCTGGCCCACGCTCCATCACGGTTGGGTTGAACTTGTGACTTTGTCCCAGTCTGGCATGACCAGATACCACAGTTGGTGCTTTGTGCTTTTTGGCACTATTTTCCCTTACATCTATTACATTGCATATCTCCTGTTCTAATGGTGGACTTTTGTCATTTTTGTCTTGATGTATTAATTAATTGTACTTTATTTTTCTAAACTGGTGTGGGATTTTTCATATGTTGTGTTTCTACTTTTGTACTGTTTGAAATACTGCATAAATACTTTACATATTGCCTGTAAATTAAGCCTGGCTTCTCCGTGCCAAGCTACCAGTGGGTTTAGCATTGGTTTATGTGGGGCTTGCTTGTTAATTCACCCTGATAAGGAATGTGGTTTCTGCTTGAGTAAGGTATCACCTCCTCAACCAGTAACCCAATCTCCTACACATATGGATTTAAAAACGCCTGGTGTGTCCAGCACTTTTCAGGCAACAATAAAAATGTCAAGATAACTTTGGTGAATAATGTACCTGCTGGAGAGATCTGAGTTATGTCTTGTAGAAGTTTTGACTGTTAAAGTATCGCAGAGGGTTAATGTGCTTGTTGCAAAGAATGTGTACCAGGAAGATCACAGAACTGTATTGCATGTAGATAGCTTAGTGGGTTACTGCTTTTGTCACAGAGATACGTTTGATAACTGTGTTCATAAGCTACAATGGTACTATAGCACAGTGTGCTAGGAACTGACATAAAATAGCTGCATGCAAACTGCAAGTTATACGTTAGAACATTGCATTTTTTCCCCAGTCTTTAGTTATCCTAACATTGCTAAAAAGGGTTTGTTTGGGTAGAAATACATTCTTATTAAAAAAATCCTGAGTTTGTTCTTTACCAGATCAAACACTCTTAAAATATAACGCCTACAAGTATGGATGACATGTGGCTCCAACACCTTATAGTCCTCATTGTCTTATGTAACATTTCCTATACACTAAGTTACACACTGTGATTCATTGTCTCTGTATAATGTGTGTTATGTAAAGTGCTCTGGCACCCTATACTGGTATGAGTAGCGCTAAAAAACAAATTATATCCATGCAAGAGAGGGGGTATTGAACGATGAGTGGCACTGTTGGAGCGTGATAGTGAGGGAATTTGTATAGAAGGAGGTCATTGGGGGGTACGAACAAAGATTGTCGCACTAGACGCCACCAGCACTAAGGCTGTCTCTGAGCCCCCTAAAGGGTTAGCTTCCAAGGACCAAAGACAAGAAATCAAGAGGGATAGTCAGGGCAGTGGAAATTCCAGAACCTAGTCAGATGTTTAAGAAATATCACCTCAAAACCCACGTACTACGCAGCCTGCAAGAAGAGCTGAAGCAGGGACGTGGGAAGACCTGAGGAAGTAGGCACAAACAAGAGACTTAGGTGATGGGATCAGTGAGATCACAGGTTTTAACGCCTGGTAGGACAGTGGAGAGATGAAAGCATAAACACGGGTTATAAGTAGATGGGGAGGAAGAGATCATAGGTGAAGGTCTAGTTGTGTTATGGAAAGAAGTTACAACAAGGGGTTAGGCTTGAAGGAAAAACATATTTTAAAGGATCAAGGATTGGTAGGATGATCAGGTCATAAGGAGAACAGAAGGCATACGGGAAGAGGGGGTGTGGGTAGAAAACAGAGGTGTCAACGCCAGGTAGGGTCTTGAGGAAAAAGCACAAATATGGGCTATTTGCATGCGGTAAGGGAGAAATGACAGGGTCAAGGGATATTAGGATAAGAGAGAAGACCGAAACAAGGCATAAGAGGACACCAGAAAAACCACTAGCTGGGGTTATGAGAGAGCACACTAGGTGAATTTGCCCAAGGCATGAAAAGTGAAAAGTTCAGAGCAATTAGGGAAATGACAGGTTGCAGGGAGCACAATAATTGACTGCATGAACATCCATATACCAAAATGTCAGGTTATGAGGAAGTGACGTCCAGTACACTTTGACCATTCCAGGACGTCACAGAAAGTGACAACCCTTGACCCCAATTCCTCTGGAAGTGCCGTTACATGAACTTTGACGTTTATTATATCACAGAAAGTTACATTACGCCATCTTGGAATCACTTGATATTACAGGCTGTGCCACCATGGAATGGGGATAAACAATGTTTATGTTACTTCAATAAACAAGCATTTGCAATGCAATCGGTCTCGCCTTTGGGACCTTATATGTATTTAGCTATGCAGCACATTAGCCTGGATGCTGAAACATCTACTGTTCCTCAACATGGAGGGAAAGTAAGCACCAAACTGCATGACACGCCAGGTATGGGAACACATGGAGAGAAATATTGCCTTTCAGCGGGAAATGGTATAGTCCAAAGCTCTGTTTTTAATATAAAATCAGGGCCTTCGGTGGTCATATCACTGAAAATACAAGATTTAAAAAAAATATTATTGTCTACGGGTGCTCGTGGAAGACAATTTCTATGGACTGGAATCTATATAATGCTAAAGTGATTCTGGTATTTTACTGATCTCTGCTGGTCGTTTTCTATCAAGACAGTTAAATAGAGGAGGTTAAACAGAAAACAAAAGTCCCTAAGCGGAAGCAGACAAGTCCTAGGGCTGATCTCCGGAGCCCACAAAGTACATACACATATAAGTATATACTAAAGTATATACAAGAGGTCTTGAATGCTCGACCTAAAAAACATTACAAAAAATCAATTCTCCCAATTTATACTTACACACCGTATTGTACAGGAACAACAGCTTGTCACTTCGTAAGAATCTCCATGACACCGAACTTTTGGCTGAGTTCCAAAAACTCCTTTATCCCTTGGTACAGGCATTAAAACCTCAAAAATCATGGGAAAAACATTTGGGCAACTCAAAGGATCCCCAAGAATAAGGAGGCACTCTTATGCAACCATCCTCTGCTACTAAATATGTGGAAGCCCGATCCTCAATAATTTAATGAACACCAATATTTTGATCACCCACAAAATTAACCTCTGACGATTCAGCTCCAACACCCTTGATCCAGCATTAGGAGACACCACCTTACCCAACATCAGGCCCAACCAAGTAGTAGCAAAGTAAACCAAATAGTGACCGAGACCACTCAAGAACTAAATTCTAGATCAATAAAAAGTTAGAGTTTTATTACAAAAATTAGAATATGCAATGCAGAATAATGAATGCTGCTCGCCATGAAGGCACAGCTACGAAGATATAAAATCAGTATCGATTTTGTCAGGTTCTTAAAGAACACTAACAGCATTTTTAATTGAGAAGGAAGTCTCTCAATAATCAGAACAGACTTTGTGAGAAAAATGAAAGTCTCTCCCAAAATGACAGAGTTCCATGAGAAAAATAAAAATCGCCCCCAACCACATAAAACCTGGGGGTTTTATACATATATTACGCATAAACTATGAGGACAAATTGAAGATTCAGCATAGCATGATCATAGACAGCACATAGGCAAATCAGAAATTGTATTGTCACAAATAAAGGCTATAACACTAGCCCACTTTTAACAATAATCAAGAATCTTCCAATTATGTCACGTGGCTCTGGGCTCTGCGGAAAATGTGGGGTTAGAAATCTCATAGGGGGCATCGATTGGGAGGGAGAATGAGCAGCAGCAGAATAAGCAATACATCAGAAATTGCATTCTTTTTAATAAAATGGTGTCTTAACGAAAATATGTCAAGACTAAACTACATTTTTAATCACACTTCTAAACATTACTTTTAATAGTGTAAAATCATTAGTTCATCGGTTGTGATCATAAACATTATGAAAATGAATATCTCACAAGCATTATTATTTAAAGTTGCACATTGTGAAAAAACTTTATCAGCCTCTCCGGGCATCCTTGGCTTTTCAACAAACAGCATCTGCTTGCTGGAGCTCGCAGTTTCACTTAATGCATTGCAGGTATTCCCAAAGAAATGCAAGTAATGAAGCGATCAGACTGCCAGCGAAAAAATCCTAGCATCAACTAAATGTATCACAGCTGCCATGGGGCCACACAGCAGCTATGCCGGGACTGCCACCCATTAAGGCTTGAAGTTGTTATGACCCGGTTACAGGAAGTGATATGACGAGCCACAGTGTGCCCGGAAGAGCATGGTGTAGGCTGTGTGTTTGTATGCAGAGGTGGGACTTTTTCTACGTCCCTCCTACCCATTTCAAACAGTTTATTCTCCCCAGCAGCACTTACCCCAGGTCCTGTTGGGCTCCGGGTGACTCAGCTGCTCTGGTGGGTAGTGCCGAGTGAAGGCTGCTAGCACGGCCTCGGGGGAGAAACACACCAACTCGTCCCACACCCCGCGGGAGTAGAAGTCCCCGTGTACGAGTTGGCAATGGGCAGAGCCACGGACAGGAAGCTTTGCCCAGTAGCTCCCAGGCAGGCTGCTCCAGGGTAGAGAGCGGGCGGTGGTCAGAGGAGGACATTGCTGCTGCTGGTGAAGAGCGGCGGGGTCTGCCTGCCTGAGAGATGTGGCTTACTCCTGCAGCGTGGCCCGCTAAACAGCGACAGCCCTGCCTCCAACCCGCCCAGCACAGGCCTTACCCCTAACACAGCAGCGCGCTGCCACGCTTGCCTGTGAAAGTGTCCCTGGCCATATCTCCCGGACAAAATGCAAGCTATTAAAGTAAAGATTGTTTTACTCCTACAGCGCGTCACAACCTAGTCAATACATTTGAAGCCATTTATGAAAGACCTTCCCAAAATGACAGCGAATGAGCAGCATGTTCAAAAGAAAGCACTGCTCAAATATTACAAGCATTTGCAATGCAATAGGACTCGCATTTACGCGAGACCTATTGCATTGTAAACGGGAGTGCGGGAGGCACGAACAATGGGGGAGCGAGAAGGCACGGACTGCGGGAGGGGGGGCACGGGAAGAAAGTAGTGCTGTGCAACAGTCGAAGTAAAGGGGCCAGTAGCAATGGAAGGTCACAAATGACGACATGGATGTCATAAGGAGGGACTAACAAGCCTATATCCAATTGGAAGGCAGCATTTAAGACAAAAGCCAAAGAAAAAGATGGGCGGAGAGTGGGCGGAGCTTCAACGGAGCTTCCACTCCATACTGAATACTGAATGCCTCGCAAAGCGCGCAGCGCATGCGCGCTGCCGCTATAGGCTCGACCTAAAAAGCACACATTGAAAACCTCACTGTTGGATATAGAAATAACCCAACATAAACACCATTAATTAAAATCATATCAAATTGTTCACAACTAATGGCAGGGCCGGTGTTCTTATAAACAATTGTTAAGATAATTATGTATGTCATGATAAATGTAGATAAGATGGGGAACAATTGTGCTACTGCGACCTCAGATGAAACTATAAAAGGAGAATTGGAGTGACTTTTCCCCTGCTGGCTATCATGTACTGTCACTGACAGAGAGCAGTACACGTACTCATACAGTGCCACAGCATTAGTGGTATTGAAAGCAACCATATTTCTTGAATACCAGTTGAGCCTTTCTGAACTTATGTACTTTTTTGATAGTCTATAAAGGGGCGGGGACACTGATGATCACTTAATCTCATCCAGAGGTGCCAGGATTGACACTATCTTGTAACAATTTCTAAGAGCAGACACTTGTGTTACAGAGTCTGCCAGAATGGGGTTTTACCACTACAGACTGGTTTATATATTGACAATAATATGGTATCCACAATATCGACTACCAACATGTTTTCAAGGTAGGTAGACATGGATGAAGAATATGCATCTACACTTCCTATAAATAATGACCTTGATGATGTGTTGGTCGTCGATGTTATGGATATGAATTTGTTCAAGATCAAAATTAAAAAACAGTACATTTTACAGTCAACAGCTGTCACTTACCACACACGTCCCCTTGAACAAAATCTCTATCACAGGATATGCTGTCTGTATGGAGAGTCCTCTTGTGAGGGCTTTGAAGGTGAGTGTTTGGCAAGAAGTTCATTCTTCAAAACTGGTAAAATTCTCGTTCAAAAAATCATATTGTTATTCCACACAGATTTAAAGAAACAAAATACACTTTCTGTCTTTGTTAATCTATTTTCTCCAAGAAAGGGGGAGTTATGCATTTTTTGCTTCCGAGAAAAATATTGTTGTTAATTTATATGATTCAAAACCGCTGCCAAAACGCAGCCTTGTTTGAGATGCAGATTGCCTTCAGTTGCCCAAAAGCACACACCCTGTAGACAAAGCAACTACTACCTCCTAACTAAGAGAGACCTTTAAAGGAGAGCAGTAGTCAAGGGATAGAGGGCAGTAGCTTCACATTCAAAACTCCCCCTTACTTATAATCAATAGTATTTAAGTTGGCTAACCCTGAAGTCTTTCATTTAATGCCAAAGCCCAGTTTTCCCTAGTAGTGCTCATAGCATCCTAACAGTTTTAAAAAAAAAAAAAAACAGGAGAAGGAGCTGAAATTGTGGCAGAAAGACTGTCCTGCAAATTCTACGTTAAGTGATCTGGTGACGAGTTCCCACAGCAATATTTAACGTCTGCTAAGAAAATCATTCTAGGATGAATAAATGAAAGTAACTATCCTGGGAAGCCTAGAATACTGCAACTACTGAGTTCTGGGAAGTCTGAGGTTAGTGGAAGTCTATGGACATATTTTGTAGACTGTTATATTCAGCAATACGCAACTCTACCCTCAAGCTAGCATCAGCTCTCACCTAGATTTCTAGCCTTCAAGCAAGAACGATAAACGCAGAAAACAGCTTAGGCTGAATCTCATAAAGAAAATATATTCTGACACCTTGGCATTAAACATCTAATCTTTTACTTGCCAAGTGACCACGTCATGTGTCTTACTTTAGTCAGTAGTGTCGTTTTAGCCAACATTAATATGGAATCTGTGATTTGAAGTTTCGTTCTTACCGTTATAAGACTGGATTTCAAAATCCGAGAATGCTAAACCTTGATCAGCCATGACTAGTTTAAGGTGTCACACTAACATGGGTCAGTGGGTGGTAATTGTTTTTTTACCATATTGCTTCTTGTTCTCAAGAAGGTTCTGTTTCATAAGTTTTGTTTCCAGAACCACATCACACAGAAATAAAGGAAATTGTATATTTTCTTCATTCACTGACAAGGAATTACCGTCTCTATCTTGCAGACACCAGTCGGGGCCGGACTAGCCATAGTGGGCACCGTGCATTTTCCCGGTGGGCCGGAAGGGTGGAGGCTAGTTTTGGAGTGCTGGGGGCCATTTTTTTGTACTTGGGGCTGGTTTTGCAGCAGTGCTGCAATATCGGTCCCCTGTAACAAAATAACAAAAGCAGCAGCAGTGTTTCTCACCAGCCCAATTCAAGTCTTATGTGTCAGACCTGAAATGTGGCTGTCCGCGGCCCCCACAGGGGGCCACCTCAGCAGGGCGGCCCTTTAGTGCCATCTTGGCACCACCCACCCGCTCTAGTGTCCAGAGGGGTCTGCGATCCCTCAGCTGGGCGCCTCCGTGACGTCCTTCCTGTGCGCCGGGGAGGGTGGGAGGGCTTATATGCCTCCCCTGCCCCTCCTGGCGGTCTCTTTGCCCAGCCACGCCGTCTGGTTTGGTTGTGCTGCTGGACTCGGTGTCCTGAGGTCTTGCGGTCTGCCTCGTCGGGAAGCGAGGTGAGTGCCATCAACCCCTCCACCCCCGCCCCCCCCGGGTCCCACCACGTTGGCCATGGCCCGTGTGGGACCCCGTCCCAGTTGCAAGTGCTCTGGCCAGCCCTGCAGGATATCCGATGGGTCGGTGCCTGCGCCCGGGGTTGTGGCGAGGGATTGGGACGGGGGCAGGGCAAGGGGGTGTCTCAGCTTCCCGGCCTCACGCCGCGCAGGCCCGAGAAGGCAGCTCCAAACGAAGGAGCGTTTTCAGCTCCTATTGCCACCCTCTATGCATGGTCCTTCTCGGCATCAGCCCCCCCCTTATGCGGCAGAAGCGATGATTCAAGGGGCGGCAAGTGGCACAGTGTGCCCGACTACAGGGGGTGTACCGCCATGGGGGGTCTTGCTCGACTTCAGTTGGGTGGCTCCCTTCGCTCTGCGATGCGCGCGAGGGGTTCAGCCGGTGGTGCGCCGGCATCCTTATCGAAGTCCCGGACTCGCCGTTGGGGCTTTAACTAGTCCCAGCAGTGGCCTCCTACCAAGAAAGGGGTCTGGTCTCTGGCCCTCGACCTGATGGCCTCTTCAGGCTGAGTGGCCGGTGGACACTATGGAGCACGCGGTCTCTGGGGTGAATGCCCAACTTGCGGGTCGCCCCCTTTCGCCTGCAGCATGTGATACGGTTTCCGCCCCCCTTTTACGAGCGAGGTGCCGGCAGCAGGTCGCGTGATCTTGCCGAGGAGAGCGGGGGTCCAGATCTGGGGGTACAGTGCTGTCGAGCTGTACTGCTGCGGCATTCCGGGGAGGAAGCGCTGGGTGGTGCAGGATGGCACATCGCGCCGATTGAGGGGAGGCCCTGGTCCGTGAGTCACCGTGCTTAATGGTTAAGGTATTAGACTCTTACACTCAAGATTATGTGTGCAATTTCCATTGTTTCTGTTTCTTCATTTAAAGGTGTAGGCAATGGTAATTTATTCGGGCACACCCCGGTTTCACGACATTGGTTATTTGGTGAGGGAGCGGTGCCCATGGCGGCTCCGACACACGCAGTTTGGGAGGCATCCAAGGGGCGGGAACTGATGTTCCCCCTGGCTGGGCCTGGTGTGGTCCCAGCAGGGCGCGGGTGGCGGTGCGGGCACAGCCACCCGCCACCGTAGCTGCGGCCTGCAGGCGGTAACCGTAAATGGTTTAATGTTGCTTTTCCGGTTGCTGGTATTTTGTGGGCGGATGGCTGAAGGGCTAAGGCGCTGCGTTAATAGGGCGAGTGAGAGGATGTGGCCTGATGGCCAGAGCTCCCGACACTGGTGGGGTAAATCAGGTTCGAGCCTCGGGGTCGCGTCCGCATCTTGCGGTCTGGGCAAATCACTACGTCTTCCCACGCCTACCGATAATTGATACAAGCAAGGTCCTTTCGCGCTTTTGATATGCGAAGAGTGAAGGTCGCTTTGGCTTGCCCGCCTTGTGAGTGGGCTGCGCCGAGGGCCCGCCCCCTGCCTTCAGCGGCGTGCAGTGCTTTTGTTATGAGGTAATGAGCGCTGTCCCGCCTACTGGCATTTGATATTGTGTTATACAAAACTGCGGGATATGCATGAGTTTGGGGAGTTGCACAACGTGACGTTTGTAAAGTTGGTACAAGCAAGTGTTTTATTTGAGTATTCAATGGCAAATAAAATGTATGATTCTAGCCATCCACATGTTACTCCTGCAGTCCCAGTGCGTCAGAATAGGAGTACACTTTAGAAGTTTGCCACGCACATTCGGGGGCAAGCAAGGGTTTTCCATGCACAAATGTGATTTGCTTTCACAAAAGAAGCGGTTGTCCTGAAGAACGTTCTGTTCCGCAGAGAAGTACCACGGCCACAGCACATATGTTGTTGCCGACACCATGCTAATGCGACAGTTTTCAAGGAACTTTTATAATGGGAGACTGGGCCGGTAGGGTTATAACACTGTCCATCTCTCCCCAAGGTACTATATATTCGGGAGCCCCGCTCAAGCTGCATCAAGTACGACGGACCTAGGCCACTGGGCCGCGCACGGGTCGGAAGCAGTAAGTTGGTGGATTGGGACAGCTGAGGCTGAAGGGGCAGGCGGGGGCTGGTGTGGTACCAAGCAAACATGGAATGCACGTTGGCCTCGCCGGTATTTCGCAGCGCTGAATTTGAGCAGGTGGCAACTGTCACTGGCGCTCATGATTGTCGCTACAGGGGGCCGCTGTTTTCGTAGTTTGTTTCTGTACTTTAAAGAAAGGCACAACAGTGTTTTATTTTCATCATACATTTCAAACAATTTACCAGCTGTTGGGGCACCAAACAGTCTGAATTGTCGCACTTGAGGGTCATGGAGTAATGATGTGGGCACTGTCACTTCGCTTTATGCCACCGATGCAGGCTTTAACAAGTCCATAGGTGCAGATTCGAATCTGGGACCCCTGTGCGGCATTATGCCGGTTGCATGTAAGGCATCTACCCAGACCTGGCGATGTACAGAGGGGATGTTGACTGTAGCCGTGAGTAGGGGGCAGCAGCTGCGACCGCAGCTGTTGTGCGCTGCCGTCATAAGGTTAGAGTGTGCTTCAAGCTAGCAGATAGTGTGACTGCATTGCTCTTTATCTCTGCAATTTGCTGGGGTAATCGCATGGACCCGAGCGCACTTCCAGAGGGGCGATAGCATAGGCGGGATTATTTTCTTGTAAAGACGTCCTCTTATCGCCTGATTCACTCAGTGGGCAAATAGTTTGTCTGGTTCGCACCAAACTGTGAAGGGTTGCATTGGTGCCTGTTTTGTGTCCCCAGCTATTGGCACAGAGACTATCGGTTTGGTCCCCTCAGTGTTAGGGCCGGCACACTGCAGACAGATCCCCAACAGATGCTGGGTCTCGGGCTCACTCTAAGCAGCGCTGTGCTCCCTGCTGCCCTGTCTTTACTGGGGAGCCGGCTCCCCCTGGTATCATGTTGTCGGTATGTATGGCTATACTCCAGGCAATATTCAATAGCGGGAACTCCACCTGACGGTGTTGGAGCGCCTTGCAATGGGACCAGTTACATAATGATCTTGAATAAGCTTTGCAATCTGAGACAGACTCCGATGGTGGTGATTCTGGGGCCGCGGTTCCTCGCCCTTCATTTCGGGGGAGCAGGGGGTCGGTGGTCCACAGCTAGTCTGGTTCGCGATCTCCCCGGTTTTCTGGGCACTATGCAGTCACACGTGGACCAAGGCCGGGGGCGAGAGAATGAACTGCTGTGACGGTCACCCTAGTTGGAGTGAGATTAAGGGGTGATCTAGCCAGCGTTTTGGGGCGTGATCCCGCCCCCTCCCATTTGTGTGGTCATGCCGCGGACTGCTCTTTTGTGCGGTTGTGGGGGAGGCAGCCTGAGGGGGTAGAAGCTGCACCCTAGTCCCGGCGTGAAGCCAATTGCACACAACACTATGGTGATAGGTGATGGCTCAGTTGGGCACGAGGTACTTATGATATGCGCCCTGCTTACGTGTAAGTAGGGTACACTGCTGATTGAGTGGATGCATAGGTGGTATGCTAAGTACGTTCCTACCAGCAGCAACAGGGTTGTGCTAACTGAGCCCTAGGAGGGTGGGCCAATTGACCTAGTGAGTTATGTAATCCCTGTGATGTCATGATGAGGTTTGGTAGCACAGGGTAATAGGGGCAGATGGAATTAAGTTCCTCTTGAATGGATGATACGAAGGGTAATTAAAATAACCTGGTATGGAGTCTCTCCTGCAGTGTGCATAGGTCTCTTATCCATCAATATTTTTGACGATCTGGTGACCCGCTTTTAGGGGATGCCCAGGGTTCTTGGTGGGGCGAAGTAATGTTTCCAGTACACCAAGATACCCGTTGCTTAAGGCCTCATGCCCCTATTGCTTCAGCCTTGGTTGGGCGCACCATATTGGGGGCCAGTCACTCACACGTATAAACCGTCGGTTGCCCACGTCAGAAAGACTTTTCTCACACCTAAGATCACCTGGATCCCATATAGCTGCGTCATTTGGAGGGGAGTTGGAAAGTCCACTGCCTCCAGGGGGTGGCTGCCCACTGTAGCACAGGGGGCTAGGTCTTGCGGGCTTGTAGCACGATGTTAATGGTGCAGGATCATCATTGTTTCACTCTTGGATACCGGGACCTCACGACCAGGTCTGACTTGTTGGATGTCAGTTACCAGCCCAAGGGGGAAGCACATTTGTTTATTTACTCTGTGCTGTGTTATGCTAAGTACAGTTCCTGCCAACAACTATGGGGTTTGTGCTTCTTGCTGTAGGACGGTGCCCGCTTGACCTAGTGTGTTATGTATACCTGTGATGTCAGGATGAGGTTTGGTAGCGCTGGGTAATAGGAGCAGATGGTACCAAGTCTCTATTGGGTGGACGATACGTAGGGTAATTAAAAATTGCCTGGTATGTAGTTTCTGCTGTAGGTGCCACTGTGGGAGCGCGGATGGCACATTAAATTTACACTGCCTCCGGGATAAGCCAGTCTCTGCCTAGCCACCGAGGGGTGAGCAGGAGTCAGCATAAGGTGCACCCCCTCTCCTGACTAGAGGGGTGGCTTTGGCCAGGTTTAGGTGCACACCCTAGCCAACCAGATACTCCATGTACAACATGGGTAGAGAATGCCCATGAGTGGTTTGCAGTCAATTCGCAACCGCCCCACTGGGCGAATGTTTTAGGCCACAAGGTTGTGGATGGCTCTTGCGTGGGAGCCTGGTGAAGAGCCAAGGTCAGGCTAGGAAGTCTCATGCTTTCGCCACACTGTTGCGGCCCAGTCACGAGCGCATTGTATCAGGGTGAGCTGGCTGTGGGGCATGAAGCGCCAAGGCATCAGTAACACTGAGCGGCTTGCAGCCAGAGGCGGTATCCGATGCACGGGGCATTTGTTAAGAGTAGAGCCCCACTCAGAGGTACCGCCTTTAGTTCTAGGAGGTCTGTTGGCACCGCCTTTCAATGGAAGCCATTGTCTAGCGGGCTTCTCTGAGCAGAGCATTTGCAGGCGTAAGTTACAGTATCCGCTACCATTTCAAATGTGCATCTTTCACAATTTACCCAGATAACTGGGACGGGAAGTAAGGTAGGCTGGATACCTCTTGCTTCTACCTGCATTGGCATCTTGGCAGGAGTGATTGTCAAAGGGATTGCACTTCATCCAGGTAATGTTAGCACACATCCACACCAAGCCGATCGTTTAAGGTCACCCTGGGCCGCACTTACACAGCCCAGTAGGAGCCCCTTGTGGTGGTCAGTGCCAGGTATTACTAAATTGAACTGACAGGAGGCGTGACTGTGGGTTTCAACAGCAGAAGTTTGGGGAGAGCTAGACTCCACCCATGGTCAAGGTGTAGGTTTTTAGTTGGAGTGGCACTCTTATTTGACCCGGGGTTCATTGCTACACGAGGGCATCACTGAGTTGCAGCCTGAGCACGGGCATTGTGTGCTTCCCAGGGAGCAGCAAGTGAAGGCAGGGCCCTTCCCTAATCTGGCATCAGAACACAAGTAGTCAGGGCCTACTTGTCTGTTGGGTGACTTGTGTAGGCACAGGTGTAGTGGTCACTCCACAACTACACAGGAGGGGTGAGTTCTTTCCAATGCATATATTGTTTCTAACCAGAACTTACTCCATCATTGTGTTCACCAGAGTCCAGCAATATAAGAGGCCTGTGAAATTGTCTGGTCAACGGGGTAAAGTGCACCCCAGAACGGAGGGTAGGTGACATGTTGCTGCAGTTAAGCTCAAATGTCCCGCCTGGTTAGCTATATTAGCCACCCTGGGGGGACGCTGTCAGCCAACATAGTGTGCTGCTGTCCCAATAAATGGGGAAACAAGGTGTCAAGCACATAAAGGCTACGATGTAAAAAGAACATTTGGCACGTCCAGTATTCAACAAAAATTAAAATTTAACGGAGCAGGTAATTTTCCACTGCTGGGGCTGCACAGGGTGGGCAGTGTGACCCCTCCCTATTTGGGAATAATCTAGTATAGTAGGACTTAGTCAATCCTGACTGTTAGGTAACATATTGCATACAGTGCGCACTGCATTAAATCAGACAGATTCACTAGGCTGGTATGCCTAGGGGGTTTCACCACAGGGGGAGCTGAGCGGGCGAAATTCCCATAAGGAATAAGGGATGCACGGCAAGTGCATGAGGACACCCTCGCGCATTGTCAGATACTTCTAGTCATGAACATTCCTGTGCGTCATGATTTAGCAATCAATGGGACTGTGCAAATGTTAAGTATAAACCTTCTCGCCCCAATAGCCACATCAGGCAGGCGGGTTTATTGGAACAGAGATTGACCAAAGGGGGGTCCCCCCCATTTTCTTAGGATACACCTAGGGGCAACGACATCATTGCCATGATCCAAGACAGATCAGGCAGGGAGGGGGGCTGAGGTTGTCCTGGAACCACTAGGAGACCCCAGGTACTGCCCTGTGGCAGTAGTGAGGGATTACATGCCCGTGCGCCCAGCGGCTCAGGGTTACTCCTGATTCATGCAGACTCTGGTCCCCTGACCAAATTTCAGATTGACCGGGTCATGGGCGCCTGTCTGGCCCGGACGGGCCTTGCCTGCCCCGACAAAACATATTCCAGCCATTCATTTCGAATAGGGGCAGCCACAGCGGCATTCAGGGCGGGCATGGAGCCAGCGGGCATAAAGAGGGTTAGGCGCGGGCAATCGCGCTGCTTCGAGCGCTACATTCGCCCCTGAAGGCCCAAGATGTTAATATTACTATTGTGTGCCGTGATGTAGTAAGCGTGACTATGTGTGACTTTAGAGATGATAAACAAGTTTTTGAAAATGGTGTTCGTTGTATTCACCAGGTTCCCGAGTATGGGTGATCGGCCATTCATTCGTTGCCAGGCTGGCTCAGTGGGCGGGACGCAGGAACTGGATGCGGGGGTTTACGCAAACACAGCATCCTCGTGATCCACCTGGGGGCAACGACCTGATTCCCATGGGAAGGAGGGCACTATTACAATCAATGAAGTCCGACTTGGGTGAAATCAGCAAACGCTTGGGGCAATGTGAACTTTGGTGGTCGGAAATAATCTCTCGCAGGAAGTGGCACGGGGCCAGGTCCTGCGAGGCGGTGGAACATTCTCGCAAGAGGGTCAATGGTGCCATGCGTAAGTTCACTGATCAGAGGGGCTGGGTTTCATCAGGCACGAACTGATCCAGTCCTCAGTCGAGGGCTATTTTGTGAAGGATGGGGTCCACCTGTCCCCGGTGGGGATGGACCTGTTCCTGCTTGACTTGCAGGAGGCACTGCAGATCGCGGGTTGCAAGTGACTTTACTGCCTGTGTGTGGGGGCTCTGGCAGCGACGGGAGCCGCCTCCAGAGCTGTGGCGGAGTTACAGGGCGATCTGGAAGCAGACTGGTACAGTAAGGGTACCTCTGCGGCAGACCGGTACAGTAAGGGTACCTCTGCACGGCACAGTAGGGGTGCCAGGGCCAAAGACCGGGAGCCTCAGGGCAGGTTCCGGGAAAACCGCGACGGCGCCCCGTTAGTCCTTTGGGCGGTTGGGGGCCTGACCAACCGGGGGTTTGCCCTGCTACGCTCCGCCCTGAAAAGGGCGTGAGTAGAACAGACCAACGTGTCACGTGATCCGGAAGAGGATCGTCTAAGGTAGCACTGACGGCGTGCCCCACAGTGCTGGCTCACCAGGCGGGCGGGGGCAGCATAGGTTGGCACAGCTGCCCCGCCCTTGGATCGCCCGTAAGATAACCCACATATTGCATACTCCTGTATGGAATAAACCTGCAGCAATATTTTCCCACTACAAAGTTGTCTTGTGTATTTATTTATTGCATGCTCAGACAAGGGGGGAGAGGTTGCCAATGATGGCACTATGTGGCTGTCCGCGGCCCCCACAGGGGGCCACCTCAGCAGGGCGGCCCTTTAGTGCCATCTTGGCACCACCCACCCGCTCTAGTGTCCAGAGGGGTCTGCGATCCCTCAGCTGGGCGCCTCCGTGACGTCCTTCCTGTGCGCCGGGGAGGGTGGGAGGGCTTATATGCCTCCCCTGCCTCTCCTGGCGGTCTCTTTGCCCAGCCACGCCGTCTCCCGCCCCTCCTCTTACCCGGCGTCCTGGCTGGGGGTCAGGGTATCGTGAATGTTGTAATGTTTTCCTTTTGTGTTGCAGGCGGAGTTACAGGGCGATCTGGAAGCAGACTGGTACAGTAAGGGTACCTCTGCGGCAGACCGGTACAGTAAGGGTACCTCTGCACGGCACAGTAGGGGTGCCAGGGCCAAAGACCGGGAGCCTCAGGGCAGGTTCCGGGAAAACCGCGACGGCGCCCCGTTAGTCCTTTGGGCGGTTGGGGGCCTGACCAACCGGGGTTTGCCCTGCTACGCTCCGCCCTGAAAAGGGCGTGAGTAGAACAGACCAACGTGTCACGTGATCCGGAAGAGGATCGTCTAAGGTAGCACTGACGGCGTGCCCCACAGTGCTGGCTCACCAGGCGGGCGGGGGCAGCATAGGTTGGCACAGCTGCCCCGCCCTTGGATCGCCCGTAAGATAACCCACATATTGCATACTCCTGTATGGAATAAACCTGCAGCAATATTTTCCCACTACAAAGTTGTCTTGTGTATTTATTTATTGCATGCTCAGACAAGGGGGGGAGAGGTTGCCAATGATGGCACTATGCACCTTGCATGTCTCTGACAAAGGGTGGACACAGGGTGCCGCCTTGACAAGTTGCAAAACTGCTGAGTGAAATGTGTCAAACCTTCAGACCGTCCTGGCCACAAGCACCTTGCATCATAATCCTGGCCCCCTGATATACCTCTGTAAAAAAATTGTTCTCCAGAGATTTTTATTTTGATTTTTGCTTTTAGAACAATAGAGGAGTAATTTAGCTTGGGTAGACATTGCTGATCCAGGCCGAATTTTTCTGAACTACATTTTTAAAAATGGTGGATGTGTTGCAGTGATGATGTAATATTTCAGGAACCATGAGACCTATATTGTTCATTTTGGTGTCAAAACATAGGTTTTGGGGGTTGTTAGAAATGGGATTTCTGGTTGGCTAGGGCATGCGCCTAAGCCAGGCAGAAACCACCACTCTAGTCAGGGCAAGGGAGTTACACACTGAAGATAACCCCTGCTCACCCCCTTGGTAGCTTGGCACGAGCAGTCAGGCTTATCCCAGAGGCAATGTGTAAAGCATTTGCGCAACACACTCACACAGCAGCAACCCACTAGGCACACCACAAAAGAAACTCCTGTCAAGGTTGTATCAAAAATAGCCTTTGTATTATCATAAACACATTAGATCATAACCACACATATACACAGTGCCAACTGACACTAGGCAATATTCACAGGGGACTATATACAAGACCAGGCCAATCGGGCCACGGTCAGAACCATCAGAATGCAGGTAGTAAACATAAAACACAACCAGTAACTACTGGTACAATAATGACCTCAGCATTATCACATTAGGCATAAACCACATTAGGCCCAAACCTCATTAGCATAAACATATTACACAATAGGCCTCACCAGCATAAACACATTATGCAATAATCATGGTGCATAAATCACATTTGGCAACCATCAGCATAAACACATTATGCAATAAAACGCAGTGCACCACAGTACACTGACCAGGTGCATACATCATCTTAGAAACTGACCCCAGGCCAACTGGCCTTTCACTGGGGCTCAAATGCCCTCTGTCCAGAAAGTCAGGGCGTAAGCTGTGGGCCTCTCGAATGGTCCCTGGCTGCCTTGGCAGCGAAAACACAGTGGGCAGATGCGCTGGGGCATGGGGTGCAACTCACCCCTTCCTTAAGAAGAGAAATGGCCCCCAAACGTTGCAGCTGCTTGCGCTCTCACAGGGCAGCTGGGATTGGCACAAAGAAGAACTGGCACCACTGTGCCTCCTGGGTCCCCACTGGGACTCAACAATAAAATTTCCCCCAACGTTGCAGCTGCCTGTCAGCAAAAATGGCACTGGCACCACAGTGCCGCTTGGGAGCTCCCCTCTGGGACTTCTACAATAACTTGCCCCCAAAGGGAAAAAAATGGCACTGGCAGTAAACGTGCCTCGGGAGATCCTCCTCCACCGGGACCTCTCGTTGCAGCTGCCCGCTCACTCTCGCGGTGCAGCTGTGGCGACCCTTGGCCTGGTAGGGCCTCCTGAGCCCCCACTGGGGCTTTCAAGGCCAAAAGATTGTCCCCACGGTGCAGCTGCCCGCCAACGGGTGGGTCAGCTGAAAAGAAAGTGACACCGGCACCACAGTGCCTCAGGGAGCACCAGCTCGGCTTCCTCGTTCTGCCCCCACTCACCGGGGCTCCCTGCAGACTCCTCCGGTCTTCCTGCTGGAGAGCGGGTCCTCCTCTGGACGGCTCCAGTAGCCCGGGAGGCTTCTCCTGGTTCCCGTGGGCACTGGGAGCCCTCGAGGCTCAGGTCGGGCCCCTCCTCTCGGGGCTCGTCTTGGCTGCTCTCCGGTTCGGCAGCATGCGGGACTCTCTCCGGACATGGGAGTAGAGCCCCGCCCATGATCAGGCTCCACTTGCCTGACTTCCTCTGCAGCCGTGCTGCAATTGGCGGCCTTGGCAGCTTCCTCTTCCCAGCCCGCTGCGATTGGTGGACCGTGAATGAGCCCCGCCCACAACCAGGCAATCTTTGCCTGTCTTCCTGGTCGGCCGCGAGTCTCCCCTTTCTCCTCACAAGTGCGGGGTGGGCTCCCGCCAAAAGAACACACAAGCAGCGGGGTGGGCTCCCGCTTTCAGGATCGCAATTACAGTGGGGTAGGCTCCCGCTTGTAAATAAAACTCAAAAGCGGGGTGGGCTCCCGCTCCGATCGGCAAAACGCGGGGTGGGCTCCCGCTAAATACTTCAAAAACGCGGGGTGGGCTCCCGCTCCAATAAACAGCGCAGGGGGAATCCCACTTGCCGGGGTGCCCTCACAGCCTCGCGCTGCAGACTCTGGCTCCTTCCTTCCCCTGGCAATTAAAATATAGCGCTCACGAGGCGCTAGGGCTCCAGAGTTCCAGGGACAAAGCTGGGCCCAGGCAGGCCAGCACACTGGGTCCTCCAGCAGGGAGGCAGTCTCTCGTGGCGGTTCCTCCTGGGGCCCAGCAACAGCAAGTCTCAAGCACAAGAAAAAGCACAACATTCATGGGGTCACAGCCCCAATATTTATACCAATATTCTCTTTGTCTGCCCTGGCACAGGGCTTAGGGGAACCAGCCTAAACTGGTTCTGGGGGTTTTGGAGCACTTTGTTGACAAGGCTCCTCTTCCCCTTTGTCAGGTGGGGGCTCGTCATCAGACACACCACAGGGGCGGAGCCAGCATTCACATAGGCAGGCACAGCCCTATTCAGGGTCAGGGGACTACTCCTCCCACTACTCCAAATGCAGGTGCCCTATTCAGCCTAGCGCTGACTCACCCTGCCCCTCCTGGAGCCACACACACCTCACCAGCCCCTGTCGCTCCAAAGCCAGACATGTAATCCACATCGGGCAGGCAGACACATAGCACACAGAAATGCCAACTTCTAAAAGTGGCATTTCTAAAATAGTTATAATAAATCTGCGCACACCATTGCGTAGCATTTATTATTACTATTCCAAATATACCAAACTTGACCATGCTGCTCCTCTCGTATCAGGAATTACCACTGAAACACTTATCAGGGAATCCCCAATGCATTCCTATGGGAGGGCAGCCTCACCGTAGTGAGAAACCAAAATGGCTGTTTGTCACTACCAGGACATGTCACACACTTAAGGTACACATCCTACCTTTTACCTACAATGCACCCTGCCCATAGGGCTAGCTAGGGCCTACCTTAGGGGTGACTGACATGCAGTAAAAGGGGGGTCACAGACATGGCACACACTTTAGGTGCCACTTCACAGCGGAGGTAAC
This sequence comes from Calotriton arnoldi, assembly GCA_963921515.1. Lineage (NCBI taxonomy): Eukaryota > Metazoa > Chordata > Amphibia > Caudata > Salamandridae > Calotriton > Calotriton arnoldi. The sequence continues at coordinate 1,372,046 of CAWUFW010002306.1, read as the reverse complement.
ACTGCGCGCACAGGCCCTGCAATGGCAGAGGCCTGGGATAGGTTTGAAAGGCTACTTTGGTGGGTGGCGCAATCAGCGCTGCAAGCCCACCAGTAGCATTTAATTTACTAGCCCCGGGTATATGAGATACCACTTTACAAGGGACTGACAGGTAAATTAAATATGCCAAACAGGTGTAGACCAATCTTTACCATGTTTACCACAGAGAGCACACACACTTTACACTGAACAGCAGTGCTAAAGTGCCCAGAGTCCTAAAACCACCAACACCATGTCAGAAAAAGGCTAGGGGAAAGGCAAAAGGTTTAGGGATGACCCTGCAAAAAGGGCCAAGTCCAACACAACCCCCTTCCAGCCAAAACGCAGGGCAGACCAATCACCACCTTGATGGACTTCCCTGCCTTGGGCGATAGAACACGGACGCGGGCCCACAACTGCAGGGGTACCTTCGAGTTCTACGCCATTCTGAACCCATGTGGTTCCCTCTGTCAAAGCTCCCAGGACCAACTAAGCTATCCCACTGGTTCTCCCTAGTTGTCCTCGGCCAGGCCCAGGCCCTAGGCCATCCAGATGTATCTGGTCCTTGCCATCTCACAGAGTGGTGGGCGGTAGCCCCAGGCACATAGTACCCATTCTCCACTCTACCCCTCATCAAGGCAGTTCTAAACTGCCACTGATCCTCCAGCCTAGGGTCCGCACCCTCAGGCTGACCAGAAGTCACGGGCGAGGCTCTCCTCCCCCTACCTCTCCTTCTAGGGTTCCGCACTCTCCTCCTTGGAGAGGCACCCTCAGAACACAACTCTCCCACCAGGACCTCTCTCCAGTAACTGGTCTCCCAACCTAGGGTCTAACCCCTCAGGTTGCACCGGGATCAGAGGCGAGGACTCCCTCCCTCTGCACCCCCTTCCAGAGTTCTGCATCCTCCCAACTGGAGTGGTACCCCTGGAAGCCAAACCGGTCAGGACACTGCTTACAGATGTCCTTCTCTCCAGGTCAGGCAGAACCTGAACCTGGCCTCCCAACCCAGGGACTAAACCCTGCGGTTGAACGCTTGCCTGGCAAACCAGGACTTCTGGGGACTCACACAGTATCCCACCGAGGGTAACACATGACTCATGTGTCGTGTGACAGTCTGCCTGGCGCAGATCTCCCGGCCCTTGTCTGTCTGACAGTGCGCGAAGATCCCCAGGACAGAAGTGGTGTCACCATGGTCACTTCTAGGAGACTCAGCCCTTCTGGCTGGTCCCTGACCCCCTGGTTCTCCCACTGGGGAACACATCCCCCTCTCACCCCTCAATCTGGACTTCTGCACCCTCCACTTAGGAGCGGCACTGCCAGACACCAGAACCACTGGAGCTCCGTTTACAGACGCTCCAGGTTCTCCTGACACTGGGAGATCCCCCTCAAATGGCCTACTAGTACAGCCTAGGCCCCCGACCTGGCGTTCCCTTAGGGAATCCCTCCAGGCCCTGAGACTGGGTTTCGGGCACCTTGGGACACACAGTCCCACACTCACTCCTTCTCCACTGAGACAGGACGTGAGCCCTTACACCCCTCCTACTACACCGGGACCTAGCTGGGCTACTCTGAACCTCTTCCACCACACAGGACCGGAAGATACCTGAGCCACTCCTTTTGGGATCACTCCCCAATGCCTCTTCAGACGCTCTGGCACTCCAGAGGTCTGCCTCCCGTGCAAGCTCCCTGGGATCAGAGAACTCACACCCCAACAGGTGTTGGCGTAACCCCAGAAAACAATTACTGAACATGTGCTCTCTGACAACCAGCTTGAACAGCCCTTCAAAATCATTTGCCGTGCTACCCATCACCCAACCTTCCAGTGCATCACAACATTCATCCACAAACTCCCCCCAAGACTGGTGAGACAGTTTCCTACTGCCCCTGAACCTCAACCTATACCCTTCAGGTGTGACACCCTCTTCCTGGGAACTAGGTACCACGCTCTGGGATCTGGGAGTGGGACTTCCTGCACTGAACTCCAAATTGCTGCCACCACTGGATCCCACCCTCACTGGTGAATCCAGACAACTACAACTGCGCTCAGGGGATAATCTACCCTCCAGAGCTAGCTTCTCTCTGGCGAAGACCCTCTCTGCCTCCGCCATCCTCTCTTGCGCTAAGACCCTCTCAGTCTCTAGCTTTTTCTCTTCAAGGACCAATGCCTTGAGAGACAACTCCTGGGCCCACAAGGCCTTTTTCTCCTCCAAACCCAGCCACGTTATCTCCGTGGCATACTCCGACTGGAGCGTGTCCAAAGCCAGCTGATGCTCCCTTTCTTCCCTCCTATCTACCCACTCCTCTGGGGACAGGGAAAGGGATGGGGCACTGCCCCCGGCACTGGACCCAGCAAGGGACTCCCTATCTATGGGGTCCTCACTATCTACTGGCGTCCCTGCCCTGTCATTTTCTACCTCCTGTGCAGACTCTTCAGGACCTCCCTCAAAACCACCACTTAGGTATGCGGAGGGGTAATCTGAAAGGTCCCCCCAGGGCTCTAAGGGTTCTCCCCTGCTGAGGGCTTCATAGAGGAACAGTTTCCTGAGGATGTTACCCACTATTGGTATCCCCCTCTCTCTGCAGAATTCCTCTAACTCCTCCCTGGTGTACTCCAAAAGGTCATCCTCATTATAGACTAACCCCATCTTGGCAGATACACAACCCACAGTGCAACAGGAGAACACAATTCAAGAAAAATGACACTTTTAGGAGACAATCAGGAAAAATAATCCCCAAACATGTGATTCTCTAAATGCAGAGTTTGTAGTGCAGTCAGTTGTCGCTGTGGTATTGCGCAAGCGCAAGTCCTATCCTCACCGCTGACAACCAATGTTAGAAATGGGATTTCTGGTTGGCTAGGGTGATCCAGCGCTTACAATAAAAATATTTTCTCCTACTATGTTTTTGGGTCACCCAGGTGCAATTATTTCTCTAACACACACACTATATCCATATGACGGTGGGGCCCATAACACCGCATATACATTCACTTACTCATTTATTTCCCTGGATTTTCCTCCGACATGAAACCTAGGAGAAAAACGATTTGCTGGAAGGAGACGGGATACCTCTTTTATAAAGACACAATAATTCTCATTTGCTTTTAAGGTATTCCGCTCATTGGTCGATGGACCAACTGGTAGGAATCAGTTGATGGTGATTAAGACCAGCTCAATGACAATGAACTCTTTTACCAAAGCATTATTAATCATTATGCTAAAGAAAATCACTGAGTCATTTGTTTAAAGAATAATAACGTTTATATAAAGTTTTGAATGCAGAAAATTCGAGATTAATTTATTATTCAGATCATTGCGTTTATCATCATTATAAGAATAATTGTAAATTGCATGACACTTTTATTAGACCGAAAATGAGGTTATCCTACTAAAGACTCTATAGATCAACCTATCTATCTCTCGGGAAATCCTAATAATTCTAATATAAATCTTGTCAAATGCTAGTTCTCCTAAAGCGGCATTTCATACTCAACTGGAAAAGGAAAATAACAGCAGCAGCATCAGCTCGTCAGCATCAGCAACCGCAAACTCTCCCATTTACAGCATCTAACTTCTTCAGCATCTCCCGCAGCTTCCCGCAGCATTCTAACCCCCTCCCACCAAGAGTAGGTCTTCTTATACCCTAATTCTAGCTTACAGCATAAAATGTTTCTTCTTACATGGCGCGATTCATTCTCATTGGTCAAAAACTGAGGTCCCTATACATTCTAATCAAACTTCCTGGTCTTAACTAGTTCCGTGAGGAATGTCCATGCAAGCATCGTTTCCCACAGTTCATGCACTTGCTCATCCGTTTCGATCAGTCCAAATTGTTTCTTTTTCTGCAACAATTGTATAATAATGTTCTTTCTATTGATTCAACCAGGCTTCTCACGCTTCTTGCTGATCATCTTGGCACACATCTGCTCAGAAGGGTCACAGCAGCCTTGACCATACTTTCATCACAGCCTCTCGGCATCAGCACGTGATCATCCCTTTGCAACAGCCTCTCTCCTCTATCACATGGTCGCATCCGCTCCTGCGCACTCTAGTAACTCGCGGCCATTTTATATTGCTGCTCGGCAGGCCTAAGCGCACTATTTCTAAAGAAAACAAAATGTTATTAAAACAATGAAAAATAAACCCTTTCGTTTCCCTCCCGTCTTTCTACGTACCCCAATTAGGTATTACCTAGCAGAAGCAACATATAAAGCTGTCCCTTACTTACCATCGCTTTATTTTGCAACCACACGTTTTATTCAAAGCATAAAAACATGCATTTTATTATCATTTCAGTACGCATAATATTATTGTTAGAATTGGGGGTCTCTAGTTGGCACAGGTAGGTACTTGTGACAAATAGGGACCCTCGCCTCTAGTCAGGGTAAAGGGGTACACTCCTAAAATAACCCCTGCTCACCCCCTTGGTAGCTTGGCACGAGCAGACAGGCTTATCTCAGAGGCAGTGTGTAAAGCATTTGTGAACACATACAGTAATCTAGTGACACACTACAGATGGACACCACACAAGGTTTATATCAAAAATAAGTATTCTTTATATAGTTTTAACACAAGACCATAAACGACAAAAATCCACAATACTGTACTTAAAATGGTAGTTTTAGCTTAGTTCAGTTCAGTTCTTAAGATGCGACACTTTAAGTCAATGTACCTTACGATGCGGGACGCTTCCACAACAAGCAATGTTGCAGCGATGGAAATGCGACAAAGTTCTGGTGCAAAGAAATAAAGACGTCAAGTTCTTCCTGATGCGGCACGCTTCTCCGATGTTGCGAGAAGTCTCGATTCGATGCGTCAACTGCAGCGGCGACACCCTTGTTCAGCGATGCGACGGCAACAGCTTCGGCTGCGACACTCTTCTCCAACGTTGCGAGACGCTTCCACTCGATGCGACAACTGCAGCGGCGACACCCTTGTTTCGTGATGCGACGGCAGCAGCTCCGACGGCGGCACGCTTCTCCGTGGATGCGAGGCGCTTCTCTCGATGCGGTGCAATGCGTCAGCTACAGCGGCGACATCTACGATGCGACGGCAGCGGCTGCGACGGCGACACGCTTCTTCCTCGATGCGAGACTCTTCTCTCGATGCGGTGCAATGCGACAGCTACAGCGGCGACATCTACGATGCGACGGCAGCGGCTGCGACGGCGACACGCTTCTTCGGTGTTGCGGGACGTTTCTCGAGATGCGGTGCAATGCGACAGCTACAGCGGCGTCATCTCCGTGATGCGACGGCAGCGGCTGCGACGGCGACACGCTTCTCCCTCTTGAGTCGCGCTTCCAGCTCCTTGCGACACGCAGTCCCTTCAGAAGGCCCAAAACAGCAGCAGGCACTTCCAAAGGATCCTTGGGGAGCTGGTGGTTGAAGTCTGTTGTCCCTGAGACTTCAGCAGGAGGCAAGCTCTTTTCTCAAGCCCTTGGAGATACTTTACAAGTTGAATAAAAGTGCACACAAAGTCCTTTCTCCTTCCTTTGGCAGTCAGGCAACCACTGCAGGCAGATCCCTCTAGCTTAGGGATAGTCTTCTCCTCAGTTCCTTCTTGGTTCCGCTCCTCAGCAAAGGTTTCTTCTTGTTTCCCAAAGTGATCTAATTTCCTAGGGGTCTGGGTCCCCTTTTTATACACAGTTTTCCTTTGTTCTCTGAAGGCAGAGAGGCTTCTGCCTAGTCAAAACCAGTTCTGGTCAGTCCTGGAGCACTTTGTTTTTCTGACTCCTTCTTTCCTTTCAGAATGTGGGGCAGGGTGCTCAGCCGCCCGGCAGGAGGTGGAGCCAGCATTGTGGAAGGCAGGCACAGCCCTATTCAGACCCAGGTGCAACTCCTCCCTCCACTCTGGATGCAGATCTTTCTATTCAGCCCTGTGCTGACTCACCCTGTCTCCTGTAGCCACCCCCAGCCCCTGTCACTCAATCTCCAGACAAGGAATACACAACCTAGCAGAGGCAGGCTTGGAAGTTTAGGCAAGAAAATACCCACTTTCTAAAAGTGGTATTTTCAAACACAGAATGTTAAAACCAACTTCACTAAAAGATGTATTTTATCATTCTGAGTTCAGGCATACTAAATTCGTTTTTCTACCATGTTCCCTGGGTCAGTTCTGACTATAAGGTGTAATAGTCAGTCTGCCCATTCTGGCCTATGGGGAGCAGGTATCCTTGCAATAGTGAAAAACGAAAATGGCTGTAATTCACTATTAGGACATGCCACACACACCAGGGCATGTCCTACCTTATACTTACAATGCACCCTGCCCTAGGGCCTACTTTAGGGGTGACCAACATGCAGTAAAGGGAAGGTTTAGGGACTGGTAAGTGGGTGTACTCACCAAGTCGACATAGCAGCCCTAGGCTGCACACAGGCTCTGCAATGGCAGGCCTGAGGCACATTTTACAAGCCACTTCTGTGGGTGGCACAACCAGTGCTGCAAGCCCACCAGCGGTATTGGATTTACAAGCCCTGGGCACACTCAGTGCACTGTACTAGGGACTGACAAGTAAACCAATCATCCAATCATGGAGTCACTAATACATAACACAATTTATCCTAGGGAGCACTTGCACTGTGGCACTGGATAGCAGTGGCACAGTGCCCAAAGCATCTAACACCAGCAAAAACGGATCAGTAACATAGGAGGCATCATAAAAAAATGGAAGGGAGACCCACGCCAAGGATGCCAGGTCTAACAATTATGTTATATTAGAAACGTAAACAACTATTAGTTCATTACTTTGCACAAAAACTGCGTGTTATCCTTTCCCCAGACATACATTGTTGGTTATTTACTTGAACGAACATGTTTATTGTTATTAAACGAAAATATTAGGAGGTTAAAATTTTTATATTTACCCTGCTCCATCAACTCCCCCTTTGGTGATTTTTAACATCACCACACAAACCTAAGTTATACAATTTTCTCAGACAGCATATATCTTTTATCCATTTGCTTTTGTTAGTTTTATACTTCTGTATCGCTTTCAACTTGTCTCTTTGTTTTCTTGTACAGGTTCTCTTTTATTTCTTCTAACTCTATTTCACCTATTTCTCTCTCTCTCTCTTTGTTTATCATATTTTCTTTTTCTAACTTATTCTGCTTTCTTCGTCTCTTTATACATGTTACTGCAAGCTTCAATACTAATATTATTATTATTATTATTATCATGGTTGCTATTATTATAACTTTCCCTATTATTAATCCACTCATTCTTGTTAACCAATTCGTTACAGATGAAAACCCTTTACCAAGTTTTTCCCGAACACTTTCAACCTCCAGTGGTACTAGTTCTTTGTGCAAATTTGTAATATTTGTTATATACTTCTGTATATTTTCGCTTTTATCAGGAATGTAAGTGCAACAATGTTGGACTTTCAGCATTCCACAGACTCCGCCCTCTTTTGCCAAAAGAATGTCAAGGGCAAGATGATTTTGCATCACCATAGCTCTCATGGCAACCATCTCGGTATTTACCATTAAGAACCCTCCAGCAGTATTTGTAGATAAACGATCTACTACTGTGGATAATTTCCGAATTCTGAATGCATTCAAAGATATTCCCACTGCTGGTATCAATGCACCAAAAATATCACCTACTATTTCTGAAAAACTTTCCCTTTTTCTACGTGTAAAGGTATTTATCATTTTGTGTGTTCCTTTTTCTTTTCTATCCACATGAAAAATCTTTGGAAAGACCAGGCCTAAATAACATGATCCATACCAATGGTCTGGCAACCTATAATAAGCCCTATTCCCACAAACGTAATAAATCCCTGGAAAAATTGGATCTTTTCCCCCTTTGAATCCCCATCCACCTATAATTAGGTAATTGTCATGGCAATTACTGGAACCCACAAAATAATTGTCATATCTTGTCTCATTTCTTCTAATGCACAACCTTCCCTGTTGGGGCCAATCCAGAGTCATAGCTGCATTTATCTTTTTCTTGTCATGATGGTCTTCCTCAAACACCCAGAGAGGTGTTTTTGTCTCTTCTATTACTTTTCTTTCAAATTTTACTCTTCTTTCCTCAACCATTTCTAGAAATACTTTTTCTTCTTTCTTTAACTCACAGGTAAGGTTGTACCTAAATATATTATCTAATGTTAAAATCTTATCTTCTAAGAAATATTCACCAAAAATCTTTCCCTCTTTTATTTTATTAAGCTCGGGAACTACAGAAACCTTTGCAAAAATCCTATCTACATCAGTGTAATAATATTCTAATCTGCCTGTTTTATAAAATAAGCTTGCTAATACACTACATGTTATTCCATATGTTAAAGGGAGGTGATGATAAGTCACACCCTCTGCTACAGATGCAGGCAACTGCATACAAACATAACAATCCCTTACATCCATTGTTTCTACGTACTCATACAGTAATTTAGTAAACACATTCTTTGAAAAATCTGTTATTGATTTGTCCTTATGTAATTCTGCACTACTCCTTAAAATAACTGGCTCTTGAGTGTTAGCTCCTTTTTCTTTCTCAGTGTTATTAGACTTTTCCACTACAGCTAAACTAATTGGAATAGTTATTGCTAAAACTACCCATACTGTTATTAATAATCCTGTACAAAAACAGCACATTTTGCACCATCTTTTTAAAAACTCACATCTACATTTTCTATCTCTAATATTCTCCATTTTGTACTTGATTTCTAGAAAATTGTGTCACTACACCTCAGAAATGACTTGCTTGCCACTCTGTACTTTCAGAATGTTGTCTTTGCTTGGTTCTTTCTTCAATTCTTTCTCAGAATTCTTTCTTTGTCACATCCGGTATAGTTGTCAGTCCAGTGTTTTGTCAAATCCGGTAAACTATCTACAGAAACCACTTCAGGTTTGTTGCTTCAGGTTTGTTGCACTTTACTTTCTCCCATCAAGTTTCTTTGTTCTGGGTTCTCGTGAGTGTTCAATTCTTCTTTGTAGCTAGTCAGAGCACGATACAACCATTCAGGTGATCTGTATTTCTGATTCACTTTCTTTATTCTTTTTGTTTTCTGCAAGTGCTTACCACCTTGTTTTCCTTGCTCCTTTTGACTTGTTATTTCATTCACTTGTTCAGCACTTTTTCCATCCAATTTTACTATTCTGTATCTTAATTTTCTTACTTCGTTGGGCCAATTATCTCCTTTTCTCGGCCTATTTGCTTCACTCCCTTTTTCCTCTCTTTCTGTTTTCCAATTTCTTTTTCTTGTCTCTAGTTTTTCACTTCTTTCTTCTCCACTTTCTTCTGATTCTGTTTCAATCTTTTCGTTATTTCCTCTTATTTTGAAACTAATTATTTCGCTTTCAGCTACTTGTGGTTCTTTTCTTATCTTCCTTCGTTCGCCTACTTCTGTCCCTCCTCGAGGTTCTTCCGGTTTTGTGTCAGTTTCTCTATCTGCTTCTAAATTTCCCTGTTCTTGTGTTTGACTATCTGTCCTTACTGCTCCTCGGGGTTTTTCCGATTTTTCTAACTTTTGGTCCGAAACTCTCCCTTCTTTATCTATTAATATTATCTTCGAAGGAATTTTACCACAACTTGTACTTGGTTGTTCACTGTCACTGTTTTCTGGCTCAGTTTCTTCTCTTATGCTTTCAAAATTCCACTTTGTCTTTATAATTTCTTCTCCTTCTGACTGTTCTGTATCAGATTCTGAACTGGTATCAGATATTTCCAGATGTCGACTTACAGGTCAATCTTCAAATTCTGGAACTTCAGCTATTTCCTCTATTTCTTCTTCTTCTTCTATCGTTTCACTTGTAGTTGGGTCTCCCAGATGTCGACTTACAGGTCGATCTTCAAGTTCTGGCACCCTGTTTGTCTCCTCTTCTCTTTCTGATGCTGAACTGTTGTCTAATATTTCCAGATGTCGACTCACAGGTCGATCTTTAGGTTCTGGAACTCTGATGGTGTGGCTGGCATGAACCCAGTGTTTCACTCCTGCACACTTAACTGCGGTGGTCGTCACTAGGATCACTTGTCGTGGTTCGTCCCAGCGAGGAACCAAACAATTTCTTCTCCGGTGGACTTTTATTCGAACCCAATCTCCTGGATTCAAGTCGTGTGCTGGTTTTCTTTCAAGAGTGGTCGCATCCGGTCCAACCTGATGAAACACAGAACGCACCACATCAGCCAATCCTTTGCAATAATCCAGTACTAGATCATCAGTTATAGTCAGTAGCTTGTTGACAGGTACTTGTGCTTGTCTCATTGCTCGTCCCATGATTATTTCATGTGGACTGAGTCCAGTCTTCCTTTCTGGAATACTTCTGATTGTCATCAGAACCAATGGCAAAGCATCTGGCCATTTCAGTCCTGTAGCTTGACACATTTTTCCTAACCTGTTCTTGATTGTTCCATTTACTTGCTCTACTATTCCAGAAGCCTCTGGTCTGTATGCACAATGCAGTTTTTGTTTAATACTAAGGGCTTCACAAATCAATTTAACTAATTCGTTTTGGAAATGTGTTCCTCTATCTGTTTCAATCGTGACTGGAAAACCATACCTCGGAATGAATTCTCTCAGCAAAAGTTTTGCTACTGTGATACTGTCATTCCTTCTTGTTGGATATGCTTCCACCCAACGGGAAAACAAACAGACGACCACTAAAACATACCTCAATCTGCTACAAGGTGGCATTTCTATGAAATCCATCTGCATTCTGGTGAAAGGACCCCCTTCTCGTCCTATTCTTCCTAGACTCACTACTGTCTTCCTTCCTGGATTTAACTGTTGACAAATCAGACATCTTTGACAAAGACTCTCAGCTATGGCTCTGAATTTTGGATTGTACCATGTTTGTCTAAAAAGTCTGATCATTGAATCTCTCCCAATATGGGCTTGCCCATGGTACATCCGTGCCATGTCAGAAATCATGCTATCAGGCATAACTGGTCTCTCATCCCTGTAAACCCATACATCAGTTTCTTCATGTTTCCTACATCCTGCTTTTAGCCATGTATCTTTTTCTTCATCTTCTGTAGCCTCTTGTAACTGTCTCACCTCATCCCATGTTTCAATTGAGTTAGTAAAAAGCAATGGACAAGAAATATGCTCTCTCTCGCGGCATTTGTTTAAAGAAACCACATTCTTTGCACAGTACTGTGCCATTTCGTCAGCATATTTGTTGCCAACAGTAATGTAGTCTTCCCCATTTTTATGTGCATTGCACTTCACTACAGCAATCTCTTTAGGCAGCTGTATCGCCTCAAGCAACTTTTTCACAAAATCTCCATTCCTTATGGGTGTCCCTGCAGACGTCAAGAAACCCCTTTGTGACCAAATCTGACCAAAATCATGCACGACCCCAAAGCCGTACTGGCGGTCAGTCATAATCGTAACCCGTACATTTCTTCCCAACTTACATGCTTGAATCAGAGCTACTAATTCTGCAACTTGGGCAGACCGTACACCTTTCAAACAAGATGCTTCCAATACAGTTGCTACTGTGCAAACTGCATATGCTGCACTTAGAACTCCATCACTCGTTCTCAAACATGAGCCATCCACAAACAGAATGTAATCTGATTCTTTCAAAGGCTCATCTCGTATATCAGCTCTTGGTTTAGTACAGTATTCGAGCACATTCAGACAATCGTGATCTACTTCATCCATTTCAATCACATTCTCTTCATCTGGCAATGATGTTGAAGGATTTACATTCATACATCTGTCAATGGTCACATTATCTGCACTCAAAATTACCTTTTCATACCTAGTCAGCCGACTATGTGTCATGTATTGTGTTTTCGTTCTTGTCAAAAGAATTTCCACAGAATGGGGAACATACACTCTCAATGGATACCCCATCACTATGCCTTCACTCTGTTCCAGACTCACACATGTAGCAGCAACTGCTTTCAAACATCCAGGTAACGCTTTTGCTACAGGGTCTAAAACAGCTGAAAAATATGCAATTGGTCTTTTCATAGTTCCATGTCTCTGCACCAAAACTGAAAATGCACATCCATCTCTTTCACTGCAGAACTGCTCAAAATCTTTCTCATAATCAGGCATTCCTAATGCTGGAGCTTCACACAATTTCTTTTTCATCTCTTTGAATGCTTTCATTTCTTCTTCATTCATTTCAAAAGGATCTTTAACATCCTTCTTTGTCAGTTTCTGCAATGGTTTAGCAATTAGTGAAAAAACGCTTATCCATTGTCGACAATATCCAACCATTCCCAAAAACATTCTTACCTCTCTTTGTGTCATTGAAGCTCTCATTCCTTGAATCATTTTTATTATCTCTGTCGTTACCTTTCGTACTCCTTTCTCAATTTTATGCCCTAAATACTGGACTTCTTGTTTACAAAACTGCAATTTTGAAGGGGACACTTTATGTCCTCTTTTTGCTAAATGATTCAGCAAAGCAATCGTGTCATTGACACATGCTTCCTTCGTTTTTGATGCCACCAGTAGGTCATCAATATACTGAACCATTACTGACTTTTCTGGCATTTTTAAATCTTCCAATGATTTCTTTAGTATCTGATTAAAGATTGAGGGACTTTCTGTATACCCTTGAGGAATTCGGCACCATGCCAAAATACGCTCTCCAAACCTAAACACAAATATTGGCTGGCTATCTGGATGTAATGGAATAGAGAAAAATGCATGACATAAATCAATCACCGTGTACCACTCTGCTTCGCGTGGAATCTGGTATAGAATCACGGCAGGGTTCGGTACTATTGGGCAACAAGGTACAACAATTTTGTTTACCTTTCTTAAATCCTGTACGATTCTATATGTTCCATTTGGCTTTTTCAGTCCCATTATTGGCGAATTACATGGACTGCTCATGATTTCTTTTAGAATCCCTTGTTCAATCATTTTATTTATTACTGGCGTTATTCCTTCAATTATTTCTGGAGTCAATTTATACTGAGGCGTATTTGGGTAACTCGTTCCTTCTTTTACGGAAATTTTTACGGGATCTACTCCTTTCATTAATCCTACATCTTCTCCTGTCAAGTCCCACACTTCTTCTTTTACTGTCCCTTTCAACTCAATTGGGATTTTCTCTGCATCAAATACAGGAAACAAATGATTTACTTCTGGTTCCAAATTTACCATTGTCATTTTATACAGTACATCCTCATCTGGAGTTTGAAATGCAATTCCGTCCGGAGTACAATAAATTGTGCAGTTCATCTTACACAATAAATCGCGTCCTAAAAGGTTAACGGGACTACAATCACACACCACAAATCGGTGCATTTCATTAAATGGACCAATTCTCACCTTTACTAATCTAGTAAGAGGCGTTTCAATTTGCTGATTGGAAACTCCAACTACTTGTATATGTTCACCTGAGAGAGGAAGATTTGGAATTTCCACTGACCTAACAGTAGAACGGGTAGCTCCAGTGTCAACAAGGAAGGTTATATTTGCACCATTCACTTCTCCATCCACAAATGGACCTGACTGGTCTACCTCTAGAGTTGCGCCAAGCACGCACTCTCCCTCTCTTTCAGACACCGTCATGAGCTTTCATACGACTCATCCTCACTCTGTCGTAACCAATATTGTGAGATTTCAGCTGCACGTGACAACTGTTTTACCTGTTCTCCTCCGTAGAATCCTGTTTCTGCACTGTACTTCTGTTGATTAGCACTCTTGGGAAGTGGTGGTTGTGGCACCTGACCTTGTTGAGTAACTACCTCACTCTGCACCTGTGAATTTAATGTTTGATTTTCTACATTAGGTTTAGGAGGAAATTTACACTCGTTTCTCTAATGCCCTAGCTTTCCGCAATTGTGGCATGGCCACTTTTTCTTCGCCTCATGTATGCTCATTTGTCCTTTTCCTTTACCTATATTAGGTCGGGATTTAAACTGTCCTGTTTCACTGCTAGTATTATTCAATTGAGCTTCTTGCTTCTCTGCAACTTTCACCTGTGCCCACATGGCTTTTTCTTTCAATTTACGCTGTTTACTCTCAATTTCATCACTGCAATACTTAGCATATCTCAAAACATCATCCACTGTACTATTCTGCCACCCTATCAAATGCTGCTTAATCCTTTCACTTATCTCCGGTGTTAATCCATACACAAACCTATATACAAAATGACTCATGTCCTTCTCACTTAGCGTCTCATAACCACTATACTGTTTGAAAACCAACAACAATCTCTCATAATACGCATGCACTGATTCTTTGCTTTCCTGTGTTGTTCTGTCTATTTTCACCCAATCTGTTTCTTTTGGTGGAATCTTATTTTTCAAAAAGGTAACTATCTGATCATATTTCCGCATCACTTCTGGACCTGGCGCTCCTGTTTTGGCATCCCTTGGATATTCCACAGTTGGCCAATCAATTGTAATCTTACATTCCGTCCATAAATCAGCAGGTACTACTATGTCAAACAATCCATCTAGATCTATCCACAGCACTTTTGACACTTTAACAAATCTTTCCACTTGTCTGTACAATTCTACTGGTTTCTCTCTCAATTTTGGGAAGTCATTTGTAAATGACAGTATATCCTGTCTGGTCCATGGAACATGCACATAACTACCACCTGGTGTTTCTCTCATTGGGTACTCTCTGGTAACTGGTTCCTTATCTGTCATTGCAAAAGCCAAAGCTGCTTTATCTGTTGTTTTCTCATTCTTCTTTGTCCATCTGTTTCTCCATCTATCCACATCACCCCACTTTCTCAATAAAACAATCAGCTCTTTTATCTGGGTCAGTCTTCCTGATGTGTTCAAATTTTCTATGTCTTTCTCACAAAAATCTACTCTGTACGGTTTCTGCAATGTCCTCACTTTCACAAATTCCACTCCTAGTTCACCTGCAATCTCTTCCAATTTGTCATGTAAATTTCTAGCTCTCCATGTAAGACTCTTACACAAAAACATAATCTCATCATCCTGATAATTCTTTAGTTTTTCCGTTCCAATTGTTCCCAAAATCAACTCTTCCATGTCTATTTTTAACCTAATTACATCTAATGGTTTTTCTTCTGGTTCTTTTGCTTTTAGTGCTTTCATCCACTCATTTAACTCTTCTGGAGTCGGACCTACAGGTGTACTATTTAATTCAATCCAATCACTGGTTCTTTCTGGTGTTCCTGATGCGGACTCTGTCACCATAGGTATTCTTCTAACCTCACTCTCATTTATCGTCAAATTTGTAGGTGGACTTGGTCTACACGTACTCGCCGAATTGTGTGCACCTTCCTTATTCAGTTCCATCCCTTCTCTTTTTCTTTGCATATGTGAATTCATGGGAATCACCAAAGAATGTTCATTTATTTTCTGATTTTCAAAAATTGGCATTACTGGACCTATCGTTACTGGTACAGTTACAGCTTCCATATTCTTTGTCAATTCTCTTATTTTCTCTGTCAATTCTTTTGTCGTTTTTGCTAGTTCAGTTGCATTGTCACTTTCTGTCTCATCATTTTGTGAAATTTTAAATGTTTCTTGTGACCTATTTATTTCATTTCTTCGTTCGGGTTTTTTATTCCTCTCAGTTTTCATTTGCGGTGCATTAGGTGTCACCACTACAGAAGTCTGTTGATATGGAGGTGGATTTCTGTTTAAAATATCTTCCAGCAATTCGTCATCCGTATCACTACCACCATACACATATTTTTCTACCACTACATGTTTCTTTTTCTCAGTACACTTCCTCTTTGCTTCTTCCTCAACCCCAAAAGCTGGAAACAAACCTCCTGCCATGTTAGCGTATCTCCAACGCTTTACTCTGTCCTCATGATTTATTCCCCACAACCTTCCTGGTATAAACTCATGATTCTTCAATCCTCTGGATCTCTCTCGCTCATACATCTCATCTTCCCATTCCGCTAAAGCTTCAAACTGTGTTGGTCTAGGTTCCAACATCACCATCTTTTCTCTCAAGTTCCGTAATACAGCTACATTAAATGAACCATTCTCAGGAAAAGCCAATGCTCCATCATTCTTGGTGTATTTTGTCCAATTTTCTAACCAAATGCATGTATGATATCCATATTTCAGCATCATATGTGAAGCTGGTGATTTCGGCGGAGGAATTATTTGTCCCTCTCTAGTCACTACCTTTTTGTCCTTCTTGAAGAAGTTCTTAACTTTCGACATCCAAGACGTTTTCTCTCTTCCATACTCATAGTACGACATGATTCACAACTTTTCTCTCTTACAACAATCGGCAAATCAACTCTGTTCCCTATGCGTTTATTTCAACCAATGCTAGCGCGACTCACACCAACGCTCCAATCACAACGATTTCTTTCTACGGCGCACTGTCCAATCCCAGCGCGGCTTTTGTCTACGTCACTTCGCTCCTGTTCTCATGTGACTAGCGCACTGTCCAATCCCAGTGCGGCTGTTGTCTACGTCACTTCTGCTCTTGACCCCTCCTTTACAAAATTTATCTGCAATTTCTTTTTCAACAATTCTTGTTAGTTACAACATTTTATCCACATTTCCATTGTCTGATTCGCTAAACCGAAAAGATAGCTTTGCTCATTCACACAAGAATTCTGTATTTTCCAGTAGGCAGCGCTTACCTCTACCCTACCACAGAACTTTCAGTTACGTCGATAAAGTAGCACTTCCCTCTACCTTACCCTTCTTTCAAGCAAACGATAAACCCGTTTCTCTGGGGATAAAACACATGTGGAGACTATACTGCTCCTGAGAATTAAGGCCAGAGTTTCACAAGAAAACCCGATCACTATTTCACTTACACACCTTTTATACGCAAAATGTCCCTAAATAACACAACCTGTGTTATTACCAAATTGAACTCAGACAGTGTAAAATTCCATGCGACTTCTCTTGCCACACGTGTTCCACTTCCTACTTCCCGGAAGCGTGAAAACTTACATATAACATAACGCGACTTAACAAAAAGTGTTAGACATAAACTTATCAATAATCTATAATCAAAAATCAATAATCACCAAACTAATCTATAGTAACCATAACTCTGCTACCAAGAAATCTGATCCAGCGCTTACAATAAAAATATTTTCTACTACTATGTTTTTGGGTCATCCAGGTGCAATTATTTCTCTAACACACACACTATATCCATATGACGGTGGGGCCAATAACACCGCATATACATTCACTTACTCATTTATTTCCCTGGATTTTCCTCCGACATGAAACCTAGGAGAAAAACGATTTGCTGGAAGGACACGGGATACCTCTTTTATAAAGACACAATTATTCTCATTTGCTTTTAAGGTATTCCGCTCATTGGTCGATGGACCAACTAGTAGGAATCAGTTGATGGTGATTAAGACCAGCTCAATCACAATGAACTCTTTTACCTAAGCATTATTAATCATTATGCTAAAGAAAATCACTGAGTCATTTGTTTAAAGAATAATAAAGTTTATATAAAGTTTTGAATGCAGAAAATTCGAGATTAATTTATTATTCAGATCATTGCGTTTATCATCATTATAAGAATAATTGTAAATTGCATGACACTTTTATTAGACCGAAAATGAGGTTATCCTACTAAAGACTCTATAGATCAACCTATCTATCTCTCGGGGAAATCCTAATAATTCTAATATAAATCTTGTCAAATGCTAGTTCTCCTAAAGAGGCATTTCATACTCAACTGGAAAAGGAAAATAACAGCAGCAGCATCAGCTCGTCAGCATCAGCAACCGCAAACTCTCCCATCTACAGCATCTAACTTCTTCAGCATCTCCCGCAGCATCCCGCAGCATTCTAACCCCCTCCCAAAAAGAGTAGGTCTTCTTATACCCTAATTCTAGCTTACAGCATAAAATGTTTCTTCTTACATGGCGCGATTCATTCTCATTGGTCAAAAACTCAGGTCCCTATACATTCTAATCAAACTTCCTGGTCTTAACTAGTTCCGTGAGTAATGTCCATGCAAGCATCGTTTCCCACAGTTCATGCACTTGCTCATCCGTTTCGATCAGTCCAAATTGTTTCTTTTTCTGCAACAATTGTATAATAATGTTCTTTCTATTGATTCAACCAGGCTTCTCACGCTTCTTGCTGATCATCTTGGCACACATCTGCTCAGAAGGGTCACAGCAGCCTTGACCATACTTTCATCTCAGCCTCTCGGCATCAGCACGTGATCATCCCTTTGCAACAGCCTCTCTCCTCTATCACATGGTCGCATCCGCTCCTGCGCACTCTAGTAACTCGCGGCCATTTTATATTGCTGCTCGGCAGGCCTAAGCGCACTATTTCTAAAGAAAACAAAATGTTATTAAAACAATGAAAAATAAACCCTTTCGTTTCCCTCCCGTCTTTCTACGTACCCCAATTAGGTATTACCTAGCAGAAGCAACATATAAAGCTGTCCCTTACTTACCATCGCTTTATTTTGCAACCCCACGTTTTATTCAAAGCATAAAAACATGCATTTTATTATCATTTCAGTACGCATAATATTATGTTATATTAGAAACGTAAACAACTATTAGTTCATTACTTTGCACAAAAACTGCGTGTTATCCTTTCCCCAGACATACATTGTTGGTTATTTACTTGAACGAACATGTTTATTGTTATTATACGAAAATATTAGGAGGTTAAAATTTTTATATTTACCCTGCTCCATCAGGCTAGGGCATGCGCCTTAGCCAGGCAGAAACCACCACTCTAGTCAGGGCAAGGGAGTTACACACTGAATATAACCTCTGCTCACCCCCTTGGTAGCTTGGCACGAGCAGTCAGGCTTATCCCAGAGGCAATGTGTACAGCGTTTGCGCAACACACTCACACAGGAGCAACACACTAGGCACACCACAAAAGAAACTCCTCTCAAGGTTATATCAAAAATAGCCTTTGTATTATCATAAACAAATCAGATCATAACCACACATATACACTGTGCCAACTGGCACTAGGCAATATTCACAGGGGACTATATACAAGACCAGGCCAATCGGGCCACGGTCTGAACCATCAGAATGCAGGTAGTAAACATAAATCACAACCAGTAACTACTGGTACAAGAATGACCTCAGCATTATCACATTAGGCATAAACCACATTAGGCCCAAACCTCATTAGCATAAACATATTAAGCAATATGCCTCACCAGCATAAACACACTTTAGGTGCCACGTCACAGTGGCAGTAACACTGCGCGCACAGGCCCTACAATGACAGAGCCCTGGGATAGGTTTGAAAGGCTACTTTGGTGGGTGGCGCAATCAGCGCTGCAATCCCACCAGTAGCATTTAATTTACCAGCCCCGGGTATATGAGATACCACTTTACAAGGGACTGACAGGTAAATTAAATATGCCAAACAGGTGTAGACCAATCTTTACCATGTTTACCACAGAGAGCACACGCACTTTACACTGAACAGCAGTGCTAAAGTGCTCAGAGTCGTAAAACTACCAACACCATGTCAGAAAAAAGGCTAGGGGAAAGGCAAAAAGTTTAGGGATGACCCTGCAAAAAGGGCCAAGTCCAACAGGGGTCAAGTAGTCTTACAGAGACAGAAAAGAACTCCTCAGAGCAACCTGTCTGCCATTTTCTACAATGGCAGCTGTAATAGAAGAAAAAGAGACATATATAGAAATTAAACGAATGATAATGCTTTTTTTAATCCTTTAGGTATACATCAAACAATGTTTATGATCTAAATATGAAAAAAAAAGATTATCACTCCTGTTTTAGACACATTTTCATAGTTCACTTTATTTATTTGTTTCAGCAATCGCTCGTGGGACGTTTGCAGAATGCTGAACATTTGAGAAGAGCATATCAACAGAGACATCTTTTTGTAGCACAGGTTTTGCAAGTACATGTACTGGTAAGTTCTGTGGGTACAGGCGTTTAGAAATTTCGTAGGTTTTAGGACCCCATCAACATCTTCCCAACCAATTTTCACATGGATCTTTCTCTACATATGCATGACTCAAAACATTTACACATCTTCTGATCAAGTAGAATGCTCTTTTAATGTGTCCATGCACAGAATATGACGTCGGTGGAAGGTCACTTAGCGGGACTGATCTCTTGAACTCACGGTACCAGAGATCGTCAAATGTGTGACAGTCAGAACTAATTTTCCACACATGCATAAGGTATTTTTCTACGTCTTTAAAGTCACATACTTCTTCTGTCTCAGCAAATACTTTGAGAAATTTCACAGGTTTAGCTGTTAAAGCTCCAAGCTTTATTCCAGTTTTGCTCATAGTGTGATCACCAGTAAGAATATAGGCCATGGTAAGAACACTAGCAAAAAGAACAAATGATGGACAGAATATTGAACAACTTCATACATTCACCCCAGTACAGAGATCTGGGCCTAAATCCATTGTTTTTTTGCTTTTTTGCTCCCCATGCCATTCCAATTTGAACCCAGCCATATGCAAATCAGTCTTGACCCTGCGCCCAATGGGAACAGTCCAACCCGACTGCCAGGCCAGGTCCTCCCTGGACTCGAAACAAGCATCCTAGAACCAGTTTAGGGGTTTCACCCCTCATCAGCTAGGATAGCTTGATTCCAGTGGCATTGAGAACATGGGACCCACGTCTGGGCATACCAGTCCCACTCGGGTTGACAAATGCAAAAAGAATAATTGATGGACAGAACGCAGAACAATGTCATACATTCACCTCAGTACAGAGATCTGGGCCTAAATCCATAGTTTTTTGCTCCCCATGCCATTCCAGTTTGAACCCAGCCATATGCAAATCAGTCTTGACCCTGCGCCCAGTGGGAACAGTCCAGCCCGAACTGCCAGGCCAGGTCTTCCCTGGACCGGAAACAAGCATCCTAGGACCGGTTTCGGGGTTTTACCCCTCATCAGCTAGGATAGCTTGATTCCAGTGCCATGTAGAGCTCGGGACCCACGTCTGGGCATACCAGTCCCACTCGGGGTGACAAATGCAAAAAGAACAATTGATGGACAGATTGCAGAACAATGTCATACATTCGCCCAGTACAGAGATCTGGGCCTAAATCCATCGTTTTTTTTCTCCCCATGCCATTCCAGTTTGAACCCAGCCATATGCAAATCAGCCTTGACCCTGCGCCCAATGGGAACAGTCCAGCCTGAACTGCCAGACCAGGTCCTCCCTGGACTGGAAACAAGCATCCTAGGACCGGTTTCCGGGTTTCACTCCTCATTAGCTAGGATAGCTTGATTCCAGTGGCATGGAGAGCACGGAACCCATGTCTGGGCATACCCGTCCCACTCGGGGTGACAAATGCAAAAGAATTGATGGACAGAATGCAGAACAATGTCATACATTCACCCCAGTACATTAATCTGGGTTAAATCCGTCGTTCTTTTGCTCACCATGCCACCCCAGCCATATGCAAATCAATCTTGACCCTGCTCCTCATAGGAACAGTCCTGCTCAAACTGCCAAGCCAGGTCCTTCCTGGACCAGCAACAAGCAACCTGGGACCGGTTCCGAGGTATCACCCCATATCAGCTAGGCTAGCTTGAATCAATTGGCACAGTGAGCCTGGGACCCATGTAAGGGCATACCCAGCGCACTTGGTGTGATAAAGCAAAAGACACACAATGATGGATGGAATGCGGAACAAATCAAAATTCATCCCCAGTCAGGAGATCAGGGTTAAATCCATCCTTCTTTTGCTCACCATGCCACCCCTGTTTAGACCCAGCTATAGGCAGATCAGTCTTGACCCTGCTCCTCATAGAAACGTTCCAGCCCGAACTGCTAAGCAGTGTCCTCCGTGGAACAGAAACAATCAACCTGGGACCGGTTTCGGGGTATCACCCCTCATCAGACAGGCTAGCTTGAATCCTGTGGCACAGTGAGCACGGGACCATGCCTGGGCATATGCAGCGCACTTAGTGCGAGAAAGCAAAAGACACACAACAATGGACGGAATGCGGAACAAATCAAAATTCATCCCTAGTCAGGAGATCTGGGTTAAATCCATTGTTCTTTTGCTCACCGTGCTACCCCTGTATAGAACCAGCCATATGCAAATCAGTCTTGACCATGATCCTCATGGGAACAGTCCAGCCCAAACTGCCAAGCCAGGTCCTCCCTGGACCAGAAACTAGCAACCTGGGAGAAATTTCGGGGTATCACCCCTCATCAGCCAGGAGGTCCTTAAGGAAAACAGGCTGCGTTTGGGAAAAAAAGATTGCTTTATTTAAAAGAAATCATAGACATGGTGGTGTGCTGACCTCAGGCAACCATCCCTGTGATGGCTCTGATTAGTAATGGGTCATAAATTGTGACCTACCTCATTAATAGTCATGAGGTAGGTCTATTTGTGACCCACTATGAATCACTAATGAAACTCAAAAGAGTTTCATACATTAGAGATAGCGATTTCCTAATTGCGTTTTGCAGGGAATCGCAATTAGGAAATCTCTATTCCTAATCATAGTACATCTGGCCCTTAATTATTGAGATGGCTTGACAAATTGAAAGATGTATTTTTGGGTTTCCTATGACTTTATGCTGTTTGACAACATTTGCATGAAATTTGGCAGATGTTTACCATATTTAGCTTACCCTTGGAATTTTAAAATTTGTACAGGTTCATCAAGTGAGAGTGTGGGTGCAGGAGACCCCGAAAAAATTACACCTCAAAAAGTAACCTCGACAGAAACGTCACGGGTTGATGAATCAGAGACAGTGTTAAACCTCAATTTCATGAGGCAATGTGTTCTCATAGTAAGGCAACTCCTAACACATCGAAAATACAGTAAACTGAATGAGGGCCCCATCAATATTTGAGTTATAGATCAATGGAATAAATTTAAAGCTATATTGCAAAAATTCTAACGTTGCAGCATTACATTTTTGCCATGAAGGCTTTTAGCAAATGTAGCATATCCCAAATATAATGCAAAATTAAAATAATTCTAAATCCCAAATGAGCAGCAAAATAAGTAAAAAATGGACAGCATCAGAAAGTCTCTAGGAAATTTCTGGTTCACCCCCAAAATCAAGGGTTCATATTGACTATTTTCACATATTAAATCATTAAAACTGCAAAATCATCATGGTATGATAAAAAATGTTACATTCTCAGCAAATCATAGCACAGTTTTATTAAAAATCACATTGCCTTAATGTCAAGCTCTTACCAGGATTTCCGCAGGAACAACATGCAAGATGGAAAAATTCCACTGTCCCCTAGCCACCAATGGTGCTCAACAGCGTCAAAGCACAATGGTAAATCAGGGGAAGAGGGGAAGGTAAAAGAGAGAAACAATTTCCCATGATGTCCCCTAGTCGGATGGCCATTCAGGCAATCAGGAGAATTCCTACATGAGGCAACAAGCAAAAAAGTGAGTTCTGGACAATAAATTCTGAGAGATTATACAGAGGACAAAGAGATTGTGATGTAAGTGCCTGAATGTTTCCCTTCTTTAATTGATTAAACATCAGCCCAAATACTGTATGGTGGCGTTTATCTGCAAAAATTAAAGAGATCAATGACTGTAATGCCCACTGCAACTCTAGTTATAGTAAAAGAAAGAAAGAGTATAAAGCACTCACCTAACCTAGAAATTACTCTTCACAAAAATAAATCTGTAATCAAACTTTTTATTTCACCTTGAGTTGGCCTTGTGCTTCCTTTCTTCAGGACAAATAACATACATATTATTCTTATCCTCAAGATCCCGGCATGTTTGTCCCACCACAACATTGGTCTGGATCGAGACTCCTTCCCCGTGGTTAGGCTGTCCACTACTCACGCCCCCCAACGTACTAACCAGGAAAATATGCTGCAAAAGGATCTGCTAATCCTCTACCATAACACCCGCTCCCTAGTTAAACACCAATTGGAAATTTTCGACGTCCTTGACTCTGAAAGACCAGACATCCTCCTGGTTACAGAAACATGGCTCACCTCGGAATCTTCACCCGACATATTAGCAGCTTTACCTTGTGAATATTATATCTTACAAACCAACCGTCCGCCGGGCAAGACAGGGGGCGGAGTAGCAGCCATAATTCACAAAAAGCTGAGTTTCTCCGCCCTCACCCCGCTTAGCCTCCCCGCGACAGATAACATAGTAATAAAATTTGACTCTACATCGGCCCCTCTCATATGTATACTACTCTATAGGCCCCCTCAGTACATGCCTCTGTTCCCCCACTCTTTAGGAGAGCAAATCGCTCCCCTTGTTACCAGTCACACTAGAATTCTCCTGATAGGAGATTTCAACTACTGGGCAAATGACCCTCTAGGAGCACCACACTCCACCGAGCTGACCGAACTACTAAAAAACCTGAACTTCACCCAACAAATCTTCTCAGCCACCCACCTAAAAGGTCACACTCTCGACCAACTCTGGACCGCCAATCTGGTGGTATCAGCTCTATCCATCACACCCTGCGTATGGTCGGACCACTACCTGGTAAAATTCTCCTTAAAGCACTCACCCACAGGAAAAAGGCCCATGTTAAAAGGGGGGTTAGCCAGAAAATGGAACTCCATTGACAACAACGACTTCCTCACAACGCTGACCAACGCAGCTCCCACTCCTACTCCCGATGTTAATAAACAGAAGGAAATTTTCTCATCTTGGCTCTTAGCGGCCAGCAACGTACATGCTCCACTTAAACGAATTCGTGTCACCCGCCGGCATGAGGCTCAGAGATGGTTTTCCCCCGAGCTAAAATCTCAAAAACGCTCCCTCCGCCAAACAGAAAGAAAGTGGAGGACGGACTATTCTCCAGCAGGCAAAACGACATATGCCCAGGCCCTGAAAGAATATAAAACTGCTATCTCCGCAGCAAAGGCAGCGTATTTCTCATCACGCATCCTCAGTTCCAACAACCAAGCTAAAGAAATATTCACTATAGTTGATGAACTATCCAACCCAGAGAGAGTGCTAAGCAAACCTGAGCCGTCACAGGCTCTTTGCGACTCTCTGAATAATTTCTTTATCGATAAAATCACTGCCATCAAGGCCAGTATCCCTCTCAGTACCCCGCAATCCATCACGGTGCCCACACCCAGGAACCCCCATTCTCTGGCTGCTTTCCCACCCATTGACACAGATACCCTAAATAACCTACTAGCCAAAGTTAGATCTGGCTCTCCCCTGGACCCCTGCCCTCCTCACGTCTTGAAAACAGCCTTCATGGCCTTCCCTGACCCAGCCCTTGCCCTTTTAAACCATTCCCTGTCCCAGGGCTGTGTCCCCAATGCGTTCAAAGAGGCGATAGTAGTCCCCCTTCTCAAGAAACCTGGCGCAGACCCTCAAACGCTAGCAAACTACCGCCCCATTTCTTTGCTTCCCTACCTAGCTAAGCTAATAGAAGCTCACGTGGCAAAATGCATGTCCAACTTCTTGGAACAGACAGGATTTCTTGATCCCAGCAAAGCAGGCTTTCGGCCAGCACACTCAACGGAAACAGTGATCTTGGCATTACTTGACTCCCTACGTGGAAACACAGACAAAGGTCTTCCCCAAGCCCTGGTGCTGCTTCATCTTTCGGCCGCATTTGACACGGTCAACCACAACATATTGGTGGACCGTCTCTGCGAGGCTGGCTTCCAGGGCCCAGCCCTTAGTTGGATCAACTCTTTCCTAGAAAATCGCACTCAGGCAGTCCGCATCGGCCATTTCACCGCCCCTAAACTAAAAACTATCTGCGGGCTCCCACAGGGCTCCTCGCTCTCCCTGCACCTATTTAACCTCTATCTCTTCCCACTGATTAAATCTCTGAAGGAAAGAAGAGTGACAATCTTTAATTATGGAGACGACCTCCAACTCGTGTTCACCATTGACAACTCCCCACAGTCAATATCTGATTTTCAATCTACCATGACTTTCATCAGGCAATGGATGGACCACAACCACTTAAAATTAAACCCCAACAAAACTAAGCTAATACTGACGGGCGGAGCCCAAAATCAGTGGGGCCCACAATATTGGCCCAGTGACTTGGGCTACCCTCCTGCCCCCTCTACCTCAGTAAAAAGTTTAGGGGTCACCATAGGTAACGACCTGTCTTTAAAGTCGCACGTAGGCACGGTGGTTTCCGCCTGCTTTTTTCAACTACGAAAAATCAGAAAAATTAGCAGGCTACTGTCCCAAGCCGCACTGGTACAGGTGGTGATAGCTCTGGTTATATCTCGCCTAGACTACGCTAACTCCATTTATTTAGGACTTCCACTTGGCCTTACTAGGCGACTTCAGATGGTACAGAACCAAGCGGCCCGACTAATATTCAATCAGCCCAGATGGCAACAGGCCTCCCCTATCCTTAGGAAGCTGCACTGGCTTCCCGTTCCCCAGCGCTGTGCCTTTAAAGCTGGCTGTCTGGTGTTCAAATCTCTCAACGGCTGTAGCCCTAAATTCATTGACAACCTCATCTCCCGTTACATCCCCTCACGTAACCTCCGCTCAACCCAACTCCACCTTCTCACAGTGCCATCTTTCAAGCTGAAGCGCCAAGGGGGATGCAGATTTGCAATCTTGGCTCCACGCTTGTGGAACTCCATCCCCCTGGATATTAGACTAAGTACCAACTTACTTACCTTTAGAAAATCTCTCAAAACCTGGTTATTCACACAAGCATACGCATGATCTGTTCCGGGCTGGCTGTCCTCTAGTTGTTTTCAGCGCCAAGAAACCAACTGGTGTACGAGCGCTCTATAAAACACTGATAACATAACATAACATATCCTCAAGAACATAAAAACAAAACGGAACAAGACAGATCCCAAAGGACGGAGGAGCTTACAGAGATAAGTATTACATATTTATGGCCAGATATCTTAGCCAACATAATGTGCATGAACTACTATTTACCGTAGTTGTTCATTTCTTTTTTCTTTAACAGGTTTCAAAAGTCACTGTGCTCTTCAAACTCAAGCCCCTCCAAGCGGGGGGACAAAGTCGAGTACGCCGTCGGAAACGAGAGCACAGCGGGATGCCTAGCAATCTAGGAAGACCCGAGGGAAGGCGAGCAGGACACAATGACAGGAATGCCGCAGCGCACGGAGAGACACCCAAATCCCCGGGAGCCGAGTACCTGCAGATGCAGAAATGAAGCCGGAGACGGCGCTACCCCGACTGGAAACAAAAGGTAAGTGACCCGGAAGTGCTGGTAGCATGCCAAAGGACTAGAACGCAAAGCGTTCTAGTGCGGGGTTAAGGGACTTTTTATACTCCCCCGCTGCGGCTCGCTTGGGCCGCAGCAAGCACGACCCGCCGCGGCTCGCCACGGCCACAGCAGGCACGACATTTAGCCTTTAAGCACTATCCCACTACATGAATATTGATTCTTCCCACTCTATGATAGTGTCATCCGGATATGGCAGAACAACTACTGACATGAACAGCGATTCACTGTTATGAATGAATAAAGTACAGTGAGCTGGCAGAAGGTCCTTGAAGCTTTACATTATTGTAACCTGGCTGGACAAATTTTCATTGAGAATAGCAAGAACAATGTCAATAGAAATAACCAAATATGACGCTGTTTCACAGTGTGATTAAAAAATATTGAACACTGAAGTGTGCAGGGAGAAACATGCATTTTGAAAAGATGGTGACCGGGCCTAAATTGAGGCCTACTTAACAAGTGCTAAGACGACACACTTCTACATGTCAAACTTTGAACTTTGAAACTACATGTCATAGGAAATTTGTTTCAAATGCAATAGCACCAAGACAGTGTGCACTTATAAATTAAAAAATAAATCCACATTCAGTACATTATTGACAATACACAAACATGTAAAAGTACAAAACTCTAACAGGAGCACAGTTAAAGGGTGGGAGAGAAAAGAATGTTTATTTGTTAACACCTGTGGCATCATGTGGTGAAATCACATCAAGCTTGGCAGACATTTAGCATCTTTAGTCTTTTATGAGTATGGCAAGTTTTGGGAAACCCCATCTAGAGAAGGCATAGTTAGACAGAGGCGGGGCAGAAACATTTTTTGAGCAATAGCTTTGGTGCTCTTTAATAAATCTTTGGGAACTTTGGCAGGCTGCTAGCATGTTAAGCCCAGTGCAGGGTTTTATGCTTCATGCTAATCTAATAAGTTTGGCAACATTTAATGTGCTAATGAAAAAAATGTTATTGGCTCATAATGTTGGTCTAGTTTTACAATCTGCACAAGACTTAGCAGACACCGTGTTTAGCTTACTCTTGATGTTTTGCTTTCCATGCAAATTCACCAGGGGGTACACTTCATTGGGTGCTTAAAATAAGCAGCATTCTTCATTTTATCACCCAAAGGAATCTTTCCTCTCCAATGCAGCCCAAAGAAATCCTGGAAGGAATTACACAAAACTTGGAAATGAAACTACAGATCTGTTTGGTGAAATGGCTTTCTGTGGTTTTGTCTAAATCTGTTCATTAGTTTTGGAGAAATTAGCATTACAAACCTGTGTTGGTGGGGTGGACAAGCTTAAATGTTAGAGCTACTTCGACTGCTACTCCATGGACAGTTCTCAAGCCCAGGTTAGCAGAATGTCTACCTAATTTAAAAATACCTCCCTCCCTGTTGAACAAGGATGTTTTCACTCTAGTTGTCCAGTTTGAGTCTCGTTGGTACAGGCTCAGTTTGTCAACCCCAAAACAGGGACCCAAACCCTTAGAAATCTAAACAAAATTGCAAATACCAGGTAAGACCCTACGGCCAGCCCCGGCTTCATATGGCCAAAGGTAGTGCACAAGAGGGGTTGCCCACCCACAGAGGGGCTTATTTACAAGGCCCTTGCGCCACTTTTGCGTCATTTTTAACATGGGAAAAGTGACGCAAAAGTGGCGCAAAGGGCTTGTAAATCTGCCCCAGAGTGTTTTGGCAGCCTGCGCGTCTAATGATGTTTTTGTGACAGGAAGTTTAAAAAGTGCAAAATTCATTTTTTTATTGGTTATGTACGTCATTTTGCTGAACTTGCACTCCAAATGTACTACTCATTACCTCAGCCTTGATGTGTCAGGTGCAATAACAAATATTGTGTATAATTTTAAAGAAGAGATTACTTATCATATTACCTTACCACTATGAAAGGGATAACAATAAATATAGTTATATATATATCTTTGATAATTAGCTGTTATTCATATAGTGCTTTTAAGTGTTGTTATTAATTGATAAAAATATTGTCAAGTCATTGCAATTATAATGGGAGCTATGGTTTGCATGTCCATTGTGCAAGGTATAGGTTACCATCCTAACCATAGTTTGCAGACGTTAGTTTAACTCTAATTTTAAAAGTGAATTTCTATGTTTTTTTAAACATACATTGAGGTGTTATAATCAAAACAAACCATAGCTTAAATTTAACCTTTGTTTTTGCAGTTATTTTTTGAGTTTTTGAGCATATACCACATGCAGCAATTCGCTAAGCCTAAACTACCATGGGCGGTGAACCCAGCTGAGTACAGTCTTTAGTCATGCACAGCACATGTTGGCCACTGGGACGTGCCTGTAAACCCACAGCATGCAGCAAACACGCTGCAGGAAGCCAACCTTCACTGTGCACTGCCACACTATCCTGGTTTAAGGGCCAACTCACCATCAGTGATCAATCACAGCTTCTCACAGTTGAATGCCGTGTGCAATGGTGTTTGCCTACAGAACCTGGCCTAAGGCAAGGTCCTGTACCCAATCCTCTGATGGCCAAATTCCTTGTGCAAGCCCTGCATGAGGCCACTGGCAAAACACAGCTATGGAGCACCAACTAATTTTTTACATTTTTGTTTTTTATATTTCGCTAGCTAGTAGCTAGTCCTAATTACAGGAGGGTTTAAGGGATGTAGAAAGAGATCAGGATTTACAATCCAACCACAAAACTCATTTTTTAAACATATATTTTAATTCACAGGGAGTCCGATTGGTTCCCACCCCGCTCACCCTATTGGACCTGGGGGTCAGGAAAAGCTCACAGTGCCCCCTTGTGGTCCCTTGTGCCCTATTTGTTATTATTTTTCCAGTATGATGCTTGGTGCACAGAGCCAACAGTGTTTCCTGTTGGGGTGAGCTTTCTTTAAATGTTTTATTTATTTAGATCTCATCAAAGATCAACAATATTTACAATTATAAATAATTACAATTAAAAGGAGAAGACAAATGGACTTACATTCTCAGTACAAACCTAATAATTAATACATTGTTAAAAACTATATAAAAAACGTGTGCAAATTATAACAAACAAATTTATCGGGAGGTGACTTTGCCAGGGCAATCGGTTTCTCAGTTTTGAATATGTTATTTTTAAGACACAAATGTTTTAAAAAACGATTTCTACTTTCCTTCACTGTCGTACTGGGAAAAACAAAAGCAAAAAGAATGTGCTTAATGTCTTGAGTCTCACCATTACAGAGTTCACACATACCATTCTTATTTCCTTTATCAGACCAGTGCTTTGTAAGGTTATTTAAAGGTAAAAAGGCCCAATCTCAACATGATAGCCTGACACTATGTTAAAAAGAGAACTTTAAATATTCTTCATTCTAGGGGGCCGGCGAGCAAGATGGTCGCTCTCGCGTGAGGCTCTTGCCGTCTGGGACCATCATAAGTCATAATCCTGCTTCTGCTGTGGCAAATGCTGTCTAAATTCACACTCTAATTGAGCCTGACATGATCTGCTGCTGGGTCGAGGCAGCGGGACCGGCTAGACGCTTGCAGCGAGGAGTTACTGGCTGGGGCCTAGAGCGCGTTGCTGCCAAGAGGCACTGGGCTCTGCACGATGGTGGCCCGCCTGTAGAGGTACCGAGAGGGGCGTGAAGGTGCCGTACCGACTGGGGACTCCGCTGGAGGCAGAACACATCTGACGGCTATCGGAGCCAGCCTGACCTGTCCTGCAGCCATGTCAAGCGGGCCACGGGGGCTGCCCGAGTGGTGTGACCGGGCCCGTCTGAGAGGTGAAGCCTGCAACTATACGGAGCTGAGCTGAACGGGCTCTGGGCCGAGCTGCTCCTGCTGAGGGCGAGAGTGCGCTGGCTGCAAACCTCTATTCGGCGCCTCTTGCCAATTGGGTGGAGCTGCAGCTCCGGATCGCTTTGATCATTGATCGCCGGGCTGCTGGTGTCATCGAGTTGCTGCGGGTGCTGCTATCCTGCTCCACATTGAATCTGCAGTGGGAGAGAACCGCAATCCCGGTGCTACTGCAGATGGGCCCGCCATAGGAGACCTTTGTGCCGCCTATCAGGTTCTGACAGCAACAGGGGCCAATATTAATGCCACCCATAAAATAAGGCTGTGACAGCAACCCCACACTGACGTATTGACTGCTGCAAAAGGCCCCGCAAGCCTGGTGAAAAGTGGTTGCTCCTCTGACCTGCACCACATACATTGAGGGCCCTGCACTGACGGCATGAAACCCCTATGATCCAAGGAGGGAGAACTTGATTACCAATGACACTGCGAGTGAGTCCACCATTGGGGACCGCATTGGGGGAAAGCATCAGTGCTATTACCAACAGAAACGGGTCCCCCGGTGAAGCATTCTCTGCTGCAATAACCCCTGCAAGAGTTGCACACAGTTGGTCTCCATCTCACTCACTGGGCCACTGCCTAATTGTGCTGCTGCACCTAGCGGCTGGGGGTTTCTCTTCTGCTGTTGGGATCAAGCTGTGATAATGGACAGGATGGAGGGGAAACCGGCTAAACTGCCCTTTGAACCTCGGAAGACTGCACGCTTCCATACCGGGGTTACAGTGTGGCAGAGGGACACCAATCAACATCGCAGCCAGAAGACACGGATGAGCGCTCCCTGTTACTTACCATGTGACAAAGCCTGACGTCAATTGAGGCCAAGATGGACTCCATGAGCATGCGAATGGACTTTATCACACAACACCTAGAGAAACATGACAGACATATAAGTGAGGCAGAGCACAGAATATTACGCCTGGATGATGAGTCCTCAACAAGAGGGGAGCGAATGTGAAGTATGGACTGCCTCCTGAAAGTTATCTCCGCAAAATTGAGGATTTGGAGGCACAATCGCTCAGGAACAACATCCGAATCCTGGGCGTTCTTGAATCCACAGCTACCGGGTGCATAAAGGATTATGTGGAGCATATGTTGGTGGAGTTGTTTGGGGCCTCATCCCTTTCCAAACTGCTGGTAGTAGAATGAGCTCAGCGATCATTAACTGCCAGACCTCCTCAGGGCTCCACTCCCAGACCCATCATTGCCCACCTCCTCAACTACAGGGATGGGGATGCAGACTTGCGTCTGTCAAGAGAAAAGCGTTATCTAGTTTATGAAGGAAACTCCATCTCAATGTACTCTGATTTTACAATGGCGGTGCAGGAGGCACTTCAGAAAAGTGTCCCTGTGAAATGCAAGCTGCAACAGGCCAACATTTTCTACGCAATATTCTATCCCGCCAGGCTCCGCATCTCCTTTCAAGAAAAGCAGCTCATCATCAACACTCCTCAACAAGCCCAGGATTTTTTGAAGAGAGCAATTCGCCGCACATTCCCAGCCAGAAAAATTAACCACAACTATAGATCACCATCCCCACTCCCAGAGGTTGGTTAAACCGCGGATCTCATATTCCTCCTGAGTTTATGTTCTTGACTTCTCGCCCTTGAATATAAATCAACCACCAGAGAGAGAACACCTGCTAGGATAGACTAAAATGTTGGACTTTCCTTTCTCTCCCTCTTGCTCACCTCTTCATGCTGGGTAATGGTCCCAGCTGACAAATCTAAGAAAAACAGCATATTCACCAATCCAGCTGCGTCACCCCAGACCTTGTTGAAGCCAGAACCAACAATGTACTCCATCCTGTTCCCAGGCACCCTCGTTAACTCGAGGTGAACTGCCAGGTGCTCCAGCGTATACCCCTAGTGGGAATTCCCTGGACAATGTCATGGTTTGACTTGTTATTCCTTTGTTTCTCTCCTATCTATACTGGGATCTATCGTACCCTTCTCTCTTCTGAATCCCTTTCTCTACCTCTCCTCATTTCACAGACTCACATTCTCTCTTCCCCATGCTCATTAGACTTTTCTGTTGATCAACACCGCTGGCTCCCACTATCCTGTGAGCTACACTGTTTGCTACTCACTGCAAAGTCACTACTTTATCTTTTTTCTTGTTGGGTACTATGGATGGTAGGCATTCCCCAACGGGATTGGGCCGTTTGTGTGGGTGGGGGGAAGGGTGAAGTTAGTGTTACTGATTACGGTAGTGCAACACATTGCTGTTCACAGTCACAAAAATGCACAACAATTCAATGACACCAGCTTAAATCCCCCAGGGTATAGACAAATATCCTTCTGCAAACACTGATTAAGCTGACACACGGGCACACCTAATCTCATTGACGGCCCTACCCACAACCTATTGACGTGGAATGTGAGTGACCTGCACGATCCTCGCAAACACAGACACATACTTGAATAACTAGACAGACGTAATATCCAAATAGCAATGCTGCAAGAGACGCATTTGGATCCCATGACACCGTCTTCCTTTGCTGGGCAGTGGCCAGCCCATAGATTCTTTGCCTCATATTCAACTTAATAATGTCCAGTACCGCCCATCTGGCTCTCACCAAGACTCGCAGGATTGATACCGCCTAACGTGGTGACACATAGCCACACACTCTGTCATCCTGTTAAACTGCTATAGCCCTAATATAGATGACGCTGCCTTTTTTTGATAAGCTCTGGTGACTCATACTAGACATTGGCTCCACACATTTAATATGGGGGGGTGACTTTAATGTTGCATTAGATCCAAATATGTATCGGTCACATAGCACCCCAGGCCCATATACCAAGGTGGGAAAGTATTTAGCAGACATCATGACTGACCAGCAGCTTTTAGATGCCTGGAGAACCCTTCGCCACACACAAAAGGAGTGCACCGACCATTCCAGTGTACACTCCAGCTAGTCCCGAATTGATTACTGGCTGCTCTCGCAGGGGATGGGCACCTGGCTTGTTGAAGCAGAGCACCTCACATGAACATACTCTGATCACTACCTGATGCTGCTGCAGCTGGGCCCACCGGGAAACAATTCCCCATATCAATCATGGCATCTCCAGCCCACTGCCCTCCTAGAGGATTGCTTCCACTAAAAGATAGGGCAGGAAAAAACTGGATTTCTTTCCCAGAAATTTAGATTCAGTCCCGACCTTAGCCTGCGTCTGGGAGGCCTTCAAGGTTACCATACGGGGGATGTGCATCACAAAAGGAGGGGGCATCCTACTTGACATTAGGGGATCGCTCAGGAAACTTGAAACAGACATTAAAGAAGCAATGGCCCACATCGCAGATGCCCCTGATGGCCAGCGACTAGCGCAGCTTCGGGAGTTGATAACCGAATACCAAGCCACGGCAGAACGAGAAAATCTCTTCAGATCCAAATATCATTGAGCCCCCGGGTATGGGGAGGAGGAGCGACCGGGGAAAGCGTAAGCTGAGGTGGTACGAATTCTTAGATTCTCCAATTATGTCCTTGGGGTGGAGGATACGATGGATTCATTACAAACAGACACTGCGGACATTCGCCTCACTTTCTCTACATGCTACTCCACCCTCTATTCCACACAGAGAGCATGACACATAGACGTGTCATCCTACTTTGAGGACATTGATCTGGGCTGGCTCAGTGAGGCCCACAGGGAGGTTCTGTCCGCAGATATCGAGGAGGAGGAATTCCGTGTGGCCATAATACAATTGTCCTCAGGTAAGGCCCCAGGCCCGGATGGACTGCCAGCCATTTTTTATAAGTGCTATGCAGGAACATTAGTTCTCATGCTAAAAAAGATTTATGAGGAAGCAAACATTTGGGAATCCTCCTACTCACCATGCTAGAAGCGACGATCATAGCACTGCTAAAGCCAGGGAAGGACACTGCCACATGCAAGGCCTATAGGCCCCTATACTTAATCAATTGTGATGCAAAAATACTGGCTAAAGTACTGGCCAATAGGCTGAGTTTGTTTATGGAGGGGTTGGTTCTGCCGGATCAGGCAGGGTTTATACCTGGGAGAGCCACCTCCCATAATTTGCATACTCTATTTTCACTGATACAAGACGTAGACCCTGCATTGGAGGTGGTGGCGGTCTTTCTAGATGCCACCAAAGCCTTTGATTCGCTAGATTGGGACTACATGTTTGCGGTGCTGTGGAGAATGGGATTTCCTCCCTTTTTTTATCCTGGGTTGCTTTGCTCTCGAGCCAGCCACGTGCTACAGTGCAGATTAATGGTGGATACTCCAAATCATTTCCCATTTCGCGAGGCACCAGACAGGGGTGTCCTCTGTCACCCCTTTTATTTACACTAGCAATAGAGCCACTTGCTGGCAAGCTCCAACAGCATCATAGAGAGTACGCGCTGAGCTATCCTTCTTGGCATATATTAGTGTTGCTCTGTGCCGACAACATAATTCTCTACATTCGGGACCCCCAAACCAGCCTGAATCCCACTCTCAGGGAGTTCATTCGCTTTGGCGAAATGTCCAGAGTAAATATTAACTAGGGCAAATCTCAGCACCAACACCCCTCGATTTCCACTTGATTTTCCATTGGCGTGGTGTGACTCAGAGGTAAAATACTTGGGAGTGGTGGTTTCCAGAGACAGGGAGGAAACGCTGCGGGTGAACTATGGAACCACCATCACCTCCATAATGAACTCGGTGTCTCGCTGGATCTCGAAGCCTTTGTCGTTGGCGGGGTGGATTTCCTTAGCGAAAACGGTATTATTACCTAAATTACTATATTTATTCCTCAATATACCATACCATCCGGGATGCCCTTTTTTCACATAGTCCAAACTCAGCTAGTTAGACTGACCTGGGGAGGCAAGCAACCCAGTGAGAGCTGGACCACACTCGCTCAGCCCTTTTTGCTAGGAGGCTTTGAAGCTCTGGATATGGAGTTTTATTTTCTATGTGCACAAGCCCACTATGCGAATTAATGGTTCAACCCTCAGCCCTTCATGCCCCACCTGGCCATTGAACAAGGCTACATGGCCCCCCTCCCTATGACCTCCTTCCTAGGGGTGCCAGCCCCTGGAGGTGGTACCACTCACTCCATGGTAGCATGCACTAACCTTCCATGGCATCCTCTAGCCAGAAGACTGAACAAACCTTTACTGTACTCACCACTGGCGCCCCTTCCTTAGCACCATCTCACTCTGGTTACTCATGAGGCCTCTTCCCACAACATGCTACGTAAGAGAGGAATAGGTACCTGGGGGATCTCTATCATGAGGGATTATTTAAAGACCAGGAAACACAGCTAAGTGGGGGGGTCCACCATGCCATTGAAATTTTTTTTAAATATCAGGATCAAGCATGATGTCTGAGCTAGTACTATCAACTTTCCTCAGGTACTCCCTACACTCGACGTACTACACACCATACTACAGGCGACTGGGCCAGCACATGCAGTACCCAGACTTTACCATCCCGCTCTAATAGAAGGACCCGAAATGTGAAACAGCTCATGGACAGGATGGGATCAGGAGCTAGACACTCCACTCACTGATAAGCAGTGGCTCCAGTGCTGCAAACAAACAGGCATGATAACGGCCAGCAACCGTCTGCACATCATACACTTTAAATTCATACATCCAGTGTACTATACACCAGCAAGCCTTTACAGATATAAATTAAGACATGATGACCGCAGAAACAGATGCAGGCAGGAAGGGGCATGCTTCTTGCACATAGCGTGGCCATGTGCGACAATACACAGGTACTGGGTAGAGGTAATAGTTGCTCTGTCCAAAATGGTAGGTACCCTCATTCCCCTCACCCTGGTCATAGCGCTTTTGGGGTACACTGAGGAACTGCAGGTCACGCACAGGAAATTCATTTAATTGGGGCTGCTTCTAGCAAAGCGAAGGATAGCATGCAGATGAAGCCGAGGGCGAACTACCAAATTTAAGGAGTGCCTGAGTGATCTGACATATTGCAAGAATCAACTAACAACATGTGCGTAACTCTTGTTGTTGACCTCCTGTCCAAGAGACATCTAGGATCCCCTGCTGCGATATCTACGAGAATGCCCAGACTAACGTTCCATATAGATGATCGGGAGGCTCTAACGACCTGCACCCACATTGGATAGCTAAAGTGACACAAATGCGGTGGGGAAAATCAACTAATCCGTAGCATATGGAGACATATCCATTTAACTGCCCAATCCCACACTGTGTATTCCTACATTACGAGGGAACACACGTTAGAGGCATCAGGCATAATCCAGCAGTCACTGGTTGAGTACCCACGGGACACTGTATTAATTTACTATTCACCTATATGATGTTATCTTGACTCATGAATCCAGTGGTAGTTAATTAATCATTTTATGTACAGACAAACGTAACATCCAGCAAATTGTGAATGCACTATTGTACCTTTTTGAAAAAAAACAATAAAAGCATTTAAAAAAAATTTATTTTTGATTCTGTTTAAAACATATACTATCAGAATAAGGCTTATATGTTTCTAACAGCGAACAGTGTGTAATGTCACGAGAATAGCAGCAGTAGTTTTAGAAACACTTTAAGTTGTGCTGGTGTTCACATATGGAAGTTGTCAAAAGTACATTGGAATTGCGCTAGTGCAACCTTTAGATTATTAGTAAAGGTATACGTTTTTACCTTTCCATTAAATGTTTCCTGCCTTAGGAAGTCTCTTACGATGCGTGTAATAAATTGTAAGCTCATCTAATTACTTTCACCAAAGATGTGGACTAGGCACTAAAGAGGGATAGTTCTAAGGGTAATACTTGGAGAGGAATTGCTTGGCTTAAGGATATTGGGGCACATGCATCAAGCTAGGCAATTGCGATTCCTTAATAGCTAATATTAAGGAATCGCTATTAAGGAATCGCAATTGCCTATGCATGTAGAAATCGCTCAATAAATAGCGATTCCTAAACATTCCTTAATTGCTACTCGCAAATTGCGAGTCGCAATTAAGGAATACCTACCCATTCATTCCTATGGGCCTGGAGGCCCATAGGAATGAATGGGAAGATATTCACTATTAGCGATTCGCTATTAAAGAATGGCTAATAGCGGGAGCTATTTCAAGGGTGCAAGGGTGTCAAAGGACACCCTGTTGCACCCTGAAATCTGCATATGAGTACATCTTGCACACACACATGCCCCAAGGGCATGTGTGTGTGTAAATGGAAGTTTGAAAAATGAACTTTAGTGCATTTTTCAAAGTTTTTGCAAATTACCATGCAGTTTAACTTCATGGTAATTTGCTCCCCTATTAGCGAAATCGCAAATTTTTAACTTTAATGCATTGCATTTAAGGAATCTCAATTTGTGATTCCTTAAATGCAATTGCAATTTAAGGAATAGCAATTTTGCGATTCCTTAAATTGCGATATCTGCATTTGGGATGATGCATCCCAAATGCAGAAATACTGGTCGCAACGGGGCAGATTCTGAGAATCTGCCCGTTTGCGACCAGTATTTCGGTTGATGCATGTGCCAGCATATCTTCTTGAGAAGCTTCCCTTCGAATAAATTTAAAACATACCATTTGCTTAAGGGAATATATTGTAGGGCATAAGATAAAATGGGGTGTATCTTTGCCAGATAAATATCCAAAAGGGTTATAAAATGTTGCCTACCGGATGAACAGTAAAACCTTTTTAAAGCTCCTATATGAGCTATTGCCTTAAGTCCAATGTGAGAAGGATGAGAAGTATTTTCTAGAGACTCGAAGAAGACCCTTCCTAGGTATGTGTATGTTTTTACTATGTCCAGTTAAAAGGCGATACCAACTCTTTCCTCTACAAGGCAACCCATTGGTCTTAGCGACATTTATTTTTAGAAAGTGATCCTCCACATACTTTAAAATGACATCGAGATTTTTGCTGAAGACCGATAGGTGTAAAGTCAAAGATGACTACGTCATCAGCGTACAAGAAACTAGTAAATTTTGAAGTGCAATTCAAGGAGGAAAATTATTAATATCATTAAAACAGGTTGTTAAATCACTGAGATAGATTGAAGAGGAGCTAAACTACAGCCCTGTTTCAATCCATGTTGTGTTAAAATCTTAGGTGACAGTCCCTTGTTCCTCTCGATTAACACTCTACACCAAGTGGATGCATGAAGTGCAATAATAAGTCTTAATAAATTGCTAGGGATCCCCAGATTGACCTGTTTTCTGCAGAGGGTAGGTCTACCCTGAGAGTCGAGTGTGAAAATAGTCATACTTGGCATAGTTTGGAGAGCCATAGTAGGACAGACTCCTAGACAGTAATGGCAAACAACCTCAACCACCAAGCGTGTGTCCTAATAGCCTCTGTCTACCCTGTGCATCCCCTTCCCACTGAATGGGTCTGACATCCCTCTTTTCCATCTTGCATCTAAGATCTGAAACAACATTCTCTTATCCATCCCATCAGGACTGTCCCAAATCTTCTCCAACATAAAAAGGCTATAAAATTGGGGATGTAAAGAGCCCCAAGTATTTTTCACTGCTCCTGCTGGGCGGTAACAATCGGAGTTTCCCTGAAGAGCAAGAGTGCGAGCAGGGAATCAAATGTCTGCTCCCACCAGGTGGGAGAATTTATCCAGCTCCTGTGGGGTGAGAGCAGACATGCTTTTCCTGCCTGGCATGCTTGGCATGCTTCATAATAGGGTTCCTCCTCATGGTCGAAGGCGTGGGCTGCATCCCCATCGACACAGGGGAGATCTTAGGATGCTATGTAAGAGGACGCTTCTGGATGAGGGTGTAATGTAGGTGTAAAGTATGGGGCTGGCTATTGCCTACTAAATGAGTAAAGAGGTGAAAATTGCTATTAAAAATACCTCGTAAGTGGACTGCTACACTTTATTGTTGTCACCTACCAGGTATATTAAGGTCAGGGGACTAATTCACCCTGAAAGATAGACATGTTGCAGCCCTCAATTGCCCTCCAATAGGTGTGGGTGGGCTTTCTTCAGGGCCTAAATGGTGGATAAACTCTGTACCAATGTAAACCTTCTAGGTTGAAAAGAAAATGAGTGAAAGTACTTGACCTGCTTTGAGCACTTGCTGATGTTCACGTTGTTCAGACCTGCACTCTCTCTGTGTGAGAAGGCTGTAAAATAGACAAAACATATACATGACATTTAAAATGGACATATAACTGTCATCTTATTCTATCATCTCCTATTAAGGTGAGATACCTTCCAATGTTGACATAAATGTGTGTTTCACTCCCTTTTACATGAAGCATTGCATGTGAAAACGTGTATGTGCACCCTCATATATCTATATATATATGCTCATATATGTGCCAATACTATGATAAAGTAGTGACATGCTAACAAAGGGCCTGACCTGTAGTGTGTTCTGTATATAGTCCCACCTATGGAATAGCGATGAGCAGGACACTCTGTGGAATACTTATACACGGGAAACAGTTGGAACACCGCAGCCTCAGCCAAGCGTTTTCCGACATCACAGGCGTAACCACGCTTGCCTTAACCACACATATGCCTTAATCACGCATATGTGTGGTAAAGGCATATGCACGGTATAGTTGTTGGCTGAAGCTCGGTGGAAGAGCAGGAAGAGTAAACATGGGGACGAGGCAGTGAGGTAAGTGGGGTTTTGGAGGGGGTGGGGGTAGTTTCTAGGGGTTGGGGGCTGGAAGGGGGTCGGGAGTTTTAGGGCTCAGGCAGGGGACAGAAAAGGGGCAGTTTACAGGCTAAGGGCAAGGGGGCGTTGGGGTAGATTTTACGGGATGGGGGCTGGTTTTAGGGCTCAGGTAGGGGGGCTGGGGTCGGAGTAGTGTTTATGGGGATGAGTTTTGGGGCTCAGGGCAGGGGACAGGAGAGGGGCAGTTTTCAGGTTGAGGGTGCAGTTGGACTGGGGCAGGAGGAAAATGGGGGTAGGGTTTAGGGGTGGGGGCTGGTTTTAGCGCTCAGGGAGGGGGGCTGTGGTCAGAGTAGTTTTTAGGGGCTTGGGGGTTGAGTATTAAGGTTTAGGATAGGGGGTTGGGAAGTTTATAGGGTTGGGGCGAGCACAATAGACCACAGGAGGGCCGCATTTTAGGGCAGAGGGGCAGGAGTGTGATCTTTAGCACACATGTCCCTTTACTAATCATGTCTTTACCACAAAATTGTGTGGTAAAGGAATGCGTGGTAAAGGCATACATGGTAAAGACGCAGTCGTAGTTCAGTCATACATGCGTTTCAGGCATGCATTGTTGAGGAATGCATTTCTCCATCACAGAACCCTTATAGGCGAACACAGATATAGTCAACCAAGCAAAAGGCCCATTTCGGTGCTACTCATCAATGCTAACTGAATGTCGCCCTGATATCGTTTTATCAAGGAATTAAGGTAAATTCCAATCTCCAAAAATAAAACATAGAACCCACCACCTAGGATATTTGAATTAGTGCCACTATACCGATAGGATAAAGAATAGTAATGGCTGTGGATAAATTTCCCCCTCACACCCATATGCATGAAGACTAACGCTGAAAGTAATCTATTCCTGTCTTCATATCACGGTGATGTGTTCTTTGAAGACCTGCACTCACTGTACTGCTATCATGTCCCCTCTTTCTGCATCATCGGTCCAGGCATGAAGGAACGCCGTACCCAACACGCTCACCATTATATCACTAGGACGCCAAT
Source organism: Calotriton arnoldi (assembly GCA_963921515.1). Lineage (NCBI taxonomy): Eukaryota > Metazoa > Chordata > Amphibia > Caudata > Salamandridae > Calotriton > Calotriton arnoldi. The sequence continues at coordinate 1,330,496 of CAWUFW010002306.1, read as the reverse complement.
GCCAAGGAGAGGGAATGACCCGAAAATGCTTCTCATGGTCTTCCAGAAGTAGAGGGGTGCCGGGAAATGTAGTATATTATTAATTGTGGATACCTGGTTTAAAAAAGTGTTTACTTGCAGATTCTTATCCACTTATCTGCTTATGGTCTAGTATACACTATATTGACAAATATAGAGCCACATCTTATTGCTTAATAAAGACATGTAGCTACCCTCTGGTGACTTTGACGACACTTGAGGATCTAGAGATACTGGGAAATGTAGTGTACTATGGATGGCACGGATAAAGCAGATGTCTCATTCTGAATGGAATATCTTGCTGACCGTGTGTTATCCCCAATGGCATGAAGATATGCCTACATAGAGTACTTACATAGTAACATGTATAAGGCTAGGATCTGCCCCTTACTGAAGGCAAATGGCCACCAGTCAAGTTATGACCTAGTCTTCAGGGTTCTCATCATTCAAACCCATCTCAAAAGCACGTAACTTAAAAATCCACCTCTGTTCTTTTGAAAAAGGGCATCAAAGATTGGTAGTTTCAACTAAGTGGAGTGAATGTTTGTGAATCCTTATAGTTATTCCTTCTACCTTTACATGTTTTATTTTAACCTTGTTGTTACTTTAATAGCTTACATTAAGTAAGAAACCTGTTCTTCTGTAAAACACTCTGATACCAACTGGGTCTTGTTTTGCGCTACATAAAATTGTAAACAAATACATAAATATAAATTTACAGGACAACTGAACAAATCTAGTTTTAGACAAACATGGACTGTGCATAAACAAAACTGCGAAATATTGTTTTCCACTGCACCATTTATTCTGCTACATATAAGGTGCATATTTTGGTACTTGCAAACTGCTTTATTGCTGTTGCAAGAAAAGCGTTCTGGAAAGTGTGCAGAAGTGAATTCTTAAAATTTCCCTTCACTATTTCCACTTCTTAACATAAAGCAGTGCATATATACGTATGCTTTTAATAAGTCATCATGTGCGTGTTACATACATATCATGTCCTCTCGTTTGCAATTATGAGATTTATAATGAGTGTAGCCCCTGACAGTCCTATTACCAAACCACTACAGGAAACATTTTAAAACTCTCAGAGAGCAAGCAAAAGAATTACACGTTGTTGGTTTCTGCCTTCATGTCAAAATACCATTTTAAATAGATTTTATTCTATAGAGGAGAATGTTGTGTGATAAAAAGGGCTCCACGAAGAAGAGCCAAATATTTCACAGATGATCTCTGCTTTCATGCTTTCCTACACCCAATTACTTCCTTTAATTTCAGTCTGCAGACAGTACGAGTGAGGTAACCTCTCAAATGGCACTGTATACAGCATTAGTCCACTTGACATTGGCCCGATCCTGCATATAATTATTCTAGCTTGAGCTGCAGGAGGATGAGAAATAGATTTAGTCAATTTTTCACCGTAAACATGTAATTCCAGTACTAATTAGAGCAGGTTCACTGTTGCAGAAGTTGTAAGTGTCTCTGAAAGCAAGCAGTTGTTAATGTGGGAAAGCGCTGCGCAGCTGTGGCTCTGCAAATCTGAAAAACGGTAACAGATGGCAGGTATTATTGCAAAATCAGCTAGAAACGGTTGATTATCCGCATACCTACACAATTAGCAAGCATCGAGCTAAAATAAGAATCAAACACAGCCCGGTAGAGAGGACAGTGCATAAAGCATTGTTTCCGGCTTAGTAGCGAGATGGTCCTCTTGTTCGTGACATGCCACGTTTGTAGGGGGAATTGTTAAACACTGAAGCCGCTCCTTTGGTGCGTCTGAGTATTTGTTTCCATTTTGATTTGGCGAAATAAAGGCGAAAGGAGGTGCAAGCATGTTAGTTCTACCTTCCTGGTGATTTAAGCACAGGGTGAAGGAAGAAGTGTGTGAACAGAGGTTCAAGTAGTAAAGAGATAGTGTTCAACTGGTATTTTTGGTGGAAAGTGAGAGATTAGGCAATTGCACACTAAACTGCATTTTATTGTACCAGCAAAAAAGTGGCACCCAGCCCCGATAATGTGTATAATGGAGGAAGTCATCAGAAATTTAACTTGTCTCTCCTCCTGGCGGCCACAAGATAGTGGACATCGGTTCTGCTAAAACCTTTATGGGCAGTCGACTGGCTCAAGGGTTTCAGATGTCTGATGAAGTCAGCTTTATTTTTAGGTCGAGCCTAGACAGCGCATGCGCTGTCGCAAGACCTGTAGTAAACAGAATATGGAGGGTAATTTCTCTTGCCATTGGTTAAGTCTGGCATTGCTCTTCTTATCTGGCTTATTGTTGGCTGGCGATCCGATACGCCACTTCCGTTTTTGCAGGAAGCAGCACCGACCAATACAGTTTAGTTACGCTGCAGGCTGTTATCTTTTTATTTAGAGACTACTTGTTTTCTTTGCTGCTCGCATTCCCAGAGGAAGTTTGCACACTGCCGCCGCTGGCACATCTGCCAGCTTCCTGCCCTCACCCGACGCCTTGCTCCACCGCTCTCTACCAGGGACCGACGCTTCCTGTCTGGCACTTGTTTAAATGTGTGACCATGCTGTCGCTTGGCCTGGATGCTTTACCTGTGCAGATCAGTAAAAAACGCATTTTGGGGACGGCTGTAGTTGTGTTGCGGTATATTTCTTCCCCCAACGCACTCAAGACTATCACGCACCAAGAGGGCAGTGAGGGGGGTGCTGCGGGATATGTTTTAGATTACTTCACACAATGCGTTTATGTTTCGTTTCTTTGATCAGGGTAGTGTCTGCTTTGCTGCCACTGCCTTCATCTTTTTGCATGCAGCCTTGCTAAAGTTGCTATTCTGTGATTTCTTTCATACTTTTGACAGAAAGCATTCAGTCTTTGCCGCAGCCTTCGTTGGGGCACTTTTTGTGTCATTCGGGAGCACTGCGTTACTTGCTTCGCTCTTCGCCTTAGCCAGCCTCTACACTCTCACAATCCCGATGTGGGGATGGGCGGAACAGGCAGTGTCATGGAAGCTGCGCAGCCAAGGTGGCTGTAAACGTGGTTCAGGTTTCCCTTTATCATTGTTTGTTGTTCATTACGAAGAGTCCTGCATTTACTGCCAATGAATTGCAGAAAAAATGTAGTCCATGCACTTGTTACCTCTCAATTGGACTACGCAAATAGTCTTTACCTGGGGCTCCCAGATTATTTGTTGAGAAAATTGCAGATTATACAAAATGCTGCAGCTAGGCTGATCAGAAATGTGCCTCTTCGCCACCACATCTCTCCTCACTTGCGTAGCCTTCATTGGCTCCCTGTCAGAAGACGGATTGAATTTAAGGCATTGGTACTAGTTTTCAGATCCATGAGAGATGTGGGCCCTCAATATCTGAAGCATAGACTTCGGAAATATTGCCAATCAAGATCGCTAAGGTCAAACCATCAGGACCTAATGGTGACCCCACGCTTCAAAAAGGCCAGGATGGGGGGCCGTGCCTTTGCTGTGAAAACAGCCTCTTTGTGGAACTATATGCCAGCTCACCTTCGAAAGGCGAGCTCAGAGCCTCTGTTCAGAAAGGCCTTAAAAACCTGGCTGTTCAGCCTAACCCAAATTACTGCATAATTCTTCTGCTCCTGCTTGCTATCTGCACTTACCGCTAGCGCCGGGACACTTCCGCAGGAGGTAGCCGTGCGCTCTAGAAATTGAATTAATAATAATAATAATCAACCCCTCATTTATTCTTATTCTGGCAGATACGGAAGTGTCAACCGGAGCTCTATCAGCTAGGCTTTAATGGCCGTTCCCGGGACTGGCCGAGTGTGCTGTGGGAAGGATGTAAGATGCGTAAAAGAAGTAGCCATGGGGTGTCTGGTATGCAGTCTGAGCTAGGAGCAGATGTTAAGGCTTCACCCGGGCCTGTGCTCTTCGGTCGCCCAGTGTTCTAGGAAACAGAACTACCAACATCACAGAAGCACAATTCTCCTTACATACAGTCTGCCACACAGCGCCCTGTGAGCCCTCCTCGACCTAAAAGTGTGCGTTTTAATGTAAGAGATACTCAAGCAATTAAAAGAAGGCCCGTGATTATAAGCATTGTGTTTTTGTTTTACATAATTTCCCAGCGCCGTTTCCATTTCTTTCTGTAATCGTACAATTGTGTTTTCCATTAAATATCTTTTTTTATACTTTTTAACACTTATTCCTTTATGGAACAAAGCTTTAACTAATTTAATATTTTTTTGTGATTTTTCACTAACTTCATTTGTGGAAATGTGTCCAGCTGCATGCACTCACTCCTCACTCTGTATCTTCTTTCCACGTCTACTTTTGTCTCAGCCTCAAACCTGCTCAACAACAGTAGTCGAGGGAGCGGGGCAGCAACACCCAAATATTTCCCTTGTGGCTTTTGTAGTTGTCATGTTAGGCTTGCCCACGTGGAGTTAAGTTGTTTCCAGGTGTTTTTTTTTTCTCTGCCTGTGTGCCTGAATGTGAGGACTGACTGGGATTAGATATGTTAGGAGATAGGGAAAATTGTTTGTTTGTTTTTTGTACGATGGCAAAAACATCAACATTAACTCTGTTCACGTTCTGGCAGCCCTGTAAAGTGCGCACTCCTCACTGGTTTTTAGTTTCACCTCATGTGGGACCGAGCCCGAAAGAATTTGTAAGCTTTATAAATACATTTCACAACTTTGTAAAGAAGACCGTGCCTGCAGTTTCTTCGGTTTTTTGTGTCTATGCCACCTCCTTCACCCACATGCACCATCGTACCTGCCTGCCCTCTACGGTAGATTCATCTTGGGATTCCCGTGAGTAGTGGCAGGCCAACGTGTCCTGGACCTTAGTGCAAGAATGGAACTGGGCACCCTGGCCGCTGTTTGAACTGTCAAATACAGCAATAATTAGGGCCCCTCACTCTTCGGTGCCCCGGTGCCACTGCACATGATTCACCAATGGAGCTACAACACTGCTGGTGATAGTAAAGCAAACCATCCACCATGATACTTTGCCAAAAATCCACACAAAAGTATAGAGAAACGTATATATTAAAGCAAACAAATTCTGACTTGCAATCAATTACCTTTGGTAGGTCACGTTAAGGAATTGCTTATGTGGGAGAAGAATGTGCATGCCAGAGAGCAATGTTGAATACACGATATAACAGAAGTAATTAATTTGCCCCAATTATACCTCCTTTCCAAAATCTTAAACTATTCTTTGGAGCTGCCCTCCACCTGGTGCTAAATGATATATTTTACATTGTTTTCCATTTTTTTTTAATGTTTAAGCTGTAGTATTTCATGGCGCACGCACAAACAAAATGTAGACCAGGCCTTTTATAATAAAGAGAGCATTTATTCAACATCTCTTCATGGCACTGAAGCCTTTTGATAACTTATTTCTTTAACTCATATTTCTGGGTTATTTCATTTCAGCCTTCCGTTTGCAAATCTCCAGACGCAGTCACAAAATTAACTTCGTAGTGAAAGTGAAGTATTTCTTTTCACCAGTGTTTAGCGTCTTTCAACCTTGACATCTAGCTAATTTTGTGAATTTATGCACAATGAAAGGCCTCCTTTCTTTGTAATTGTTTCATCATTTTTAAACTTGGTAACACATTTCAAACAAATACCCTCCATATCATGCCACATAATTCCAATCAGCATAATTTCACTCAACGCCACACACTTCCACGCCACACAATTCAACTCTACACATTTCCATTCCACACCACATAATTCAACAAAAAACCACATAATTCAACTCAACAGCACAATTACACAACACACCAGATGCATCCAATCCACACCACAGAATTTCACATCATGCCACAAGATTCAACAGCATACCACATAATTAAACTTCACTACATACCACTCCACAACACAAAATACCATTCCGCATAATTACACTACATGACACACAATCCCAGTCCGCATGATTACAATACACTCAATACCACATAACTACTATCCACATAATTCCACTGCACACCATGCTACATAATTCCACTACACAAATCCACTCCATACCACACAATTCCACCACACACAATTCCACAATTAACAATTCCAATCCAACCCACATAATTCCACACCACATACATCCACTCCAAACCAATACACATGGGTAAAAGACATTGTCATTTAAGACATTGTCATTTACAACGCCAATAGCTCTAACTCTTACAAATGCGAGACCTATTGCATTGCAAATGCTTGTTTCTTTAAGTGATTTGTTGAGTGCTTGCTTATGGCAAGACTCACATTGCAGAGTTATTGATGGTGGGCATGTAGACCCAAGGTAACCCAGTCAGGTGTGTGTCAGAATGTCATATTCAGTAATATCTTCAGACATAAACTAAATATTGTCTTTTTAGAAATTGACACCACAGATTGAGGCAATAGGGCCTGACACCGAGGTTTTTCACAGCTTGCCCAGGAGACGGGCTGCACCGAGTACAGGGGGCCAACACTCTTCTGAGCAGAGCTGCTGGGCTTTACCAAACAGAAGAATCTCCATTCTGTCGCTGTTCAGTTGGAGACAATTTGTTGACATCCGCGTAGCAATCCTTCTCATGCAATCTATACAACAATGTTTCACCCATCAAGGTCCTGTCCAAACAAAATGATTAACTGAGTATCATCCACATATGATATAATATCGAAACCAGAAGATTTGACAATCTAAACAAGGCGGGGCCACGTAGATGTTGAATTGCATAGGGCTCAACGGTAAACCCTGGGGGACACTCTTGTTAATAGGAATGGTGCATGACTTGAAAGAGGCCAAAGCGATAATCTGTGTCTGGCTGTCTAAGAAGTCAGCAAGCCATAATAAGACTTTGCCACAGATGCATACCTCACACAGCCTGCAATGAGTATTGTGTGGGAAAGGGTACCAAAGACTGCTGACAAGTCTAGCAGCATGAGCATGGGAGGGGATCCAGCATCTAAGGATAGTCGGATGGTATCAGTAACTGCAACCAACACAGTCTCAGTGCTATGAAAAGCTCTGAATCCAGATTGGGAGGAATCAAGAACCTGATAGTCCTCCAAATATGCCGTAGGCTGTTGGTTTACCAGATTTTCCAAGATTTTTCCCAATAGTGGGAGAAGCGAGATGGGGCAAAAGTTGGATTGGTTCTTTGGGGCTGCGTTAGGATTTGTTTTAATATTGGCGACACCAGTGCGGCCTTCCAGGCTAGGGGTAGTTGACTGTACCGAGGGATGAGTTGAAAAGGGAGAGAATGGTAGGTTCTATCTGGCTCGATAGACTAGCAATGATCCTTGGGGGACATAAGTCAGAGGGGGCCCCAGATTTGGTGCTTACCAACAGCCCCTGAATTTGGTCTGATGTAAAAGTTCAGACCTGTCCAAATAGAATATAGTATCAGGAATGGGAGTATTGAAGCTGGTTATATCAACCTTACTTGAAAGGTTAGTGAAATTCTGATATATGGCATCTATTTTCCCCTCGAAGAAATCTGCAAAGAAGTCACATAGCTGTTGTAATGCAGGGATGGTGTGGGAGCCGGCTCGTGACTTAGTAAAGTCGTTGAGCAATTTATAGAGTTCTGTGGACTATTTGCCCGCCAGCTCAATTTTACAAGTGATGTAACTTTTCCGGGCCATTCTGATTTGTCTAAGATAACTGGTGAGTGCTGACTTATAGGCTTCATTATCTTCTGTAATTTTGGATTGCCGCCATCTTCTTTCAAGTCCTTTACACAGTGGTGGATACTCCTCTAAGGCGGAGGAGCGTCGCCCCACAAGAAAAATAAAATGATAACAACGTTATTATTATTTGATTTTTCATTATTGGCTATGCAAAGCAGGTGCAGGTGGGGCGGGGCTGCGCTTCCCGCAGGTGAAGGAGTGGTGGCATTCTCCTAAGTGTGCATGAGGGATTTGGCAGGCCGTCTCGGGCTGGCCAAACCCCTCATGCACACTTGGCATCTTCTCCACCGGGCTGTATTGTACAGCCCGATGGAGAACATGCACAACCTCCCATTCCCTGGCTGAGTGCCAAACTACGGCGCTCAGACCAATCATAATGCTGCACTGTAGCGTTGTGATTGGTCAGGGGAATCAGGAGTCTCAGTGCTTCCTGGTTCGTCGACCTGAAGAGGACGAGAACGGAGGAAAGTGGTTTTTTTGTTTTCTTTGCCTCTGCCCCTTTTGTTTTCTTTTTTTTAACCCCCCCTCCCTCCCCTCCCCACCCCACCATTACTGCCCGGTAGCAGCCGCTAGTGCCTTTACAGGTGGCTTTAATACTTCTTAGCCCTGTGGAGTACCACGGTGCATGAGGTATAGAAACGATGGGTCTAGCCTGTTTGAGAGGGGCAATCCTGTCAAAAACTACAGAGAGAGCATTATGATATTTGGACAGAGCTTCGTTAATATCAGAGGCCTGAGTAACCTGCACAGGATGAAAGGTCTTGAAGAATAAGTTTGTCAAGACTGTATTCCAAGGTCTATACGCTCTGTTGCAGACTTTGGCAGACTTATCAGTTACAACAGCCTTGGCTATCTGAAATTTAATTATATGGTGGTCAGTTCAAGTTGGAGGAAGTGGGCAATCACTGTTCAGATGCACACAGTATGTGAAAATTAAATCTAAGGTTTGACCTGAAACATGAGTAGGGTCGAACACACTCTGGTGGAAGCCCAAATTTCCATGTCAGTAAAAAATTGGGCTATCTCTGCTTTTGAGGTATTTCCCCATGAAAATTAAAGTCTCACAAGAGAAGAAAATTGTTGGACTTCGACACATGAGGATCAATGCATTTGGCTAGGAGCTGACTAAACTGTTTCTTGGCCCCCTACGGGCAGTAAATAAATGCATCTATCCAGTGGACTTCAGCAGTCATCTCAATCTTAAAAATGCACAATTCCAGCCAATCATATAAAAATGAATCAATGAGGTGAAGTTTTATAGAGTCCTGAAAAACAATGGCCATGCGTTAGCCGGGTTCCAATAAGCAAGCATATATCTGGGGAAAGAGAAGATAAAAGGTCCCAAATTTCAGTAGCGTGTTTGGGCATTGACCTAATATTACAATGGATGCCTACGGACTGCAGGGCCAGGCAGGATTTAGTCCCCGAGACACTAGTGGAAGCCAGAGAATGCTGGACAGGAAAAGTAATGCCAGTGTGTAAGTAAATTCCTCCCCCTAAGCACTGGGTGATATGAATCAGCCCCCTCAAGGGGCTCAGGTCTTGTGAGGGAGGAAAGGCAAGAGAACCTGCAAACTTTGCAGGAGATTGGGCCATCTGGACCCATACTTACCTAGCCTAACAAGGCTGTCTTTAATTTGATGGAGTTTTGTGCCAGAGTAAGAGAACACACTCTCACATTAGGGGTAGTCTTTTTATCGGGATGGCAGGGGTCCTGGTGACGTTCGGGCACAGACGGGCACAGATGGACTTGCCTCTGGCGTGCCAGCGGCATGCCCACTGCATGTGCCCACGCTCGCGTCTGCCTAAAATAGGTGATCCCTAGTAACAGGTAGAATGACGAGATCACTAACCACCAAAATGGCGGTAAGTTCAAGCAACCAGGAAGTGTGGCAGCATAGCATCACGGCTCTCTCCGTACAATCAGGCAAGCTGTGGCAGACTGGAGAGCAAAGTGGAAAGCAGAGCCCGAGAGAGATGGCTCAAATAGGTGTTCCCTCCCAAAGTAAGATCCTAAGCAGCAGTAACAATTTGAGCATAAGACACTAATGCACATCAGCAGTCAGAACCACAGTCCTGCTAAGTTAAAAATGTATTTACAAACACATACAATGATAAAAAGATTAGCAGAATGCTGGCAGACCTGTGTTTTGTTTGTTGAACGGAGGAGTGTACTCTAATACCAACCAAAGGTCCAGGACCTAAGGGGTTCCACTTGAGGGTTAGGACTCAATCCAACAGAAGTCAGTAGCAGGGTCCATTGGAGGTCCAATTGAAAGTGGTCAGCTGGGCAGTTGCATGGAGAGACGTTTCTGGAACCTTGCTATGTCCCTGCAGTTCAAACAGGAGGTCAATCAACTGATCCTTAGAGTCACTTCTTGAGACATGAGTCAAAGCAGGTCCAGCATTCCTTGAGGTTGTTCAGAGAGCAGGACAGACCTTCTCCTGATTCTTCACAGATCCAGAAGTGTCCAGAGGAGAGGTCGGTGAGATACATATTTATGACTAGTGCCAGCCTGTGGGTGGAGGGCAGTCCTTTGTCCAACACCTAAAGCAGTTCTGATCAGTTCCTCTCCTCCAGCTGGGTTTGGTACCATCCTGCGTGAAGAGACAAGCTAACACCAGCCAAGGGTCCTTGACCTGGGAGAGCCCACTTGGGGGTTAGAACTCACTGTATCAGAGGCCAGGAACAGGATCCAGTCTAGGTCCGGTTCAGACTGGTCAGTTGGGCAGTTGTTGGGAGAGAGGCCTTTTGTTGTATCCCTGTAGCTTAAACGAGAGGTTGGCCAAGAGAACCTTGTAGTCTTTTCTGGGTTTCAAGGAAAACGGGACCAGTCTTCCTTCAGGCTCTTCAGACAGCAGCACAGCCCTTCTTTTGATTCTTCACATGAACAGGAGTGTTCTGAGGGGAGGTCTGTGGGATTCACTTTTATGCCCAGTACCAGCCTGTGGGTAAAAGGCAAGCCTCTGTCCACCCCCTAAACCAGTTCTGGACATTTCGTCCCCTCCTACTGGGTTTGATGCCAGCCTTACTACAGAGAGAGAAGAGAGACATGCCTAGGTGTGAGTTTCATCTACCAGTGATGAGGTAGGCATCCTTTGAAGCTTAGAAAGGGGCTGGGCATGGACCCCAAACCATCCTGTCAAGGGAGGAGCCCACCTACCCACACCCAGAGCCTTTTGTTCACTATCTGGGGGCAATACACATCTCACCACAGGGGTGCCATCACTGGTCTGGTGACAGCTGGGAACTAGCAGGAAAGGCTTTTGGTTTAGGAAGGAAAATGAAAACTTTCTAAATGTGTAAATTCCAAAATGGTAATATAAAGCCTTACTTGACCATTAAGTTGGATTTTACATTACTATTAAAATGAGTCCTTGAATCTAGTTTCTAGCAGCTCCCAAACTGACACTAAGCACTGTGAGTTGTTATAATGTAACTCAGTGTTTTTCTATGGCAGAGCCAGCCTTGCCAAAGTGAAAAACGACTTTGGAGGTTATTTGTACTGCCAGGACATGTAAAACATTAAGTATACATGGACTACTTTGTATATACCATGCATCCTGCCCTTTGGGCATTTCAGGGCCCACCTTAGAGGCAACAATTGTTTTGTCAGGTCGAACTACATACCTAGGCTCCTATCAAGATTTGGAGTGCATTCCAGATTTGAGCAGCCTGCATTTGGAGAGATCTCCCTTCATTTTGCTTCCAATTTTACTTTATCTTATACAATCCTGTCTTACTTACTAGATCTCAGGGTTCAGGTTGATGTGCATAATTGCATAAATATATTTAAGTATTTTGGGCTGTAGCACCCCATTCTTTGTAGACAGTGCAGTGAATTTTATTCTCTGATTTACTGGATCCACTGAAAATCTTTGAGGACAGGGGTGTGTGATCCAATTTCTTCAGTCTGAAATGGAGTCTACCTGCTTGATTTTGTAGACTCTGAAGGTTCAAAATATGTTTTTGTGGATGCTGGTTTAAGGAATATTGCAATAGCAGAGCCTTGATTACACTACGTTCTTGGTCAATTCAATTTGGTGAGCTACCTGGAGAAGTTGGAAGATTCCTGCTCAGTAGCATATTTAGGATGCACATGTTGATGTTTAATTTGAATTTAGCCTATTCTTCTTTCAGCCTTTGTATATTACATATGTGTTCATATGTCTTTGAAAGATATATCCTATATCTCCACATTTATAAATCCACCTCATTTAATTTTAATTGTTAATGAAATCAAGTCGAAGACTGTGTTCTTGATTATAGCATTTGAGATGGTAAGCCACAAAATATTTCCTGCACGTAATAGAGACAAATATATATTTTCAGTAATTGGATTTCGGATTTCTGATGATGTTTAATAGTCCACCTATAAGGCAGGAGGATGCATTTAGCACAAGTTGTACTAAGTTTGTCCTTTGTGATCTTTCAACTATGCAATACATTATGTATAATAATTAGAATAAAAAATAGTTCCACTTTTAACAGTGATCTAGTGGGTGCCCTAATGATCTACAGTCTTACTCTCTTTATGTCATGCATTTAAAGCCTCTCCAGAAAGTATTGTATCGGCATTGTGAGATAGCCTGTCCTTGTATTTACAATTGTTTGCTTTATCTTTACAATTGTTTGCTTTATCGCAGGATTACAGGAGATGGAATTGCTCAAGAGAATACACTCAACCATGATCTCTCAGCACTTAGTCTTTGGATGGAAGACGACTGATTCACCTTAAACACAAAAACAACAGACTTATGGGCACATCTCTTTATATTGCATGTATAAAATATACTGTTTTTATTATGATTCCTATTGTTATTAAAACCTCAGCTTTCATGCAATCAATTGATCATTTTACACTGTTCTCTCCAAGCTGCTGGATGCACAATAACATTGATTCTTAGCGTCCGAACACAATTCACATGTTGATTTTCTTAACCTCCTAAGTTCTTAGACTCCTCCTTGAGTGCTGACCCCTTTTTTACATGTTTGGGTCACTTTGTGCTTAAGTCTGTACACCATTTTTTACACAAAAGATATCCTGGCCAAATTTGCTTCCTTTTTCCCCACAAGGTGGGCATTCTTAAGGTACCGAGGTTTGTAGATTCCCCTAGGCTGTTGGCTCCCGCATACCTGCAGCCACATCTCCTTAATTTGAGTGTTGGGGGTGTTGCCCCCCTATATTTGGCCTCCCGAGCCTCCGATTTTAATTTAAATACATCTACAGTTTATATTTCAGACGTGGGTGCTGTGCATTTTGTTTTTGTTTTCTATTGGCACACAACACAAGCCGGCTTGCTAGTGATGAGTGGGTGGGGCTTAAAAATACAATCGGATCGTGACACACAAACTTCAAAGTGCACATGTCAGGTTGGCCGACTGCCTTTCAGTGGCTACCCTGACATGCACACTGGAGGCCTCTCATCATCCGTGCATTGTTAGAGGGGTAGGGGAGGCAACCGCAGGTCCCTGCACTCAGAATGAGTGATAGGTTCACCTGCCTATCCAATCCTGGAGCTGCTCTCAGCAAGGGAGCTGCACCTGGTTTGGCCAGGACTGCCTGAGGCACTAACTGCATTGCACACAGCACGAGGAGTCCGTGGAGAGAGGCTTGGTGGTTCTAGCCAAGTTCCATCGATTCCTGACCAAAGGCAGCCTTCTGAGACGGTGTGAAATGCCCACCACCACTGTGTGAAAAATATGAGGTAAATAATTTGAGACATTTATGCTGGAGTGAGATGCACGTGTTGCCATTCGGAACAGGTGAAGTAAATACATAAATATGTTGTGTAGTGTTTCTCTAGCTCACTTAACCCCTTCGGTGCTCCTGACGGAATGGTTCCGTCATGAGCACCAGTGCTCCTGTGCTCATGACGGAAAGCCCACTAGAAACCAGGGATAATTTTTTTTTATTGACGTTGGGGTGGGGGGCTGCCCAAGATGGGCAGGCCAATGCCCCCACCCCCCCAAAAAAATGCAACAGTCTTTCTGTTCCCCCCAGGGGCAGATGGGGCAATAGCCCCTGATCTGCCCCGGGGGGAGGTGCAGAAAGCCCACTAGGCACCAGGGATTTTTTTTTTAATATAATGTAGGGGCGGGGGCCGCCCAGAATGGGCATGATAATGCCCCCACCCCAAAAACAATTACCACAGTCTTTATGCCCCTCCCCGGAGGCATATTGGTGCAATATCCCCTTATCTGCCCCCCAGGGGGGGCAGAAATCCCTCTAGGCCTCAGGAACTTTTATTTTTTTTATTCAGGGTTGAGGTCAGCCCAGAATGGGCATGCCAATCCCCACACCTCCCCAAAAAAATGCCACAGTCTTCCTGCCCCCCCAAGGGGTGGATGGGGGCAGTGGCCCCTGATCTGCCCCCGGGGGGGCAGAAAGCGCACTAGGCGCCAGCGATTACGCTGGCTTTTTTTATGTGTGGGGTTGGGGGCTGCCCAGAATGGGCATACCAATGCCCCCACCCACCAAAAACAGCCACAGTCTTTCTGCCCCCCTTGGGGGCATATTGGGGCAACCACCCCCGATTCCCCCCCAGGGCGGCAGAAAGCCCACTAGGCACAGACTTGTTTTTAGCAATGTGCCTACCTGTGGATTTTGGGCCCTAGCACAGCCGACACATAGGGAAACGTAGCAAACCTGTAAATTTTTTTAAACTAGACACCAAGGGGAATCCAGGATGGGGTGACTTGTGTGCCTCCCACCAGGTTCTGTTACCCAGAATCCCTTGCAAACCTCAAACTTAGTTAAAAAAACACATTTTCCTCACATTTCTGTGATGGAAAGTTCTGGGATTTGCGTGCATCCACAAAATTCCACCCACCCTGCATTCCCCAAAGTCTTCCGAGAAAAATGGTTTCTCACTTGTGTGGGTAGGCCTAGTGCCCGCGACAGGAAACGGCCAAAACGCAACGTGGACACACCACATTTTCACAGTGAAAACGGATCCTTTTTTTGCAAGGTGCCTAGCTGTAGATTTTGAACCCTAGCTCTGCCGGCACCTAGGGAAACCTAGCAAACCTATACATTTTTGAAAACTAGACACCCAGGGGAATCCAGGATGGGGTGACTTTACTGGCTCTCACCAGGTTCTGTTACCCAGAATCCCTTGCAAACCTCAAAATTTGTCCAAAAAAAACACATTTTCCTCACATTTCTGTGGTGGCAAGTTCTGGAATCTGCGTGGATCCACAAAATTCTACCCACCCCGCATTCCCCAAAGTCTTCTGAGAAAAATAGTACCTCACTTGTGTGGGTAGGCCTAGTGCCCGCGACAGGAAACGGCCCAAAACGCAACGTAGACACACCACATTTTACAGTGAAAACTGACACTATTTTGCAAAGTGCCTAGCTGTAGATTTTGAACCCTAACTCTGCCGGCACCTGGGGAAACCTAGCAAACCTATACATTTTTGAAAAATAGACACCCAGGGGAATCCAGGATGGGGTGACTTGTCTGGCTCTCACCAGGTTCTGTTACCCATAATCCCTTGCAAACCTCAAACTTTGTAAAAAATACCAAATTTTCATCACATTTCTGTGGTGGAAAGTTCTGGAATCTGCGTGGATCCACAAAATTTCACACACCCCGCATTTCCCAAAGTCTTCCGAGAAAAATGGTACCTCACTTGTGTGGGTAGGCCTAGTCCCCGCGACAGGAAACGGCCCAAAACGCAACGTGGACACAACACATTTTCACAGTGAAAATGGACCCTTTTTTTGCAAAGTGCCTAGCTGTAGATTTTGAACCCTAGCTCTGCCGGCACCTAGGGAAACCTAGCAAACCTATACATTTTTGAAAACTAGACACCCAGGGGAATCCAGGATGGGGTGACTTGTCTGGCTCTCACCAGGTTCTGTTACCCAGAATCCCTTGCAAACCTCAAAATGTGTAAAAGAAAACACATTTTCCTCACATTTCTGTGGTGGAAAGTTCTGGAATCTGTGTAGATCCACAAAATTCTACCCAGCCCGCATTCCCCAAAGCCTTCCAAGAAAAATGGTACCTCACTTGTGTGGGTGGGTCAAGTACCCGCGACAGGCAAGGGCCCAAAACCTATTGAGGGGACTTCAAAATTACCTATCACAAAACAACATGGTTTTGCAAGGGGAGGGTCCCATGAGTTTTTGGCCCCGGGTTCGGCGGCCATCTAGGGAAACTTACCAAACCCACACATTTCTGAAAACTAGACACCCTGGGGAGT
Source organism: Calotriton arnoldi (assembly GCA_963921515.1). Classification (NCBI taxonomy): domain Eukaryota; kingdom Metazoa; phylum Chordata; class Amphibia; order Caudata; family Salamandridae; genus Calotriton; species Calotriton arnoldi. The sequence goes on along the minus strand of CAWUFW010002306.1, from coordinate 1,314,636 downwards.
CCAGCAAGGTATGGCTTGCGTGGGTCCCCCAACATTTCCCTACTGAGAATCTCCTGCAAACCTCAAATTTAGCTGAAAAAATCTAATTTTTCTCAAATTTCTGTGTGGGAAAGTTCTGGAATTTGCGCGGATCCACAAATATCCTTCTACACAGCATTCCCCCAGGTCTCCCGATAAAAATGGTACCTCACTCGCGTGGGTGGGTCAAGTACCCGTGACAGGCAAGGGCCCAAAACCTATTGAGGCGACATCAAAATTACCTATCACAAAACAACCTGGTTTTGCAAGGGGGGTCCCATGAGTTTTGGCCCCGGGTTCGGCGGCCACCTAGGGAAACCTACCAAACCCACACATTTCTGAAAACTAGACACCCGGGGAGTCCAGCAAGGTATGGCTTGCGTGGGTCCCCAACATTTCCCTACCCAGAATCCCCTGCAAACCTCAAATTGTGTTGAAAAAATCTATTTTTCTCACATTTCTGTGTGGGAAAGTTGTAGGATCACTGGGCTGATACAAATTTCCTATCACCCAGCATTCCCCCAGGACTCCCGATAAAAATAGTACCTCACTTGTGTGGGTAGGTGTTAGAAATGGGATTTCTGGTTGGCTAAGGCTTGCGCCAAAGCCAGGCAGAAACCACCACTCTAGTCAGGGCAAGGGAGTTACACACCCAAGATAACCCCTGCTCACCCCCTTGGTAGCTTGGCACGAGCAGTCAGGCCTATCCCGGAGGCAATGTGTAAAGCGTTTGCGCAACACACACACACACAGCAGCAACGTACTAGGCACACCACAAAAGAAACTCCACACAAGGTTATATAAAAAATAGCCTTTGTATTGTCATAAACACATTAGAAGTAGGATCACACATTTACACTGTGCCAACTGGCACGGGCAATATTCACAGGGGAATTATATACAGGACCAGGCCAATCGGGCCATGGTCAGAACCATCAGAACAGGTAAGTAAATGCAAACATAAAACACAACCAGTAACTACTGGTACCATAATGACCTAAGCATTATCCTATTAGCATTAGACATAAACTCACATTAGGCCCAAACCTAATTAGCATAAACACATTACGCATTATGCCTCACCAGCATCAACACACTATGCGATAACCTCATGAGCATAAACATCATTAGAGGCATAAGCCAGGGTGCATAAATCACATTTGGCACATAATACATATCAGGTAGGAACTCAGTAGTGCACTGCAGTAACACCACTACCAGGTGCATACATCACCTTAGGGCCTTGCGCCCTTTCACCATCCTACCTATGACCCCAGGCCAACTGGCCTTCTCAGCGGGCTCAAATGCCCCACGTCCGGCAAAGTCAGAGTTCAGCTGCCAATGCAGCAATCTCCAAAGTGCGCATTTGCACCAGCCTAAACGTAGCAGCTGCCCACTAATTGCTGGGCAGCTGTGGAACAAAACGTGGGCCTGGGTACTCACTGTGCCCTCTCTTGCCCCACTCAGGGACTTCTGATTCAATTAAAACTTGCCCCAACGTTGCAGCTGCCCGCAACTGCGGTGCAGCTGAGCAAATGCCACCTGGCACTACCGTGCCTCCTGAGCCCCCCACTGGGACTCTAGAAATAGCATTGCCCAAACGTTGCAGCGGCCCGCAACTGCGGCGCCGCTGTGTAGCCCAAAAGAACACTGGAATGTTGGAGCCCCCTTCTGGGGCTCCGGAGAACAAAAACTGCCCCCAAAGCAATGTAGCACCGGCACTAATAGTGCCTGGGGGAGCCCCGATCACCGGGCTCCTCTGGGTGCCATCAATAAGAAAATGCCCCCTTCGTTGGAGCGGCCCGCTCTCCTGCGGGTCCGCTCAGGCAATGGCCTCAACTTGGGACCACCCGTGCCCAACTTGAGCCCCACTCACCGGGGCTCTCCTCGGCCGCTATGTGGAAAATGTGTTTTTTTCAGCTAAATTTGAGGTTTGCAGGGCATTCTGGGTAGGAAAACATTGGGGGATCCACGCAAGCCATACCTAGCTGGACTCCCCCAGGTGTCTAGTTTTCAGAAATGTGTGACTTTGGTAGTTTTCCAAGATGGCCGCCGAGCCCGGGGCCAAAAACCCAGGTGACCCCTCTTGCAAAACCAGGTTGTTTTGTGACAGGTCATTTTGATGTCTCCTCAATACGTTTTGGGCCCATGCCTGTCGCGAGTACTTGACCCACCCACGCGAGTGAGGTATCATTTTTATCAGGAGACCTGGGGGAAAGCTGGGTGGTAGGAAATTTGTGGATCCACGTGGTTTCCAGAACTTTCCCACACAGAAATTTGAGAAAAAAAGTGATTTTTTTCAGCTAAATTTGAGGTTTGCAGGGCATTCTGGGTAGGAAAACGGTGGGGGATCCACGCAAGCCATACCTTGCTGGACTCCCCCCGATGTCTAGTTTTCAGAAATGTGTGGGTTTTGTAGTTTTCCAAGATGGCCGCCGAGCCCGGGGCCAAAAACCCAGGTGACCCCCTTGCAAAACCAGGTTGTTTTGTGATAGGTCATTTTGATGTCTCTTCAATACGTTTTGGGCCCTTGCCTGTTGTGGGTACTTGACCCACCCACGCGAGTGAGGTACCATTTTTATCGGGAGACCTGGGGGAACGCTGGGTGGTAGGAATTTTGTGGATCCACGCAGATTCCAGAACTATCCCACACAGAAATTTGAGAAAAAATAGATTTTTTCATCTAAATTTGAGGTTTGCAGGGGATTCTCGGTAGAGAAATGTAGGGGGACCCACGCAAGCCATACCTTGCTAGACTCCCCAGGGTGTCTAGTTTTCAGAAATGTGTGGGTTTGTTAGGTTTCCCTAGATGGCCGCCGAGCCCGGGGCCAGAAACTCATGGGACCCCCCCTTGCAAAATCAGGTTGTTTTGTGATAGGTAATTATGAAGTCGCCTCAATAGGTTTTGGGCCCTTGTGAGGTTTGCAAGGGATTCTGGGTAACAGAACCTGGTGAGAGCCAGACAAGTCACCCCATCCTGGATTCCCCTGGGTGTCTAGTTTTCAAAAATGTATAGGTTTGCTAGGTTTCCCTAGGTGCCGGCAGAGCTAGGGTTCAAAATCTACAGCTACGCACTTTGCAAAATTGTTTCAGTTTTCACTGTAAAATGTGGTGTGTCCACGTTGCGTTTTGGGCTGTTTCCTGTCGCGGGCACTATGTCTACCCACACATGTGAGGTACCATTTTTCTCGGAAGACTTTGGGTAATGCGGGGTGGGTGGAATTTTGTGGATCCACGCAGATTCCAGAACTTTCCACCACAGAAATGTGAGGAAAATGTGATTTTTTGACACATTTTGAGGTTTGCAAGGGATTCTGTGTAACAGAACCTAGTGAGAGCCAGTCAAGTCACCCCATCCTGGATTTCCCTGGGTGTCTAGTTTTCAAAAATGTATACGTTTGCTAGGTTTCCCTAGGTGCCGGCAGAGCTAGGGTTCAAAATCTACAACTAGGCACTTTGCAAAAAAAGGGTCCGTTTTCACTGTGAAAATGTGATGTGTCCACGTTCCGTTTTGGGCCGTTTCCTGTTGCGGGCACTAGGCCTACCCACACAAGTGAGGTACAATTTTTCTCATAAGACATTGGGGAACGCCGAGTGGGTGGGATTTTGTGGATCTACGCAGATTCCAGAACTTTCCACCACAGAAATGTGAGGAAAATTTGGTTTTTTTTAACAAATATTTTGGTTTGCAAGGGATTCTGGGTAACAGAACCTGGTGAGAGCCAGTCAAGTCACCCCATCCTGTATTCCCCTGGCTGTCTAGTTTTCAAAAATGTATAGGTTTGCTAGGTTTCCCTAGGTGCAGGTAGAGTTAGGGTTCAAAATCTACAGCTAGGCACGTGGCAAAAAAAGGGTCCGTTTTCACTGTGAAAATGTGATGTGTCCACGTTGTGTTTTGGGCCGTTTCCTGTCGCGGGCACTAGGCCTACCCAAACAAGTGAGTTACCATTTCTCTCAGAAGACTTTGGGAAACGTGGGGTGTGTGGAATTTTGTGGATCCACACAGATTCCAGAACTTTCCACCACAGAAATGTGAGGAAAATGTGGGTTTTTTTTACACATTTTTAGGTTTGCAAGGGATTCTGGGTAACAAACCCTGGTGAGAGCCAGTCAATTCACCCCATCCTGGATTCCCCCGGCTATCTAGTTTTCAAAAATGTATAGGTTTGCTAGGTTTCCCTGGGTGCCGGCAGAGCTAGGGTTCAAAATCTACAGCTAGGCACTTTGCTAAAAAAGGGTCAATTTTCACCGTGAAAATGTGTTCTGTCCACGTTGCGTTTTGGTCCGTTTCCTGTCGCGGGCACTAGGCCTTCCCACACAAGTGAGGTACCATTTTTCTCGGAAGACTTTGGGGAATGCGGAGTGGGTGGAATTTTGTGGGCCCACGCAGACTCCAGAACTTTCCACCACAGAAATGTGAGGAAAATGTGTTTTTTTTAACAAATTTTGAGGTTTGCAAGGGATTCTGGGTAACAGAACCTAGGGAGAGCCAGACAAGTCACCCCATCCTGGATTCCCCTGGGTGTCTAGTTTTAAAAAATGTATAGGTTTGCTAGGTTTCCCTAGGTGCCGGCAGAGCTAGGGTTAAAAATCTACAGCTAGGCAGTTTGCAAAAAAAGGGTCCGTTTTCACCGTGAAAATGTGTTGTGTCCACGTTGCGTTTTGGGTCGTTTCCTGTTGCGGGCACTAGGCCTACCCACACAAGTGAGGTACCAATTTTCTCGGAAGACTTTGGGGAATGCGAGGTGGGTGGATTTTTGTGGATCCACGCAGATTCCAGAACTTTCCACTACAGAAATGTGAGGAAAATGTGTTTTTTTTTTTACAAATTGTGAGGTTTGCAAGGGATTCTGTGTAACAGAAACTAGTGAGAGCCAGACAAGTCACCCCATCCTGGATTCCCATGGGTGTCTAGTTTTCAAAAATGTATACGTTTGCTAGGTTTCCTTAGGTGCCGGCAGAGCTAGGGTTCAAAATCTACAGCTACGCACTTTGCAAAATTGTTTCAGTTTTCACTGTAAAATGTGGTGTGTCCACGTTGCGTTTTGGGCCATTTCCTGTCGCGGGCACTATGCCTACCCACACATGTGAGGTGTCGTTTTTCTCAGAAGACTTTGGGGAATGCGGGGTGGGTGGAATTTTGTGGATCCACGCAGATTCCAGAACTTTCCACCACAGAAATGTGAGGAAAATGTGATTTTTTTGACACATTTTGAGGTTTGCAAGGGATTCTGTGTAACAGAACCTAGTGAGAGCCAGTCAAGTCACCCCATCGTGGATTTCCCTGGGTGTCTAGTTTTCAAAAATGTATACGTTTTCTAGGTTTCCCTAGGTGCCGGCAGAGCTAGGGTTCAAAATCTACAGCTAGGCACTTTGCAAAAAAAGGGTCCGTTTTCACTGTGAAAATGTGATGTGTCCACGTTGCGTTTTGGGCCGTTTCCTTTCGCGGGCACTAGGCCTACCCACACAAGTGAGGTACAATTTTTCTCATAAGACATTGGGGAACGCCGAGTGGGTGGAATTTTGTGGATCTACGCAGATTCCAGAACTTTCCACCACAGAAATGTGAGGAAAATTTGGTTTATTTTAACAAATATTTTGGTTTGCAAGGGATTCTGGGTAACAGAACCTGGTGAGAGCCAGTCAAGTCACCCCATCCTGAATTCCCCTGGCTGTCTAGTTTTCAAAAATGTATAGGTTTGCTAGGTTTCCCTAGGTGCAGGTAGAGTTAGGGTTCAAAATCTACAGCTAGGCACTTGGCAAAAAAAGGGTCCGTTTTCACTGTGAAAATGTGGTGTGTCCACGTTGTGTTTTGGGCCGTTTCCTGTTGCGGGCACTAGGCCTACCCAAACAAGTGAGTTACCATTTCTCTCAGAAGACTTTGGTAAACGTGGGGTGGGTGGAATTTTGTGGATCCACACAGATTCCAGAACTTTCCACCACAGAAATGTGAGGAAAATGTGGGTTTTTTTTGACAAATTTTTAGGTTTGCAAGGGATTCTGGGTAACAAAATTTGGTGAGAGCCAGTCAATTCACCCCATCCTGGATTCCCCCGGGTGTCTAGTTTTCAAAAATGTATAGGTTTGCTAGGTTTCCCTAGGTGCCGGCAGAGCTAGGGTTCAAAATCTACAGCTAGGCGCTTTGCTAAAAAAGGGTCAATTTTCACCGTGAAAATGTGTTCTGTCAATCAATCAATCAATCAATCACAGAATTTGTAAAGCGCACTACTTACCCGCGAGGGTCTCAAGGCGCTGGGGGAGAAAAAAGGGGGTGCTGCTACTGGTCGAACAACCAGGTCTTGAGTAGCCTCCTGAAGGTCAGCAGGTCTTGGGTCTGTCGTAGGCTTAGTGGAAGGGTGTTCCAGGTCTTGGCGGCGAGGTGGGAAAAGGATCTGCCGCCGGTGGTGGTTCTTCGAATGCGAGGGACGGTGGCGAGGGAGAGGTCGGCGGAGCGGAGTTGGCGGTTGGGGACGTAGAAGAGGAGTCGTCTGTTGAGGTAGGCTGGGCCAGTCTTGTGGAGTGCCTTGTGTGCGTGGATGAGGAGTTTGAAGGAGATTCTCCTGTCGATGGGGAGCCAGTGCAGGTTCCTCAGGTGGGGGGTGATGTGGCTGTGGTGTGGTCCACTTTGTGTTTTGGTCCGTTTCCTGTCGCGGGCACTAGGCCTTCCCACACAAGTGAGGTACCAATTTTCTCGGAAGACTTTGGGGAATGCGGAGTGGGTGGAATTTTGTGGACCCACGCAGACTCCAGAACTTTCCACAACAGAAATGTGAGGAAAATGTGTTTTTTTTACAAATTTTGAGGTTTGCAAGGGATTCTGGGTAACAGAACCTAGGGAGAGCCAGACAAGTCACCCCATCCTGGATTCCCCTGGGTGTCTAGTTTTCAAAAATGTATAGGTTTGCTAGGTTTCCCTAGGTGCCGGCAGAGCTAGGGTTCAAAATCTACAGCTAGGCAGTTTGCAAAATAAGGGTTCGTTTTCACCGTGAAAATGTGTTATGTCCACGTTGCGTTTTAGGTCGTTTCCTGTTGCGGGCACTAGGCCTACCCACACAAGTGAGGTACCAATTTTCTCGGAAGACTTTGGGAAATGCGAGGTTGGTGGAATTTTGTGGATCCACGCAGATTCCAGAACTTTCCACCACAGAAATGTGAGGAAAATGTGTTTTTTTTTTTACAAATTGTGAGGTTTGCAAGGGATTCTGTGTAACAGAACCTAGTGAGAGCTAGATAAGTCACCCTATCCTGGATTCCCCTGGGTGTCTAGTTTTCAAAAATGTATACGTTTGCTAGGTCTCCCTAGGTGCCGGCAGAGCTAGGGTTCAAAATCTACAGCTAGGCACTTTGCAAAATTGTTTCAGTTTTCACTGTAAAATGTGGTGTGTCCACGTTGCGTTTTGGGCCGTTTCCTGTCGCGGGCACTATGCCTACCCACACATGTGAAGTACCATTTTTCTCGGAAGACTTTGGGGAATGCGGGGTGGGTGGAATTTTGTGGATCCACGTAGATTCCAGAACTTTCCACCACAGAAATGTGAGGAAAATGTTTTTTTTTTAATAAACTTTTAGGCTTGCAAGGGATTCTGGGTAACAGAACCTGGTGAGAGCCAGTCAAGTCAACCCATCCTGGATTCCCCTGGGTGTCTAGTTTTCAAAAATGTATACGTTTGCTAGGTTTCCCTAGGTGCCGGCTGAGCTAGGGTTCAAAATCTACAGCTAGGCACTTTGCAAAAAAAGGGTCCGTTTTCACTGTGAAAATGTGATGTGTCCACGTTGCGTTTTGGGCCGTTTCCTGTCGCGGGCACTAGGCCTACCCACACAAGTGAGGTACAATTATTCTCATAAGACATTGGGGAATGCCGAGTGGGTGGAATTTGGTGGATCTACGCAGATTCCAGAACTTTCCACCACAGAAATGTGAGGAAAATTTGTTTTTTTTTAACAAATATTTTGGTTTGCAAGGGATTCTGGGTAACAGAACCTGGTGAGAGCCAGTCAAGTCACCCCATCCTGGATTCCCCTCGCTGTCTAGTTTTCAAAAATGTAGCTAGGCACTTGGCAAAAAAAGGGTCCGTTTTCACTGTGAAAATGTGGTGTGTCCACGTTGTGTTTTGGGCCGTTTCCTATCGCGGGCACTAGGCCTACCCAAACAAGTGAGTTACCATTTCTCTCAGAAGACTTTGGGAAACGTGGGGTGGGTGGAATTTTGTGGATCCACACAGATTCCAGAACTTTCCACCACAGAAATGTGAGGAAAATGTTTTGTTTTTTACAAATTGTTAGGTTTGCAAGGGATTCTGGGTAACAAAACCTGGTGAGAGCCAGTCAATTCACCCCGTCCTGGATTCCCCCGGGTGTCTAGTTTTCAAAAATGTATAGGTTTGCTAGGTTTCCCTAGGTGCCGGCAGAGCTAGGGTTCAAAATCTACAGCTAGGCGCTTTGCTAAAAAAGGGTCAATTTTCACCGTGAAAATGTGTTCTGTCCACGTTGCGTTTTGGTCCGTTTCCTGTCGCGGGCACTAGGCCTTCCCACACAAGTGAGGTACCATTTTTCTCGGAAGACTTTGGGGAATGCGGAGTGGGTGGAATTTTGTGGACCCACGCAGACTCCAGAACTTTCAACCACAGAAATGTGAGGAAAATGTGTTTTTTTTCCCAAAAAAGAAGTCATTTTGAAAAATGACCTATAACTCTCATGCTAGTATGGGTACTCACAATTTTGGAAATGTGCAAATTTCTACTGTTTCTAAACTCTATATTTTGTTCCAATTTCAGAAATACATAGGTGTCTTTCATACCGATTTTTCCATGTATATATTTTCCCAAATTAATTGCTATATACCCGGTACATAATAAAAAACCATTGCAAGACGCTGCTCAGATATTGGCTCTGGGTTCGTCGGGTTCTTGGTGAACCTACAAGTCCTATATATCCCCACAACCAAAACGGTCCAGCGGATGTAATGGTATATTGATTTCAAACAGCTGTCATAATTAGAAGAAGTTACAGGTGAAAACATTGACACAAATGGCTGTTTTTTTCAACTAATTTTCAATTTTTCCTGTATTCAATGGTTAGTTTCTATAAAGAAACCTTGAAGAATCTACACAAATGACCCCTTGCTCAATTCATTTTTGTCTACTTTTTAAAATGTATAGCTTTCCTGGATCCATTATTGCTTTCATACCCATTTCTACCATTAACTGGAAAGAGGTTGAAAGCACAAAAAATAGCAAAAATAGGCTATGTCCCAGGAAAAATGCCAAAACTGTGTAAAACATTTAGATTTTCTGACAAAAGTCTGCTTGTCCCTGAAAGCTGGGAAGATGGTGATTTCAGCACCATGACCCCTTTTTTGATACCATTTGCAGGGAAAAAAACAGGCGCTTTCATCTGTAGCCCTTTTTTCCCATTTTTCCCAAAAAAACAAAATTTGCCTGTATTTTGGCTAATTTCTGAGTCCCCTCCAGGGCAATCCACAAACCCTGGGTACCTTTAGAATCCCCATGATGTTGGAAAAAAAGGACGCAAATTTGGCATGGATACCTTATGTGGTCAAAAAGTTACAGGGGCCTAAGCGCGAACTACCCCAAATAGCCAAAAAAAGGCTTAGCACGGGGGGAAAAGGCCTAGCAGCGAAGGGGTTAACAAGATACAGTTGTGTGCTGTTCTATTTATTAAACAGTCTCTTGTTATCAGCTTTCCTGGATTAGGGGAGTGAAGTGATCCATCCCAAGTCCTACTCCCACCACTTCTGTCTACCCACACCCTCCCAAAGCATCACTTATTTATAAAAGGAAAATGGAGACAGAAGAAGTGTCTGCGCTGGAATCCGGTTAGGGCAAGTGTAATTAACACATCTAAGAGCCGCCGAGAATGTATAAGGTTACAGCTTCTCTCACAGCATTCCTCCCGTGGCAAGCCCATACCCCCCCCTGCCAGAGGAGTGAGTCGCTCCTGTTCCCCTCACTCCTCAAGGCTACGGGGCCTCGCTCTCTCTCACCCTCTCTTGTCGGAAGCATGCATGCGGTTGAGGCTGCTTGCGTTATCACGGATTGTAATAAATGTGAGGGGGAACGCTGCCATGTGAGTTCTGAGCCTGTGAAATGTGTGTAACTCAGTGCTTAATTTGAGCTGGTGGTTTCCGGTGCTCAGCACAGGCCCTTAATTGGATTCCGGTGCTCAGATCTGGCACGTAATTGTCAACACCACACTTACGACAGCCTGCCACAAGGTGGCGCTGCTCATCTAATTTAGAGATGAGCAGAACAATGGTTGTTTATGAATACAATATGCATTACAAATTACTAATACCTGCTTCCCTAGCTCTGGGGACTTGAAATAATTTGAACAGTCACACTTGCAGGCGAGAGAGATGGTTAGTAGTTGTTTTGGCAGTGATGACAGGGGCAATGAGTGGTGTAAGCTGCAGTGGCCTCCTCGTCAGGGCCCTGACACTTATTATTTTACAAATTGACCACTGGTGTAACTTGAGGACATCTCAGCTGTCTGAGTTCTGAGCTTGTGTTGTGTGTATCTTAGGGCCCTCCCCTTGGCTGTGATGAACTTGTGAGGTACATGTAACCGAAGGGAATACAGTATTTAGCCACTGCAGTGCCAAGTGTTCTTTCTGTGTTTGTGCTGGCCAAAAGGGCAGCAGTGTAAAAAAATTACTAGGTATTAGGATTGCGATATATAAACCGCTGTAGAATACTGTGTAAATTTAACTTTATGATGGTCGGGCTTGCTCGGTTTGCTCGCTCACGGCACAACACTCACCCCCTAACTTTTACACCTGACCACTTTCAAAAGTCACCAACCGCCACTGCTTATCTGGGGGCAGCGTTCACCATTTTCAATACCATTGAATGTGCCATTGCTTGTTTTGGGCATTGAGATGCATCTTTCTGGATTGAGGCCACGCAGCTTTTCCCGGTCTGTGTTCCTGGGTGAGTTTGCTTCCTGTTGGCAGGGCATGTGGTTGTTGTCGCCTGCAGCAGTTGTGTAATGTTGCAGGCATGGAAAATTAATGTTTAATAATTAGTAGTATATGCCAAATGTCCTTCCTTTGGGTAAGGTCTCCTGTCATAGGTATTTTGTTTCTATTTAAAATTTGTTGCATTGCTTTTACAGATATAACACAGAGAGGTATACATTGTGCACATTTTGGTCTGTCTGGTTAGAGCATTATAAAAGGAATAGATCCGGTAGCATCCAGACAAAAAAGCATCATATAGGAATGTCACATCTGAATATAAACAACAATCTGACAGTTTCTTTAACAGCATTGTTTACCAATAATGGCATCTTGCATATTTATAAGGACGGACAATGCTAGGCATCATTACTAATCTCAATTTTCAATGTAAGATAGGATTTAACACGCGCCCGGATGTCCTGGGAGCGGGTATGGGGGACTTGCAGTTCTGCATAGTGCTCAGCTCTTTCTCTTGATATTGCAGAGTCTTCCAAAAAATCTTTAACATTATGAGGGATGTCTCTCATTCAGCAACAAGCCAGTGTTTTTTTGCTAATAGCAGTAGCACTCCCACTAGCCATCCCACGGGTATCAGAATGTGTTTAGTATAACCCTACAATGCTGTCAATGGGACACATTGAATGGGGGACTTAGCTGTTTCTTCTGTGGTGTGAAATACTTCTTCCCAATACCTTCGGATTGGTGTGCATTCCCAGACTAGGTGATAAAATCAGTCAGGGTGATAGAGACATGTAGAGTACTACACAGCCCTCTCTGGATCAATCCTATGTAGATACTGTGGGGAGCAGGAAAAATCTGCTAACAACATTAACATGGATTAATTTATGTCTATAGTTCATGGATATGTTTGGTTTTGGTGCAGCAATACTTCCATATCTTTAAGCTTAAGTAAGTTAAGTGCTATATCTGCCCTCCATTTCTCCAAGGCTATATGGTCCGAGGCTGCGCATCGTTCCGCATACAGGGGCAGATTTACAAGGCCCTTGCGCCACTTTTGCGTCACTTTTAACATGGGAAAAGTGACGCAAAAGTGGCGCAAGGGGCTTGTAAATCTGCCCCTCAGTGTACTCTATGAGAGTGTTTCCTACATAGGCAGATGTTCTATGGCAAGAGCAGACAAGAGGGGTGACTGTCGCACACCTCTGTCAATTGGAAACGGGTCCAAGATACAGCCATTGATGGTAATGATGGCTAGAGGATTGGTGTATAGTCCGTCCATTAGATTCAATATTTTGAAAGGGATGCCGCTTTTATGCAACACTGCAAACAGAAAAGGCCATTTCAAGTGAGCTGCATGTCTTTCCGCTAAATATTAGTATGGAGACGGTCTTTACATCTGGCCTAATTTGCGGCATGTTTGCAAAAAAGTTATTAAATGTGGCTCTACCCGGAATGAAACTCAAGTGTTCTGACAATATCAAGCTGGACCTCATTAGAGCCACTCTGATTGCTATAATATGTGTAGAATCCTATTATCTAAATTTAGTAAAGGTAATGGTATGTACGATTCCCAATGTTGTCCGTCCTTGCCTGGCATTAATACTGCTGTGATGACCGTATTTCTAGTGGTTAGGGGCAGATACCCAGTTTTCACAGCCTCATGATAGAGAGCGGGCAAACGTGGACTCAGCAACAGGTTAAATGCTTTATAGAATTCAGCCACGAGGCCATCCGGGCCCGGGGATTTGCCACCTGCGAAACCATCAATGGGTGAAATTATCTCTTGTGAATCGATAGGCTCAAGCAAGAATTCACTGGACCCACCAGTAGTAGCTTTGTATGTCAGAGTCTGTACCAGAAGTCTTGATTGTGTATAGGTTTGACTAATATCACTGAAACTCCCGGACAATGGCGGTCCTACTACCCCATAGTACTTCCCCAGTATCTAGTTTGAGGGAGTGAATGGCATTGTGTGTATCTGCTCTGTTTGGTAACTATGAGAAAGACTGACCCGTGAATCGCCTTCACCGTAGTATGGGCCTCAGTGTCTTTTGTAATATATTGCACTTCACTGTCGGTGAGCGCTTTGAACTCTTATATAGTCTTGTTCTGCTCTGATAGTGTTTGTGAGATATGATTTGATTCATAGGTATTTCCCAATTACCTAACCCTGGTGTCTGCATGTGTCAATAGTGTGGCCGTAATCATTTTAAGACTCCAATGTATTTGCCCATTGTGAATCCCCTGATATATAATTTAAATGCTTCACATACAGTAGCACATTTTGAAACGAAGCCCGTATTTATCTCATAAAATTCAACAATGGCTTCCTGTAGGTACTTCAGGTAGACCCCATCTCTAAGGGTCCCTATTAGGAAAATGCCAGGGTTGATGCACTGGACTTTCTCTGGGGAGTTTGAGCGTGAGCACAATCGGGAATTGTTATAGGGGGAACTGGAGAGAGTTTGTGGCAGATGTGTAATATCAAAGATCCACGAGTAAACCTCCACAGAGGATTGACAGAAATCAATACGGGATTGTGTGTCATGGACCGTAGAGTAGTAAGTATATGTCCCCTCCATGCTTCCCTCTCCACATGTCGCACACACCATCCATGTCTATTATTTGTTTCAATATCTTTGCAGCTCTCAGGTGGCTTGCACAATTGGGGTTGCTACTGTCAATTGTGGTGCAGAAAGTTATATTAACCCCCCATATTATATTATAATGACATTAAGTCCTCAAAAAACGTCGGTCGGTTTACATTGGGGGCATAGGAATTAATTCAAGTTAACGGAGTGTCATTCAGTACAATTTCTACATACAGATATCTTCCCCTGATGTCCCTGTGTAGAAAGAGCAGTTTATTAGTAAGGATTTTTTAATTAATATGGCAACTCCCCTTGCATGGGTACTGTATGAAGTAAAATAATTGCTCTGCCCTCATGTGCGAGCAACCGCATTAGTACCGGTTGGGCCCAGATGTGTCTCTTGCGAGAACCCAATCTTGAAGTTGTGCCTATCCAAATACGCTAGTACCTGGCACTCCTTTTTAGGATTGTCCAAGCCACGTTTATTCCATGTGATCACTTTAATCTTGCTCATCTGTACTTCTGAGGTCTGTGTTGATCAGGGAAAGAGAGTTATGCCACTCATCTCTGGTGAAGCAACATTCTGAAGTATACCATGTGAAGCTATAGAGATTGCAATATGTATGCCTCTACTAAAATAAAAAAAAGAACAACCCAATCCCCTGTAGTAAAGGAGGGACCACGCTGGAGTGATGAAGTCAGTGTAGGTTTATTCAGTTAACAGGTAGGCAGGTAAACAGGTAGAACAAATCCAGGTATAATGCTACAGCAGCCCCACCGGGAGCAGCCTGCCAGCTGCTCAGCCCCATCCATCAACAGTCATCTCTCATTCAGTCACCCAAGCATTCCACTCATAGCCCACACACCAAACATTCCATTCAGAACACTCACACAGGCTGAGCAGCCAGGGACAGGGAAACATGGGAGAGGCAATCCATAACATCAGGATACTACATGCCTCTTCCCTAATGAACAGAAGAATGATGTAACATAAACAAAGAATGAAAGATAAAAACAGCATTAACTATAAACATAAAATTACGGCAACAGTAAATAGGGAAAAACAACATTGCAAGGGGAATATAACTAATCAAGATGAATCTAGAGCACTGGCATAGCAAGGGGGGGCGGAGGGCGGCAGGGTGCCTAGCTACGCCACTGATCTAGAGCACAGACCCAGGGATGGCGGGAAACACGCATCACTAGAGGGAAAGGAACAGAAGACTATAGAGAAGGACGGATAAACAATAATACCCATCCCCCTCCTCTTGTGAAGAAAAAAATGAGAGAACGTACAAATGTAACATCTCCATATAAGGAGTAAAGTCAATGTGGACAGAAGGGACTAGTACCCAACGTCCTGCCCCTACCCTAAGCAAAGGACAATGTGTACGTGAATGAGAACTAGAGGGACTAATACCCAATGTCCTGCCCCCGCCGACCAATAGGGACAACCAGTAAGTAAGAAAAAAAAACTAAAAAAAAAAAAATTCAATTTATTTACGCAGGGAACCACCCCTGCAACAAAAACCTGTGCAGCGCAAGGCGTCTTATGCATGCAGGGACCCACCCCTGCAACAAAAACCCGTGCAGCGCAAGGCGTCTTATGCACGCAAGGACCCACCCCTGCAACAAAACCTGTGCAGCGCAAGGCGTCTTATGCACGCAGAGACCCACCCCTGCAACAAAAACCTGTGCAGCGCAAGGCGTATTATGCACGCAGGGACCACCCCTGCAACAAAAACCTGTGCAGCGCAAGGCGTCTTATTGCATGCAGGGAACTGACCCCTGCAACAAGTGAAAGAGACCACCCTCACGTAAGGGTACAATGTAAACTGGCGTACAAAGGGACTAAAAACTCAAACCTTAAAATGAGGTACTACATTTGTATATGGGAGAAAGCCCCAAAAAAACTTACTCCTGTGTAGAGGTTCAGAAATGAAAGTCTGTACTAGAACATCCCTCCCTCAAAGGGACATTTCAACCACCCAAAAAGGAACTATTTAGACATAAACTCTATGAACATGTAAAAGATAAAATACACAATGAATACGATTTAAATCGCAGCACGTGAAACGAACAGCCAGGAAAAATGTAGAGATGTGTGCCTCCTCGAGTTAGGCACTGTCCATGTTGTGGAGACGTGTGGAAACACCCCAAAAAAAATACAGTGAGTCCGAAAAAACACGTAAATAAACGTAACATAGCTAAAATCTTCCAGCTGCAAAGCGTCCAAATGAATGTGAAGATGATTTTTAAAGTCAAAGTCACTGTGACACAAAAATGGCAAAGGAAGAAAAATACCATTGAGAATCAACTGCTTCCCGACTTGACGTCCCTGTTAGTTCCTGTTAGTGCTTTACTTCAAAACTAACTTTATTGAATGCGACGTGCAAGAGACATAGACGTGGTTGGCAAATTGCAGGAGGTAATAACATCACGCATAGAGTGGATGGAAGCTCCAGCCACAAGATGGCGGCACACACAGGAGACGCATGCCGAGTGGCTCACGGCGCGCTCCTGCTGCAAAACGTCCATAGGCAGCATTGATGACCAGCAAAGATCAAGACGTCATGAAAGGCTCTGGAACGGCTCCGCGTGATACCATGGACAAGGTAAGGTACGTAAGCCGTTTTTTTTTAAAATTGAAAACACATCGTAACTGGTTTTTTTTTTCCGGCCTCAGTTTTTTTAAGGTAATGTTCACATAAACAAATTGAAAACAGTAAAATTCTCACCCAGATGGCCTCCTATTGTGGCAGGCAGGGAGAATTGCCTTAAAAGTAGCGGTCAGTCTTTATGATAGAAACGCCAGCAAGTAAAAGTAAATTGACACCACTAGATTTTCACAAGTCCTGGGCTGACACAGAGGCACTATTAGCAGGAAACACCTTCCAAAATTCACACATAGATGAGACAGTAATTTGTAGAAGGTCATAAGAGTTGAGTAACTTGAACAGCAAGTCGTTGAAAAAACACACATTGATCCACACTGAAGGCACATACCTAGACAGCCACAGTTAACTTTACTTCTTGTTGCCCTGTAGATGCTTCTAGTAGTGTGGGTTCCCAGCAGGATATAGGCTGCCTTGATAAATCCTTTCCAGGTGATGCAAGAACGTACAACAGAGCACATGTCTCTAGGCCAGTGCCATTGCTTGATCCAGTGTATAGGTAGCACAGTTCCAACACCGGCAGTTAACTGGCAGCAATATGTACAGTTTGTACTACTCTGTGCAGCGTCTATGAAATAAAGTAAATGCCTTACTGTACATGAAAGGTCACTCTGCGCAGCATCCATGACGTGTCTAGTAGTAGTGGCTTCTTTAGAGGGAGTACAGCATGCTTGTGTGGGGGCTGTCCGATGTGATGGACACCGGTGGGGCTGGACTGCGTGCTGTCGCTGTACCTGTTTCACATGTTGTCTTTGTAGCATAATGTCTTTAGAGTGACACTGTTGTGTGTCCTCTTGTAACTCTTGTTTGTTTGGTCTTTTTCCTGTTGCTTGCGTATTTCGACTTCTCCATGTAGTAGCTTCTCTGTGACATGCTGTAGGAGGCATCTTGAGGTTTCTTCAGGCCACTGGTACCAAGTGTAGAGCATGGGGACGTCCTCAACTCGTCGCCAAAAATATGTAGTAAAGGAGGGACCACGCTGGAGTGATGAAGTCAGTGTAGGTTTATTCAGGTAACAGGTAGGCAGGTAAACAGGTAGAACAAATCCAGGTATAATGCTACAGCAGCCCCACCGGGAGCAGCCTGCCAGCTGCTCAGCCCCATCCATCAACAGTCATCTCTCATTCAGTCACCCAAGCATTCCACTCATAGCCCACACACCAAACATTCCATTCAGAACACTCACACAGGCTGAGCAGCCAGGGACAGGGAAACATGGGAGAGGCAATCCATAACATCAGGATACTACATTCCCCCACCCACACTAATTTCCCCAACTGTCAGTGCTTAACCATACAATTTCACAAACATCCCTAAAATGGAGGATGATGCACATTGCTCAGAAGGGGGCTATGACCATCCTCTGCTCCATATTTTGACAGTTCTTACCACTCCTAGGTAAGTGAACGATACTGGTAGGTGAATTGTATATGGAACTGAACATATCATACTATACCAGCTATGGGCTTACCCACAGTTAATGAAAAGTCATAAAACATAAACTATGCCCAATTGGCAAAAGGGTGATCCTGCTGCTATTGTTTCAGAATACGTAGTCTGTAGTCCAAGTACATGTCACATCGAGCAGCTTCATTCAGCATCACAGTCAGAACTCAGTCCATCATCATTGGTGAGCTGGTAACTAGGCTGGGTGTATATCTCGAGAGGCATTTGTCTGCTTTCTTAGCAAATATTAATGCCCCTTTGGAATTAGTATAGATGTGCACTTGGTCTTCTTGTTAAATTCGAAGACGAGCAGGATAAAGTGTTGCATAAATTGAGTCTCTGACTCAGTTCTACAAGGTTTGTTTTCACACCCACTGGTGACACTAGTGAACGAGTGAACTTAGTCCAATGCACCAGCGCTGAATGTGAAAGAAAGGTTATTTCCTCTCAGAACCCCACCCAATATATAAAGGAGGTGGTGTCAATGCTTTTGGGTTACTAACAGGAAGGAGTGGTAATTCAAACAATCATTCATTAATGATTTACACACTTAATAACACTAGTACAACATGTTTATTTAAAATAGTTATTTTAAAATGCTGGGATTTAGTGCACATAATATTGGTAACATCACAGAAGATAATAAAACGCAGATAAGCTTTTCACTAACATTGAAAACAGTGAAAAATAGTAACATCACAATTTATTGCCCTTACACCCTCACTGCACTATCTCAAAGTGCTTTGCTAGTTCTAGCAGATGAATAATTTATAAGGCTGAGTTTCGGAGGTGGTGTGCATACCTGGACAAAGGGATTTGTTGTCTGTTTGGAATAGCTTGTCAGCAATTTCAAGCACAAGGCCACAATCCTGGCACCAGTTCCTGAAGGCAGAATGGAATGCTTTGCAGAGCTTCAGGGAGTCTGGCTTGAGGCTCTTTCGATAGAGATGGAATCTGGATCTGCAATCTGCATCTGTGATCTGGGGTAAGTTTCTCTCCTAAGTGGTCAAGCGAAGGTCCTTATATACTGAATCTTATGAGAGACTAGGATTTCTTACATAAGTTGAGGAATGTCTGACATAGATTATGTGCATCACAGACGTGTCCTATGGACATATAATGTGAGAGGACGTCAATTCAGACTACTCTATTTTGGTTATGGATGATATATGACCTTGAAAAGGGCACCTGTCCCAGACTGATGTCGCACTGGGCATTTTGTTGATTTCTTTATCTGAATGGCTTGACACTTTTACAGTTCTTGGAAAGATAGGCACATACGTCATATGCGTCAAAGGCAGACATGTTGATGATTCTGCATAATTTGAGGAAAAATGTCAACCTCCGTTGTCAATGAAGACAGCCTCCATTACCCGGGATGGATTCTGGGCCAATGGTAAAGAAGCTAGACAAGAGAACTAAAATGGAAACTATAGCTAATATGTAACTCGTCTTGTTTGTGTTTCAGAACCTAAAACTAAAAGAAAGAAGCATAAAAGCAAGTGATTAAAATAATAGAAGGAAGCAGTCTTAAGATATATGACATTGCTGGAATAATTTCTAAGCTAAGTAGTTACTAAATTATCACTGAATGTGTTTTTGATTGATCTTGCTCATCAAAGATATTCATGTTGGACTTGGCCCTTATTGCAGGGTCATCCCTAAACGTTTTGCCTTTCTCTTAGCCTTTTCTCTGACATGGTGTTGGTGGTTTTAGGACTCTGGGCACTTTAGCACTGCTGTCCAGTGTAAAGTGCGTGTGCTCTCTGTGTTAAATATGGTAAGATTGGTCTACACCTGTTTGGCCTATTTAATTTAAAAAACCACAGGAAAAGAGGTAAGAGGAAAGCAGTCCCAAATCGCCCTCCTACAAAGCATTAATTCACACAACGAAGAAAAGGGACTGTATTAAAAAACTCACAGAATGGATAAAGGGAAGAGAGAAATAAAACAGGGCACACACTGAGTATGTAAAACTGCCCTCACACACAGCAAGCTGTGTCATGCTTCATCATAGGGCCTGCTAACACACCCCCGCGTTAGCCAACGCTGGAGGTGGAGCAATAGGGAGGGGGAAGACAAACAACATAAAAAAATTAAAGAAATTGTGTGGGATCAAAAAAAGTGAAAAAATATAGTGGCAGAATAAATTGGTAAAACTGGTAACAGTGTAACCCTGCTATACCTTTAATAATGGGTACACTGTCCAGATGCAAGAAATGGTCCTAACCAGACCCGTGGATGGTGGTAATGGCTACTCATTATCAAAGCCTTACCCCTCCACTCTGCTAAGATGTCGAAATGTTTCAGCCGGCAAGTGCTAATACCCCGGCTTTCTTCAGGACTTCCACCTGATCAATCCCAAAAGAGGCTGCTGTCCCTACCTCCTTAGAATCCAGGGGTAAGAAAACAAAGCACCATGTTCAGTGCAAGCTCTGGAATAGAGCATGGAAGAGCCCTTTGCTCTCCATGAGGAACCTGCAGAGAAATAAAATCAAAAGAAAACGAGAAAGTGAAGTGCAGGGTGAAATAGTGTGGTGCCCTGTCTCAAAACCCAGCAACAAAACTGTGTGCCAATTAACCCCTTCTGAAGAATCACACACACATTCAAGATCCATGAGTTATATGAACCCACACACACACTCTCCACAGCTCATTACACTACTAACAATATAACAATGTCATAAGTGTGATACACTACCCCTAGAACACTAGGTTGATGTGATTTTGTGAACTGAGAGTGAAAACAGCATATAACGCTATTATGCTATCGTGATGTAAAAATTTAGCACGCGTCTATGCACAAATCGGAATATTACTTATATACACATGGATGCATTAAATCTGCATAGGAGACAAACATCCATCCAGCCACGTTTCTGGTCTCTTACCGAGTTTACTAATTAGTCAAACTTGAACTGGCGGAGGGGTGCGAATAGCTCCCTGTAGTCACACACTATGGTACAACAGGGTAAATTAAAAGGAAAACAAACAAAGAATGTAAGAGAAGTGGGGAAAGTAGCGAAAAGGAACTGCAAAAAAACAAAAATGAATATACGCGGTCCAGCCGCTCTGTTATTTGCCAGGACCAATGACCCTCTCTATCTGTAAAAGTGAAAATACATAAGTCAAATAATCTTAGATAGAACTGGAAGGAATATCAGGAATAAGTTAATCGATATGTCCAAACCT
This sequence comes from Calotriton arnoldi, assembly GCA_963921515.1. Classification (NCBI taxonomy): domain Eukaryota; kingdom Metazoa; phylum Chordata; class Amphibia; order Caudata; family Salamandridae; genus Calotriton; species Calotriton arnoldi. The sequence goes on along the minus strand of CAWUFW010002306.1, from coordinate 1,293,775 downwards.
ACGAGACACACGGTCAAAATTCCCCGTGTACTCAGCAAGGCTAAGAAATGAAAGAAGGAGAAACCTGCCGTCACCCACGGATCTCGACCACAGCAGAATAAGTATGGAAGAGTGATAGAGAAACAGACATCCGATGGCTACAGAGGACCCCAAACTGGGTAAACTTACTGCGTCAAGGTGAGCTAAAGTGCAATTCACTCCGCACTCCCAACACCGCGAAGATGCATGTTTCCCGTTCCCCTGTGCCTTATCACAGGAAATACGAAAGGTCCCACCCTGTGCGCGTCATCACGTAACGTCAAAGAGCAGGGTGGACCGGGGACAAAAAAGAGACTAGACCGCCAACAGTAATATGTCGGCGGTCGAGAGATCGTACCCAGGAGTCTGCGCAGATGTCGCCCCTGTGTTCTCCTAAGGATAGCCTCAAGAAGGACTCCTAATGAAAAGAAAAAAGGGGAAGACGGAAAGAAGAAAAAAGAAGAGAGAAAGAAAGAAAGGGTCAAGGCTAATGTGGAAGTTCCTAAAGAATAAGGCCTAAAATAGTAGGGGGGAAAAAAAGGCAATAATAAAAGTACGTTACCGGAGGACACTGAAAAATAAAACCTCAGGACACGAACTAAAATAAATAAAGCCAAATAAATTACTTTAATGTCCCCATCTGTTGATGGATTCAGGGGGGAAAAAAACACAATGGAAATATATATATATAAATAAATATACATATATATGTTCTGATAAGAAGCCGGAGGAAAAGTCAAAATCAAAACAGAGACCAAGGTACAAAGAGAGATACTGCAAGAGGGATTCAACGGGGGGGGGGGTTCTTAAATGGAGTAAATCAACTGTCCAAAAACCACCCACAATGACTCCTCAAATACAAGGACTAGATGACAACTTGCTGCATATTAACCCCATGAGAGCTAGGACAAGAAAACAGATGGTAAACAGCTCCACCCGTTCTAAAGTGGGTGCCTGTCCAAAAAGCACTGAAGGGCTAAGGTGTTATGATATATCGGGGGGTTTTTTGGGGGAGAAAAAGGAAAAACAGTACTCATTAGTTCAGGCTGTTCCAAGGAATCTCGTCATTCAGCCCCCTGATGTGACTGCGTAACCTATACACCCACTTCTGTTCCCTGATAAAAAGTGCCCTTTCAGGCCTAATATGCGTCATGTCAATGTAGGGTTTATCAATCACCGTCCAAAAGAAATCCTCAGCCAAGTGATTTCTCTCTTTAAAGTGGGTGGTAAGGCGACTGACGGATCTCTGGCATCTAAAAGTGGACCTGTGCTCCATGAACCTGACCTTAACCTTCCTCGTTGTCATGCCTATATAGATAAGTTCACAAGAACATTTGATTAGATAGATAACATACGTAGAATTACAATTCGTATGTTTCCTTTGTTCCCACGGGCGGGGTAAACCAATATCTATAGTTTTGGTATTGGCGGTTAGGTGGCAGACATCACAGGTCCCACATTTAGTGTGACCCGTGACAGGGGGTAGGATCCCTGGAAGAATGCTATGGGCCGTGCTATTGGCTCCAGATATAACGGGCCTAGGTCTTGTATGCACCAGAAGGTCCTTAATGTTTTGACTCCTCTTATAAGAGAAAAGCGGTTTGTTCAAACTCAGCCCGTTGGAGTTAAGAATTCTCCAATGACGAGTGACAATCTTTTGGATGTGATTAGAGGCTGTGTTAAAAGTAGTCACACAAATGGGCCTATCAGTCGGTTGCTTAATGACTGTCTCTAGTAGGACTTCTCGTTGGCAATTAATCGCCCTCTTACTGGCTCTCTTCACAATCCTCTGAGGATAGTTCCTTTGTATGAGTTTGTTATGTAGAGTCCGGGCTTCTGATCTAAATTCGACAGTGTCTGAACAGTTCCGGCGGAGACGTAGGAACTGCCCCACTGGAAGGTTCTCCCTAAGGGATCTCGGGTGGAAACTCTTGAATGACAACAAACTGTTCCTATCCGTAGGTTTATGGAACATTTTAGTTTCTAAACCACCCCCTTTAGGGACAATAGTAAGGTCAAGAAAGGGCAAACATTCTTTAGAAATGGATGAGGTAAAAAGGAGTAGGGGATTCCGGCTGTTGAGCCACAACAGGAAATCATCTATGGATTGCCTATCACCCTCCCAGATGAGGAAAACGTCGTCAATGTAGCGACGCCAGGTTTTGACATTGTTCGTCCAGATGTTATTAGGGGTGTAGATGTATTGTTCCTCAAAAGCTGACATGTAAAGTCCTGCCAGACTCGGGGCAAAAACGCTACCCATGGACGTGCCATGTGACTGAAGATAGTAAGTACCCTGGAACTCAAAGAAATTTTTCGTAAGGGCAATTTCAGCCAAATTCAAAATGAAAGGTCTTGGTGTATTGTGTATCCAGTCCTCTGAATAGATGATTTCTTCCACCACCCGTAGAGTTTCCATCTGGGGGATGTTAGTGTACAAGGACTCCACATCCAAGCCCACCAAAAAGTCCTTACCAGGGTCGAAGGGTAAATCCTTCAATAAGACCAGAACTTCCGTGGTGTCTTTAAGATAGGCTCGTCTGGACTGTACAATGGGTTTGAAAAAGAAATCACAAAACTGTGATAGCGGTTCCAATAACGATCCCATACCCGACACTATAGGTCTCCCTGGTGGTGGTCGTGTAGGTTTATGCACTTTGGGGAGTATGTAAAAATAGGGGGTCACAGGGTCAGATTGGCAAAGGAAAACCCCTTCCTTCTCGGTGATCCACTCATTATGTACTGCTTCCTCCACAGTAGACGTGATTTCTCTCCTGATCTCCTCGGTAGGATCCTCTCTGAGGACGGTGTAGTTCCTTCTGTCGGCCAGAAGTCTTAAACATTCTGTCTCATAGGCAGTCTTCTTAAGTACCACGATTGCTCCCCCTTATCCGCTGGTTTAATCACCAAATCCTGGTTGTTCCTCAGTTCCTCCAGAGCCTTCATTTCAATGTTGGAAAGGTTTTTGTAGGGTGAGCGATGTTGACCTACCCACGTTTCCACCTCCTTGACAACTGCCTGTTCAAACGCCTCCACCTCCACTGGGAGACTGCCCAGAGCAGGGGTAAACTTAGATTTAGGTCGAAAAACCGTATCCCCTTCGGACATAGGACGTTCCTCCTGGTCCCCAAAGAAGACCCTAAGTCTGATATTTCGGAAGAAAGAAGCCAATTCCTGGCGAATCTTAAAAATATCTGGTAAATAGGTGGGGACAAACCCAAGACCTTTATTCAGGAGTGTCAGTTGGGTGTCAGTGAGTACAGTATCAGATAGGTTCAGCACTAGAGAGGTCATTCCCTGCTCGAACCCGGGGACTGATCCCTCCCCATGCTCCTGGTGACCCTCTGTTCCAGATCTTCCCACTGTACTCCCCCCATCGCTCCCTTCTGTTTGCCCCTGCCTCGGCCCCGACCTCTCCCCAAAAAAGGATTAGGTGCTTGGGGAAAGAGTTGAGCGGGGCCGCCCTGCATACCTTGAAAATGTTGTTGGTACATAGGGGGCCAGCCGAAGTTGTTATTCGGAAAGTTGGGGAAAATCGGATTGAATTGAGGGCGGTGTGGGGGCCCCCCGAAAAAGGAACCCCTACCTCTGCCTCTCCTTCTTGGTCTCCTGACATAGTCACTGTCCTCGCTCCCAGAGCTAGAACCCGATCTATCAGACGACCTGTAGTCCCTGCTCTGGCCCTTTTTCATATCGTCCATTTTTTTCTGAGCATAATCGTCAGAAATGTAGGGGTATACTTTCTCCCTTGTGAACTTTTTAAGGTCTTTCTGCAGCTTGTCTACTTTTGATCTTAACAAGTAGTCTTTATACTCCCCTATCTCTGTATTGGTTTCCTCCAGTTTCTTTTTAAAAGTAGCCAGAAGAATACTGGTCTTGATTCCCTGTTCATTAGCCTGGATCTTGATGTACAGGGCATCAGCTGACCTTTTAGCCGTGTTAATGATCAGGATCAGCCAATCCCTGGTACACTTCCAGGCTATCAGTGACCAGTCTCTCCGGAAGATGGGGTCATCCAAAAATATAAGCGGTTCATTTGAGACCAAAAGGCCTCTGGGTGCCGCATTGCCTCTCAAATATTCAGTTAAAATAGCCCCATGAAGGATGGTCTTGACATGGGACCTTTTTAATTCTAAAAGAGTATCCCAACCCTCCCCTTGAGTCAGGACTTGGTTGATGGATGTGTCTCCTAAAAGTGAAGGACCTGCAAGGATGTCTGCCGCTGCATCGTCCCCATAAGCTAAACCCTGTTCAGTTGCCATAGTTCCACTCTGAAAGTGCGCAAGGATGGTAGCCTAAATAAGTGTCGCACACACAGGGATTAACGTAAAAACGTCCTCTGCGGCTCAGCGGCCGCTCTAAATACAAAACCACAGGAAAAGAGGTAAGAGGAAAGCAGTCCCAAATCGCCCTCCTACAAAGCATTAATTCACACAACGAAGAAAAGGGACTGTATTAAAAAACTCACAGAATGGATAAAGGGAAGAGAGAAATAAAACAGGGCACACACTGTGTATGTAAAACTGCCCTCACACACAGCAAGCTGTGTCATGCTTCATCATAGGGCCTGCTAACACACCTCCGCGCTAGCCACGCTGGAGGTGGAGCAATAGGGAGGGGGAAGACAAACAACATAAAAAAATTAAAGAAAATGTGTGGGATCAAAAAAAGTGAAAAAATATAGTGGCAGAATAAATTGGTAAAACTGGTAACAGTGTAACCCTGCTATACCTTTAATAATGGGTACACTGTCCAGATGCAAGAAATGGTCCTAACCAGACCCGTGGATGGTGGTAATGGCTACTCATTATCAAAGCCTTACCCTCCACTCTGCTAAGATGTCGACATGTTTCAGCCGGCAAGTGCTAATACCCCGGCTTTCTTCAGGACTTCCACCTGATCAATCCCAAAAGAGGCTGCTGTCCCTACCTCCTTAGAATCCAGGGGTAAGAAAACAAAGCACCATGTTCAGTGCAAGCTCTGGAATAGAGCATGGAAGAGCCCTTTGCTCTCCATGAGGAACCTGCAGAGAAATAAAATCAAAAGAAAACGAGAAAGTGAAGTGCAGGGTGAAATAGTGTGGTGCCCTGTCTCAAAACCCAGCAACAAAACTGTGTGCCAATTAACCCCTTCTGAAGAATCACACACACATTCAAGATCCATGAGTTATATGAACCCACACACACACTCTCCACAGCTCATTACACTACTAACAATATAACAATGTCATAAGTGTGATACACTACCCCTAGAACACTAGGTTGATGTGATTTTGTGAACTGAGAGTGAAAACAGCATATAACGCTATTATGCTATCGTGATGTAAAAATTTAGCACGCGTCTATGCACAAATCGGTATATTACTTAAATACACATGGATGCATTAAATCTGCATAGGAGACAAACATCCATCCAGCCACGTTTCTGGTCTCTTACCGAGTTTACTAATTAGTCAAACTTGAACTGGCGGAGGGGTGCGAATAGCTCCCTGTAGTCACACACTATGGTACAACAGGGTAAATTAAAAGGAAAACAAACAAAGAATGTAAGAGAAGTGGGGAAAGTAGCGAAAAGGAACTGCAAAAAAACAAAAATGAATATACGCGGTCCAGCCGCTCTGTTATTGCCAGGACCAATGACCCTCTCTATCTGTAAAAGTGAAAATACATAAGTCAAATAATCTTAGATAGAACTGGAAGGAATATCAGGAATAAGTTAATCGATATGTCCAAACCTACGAGACACACGGTCAAAATTCCCCGTGTACTCAGCAAGGCTAAGAAATGAAAGAAGGAGAAACCTGCCTTCACCCACGGATCTCGACCACAGCAGAATAAGTATGGAAGAGTGATAGAGAAACAGACATCCGATGGCTACAGAGGACCCCAAACTGGGTAAACTTACTGCGTCAAGGTGAGCTAAAGTGCAATTCACTCCGCACTCCCAACACCGCGAAGATGCATGTTTCCCGTTCCCCTGTGCCTTATCACAGGAAATACGAAAGGTCCCACCCTGTGCGCGTCATCACGTAACGTCAAAGCGCAGGGTGGACCGGGGACAAAAAAGAGACTAGACCGCCAACAGTAATATGTCGGCGGTCGAGAGATCGTACCCAGGAGTCTGCGCAGATGTCGCCCCTGTGTTCTCCTAAGGATAGCCTCAAGAAGGACTCCTAATGAAAAGAAAAAAAGGGGAAGACGGAAAGAAAGAAAAAAGAAGAGAGAAAAGAAAGAAAGGGTCAAGGCTAATGTGGAAGTTCCTAAAGAATAAGGCCTAAAATAGTAGGGGGAAAAAAGGCAATAATAAAAGTACGTTACCGGAGGACACTGAAAAATAAAACCTCAGGACACGAACTAAAATAAATAAAGCCAAATAAATTACTTTAATGTCCCCATCTGTTGATGGATTCAGGGGGAAAAAACACAATGGAAATATATATATATAAATAAATATACATATATATGTTCTGATAAGAAACCGGAGGAAAAGTCAAAATCAAAACAGAGACCACAGTATAAAGAGAGATACTGCAAGAGGGATTCAACGGGGGGTTCTTAAATGGAGTAAATCAACTGTCCAAAAACCACCCACAATGACTCCTCAAATACAAGGACTAGATGACAACTTGCTGCATATTAACCCCATGAGAACTAGGACAAGAAAACAGATGGTAAACAGCTCCACCCGTTCTAAAGTGGGTGCCTGTCCAAAAAGCACTGAAGGGCTAAGGTGTTATGATATATCGGGGGGGTTTTTTTGGGGAGAAAAAGGAAAAACAGTACTCATTAGTTCAGGCTGTCCCAAGGAATCTCGTCATTCAGCCCCCTGATGTGACTGCGTAACCTATACACCCACTTCTGTTCCCTGATAAAAAGTGCCCTTTAGGCCTAATATGCGTCATGTCAATGTAGGGTTTATCAATCACCGTCCAAAAGAAATCCTCAGCCGAGTGATTTCTCTCTTTAAAGTGGGTGGTAAGGCGACTGACGGATCTCTGGCATCTAAAAGTGGACCTGTGCTCCATGATCCTGACCTTAACCTTCCTCGTTGTCATGCCTATATAGATAAGTTCACAAGAACATTTGATTAGATAGATAACATACGTAGAATTACAATTCGTATGTTTCCTTTGTTCCCACGGGCGGGGTAAAGCAATATCTATAGTTTTGGTATTGGCGGTTAGGTGGCAGACATCACAGGACCCACATTTAGTGTGACCCGTGACAGGGGGTAGGATCCCTGGAAGAATGCTATGGGCCGTGCTATTGGCTCCAGATATAACGGGCCTAGGTCTTGTATGCACCAGAAGGTCCTTAATGTTTTGACTCCTCTTATAAGAGAAAAGCGGTTTGTTCAAACTCAGCCCGTTGGAGTTAAGAATTCTCCAATGACGAGTGACAATCTTTTGGATGTGATTAGAGGCTGTGTTAAAAGTAGTCACACAAATGGGCCTATCAGTCGGTTGCTTAATGACTGTCTCTAGTAGGACTTCTCGTTGGCAATTAACCGCCCTCTTACTGGCTCTCTTCACAATCCGGGCTTCTGATCTAAATTCGACAGTGTCTGAACAGTTCCGGCGGAGACGTAGGAACTGCCCCACTGGAAGGTTCTCCCTAAGGGATCTCGGGTGGAAACTCTTGAATGACAACAAACTGTTCCTATCCGTAGGTTTATGGAACATTTTAGTTTCTAAACCAGTGTAATGAGCTGTGGAGAGTGTGTGTGTGGGCTCTTCCATGCTCTATTCCAGAGCTTGCACTGAACATGGTGCTTTGTTTTCTTACCCCTGGATTCTAAGGAGGTAGGGACAGCAGCCTCTTTTGGGATTGATCAGGTGGAAGTCCTGAAGAAAGCCGGGGTATTAGCACTTGCCGGCTGAAACATGTCGACATCTTAGCAGAGTGGAGGGGTAAGGCTTTGATAATGAGTAGCCATTACCACCATCCACGGGTCTGGTTAGGACCATTTCTTGCATCTGGACAGTGTACCCATTATTAAAGGTATAGCAGGGTTACACTGTTACCAGTTTTACCAATTTATTCTGCCACTATATTTTTTCACTTTTTTTGATCCACACAATTTCTTTAATTTTTTTATGTTGTTTGTCTTCCCCCTCCCTATTGCTCCACCTCCAGCATTGGCTAGCGCGGAGTGTGTTAGCAGGCCCTATGATGAAGCATGACACAGCTTGCTGTGTGTGAGGGCAGTTTTACATACACAGTGTGTGCCCTGTTTTATTTCTCTCTTCCCTTTATCCATTCTGTGAGTTTTTTAATACAGTCCCTTTTCTTCGTTGTGTGAATTAATGGCCTATTTAATTTACCTGTCAGTCCCTTGTAAAGTGGTATCTCATATACCCAGGGCTGGAAAATTAAATGCTACTGGTGGGCTTGCAGCGCTGATTGCGCCACCCACCAAAATAGCCTTTCAAACCTATCTCAGGCCTCTGCCATTGCAGGGCCTGTGCGCGCAGTGTTACTGCCGCTGTGATGTGGCACCTAAAGTGTGTGCCAGGTCTGTGACCCCCCTTTTACTGCATGTCAGTCACCCCTAAGGTAGGCCCTAGCTAGCCCTATGGGCAGGGTGCATTGTAGGTAAAAGATAGGACATGTACCTTAAGTGTGTGACATGTCCTGGTAGTGACAAACAGCCATTTTTGTTTCTCACTACTGTGGGGCTGCCCTCCCATAGGAATGCATTGGGGATTCCCTGATAAGTGTTTCAGTGGTAATTCCTGATATGAAAGGAGCAGCGTGGTCAAGTTTAGTATGTTTGGAATAATAATAATAAATGCTACGCAATGGTGTGCGCAGATTTATTATAACTATTTTTTGAAATGCCACTTTTAGAAGTTGGCATTTCTGTGTGCTATGTGTCTGCCTGCCTGATGTGAATTGCATGTCTGGCTGTTGAGTGACAGGGGCTGGTGAGGTGTGTTTGGCTCCAGGAGGGGCAGGGTGAGTCAGCGCTAGGCTGAATGGGACATCTGCATTTGGAGTAGTGGGAGGAGAAGTCCCTGGTCCCTGAATCGGTCTGTGCCTAGCCTGTACAATGCTGGCTCCTCCCCGCTGTGGTGTGTCTGATGACGAGCCCCCACCTGACAAAGGGGAAGAGGAGCCTGGTAAACACACTGCTCCAATTCCCCCCTGAACCAGTTTTGGCTGGTTCCCCCAAGCCCTGTTCCAGGGCAGACAAAGCCAAGATGCCATATAAGTACAGGGGCTGTGACCCCATGAAGGTGGTGTTGTTCCTGTGCTTTGGGGGCTTGCTGGGCCTCAGGAGGAAATGCCACAAGGGACTGCCTCCCTGCTGGAGGGCCCTGTGTGCTGGCCTGCCTGGGCCCAGCTTTGCCCCCCTAATCCCTAAGGACTTTTGGACTATAGCGCCTTGAGGGCGCTCTGCTTTTCTTCCTGCCAAAGAAGAGCGTGGGCTTCGCAGCGCGGAGCTGCCGCCTATCTGGAGGGAATCCCGACGTGGGGATTCCCCCGCATTCCTGCCAGGTGAAGCGGGAGCCCACCCCGCATTGTGCCTGTTGAGCGGGTGCCCACCCCGCTTTGTGCTTTTATTTTTAGGCGGGAGCCCACCCCGCTTCATGCTTTATTTTGAGCGGGTGCCCACCCCGCATTGCCGTGCCGAGAGAGGAGACGCTGTGGTGAAGGACTCGGCCCGACCCGGAAGCCAGGCGGTCATGCCTGACTGTGGGCGGGGACGGAGTCCGGAAATCAGCGCAGGCCTAAGCGGGGCTCCCGTGAGCTGGTGGGAGCCCGTGTGTCCCAGAGGTGCTGCAGCTGGTAAGCGGGACTCCCGTGGTGAAGAGAGAGCCCCGCGGGTTGCTGCACCGGCCAGAATAGACCGGGCGAAGTGAGGAGAAGACCCAAGTGCGGGACCAGCCACCAGAGGAGCCTGCAGAGCCCGGTGAGTGGGGCTGAGGCCATTCTTTTCGCTGTTGGTGCTTGCGAGGCACCAGGGCAGTCATGCCTGTTTTTCCTGAGCGGCCCCACAGGAAAGTGGGCCGCTCCAATGTTGGGGGCAGTTTTATTTAGAGAGCCCCAGAGCGGGGCCCCAGAGCACCAGTGCTTCGATTTACCCACAGCTGCGCCGCCGTAGTGGGCAGCTGCCACGTTTTGGCCACATTTGGTTAGAGAGTCCCAGGGTGGGGCTCAGGTGGCACAGTGGTGCCAGTTCTGATTTATTTACCTCAGTTGTGCCGCCGTAGCGGGCAACTGCAATGTTGGGCTACATTTGTTGAGAAAGCCCCAGTGGGGGCCCAGAGGGCACAGGGAGTGCCAGTGCCCACATTTTTCTTTACAGCTGCACCTCAATTAGCGGCAGCTGCAACGTTTAGGCCAGATCCCTTGTGAGGAGTCCCAGTGGGGACCCAGGAGGCACAGTGGTGCCAGCGCAATTGCGCACTTTGATTCTGCTGCATTGGCAGCACGCCCTGACATTTGGGACATAGGGCATTTTGAGCCCTCTGAGAAGGCCAGTCGGCCAGGGGGACAGTGTTAGGTTGATAGGGCGCCAGGCCCTAATGTGATGTATGTGGTGCCTATGATAAATGTGATGTATGCACCCTGATTTATGCCTCTAATGTGATTTATGCTGGTGAGGTTTATTGCATAATGTGTTTATGCTGGTGAGGTTGGCGCATAATGTGTTTTACGCCTAATGTAATGCTGAGTACAGTGTTTTGCCAGTAGTTACTGGTTGTGATTTACATCTACTATTTGTGATTCTGATGGTTCTGACAGTGGCCCAATTGGCCCTGTCATGTGTATATAATCCCCTGTGAATATTGCCTAGTGCCAGTTGGCACAGTGTATATTGTGTGATTACGATTCTAATGTGTTTATGATAATACAAAGGCTATTTTTTTATATAACCTTGTGTGGAGTTCCTTTTGTGGTGTGCCTAGTGTGTTGCTGCTGTGTGTGTGCCTCTGGGATAAGCCTGACTGCTCGTGCCAAGCTACCAAGGGGGGGAGCAGGGGTTATCTTCAGCGTGTAACTCCCTTGCCCTGACTAGAGTGGTGGTTTCTGCCTGGCTTATGCGCAAGCCCTAGCCATCCAGAAATCCCATTTCTAACAATTCATTTTACATTTACAGAATAAAAGCACATGCCAGAAACCTGCATCTGATGAGAGAGCAATTCATCATTTGTTACATGTTCAATAACACATGTCTTCATACTGAGATGAAAAGGGGGTCTCTGCACTGGAAGAAATGATCTTTACCACAAAAGCATTACATATTTAATGTTTTTGGCTCCTAAATTTATTTTGTTTTGTTGAATGCTTTACGTGCCTTGTGCATCACTGAAGTGAAACCCAGTAAATGGAGATGTCCAAAGCTAAATAAGTCAGAGGACCTTTCTTCTGAGCCAGCTGTAATGCAGTGTCATGATCACAGTAATTCAATAACCATGTTATGACCACCTCAGTGGGGCTCCGAATGATCAACGAGCCCTCTCAACTACCAGTAGATCTTTCTACCAAGGACAATAAACAATTCAGGTTTGCTCATACTGGTGGTCTCTGGAAGCCCTGTGATGCGAATGTTATTTCTGCAAGATCTTAATTTGAGTTCTTCTTTTTTTGTCACTATTCTTACTAGGTCTTGCTCCATACAGCACCCTATGGATTTAGTAATGGGGCCTCATGCTCCAGGGTCAAAATCCTAGCTTCCATGTTGTTTATTTGATCGCCCTATTAATACAGTCTGGCTTTTATCAGATTCAAGCTTGCATTTGGGTGATCTATTTTGGCACCTATTGCCTTTAGACTGCATTTCATGTCAACGAGAATCATTTTTAAGTCCGTATCATTGTGCATGGCCTACTCTGAATGGGAATGGAGGAGTGGGACAAGATTTTTATATTTCCCATTGCTTGTAGTCAAATTCGGCAGTGTCAGGGGTTAGCATCAAGAGTGTTAGTTGTGAGTCAATGTGGCTCTTCACCTCACTAGGTTTATATGGAAAATAAGAGACACATGTCAGTGGGTATCAACCAGTATTGAATAGTATTTACTGGGCTGCAAGGATGTCCATTATGGGATATACTCATGCCTCATACAGAGAAAAATATTGAAAAAGCATCTCAGATGAGGCATATAGGTTGCTGTTGCAGTCTATAGCTTCGAGAAGGAGATATATCCATCGGCCATGGCCATTCAATATTAGGTTGTGGTAATCCAAACAGTATTATTTATCTTTGCGGCGCAGGCCCTCTGAGGGAAATGTTAGCAAGGAGGAGCAGCCGAGACTAATAAAGAGATATTCCCAGGGTCACGGTTTAAAATCAGGTCCCAAAATTTGCATTTTCAAGCCTGGAAAGTGGCAGTAGATTTTATGTTGGATTTGGGCAATCTCGCATATCACACAGTTTGTTGGTTCAATGGCTATATTACAGCATTATCCCAACATTTGGGGACCCTGCAAAATCCCAGATATCGTCCTTTTCAACCTGCGCCTGACACGCAGCAGGGCACTCTCACCAAGCCAGTGCCAGAGTCAGGAAAACACAGAAATTCAGCGTCAAAGTCCTTTGCTGTTCAGAGTGCCAGCCCTAATATAAGAGTCATTTCAGGGGCTTATGAGTATTTGCATCTAGGGCCGTCATGCCGTGGGCACTCTGTGCTCATCTAGAAGAATTTTTGAGTTAAAAACAGAGCAGTGGAGAGAGATCTCTGCTTTAAATGGCCGTCTTGGCTGACACTTCGACACTCCTCCCATAAGTATTTAGTCTTCAATTGTCCTGAATAAGATGGCAACATATCGTTTTCTATTTCTTTCCACAGGTTTAATTACTGTTTTGGGCTATAAAAAAGGAGACCAGACCAGTCCAATGCGTGTCACATTTATGCTTGTTTGCCTGTTGCTCACTCGCTGGATTTCCTGTTTTTTTGCATCCGCTTCTTTTTTCAAGCTTTGTTACTCTGCTCATCCTGTTGATTGGCCTAGCTTGGTGGAAGTTTTTTTTTTAACTTCATCCAGTTTTTTTCCACTGTGCTCCACTTCCTTATGTATCTCTTGACTACCTGTGACTAATCTGGTCTGAGGTTGCTTCAGAGAGTGGTAGGTCCTTTCTTGGCCTCAAAAAGCTGTCACATAAGAATCCTGCCTTGGACAGGTTGAGACGCTAAATGGGTTGTGAAAATGGAGCAAGTTCAAGAACTTTTTGTGGTGGTGAATATTTTACCTTTGCAAGTCCAGACCTTGACTAATGAAAATGCCTACCCTTCATTAGTCACTGGCAGTTCTTCACCCAGGTACTCTTTGTTCAGTTTTAGCAAATCTGGCAGAACAGAAATTTGATGGAAATTCATGTAAGTTGAAGATGTTTTTGGATCTATTTTACCTTCAGACTGCATGTCTATGCTAGTGATCATGCTAATGTGGGATTTATTGTTAGTAATATTCTGGACCATTTTACTTTTCTATAAGGGGAGAACATCACCAGTGCTATTTCATTGCAATGCAAAGCATTGCATTGCAAGTGGAGGCAGACTGAATGATGCCGCTGCCATTTTCCTTTTTTGTGCTTCGAGTAAGAAAGACTGTGATGGGTGGGACCTGTGTGATAGCGAGCACAATCAGATATTTGCCAACATGAATGTGCGATGCCAGTGTGGTGGGGCAATCTAATAGTACAAATGAATTCTAATTAGATTATGTCACTTTAAAGTCTAATACTTGTCCTAAACAACCTCAGTTATAAATAAAATAGATGATCTCTACTAAAAATATATTTCTAATGAAGCTTTCACAAGATTTACTAATTGCTAGAATTCCAACATATTTGTGCATAATATTGTTACTGTAAAAGGCCTGGTTTTAAAAAGACTTCCTGCACACTGAATGATAAAAATGCTTCTTGGAAACTCCATCTGTAATGTTTTATATTGGTATTGTCTGACATTTTATTGAAGCCTCTGACCTTAAGATGTGGATTAGGTTTCTAATCAGCAAATAAGAATGCCCGCTGAGTTCTTATCTTCTGCAAATGTCACACCTGAAAATGTTCCATTTTCGTGGTTGATTGAGGGGTTGTGCCACATTATTTCTTCCCCTGCAAATTGTATTCTTCTGGCTTCGGTGTATGAACCTCATAGCAAATGATGTGCTTATCATTTTGTAATAGAAGGCAGGAGCTCACCTTCCTTCATTGAATAGATACTCAAAAAACAGAGTACATATAGGAATCTAAGAATGGCGATCAGAACCACAGTCTGCAGGCGAGCAATTTCTGCTGTAAAGCATTCTAAAACATTCACAAATGGCGTTTTGGCTGATTCCTCGCGCACATTTATGTAAAGGTTTGCAGCAGTCTTCACATAGAGTTGCACATGCCGGTCCACATGTCATGTGCGCTGGCATGTCAGAGTCTCGAATAAACCGTAATAGAAATAGTTGTACCTCATGTGAGTCCACTCCACTTGCTCTGCATTTTTGAGGGGCAGCGACTAGCACCTTGGTCAGTGTTACAGAAATGCCCTTAAAGCTTAATATACGTGAACCTGTTCTTTGCACCACCAGGGAAAGTCAATATCCCAGAAGGGCCCACAGAAGCTTTTGAGGCTCAGTTTCTAATACTGATGAAGCAGGTGCACAGTTTTCACCTGTGCGATCTCAAGTGACATTCCCTAGTTTGTGATGTCCCTGACTGCAAAGGGCAGACATAGACAAGGGCATTTGCCTGTTTGGCATTGTTAAGGGAAAAACCCATGTTCCACTGAAATGTACAAGGACACAATCATGTGCCTCACCCAGTTCCCTATACTTCCAATCCCCACAATCAGACCTGGATCTAGACGACACGAACACTCACAACGCATCCTCACAACAAATAGACCCAACCTCATATACATTCTTTTAACTACGACACACTCTCGAGCTACAAAATGCACGTTCCAAGTCATGCTCATTAATGCTCACTCACATACCAGACATCACAGACCTCATCACCTATCACAAGCTTGAGGCCCTTTTCATTACACAAACATGGTTCATCCCGACATACTCAGACATCGTAGATGTCTTTGTATCCAGCGGCTACAGCATCGATCATGTTGACTGCAAACATAAGGGAGGAGGCCTTGCTATCCTTCATAAGTTCTCATAGTCCTGTACCCTATGTTAGCAAGTGACACTCTATTCAATGAACCTCCTGTTATACCACTTCCCACTATCTGCATCTCAGCCTGCCACCGTTATTTGAATCTTAGGCCTCACAAGCAAGTCAAGGGCTTCATTGATGAGTTCTTAAATCTCCTCACCACCTTATCCTTCGGACACACCACACCACCCTCTTGGATGACTTACACCTCCCAGACAACACAAGCTCAAACGAAACAAGAGATACCCTCCTCAACCTTATCAACATACTAAATAGTATAGCATTCCACCCAACCAACACACTTCAAAGGCCACATCCTCATCCTCGGCTGTTTAACACCCTCTTCTCATAGAATCCTGCAGTGGACATCCTTTATAGCCTTAGCTCTTGATGATCTCATGAACATACTCAACTCCCTAAAAGCCACTTATTATGAAGACACATTTTTAGCCTCATCCTTCATCAACGCTGTCTCCAAGAAAGGTCTCTCAACCCTACACACTTTTGCCAACCCTTTCCTCACTCAAGGCATCTTTCCAGGAGATCGCAGGACAGCTAAGGTCCTCTCACTCCTAAAATGAAATCGATACTATGCCCTCATACCCTTGACAACTACCAGCCCATTACTCACCTACCACTCATCGGCAAGATCATTGAAAAAGCAATCTATGCACCCCTCCCAGATCACAACAATGCTACCCATCTCCTACACGAATACAAACCCGTCTTCCAATCACACTGCAGCACTGAGACTGCTAATGTACACATTGTAGATGATGCCTTCCTGACTACAGTGGAAGATAACCCTGCCTCCAGAATTTGCCGGACCTCACAGCTGCCTCCGTCGTACATTGTAGGGTTGCATTTCCCAAATGCAAGGAATAGGAATCTTACCCTATTAGACTAGTGACTGTGCCCCTTAGCTATGGGCAGAGGTCTGTTTGTACCTGCAGAAACAAACTGGTAAACACAGGTGTACCAATTAGGAGGTAACTGTTAAACAAGAAGGGATAAAGGTAACATAAAAAGCATAGGGTTTTTGAATCTCATGAGGTCCTATGCAGTAATTTACCTGTGACCTACCCTTCTCTGCCAGCATGGAGGTAGTGAAAATGCTGGGGAGAGGGTTTTTAAATGTGTCAGAATTAACTGCAGGTGTGTTATCAGGAGATATCACAGGTGTGCTGTTTGCCAACAGGGGCTGGCGATGACTAGACTAGCCCACGGGAAGCACCAGAAATGCAGCCGCCATATTGGAGGGTAAGAGTGCCCCATTATCATGTTGATATTCCGTATGTCAAAACAGTCAAGTCGCACTCACTCAGCGAGTTGGCACTCGCTGGGTGTTCTGTCTACTGTAACTGCGCTTTCAATAGATGCCGGCGCCGGGTGGCGTGCCCGCGGGCGTGGCTCGCCTACTGCACCTGCGTGTCAGCTGGGGACGGAATCTAATAAGACCAGATGGCCCTGATTAGAAAATTCAGGCGCCATTTAGGAAGGAGTCACAAACGTCAAGGAATGAATTAACAGGGATTTTTATTAAAAATAGTATTGTGTCCAAATACAGATAAGAGGTAAACAATATATAAAACATACAAAAAGGGGGTATATATCTGTGAACACTGCATATGGAGGTCTTGCATACCAACCATAGCAAGAGGTTTTAAACTGGTGTGATAAAACACATAAAGTATCAAAACACTAAAAGTATCCATATGACCAGCTGATGGTCACTTTTGTAAATTTCAAAGATAGAAGGTAAAAACGCGTATATAGGTGGTGAATAAAGCAAGTGATAAAGGCAGAGGATGCGTTTTAGTTACGTGTGTAAATGACATAGGAGGAGGCAGATTCATGTGACAGTATAGTTAATCTGAATGTCGAAGTACCAGAGAACCCTATGCTGTCTGTATGTCATGGCGTCCTTTTGTGGCAGTTGAGGAAAGCAGAGAATCCTACAGTATGGCCAGCTATGATGGTCATGCAGTAAATTTCATTAGTAGGTGACAGATACGGCTGGCAGTGTCAGTAGTAGTTCAGGTGAATATCGCATAGCCTTGAGGTGGATGTAGGTAATGTCACCCTGTAATGACATTGGAGGGAGATATCACAGATGCCTGTTGAAAGGAGGGGCGGTACCGTCACCCTCTGACAGCTGTATCAGTAATCAGTGCAGATCCAAGGAAACCTCTACCTTAGGTGTCTATCTCACTCCAGGGAATGTCGGCGTTTAAGCCTGTGATATGGGTGGCTAGACGGAAGACCCAGTGTTGTTCTCTTTGGAATAGAGACTGTTTATCCCAATGATTACATGCTTCCAGGATGGTCCACTGGAGGTCATCAGGGGTGTGGGTATTAACCAAGAAATGTGCACTCATCTTGGTGGTGCTCCAGCCTTAAGGAAGGAATCTACTCTTCAAGCATATGACAACCATGTACCTCTTTTCCTAGATGGTGCAAGAATAATAATTGTTCTCCTGTTCTTTGACCTCTGGATGACATCCTGCAATTTTGTTGGATAGCTTTGATAAAGGTTGGGCAATTTCTACCTTAAAGTTGCAGTGAATGTCTGTGAAGGCTTTCATTCCCCTTGGGGTCCTCTTTCAGAAACCGAGGGCTTGGTATGAAGGCATTTCTGGGGTTTGTTCTTTTAAGACCAAGACTGAGTTCTACTGGTTCTAGTTCGTCCCTTGGTCTTGGAAACATTGCCAAAAACTCCAGTTGAAATGATCCAGCTCTAGTTTCTTCCTCTGGTTCAGATCAGGATATATTATTGAATGTAAATAGAGCTGTCTAGCTCCACCTATCTAGATCTGCTGATTACAAAATATGTGATTCACTGTTTTAAAATTTTGGTTAGGTGAATCCAGGGAGAAAGATTTCCCTTTCGAACTTGTGTTCATTTCATTGGGTGAAAGGGGCGATCTCAGTTTCTTACTTGAATTCTGAGCAGAATCTTCAAGGATCAGTTCAGGCTTGTTCAGTGAGAAGGATGGCTGCCTCACAAGCAAGTTTCGATTAAAGACATTTAGGCTGCAGCACCTGGTCAGACAATCCAAGTGTGTTACTCATTAGAGGCTGAATTTAGCCCAGGGTTCTGAGTTACAGCTTGTTGAAAGAGTTTCGAGTTTGAAGTACGTATTGAACTGTCTTTTGTGTTTTGTTGAATTGATGTATACTGAATAATGTTTTTGCTCTGCATGAATTCTTTGATGCAGGGGCCTGATTCACAAAGGTAACCTTACATTTTTGAGTAAGTTTACTATTTTTTGGGGTATTCACAAACTATGGGGCATATTTACAAGCCCCTTTCGCCGCCGTTGCGTCACGCAAGTGACACAGCGGCGACGCAAACCATGCGCCGCGTTGCGCTATATTTACAACGTGACGCATCTAGGGAGATTTGTCACGTAGTAAACCCCTGCGCCACATGAAACCTGCGTCAGGTTTCATGTGGGCGTACCGGCGCAGGGGGGGGCGTTCCGGCGCAGGTACGCCTCGGAAGAGTGACGTAGTGAAATCTACAAGATTTCACGCAGTCACTTTCCGGCGCTAGTGCGCCAAATCCTTACGCCTGCTTCAAGCAGGCGTAAGGATTGACGCACCATGTTAGGGGATAGGGAAGGTTGGAACAGTGCTGGAGTTGCGTCGCGCTTGCGACACGACTTCAGCACTGCGCCAACCTCTCCGCCGGCTGATGCATCACGCATCTGCTTATCCTTCCGCCACGATGCGCCGCATTGTAAATGCGGCGCATTGGACGTGGCGCAAGGGTAAACTTGCGTGACACATTTTCCCTGGCGCATCCCTGCTGATATGCAGGGATGCGCCAGGGAACGTAAATATGCCCCTATGAGTTTAATTTTACTGATAGTAATTTTGCAACTGCAGCGACTCTGCACGTAAAAAAGTAGGCTTGCCCTACCATTTTATGTGCAAATTTCTCCAAAAGTGTAAGATTATCTTTGTGAATCAGGCTCAAGGTGTTTTATCTTGGAACTTTATTGCTTTGGTGTTTCTGCAATATATAAGGAACGGCATAGGGAATGAAAATGGCAAAGGAAATGTTCAGATTACTTACCAGTAATCTTCATTGCTCTGATTCCTTGTTCCATTACTTACGTCCCTACCCTAATGCCCTTTTGATAAGGGAGAGTATTTGGGCGCATGTAGTTTCAGGATGTCCTGGAGGTGATATTCTGCTTTAATAGTTAAAGGGGTGGTATTTTGAGATACAAAGGAAAGAAAGTTGTTTAGGAGCAGTCCCTTGGGTGAAGCAGAGCCTCTTAACTGCAGTATGCACGTAATGGGATGAGGAATGCGGAATGGGAGTAAATAATATGAGCAGTAAGTAATCTAAACAGCACATCACAAGGCAGCAACAGCACACTTCTGGTGCCAGAAACCAGCTATCTATTCTACCTTTCGACTTTATGCTAACCTTTTTGCTTGGTCCACACCACAAACATGCATACTTGCAGACATACTATTTTACCTATCATACCAATTCTTGTAAATAAAAAGAAAGGTTATAAACAGTCATATATTAAGTTAATTGTAAAGCATCGCACATTGAATACCAATATGAATAAGTATAACTGTGGTCCAATAAAAAGCATATATAAAATATGTAAAATTAGGATCATATACCATATTGATTCAAAATATGTTTCCTCTGTGTATCCATCCACAAATAACACCATTTGTATAATATAGTCACATCAGCGTCTCCATATCTCAATTTCTTCTATATTTGCCCAGGGTATTTATTCCACAATCCACAGCAACCAATCATACAACAATATTATGCTGATAAATAGTACTCCCCCACCTCAATCCACATATTAAGGATTGGTATACCACATATTGACACATGTAAGAAAACAGGCCTTTTTGTAGATTGCCCTCCTCTTTTTGCCCCCATTTGAACTACTAGATGCTGGTTTTCAACCCTGAAGCCTGCTAGCCATGCCCCAGTGCTAGCGATCTCTCCCTAAAATGGATACATTTGAATTGGCAATCCCAATTGGCAAGGAGTTTACCCCAATATAAGTCCCTGGTTTATGGTACCAGAGGTACCCAGGGCATGAGCGTTAAAGGGGTCACAAGGGCCTGAAGCACTGTTTGTGCCGCCCTGAGTGACCCAAGTAAACTGATGACAGCAGGCCTGCCTTTGTAGACTGCAGGATCTGTGCAAACTGCTAGAACTTGACTTTGCTTACACCTTGTGTGGCAAAGTCAATGCACTATTTTTAATATATGCCAGTCACCCCCTAAAGAAAGCCTCCTGAGCCCAGGAGGGAAGATGCATTACATTAAAAGTGTGAACATGTAAGTGCAAGCTTATATGTCCCCACAGTGACCTTTAATGTTAAATGCTACTATAAGTGATAAGAAGTCCATAGGATGACATGTGCTGGCACCCGGGCAAACCAGAGGCTGGCAGCTCCATTAGGTACCATCGAAATATGTCATGTCTGGTATCAAACAACATGCCTCATTACTCCTGACATGAATCTTTGTCGAGGACAAGGTGACATGCACCCAGGAGGCTACCTCAGAGTTTGCCCATCTGGCTGCCTCAGCCTTTCCTGTGCTCTGGCTGCCAGCCTGCAGCTGTTGCCACCAATACTTGAATCTGACCCACTGCCAGGAGGTGTGAGCTTTCCCAGGAGAGAAAAACAATGGCCTGGATGGGAAGGAGGTCACACCGCTCTCTCTGGCAGGATGGCTTGTGAAGAGGCACATCAAGGTGGTGAGCTTCAAAGCTTTGACCATCTGTGATATGCAACCAGGCTGCCTCCAAAAGGAGGAAACAGCCCTCTCCCCAGGCACATTTGCATCTGGGCAGGCAGGAAAATTAGGTACTCAGGAGGTGTGCCCCCCACTCCCGAAGGGATAGCCACACCTCTAGGGTGGTTTACCTGGTCTGTACAGCTGAGGAAGACTTCTGCCATTTTTTTCAAAGCAGTATAATAGCGGGTTCTGGGTATAAAAGGTGACAAACACCCCCGGATGTGGTCATCTCAGGGGTGGATTAGCTTCTGGGACTAGTAGCCCT
Source organism: Calotriton arnoldi (assembly GCA_963921515.1). Lineage (NCBI taxonomy): Eukaryota > Metazoa > Chordata > Amphibia > Caudata > Salamandridae > Calotriton > Calotriton arnoldi. The sequence continues at coordinate 1,272,581 of CAWUFW010002306.1, read as the reverse complement.
TTGGCCACTTGCACCCATACCCCTAAGACCCCTAAATCTAGGATCTAAGGGCTACTCCTGACACCAGAACCTCAGTTATGATCTGACTTGCAACAAAGGACAAAGAGGAGAGCTGTGTCTGCAAAAACAGAATCTTCACAAAGCAAAGGCTTGATACTCTGCACCTGTGGCAACCTTCCTGGAGCTGCATGACTGTGACTCGTCCTGGACTAAAGTTCAGTTCCGCCAGACAGAGGGACCCCTTTGAGAGTCAAAGGTAAATCCAGACTCCCTCGGACTAGTGGCACTAGTTCCCTGCACACCTCAGGAAAAACAACGTACCAGAACCCAAGAATCGCTGGCCACTGGGCCCTCCAAGGGATCACCCAAATGTAGTTGGTACAGAGCATTGTGAGAAATGTAGTCCTGACCTCCAGTAAGTTTTAGGTGGCTACCGTTTCCCCCCGGACCTATAGACATCTAAATAATTTTCTGCTGACCTTACCACTGCCAAGGCTTGTTGGTCACCAGTCCGGCAACCACCACCTTTACTCAACTCTGCACCTTGAGGGAACTCTTCAAAACCCTCATCCGATATCAGCAGTGGCTTTGTTGTTGACTTTTTGCACCTGGTTCCCCAGCAGCACGGTGTAAAACCAGCTAACCCACAGCTTCCACTTCAGCACCAAGGACAGCCACGACAACTCTGCACCCGGGCTTCTTGAGCCAGGTAATATCAAACTGACTGTCATGACTTAGTCCTGGGACCCACATCACCTTTACCCTCCTTGAGTTCCACACAACTCGACCTGCAAGTGACCGTTTGGCACTAGTGCTTTTTACCATTGACGGTAATGATAAAGTTTTGCAGTACTGTTTTGAACTGATTTAATAGTGCTATTAAAATCCATAACTACAGTTATACTTATTCAATTTAAATCATTTTGGTGTTTACATTTATATTAAAATCTGCGTTATTTTTATAAATTTGTGTCAGATATCTTTTGAGTTGTGTCAATTGCTTATTGTCCATGTTGGTACTCTGAAATGCTTAATCAATGCTCCTGTAGTAAAGCCTGACTGCTATGGGCCACTCTACCAGGACTGAGCTAAGGATTTATTATTGTGAATCCAAGGACCATCTTTGGGGTATTGTGAGAGTATTGCATAGTGAGGCCTAATCTGCATCTCCACATAATAGTTCACCTTCCTACAACACCTAATAAATAAAAATTGCAAATAAACATGAAACTACATTATTTCAATGAGTGCATCAGTAGGGAAAGTGTTGGATAGCGAAAGGGTAAAATTTACTATTCCAACTCCAATGAGTGCAACAGTAGGAAAAGTGTTGAATAGCGGAGGGATTACATTTACTATTCCAACTCCAGTCAGTGCAACAGTAGGGAAAGTGTTGGATAGCGAAGGGGTAAAAATGACTATTCCCACTCCAGTGAGTGCAACAGTAAAGAAAGTGTTGGATAGCGGAGGGGTAAAAATTACTATTGCCACTCCAATAAGTGCAACAGTAGGGAAAGTGCTGGATAGCGGAGGGGTAAAAATTACTATTGCCACTCCAGTGAGTGTAACCGTAGGGAAAGTGTTGGATAGCGGAGGGGTAAAAATTACTATTCCCACTCCAATAAGTGCAACAGTAGGGAAAGTGCTGGATAGCGGAGGGGTAAAAATTACTATTCCCACTCCAGTGAGTGCAACAGTAGAGAAAGTGTTGGATAGCGGAGGGGTACAAATTAATATTCCCACTCCAGTGAGTGTAACAGTAGGGAAAGTGTTTGATAGCGAAGGGGTAAAAATTACTATTCCCACTCCAGTGAGTGTAACAGTAGGGAAAATGTTGGATAGCAGAGGGCTACAATTTACTATTCACACTCCAGTCAGATAAAAAATAAAATAAAAAAAATATTTAAAAAATCAAAACAATATTAAAAAAATAAAAGAAATAAAGAAATATATAAATATGTTAAAATGTAAAATACAAATATGTTTAATATTATAAATAAAAAACAAAAACATATTATAATGTTAATTACATAAGACAAATACCTACAAATATTATATTTAATTTTTATTTTTATAAAATTAAATATAAAATAAAATTCAAACAAATAAATATTTTTAACTAGAAAATATTTACAAACAAAGGGGCCCATTACGATACCCGGCGTAAATAAATCCGCCAGGCATGGAAGCGGCAAAAATCCGCCCGCACACACCGCCTGAACACCGACCACGCCATTACGATTACACAAACCGAAAACCGCCATCGGCGGAAAAATCACACAAAATACCGCCCGCCATCGTCCGAGTCGGAGTCAAACCGCCTGCCACGGACGGAAACACGCACGACAACACAAAACCGCCCGCCCACACGGCCGACACACCGCACGTGAAATTACGATCGCACCGCCATGAGCGCGGAAAAACCACAAATATACCGCCCGCCAGCGCAAACAACGCCGATGAGAATCGACACGGCAGAAGCAATGGCGCCAACGTACCTGCACAGAAACCATCCGCACACAAAACCAATAGCACACAACATGGCCAACAAGTCCACACAGCAAGGCACGCACAAATACACAAGCACAGTACACATCCCGAAAACACCCCCGGACAAACAAAAAATACAAAGGCCAGAACCCCAGACACAACACACCTGAAAACAACAGACCATGAGGACACACCCACATAGGTGAGTACAAAAGCAGCACTCCCACAGACCACAACCCCTTGCTACATTGCAAACCAGAGAGGAGAGGACACAGTGACACAGCAAGGACAGCAGCACACCACAGAAACGCACACATCACTACCACCACCACCACCACCACCACCACCAAACACCACCACCACCACCACCACCACACCCCGGCACCACAAACCCCCTGCACATTACACAACACACACCGCACCAGCACCACAAACACCATGGCACCACAAAGGATGCCCAAGTTCACGCCCATGGAGCTGACGGTCATGGTCGACGAGATCATCAAGGTGTACCCACAAATCTATGGGAACATGGTCCAGCACACACCACTAGCCACCAGAAACAGAATGTGGAACCGGATCGTAGACCAGGTCAATGCAGTCGGGACCCTGCCCAGGAACAGAGTCGAAATTAACAAACGTTGGAATGACGTAAAGAGCCTGGTCAAGAAGAAGGAGGGCAAAAACAGAGAGCTGGCTGCCGTCACTGGCGGAGGAATCCCGCGCTCTTTAAGACCTTCAAAGCGTGGGAGGAGAAGGTGCGAGTCGTAATCCATCTGGAGATCCTCGCCGGATTAGCAGGGGGAGTGGAGGCTGGTAAGTACAAACTAATGTATACCAGCACACCGCTATGTACTCACATGCGCAACTACCATGCCACAGCTCCCAGGGACAAACACCCCCATGTCCAGCACACAATACACAACACATCACACACACATGCAACAGACACTACCACACACAGCCCAAACCGAACAACTGTAAGATGCGTGGGCACATGTGTACACTAAGCCAGCCACGTAACCACCAACAGGTCCCCAAATATGCCAGAAGCGCCACAACGAGCACCCACCACACCCATGTGTCCGCCACAGCTGCACTAACCGACAAGTAACAGGTAAGTGGCAGGAACACAAAGTGCAGTGGGTGGGACGGTGGACAGCCCAAGTACAACACACACCAGGCCCCAGTCCCACAGCACAGCAAGGAGGAGCATCCCCCACACCCCACAGCCACGTGTCAGCCACCGCAGTGCACAACGACAGCCGAAAGGCAGACATCACGGTCCACAGCAATAGGTGTCAGTGGGTGTCCAGCCACCCCCACGACCCACAACACCCCCCACCCCCACAGACCTGCAACATGGAGCACCCCCGCTTAGAGCCATGTGGCATCCAGTACAGTGCACGCACGAACAACTTGCAGGTGGGAAACTGGACAGGGCTGGATTACTGGAGGCATGAGGACCATAACACGACCAACACATGGGACATGTCACGTAGCAGACGAACACGCAGCACCGCCCACCGTCACGAACAAGTGAACAATGTGCACACGGACATGAACAACAGACTCACACCCCACATGACCCATCACAGACATAGCAACACCCAAGGAGCCACGTCTGCATGCACAAGCCACACTGAATATAGTCCCACACGGCAGCCACTGTGCAACTCATCACACACAACCGAAACACCATTGAAGTCCTGTCCATGTAGCCCCTACTGCCTGTCAACCACACACCCCACAACTACGCCTATGTAAGACAAACAACACTAGACGCAACAGAGCGGAACAACATAAATGCACACGAACACCACTGAACCCATCAAACTCACAGACACACCATGCACATACAACATACCATCCATCCCATCCGTCAGCCCCAGTCTCATGAAAGGCATGTCATCCGCACAGCTGCCACACATACAGCAGTCACGCTAAGACACATGCCCATGACCAACCATGTGCCAGAAGTCAATTAAGCGCACGACACACTGTGAGCAACAACACACAACATGGGCCACACCCCCCCGAGCACTGCAGTGATGCACATGGCACAGGGCAGCACGCACACCAAGGAGATGGGACAACTGCAATACGTTGGCTGGCACACAACTATCACTCACTCATAACGATGCGTCCAATGCCATGTCCAGTAATCACAACAGACAGCAAATATGCAGGCCATGTCAAGCATGCACACACCTCAAACCATGCACTGTCATGCTGCCACAACACATGTCACGTTCGGCACCCATGGCTCACAGCATGTACCCCAAAAGCATATTCCCTCCCAAATGCGAATCTGGGGCATGGCCCCCATGTTGCCATATGCGTTCCTAAGCGTTCCATTTGAACCCCAAAAGCATATTCCCTCCCAAATGCAAATCTGGGGCATGGCCCCCATGTTGCCATATGCGTTCCTAAGCGTTCCATTTGAACCCCAAAAGCATATCCCCTCCCAAATGCGAATCTGGGGCATGGCCCCCATGTTGCCATATGCGTTCCTAAGCGTCCCATATGAACCCCAAAAGCAAAGTACAAACCAGACCCAGGATGGGCCAGGAGCCCGCATACACCAGAGTCACAATGAGTAGGGGCACAGCAACACACCCATCGGCATGGCCAATCCGTCCCATGCCACATGTGCACAGCACACAGTCCCATTGCCTAGCACACACAACTACAGATGCCACAGCCACACACTCGCCTCCGGGAAACCCATGTACGAGATTGCACGAACTGCCAATGTCAGACGACAAATACATACTTCGCCAGGTGCAACACAATAACAAATCTCATTCTCTCCACAGGTGACGAACTGCCGGATGCTGGGGATGGAGACAGCAGCCAGCAGAGCCAGCCCACAAGCCCCCAACGAGGACACACGGATCTGGAAGATCTGTCCTCCTCTTCGGACACGGACCACCAAGCAGGCCCATCTGGTGTGGCAGGGCCCAGCCGCTCCCCAGGACCCCTCCTACCCACCAACCCATCATCCAGGGATGCTGAACAGTCCCAGCCCCCTGCTGCCACTGTCGTTGCGGCCACACCCACGGTCATTGCGGCCACTACCACTGCCGCAACCACCACCATCGCCGCACCGACCACCACCGCCACCACCACCACCACGTCTTCGCTGGCACCAGCCCCAGCGCAGGTGGTGGCCCGGCCGACTGGATCCACCCTGGGAGCCACAGCGAGGACCGTGGTGTGCAATGTGGCTAGTGGGCAGGCCGGTGGCAGCAGGACTGGTAGGAGGAGCAGGGTCAGGGAAACGCCAGCCTCCCCTGGGAGCCATGCCCTGCCTCAAATGGCCAGAGTCCTTGGGGCCTATGAAGAGGCCCAAGGACAATGGGCCAGGTCAGCTACAGACACGCGTGAGGTGCTGGGGGTGCTGAGGTCCATGGACGCCCATATGGGCCAATTCGTGTCCCGTATGGACCAACTCGTGGACCTCATGGGCCAGCTGGTGGTGGCGGTGGGGTCACAGGCAAGGCCAGCAACACCACCTCCGCCACCACCTGCTAGGGCGCAGGGTCGGGCAGCAGTGTCCACTTCCCCTGCGTCCACAGCCAGTGAGCACACCTCACCCACCACCAGCAGGTCGTCACCACACACCCCCCCTCCCAAACGTGGAAGGGGCCGTCCGAAGAGGAAACAGATCTCCCGGGAGGACTTTGCACGCTCCAGTCGCAAGTGAGGCAGCCAGCCAGCCTTCCGCCAGCCTTCCTTGACCAGCCACTGCATTGACTTGCTCTACGATCCCACTCCACACAGCCAGCTGGATGGCATGTGTGTGTTGGACTATGGACATAGAACCAGTGGGTACACCCTGAGCTTCACGCAGCCATGACCGACAGCTCATTGTCACTGCACGCACCACTTTTGTCATCACCTTACACACAATCACATGTCACAGTTTGTAATAAATGCACCTTTTTCACTAACTGCTGTTTGTGCCCTGTGTTTTATTTGTACGGAATACAACGGCCACCTTGGGCGGAAAGGCACCTGATGCGTGGCATGGCATGGCAATGGAATCCGGAGGGCCTGTAGGGACCTAGGGGTGGGAGACAGAACAGGAGCACATTCAATGAGTGTGTCACACACCCATCACACAGTACATGTCAACAACTACAAGCAATGTACACACATCGCACAGAGCAATAGGGCACAATGCCACAGTCACCAACAGTGGCATACTACCCTGGCCATGGAGCGTTGACACACTGCACGCAGTGAACATACGGCCACCCTGACACAGCACACACACACCTGCACAGATACAGACACATCATCCGTCGTACATGGACACTCACCGTCAAGTGAAGTAGCGGGCGATGAGCTGCTGGTGCACATTCCCAGCTTCCTCCTCTCCGCTGTCCACCTCACTCGAGCTGTCCTGGTCTGCGGGCTGGGGCCCTGGTTGATCTCCGTCATCCACAATGAGGGGATCTGCTTCCGAATGGCCAGATTGTGCAGCATGCAGCACGCCACCACTATCTGGCACACCTTCTGTGGGGAGTACGCCAGTGCACCCCCGGTGCGGTCCAGGCACCTGAACCTGGACTTGAGGAGGCCAAAGGTACGCTCGACCACACGTCTGGTCCTCCCATGTGCCTCATTGTATCGATCGTCTGCTGGGGTGCGAGGATTCCTCAATGGACTGAGCAGCCATGCCCCATTCGGATACGCAGAGTCACCTGGGTGTGAGGGACACAGAGAACCGTTGCTAATCCAACTGGACAGGGGACAGCATCGCACAGCCAGCACGCTACACCACTCCACATACTCACCGACAATACAGGCACGATCCTGTTGCATATTGGACATCAGTCGTGGCAAGATGCTGTTGCGCATTATGTGTGTGTCATGGGCCGAGCCTGGGAACTTGGCACACACGTGGGTGATCACCATGTCCGCAAGGCACACCACTTGCACATTCAGGGAGTGCGTGTGCTTCCTGTTGCGGTACAGGTGCTCAGTGGCCTGTGGTGGAACAAGGCCAACATGTGTGCAGTCAATGGCTCCCACGACGTGTGGGATTCTGCCAAGGGCATAGAATGCACCCTTCACTGCCGCCAATTCACGAGCCCTGGGGAATCTGATGTACCTGTTTCGGTACAGCATCATGGCTGCCAGTACATCCCTCAGCACCTTGCTGAACATGGGCTGGGACATCCCTCCTCCACTGCCCACTGTGTGCTGGAATGACCCAGTGGCGAAGAAATGCATGGCGGCCATCACCTTAGCCGTGGGGGTGACAGCAGTCGGATACACCCTGCGGGGGACGGAGATGGGGCTCTAACATGGCACACAGTCGATGCAGGGTTGGCCTGTCCAGCCGAAACTTCCTGATAACCTCTGTATCGTCCATGTCCGCCAGCAATTGGTATGGGCGGTCAATGTTCGGTCTCCGCCTGGGTTAAATGGCAGAGGACACATGTCAAAGCAACACGGCACATAGCAATTTCGCATACACATCACTGACATGACTGAGCAAGCACATGAGCCACAGCCCAGCTGTCAAGCTGGGGCAGCACGGCCACAATACACTTACACAGGTCTCCCAACAATGGCAATGGCAAGTGAGACATACCACTGCCATGTGCATGCACATGGGGATCTAGGCCCCAATGACTTGCGGGGCGTGCTGATGGGGACTGACTGCATATTCGTCAAGCGGCAACGCCACGGCAACATGAGTGTCTGCTGAGCATGGAACTGCTTCCGAGGCTGGATGAGTATGGCACACGACGACGACGATGTGGGCACGGGCTGAGCGGCCAATACAAGTGGGACCTGTGGCACGAGGGGATATGAGACAGTAGTAGGTGTCAGCACTGCACCCTATGTACAGCACTGTACGGATCACAGCTCCCGAAACATTGACTGGTGTCCACATTGACAGCCCCATGCCAAGACGGCTGTGTGCTTGCAGTCACACGTCACAGGTGAGAGGTTACATTGCACGTGCCAGGTGGCAGACGTACATGGTGGGAGCTGGCATGTGTGTGCATGTGTCTCCTGTTCAGGATCCACCAGATGGGCGCTGACTCTGTACTGAGCATTGGACACAGCATGTTCCGTGGAAGGCTTGTGTGTGTGGGATGGTGGCACTGGATGTGCCTCCGTTGGGTGGGGGGCCATGCACAGGGTGGGTACGTCGATGATTGCGCATTGTTGGTCACGGTGGGTGCACCAACTAAGATGTGTTGCCCTGTGTTCAATTCCTATGTCCGCATGATGATGGACTGTGGATGTGGGCAGACTACACATTGGTCGATGTGCTGTCTATATGCATGTGCCTTCACACCAGGCACAGCTGCCCCTGCACATGTGACCCCTGCTGGACTCGCTGCTGGGTCTGTGGAGCTGATGCACCTTCTGTGCGTGGGGCGGACAGCTCTCCTCACTTCCCTCATTGCGCATGTCATGTCTTTGCCGCAGGTGACATGGATCATGGAGGGCCCACATGTACGCGTGGGTAGGCTACACATGATTGTTCACTGGTCGCCACCCCCAGTCAGTGTTTCGAATGGGAAGGTTGTCGTGCTGGTGGTATGTTCGATGTGGCGGATGGGCGGGCCTAGGTGCGGGCTTACATTCCGGACATGGGGGGTAGTTGGATTGGCGACTAGTTGCAGTACACACGGGACACGTCTCTTCCTTTCCACATCTGGGTCATCCCTTGTACTAACTGACAGTGATACAGTCATCTTCGCCCCAGCCCTCATGTCCTCCCCTCGCCCCCCAATATGCATGCTCACCTGCGAGGCTAGCGCTTGCACAGGCAGCCCCAAGCTCGCACCAGAGAGGGCAAGGAGTGTATGTGTGGGTCCAGTTGCACGAGTGGGCTGTCTCAGGGTATGATGTGTGGCGGGACGCCGTCCACCTGCGTGGTGCCCCAAATGGAGACCCGGCCTGCATGGACTATGCATCACAGTCTTCGCCTTCCGGATCCGCCACCTGCGACACCCAGTGGCTGTGGCTGCCCTTGCGGCCAGGCCGCGTCCGTCTGTGGCTGATGGCCCACACATTCACTCTTTGGCCTCTCTGGGGAGGGCTCAGGGGTGGTGGCGCACGCGCTTGCACTTAGTCGCAATGGCATGTGGCGTGGTTGGTATGATGGGCAATGGATGGGATGGTGCGAGCCACCTCCCGTGACGTCAGTGCTGCTCGTGCTGTGGTGCGTCCCCCTACACTTCCATTTGACTTTTTGCCATGCTGGACGTTGAGGTTCTATTGCCTGCGTGATATGACCAGGAGGAGCGCGAGGAGACCTCTCACACACCATGCTCCACTGCCATCCCGTGCCCTGTATCGCCTGTGCGGATTGACTATGTTGGGGTTACACCTGGTCGACTGGGGCTGTGTGTGCCTTGTCAAGGGGCATGGCGGGCGCACAACAGGATCCAGCTTGTCCACAGAGGGTGGGCTGAGGTGCGCCTGGTACCGCTTTGTACGTGTGCCCGGCTGCTGTGCACACACGTGTTCACTCCCCCCGACAGGTGTCCTCTCACAATGCCCAGGGAAGCGGTGGTGTACTGTTCATGACCCCTCCCAACACGGCGTGCTCCAACTTGGCATGTGCGCATCTACCCGTCGCACCCACCCACCTGAGCACTGCGTCCATACGACTTCACACGACACATGTGTGTCTTCCACAGTAGTGCTACTCATTTGCGTTGACATCCAATACCAGTGGACTACATGTTCATGTCACGACTGCCGTGTACTTCACATACTCTCATCCTCTCTCATTCGTACTTGTGAAATGAGTCAGCGGAGACAGTTTTGGTTTCAAACATTATATTGAGTCTTCTGTCCTCTGTGATGCAGTATAGTGGACACTACTGGCAGCGGAATACATGTTGAGGATATACTGAGCATGATTACAAATTGGATAGGGTGTGGGGTTACATCTGCTTGGCCAAGGCTGTGCTAATGTACATTTACGTATAGCTGCGGAGCTGCGGACTTTGACACAGACGGTATACATGTAGCCTACCAGACCGCTCGGCATCATGGGCACAGTCCATCTCAGTTCCATGTGACAGGTTTGCTGCGGTTGTTCCTCATGCACGCGTGCATGTGAGATGACATCAGGGCATGTGCTTGCGTGCATGCAGCGGCGTGCCACTTGTTGTTTCACTGTGGTGGTTACTGGACATGTCACAGTCACTGGGGTCGTGTTGTTGTTGTATGCACTTGTCGTCCATGCAAAGGTCCTGGTATGGGATTCCCGGGCGGGGGTGGGAGGGGTGCAGCACCCACAGACTCCAGGCGACCTATTCATGTCCACTGAGCGGTGTGTGTGTCCATGTGCGCCGGATCCATGTCGTGTCCTGGTTGTTCGTGCAGTTCCGTCCATGTGGGTGCGATACACAGAGCCCATGCCACTGCCTCCCACGATGCATGCGGTGTTCCTGGATGTGATGGGGAACAGTGTGCATGTCCCGGTCATATCCGATGTCATGGCGATGTCGTTGATGGTGTGGTTACAGTTGCCGGTCGTTTGGTATGGCTGTTGTGGTGGTGACTTGCCAGTCCGTGCGGAAGCTGAGCATGGGTGCGGGGTTGGACTTCATAGGTCACTCGGGGAACCTGCGTTGTGGTCCGACGTATTTACAGGTTGTCAGGTATGCGATGCCGTCCAGCAGGGCTTCCATGTCATTGGTGGTGTACATGTTTGCCAGCCAATGAAGCGGATGGTGGCTCTCAAGGTGTTGTTCGTAAGTTGTCCCTTGGAGGACCATGATGGGGCATGCTGGGTGACATTCGATGTAGCTGTTCTCGATGATCCGTCGTGTGGAGGCACAGTGGTCCCATTTCAGTGCGGGTGCGATGTTGGCCACATACGCCATGCCCCCATAGGCAGAGCAGGCCCTGTCGTGTGCGTCCAGAGGGAGGAGTAGTGGTAGCAGGTCCGCCTTCAGACATGCCGGGTTGGAGAGGCATATCTCGACGGGATGCTGGTAGGGACACCTCCGACAGTAGAAGACGGGCATGACGCAGCTGAACAATGTGATGCGGTAAGTCAGTCGGTAACTTACGTTCAGCAGGGACAGGAGATCGCATCCCAATGTATGTATCGTGTTGGTTTTGTAAAGCTTGAGCTGTTCGGCGTAGTTGGGTAGGTGTGTTGCGGTTGCCATTTCGCAGCGGTTCGTTGAGATGGCGTGCTCCGGCTGTGTGTGCAGTCTGCAATGTGCACGCTCCGGGGTTGCTGTGAGCTCTGTGTAGTCGTAGGGAGACAGGACTTGTGTTCTGTTGGCTTGTTTGGAGGACACGGGCCCTCTTCCCACATGCTTCTCAGACAGTTCAAGGTCAGTGCTGTGTGACTCCTTCCAATTAACTTGCATGTGGCCGACATGGGGAGTGTTTTCTTCTTTCTTCCCCGTCCGTTGTGTGCTTCTGTGATATGCGCTATCTGCCCTGTGGTCGGTGTCCTCGGCATGCCTGTGTTGGTCTATTCTTGGACAATGGCTGTATTCACCGGCTTCTGTCGTAGGGCTGTGGTTTCGGAGTTGGAATGGAAGGTCATTCAGTGCTGTCTGCTCTCCCTTGTGTGGGCGGCAGGCTGCCTTTCCGCTCTGCGTTGGGCCTTGTGTGTGGATGTTATTCTTGGGCCACCTGTTGTCGGTCCCCGGGCTCTTTGGTGTTCCGTTTCATATGTCTTATTCATATGTGCAGGGTGGTATGGGTTTTTCAGTGTGGTACTGGCGTTCCTCTTCCCGAAGGGGCCCTGCTTCTCCTAGTTGGTGTTGCCGCCGCTGTGTGCTACGCCATGTTTGTTACACTGGGGTGTGTCCTGCTGTTGCGTGACTTCACTGACATGTGTGCGTCGGTTGTGTGGCGTTGGGTGTTGTACGTGAATTGGGCATTGGGGACATGTCTGTGGCCGGCCTGTCACGTGTCATGTGCGTTCGGGGTGGGGCTGATGTGTGTGCTGCTTGGTTGTGTCCCTGTGTCTGTGTGCGACGCATGCATGGCGCTGCGGTTGGCCTCTGCGTTGTGCGCATGTGTGGCGGCGTCATCGGCGCTTTGGGGCCGTGACGGGGTGGTTGGTTCCTAGTCCCAGGTGGTGTGTACACATGTGTTCCGCGATGTTAGGATTTGGCCTGTGTGTCATATGTGGATGCAATGGTGGATGTGTAGTGTACACGCGCTGGTGGGGGGTTGTCCGCTTTTTCCGCCCTTGCACTGTGTGCGCTGTTTGCGTGCACTTGTTGTGTGTGTGCCTACCTGCGTCTCCGCGGTACGTTGCGTCCTTGGTGGTGCATCAGCAGAAGCATGGGAAGGGCCTGCAGTGCTGGATTCATGCCCGGGGTGCCGCTTCTTCGTTGTCCGTGCTCTGCGTCCGTGTTACCGCCTCTCTTTCACGTGCGGTGTCTCTTAGCCGTGGGAGCCGTTTGTTTGCGGCATCGTAATTTATACGCCGGGCGGGACGTGTTTCGTCGGACGGTGTGTGTCAGTTGGGCTGCGCCGCTACGTGTACGGGCGCACTTTGATGGCGGACGGTGTTGCTGGCTTGCCGGCGGTGTTTGGCCTGCTTTTCGCATCGTAATTGTGCGGGCGTGTGGACTGCTGCGTGCCGGCGGTAACTGGTGGTTTTTGCATCCGCCAGCACGGCGGTTGTGCTTCCGCCCGCCATCGTAATGGGCCCCAAAGGCATTATTACATACATTTATTTATTTTATTTCCTACCCTATAACACCACACAAATCACAACTCACATCTAAATTTTAAAAAAATGTACTTCCATAATTAACATAATTAATTACCAATTAAAGAAATATTATTAATTAAAAAAAATAAAACTAATAAAAATTAATTAACTTCCCACACTTTAACCCTATAATCCCCGCAACACAAAGCTAAAATTAAACTGTAAAAAAATTAATTACACGATTAAAACTTATTTTAAAAAACAACCCTATTTCTATTAAACAACTAAATATAAAGTAAGCAAACTTGTTTTAGTAGGTACGGTCCTGGGCACACGTAATGAGGGTATAACAATGGTAGAAATGTCACGTTTAGTAGAAATGTTGATGGTCTACACCAGAATGTTAATCATAAGTTTTTAATACAGCAACACAGAAAAAGCAACCAGCCGACACGTGTTTCGTCACACAGGGGTAGTAACCCGTGACTCTTCAGGGCAAGTGGCCGGTGAAAATTCCAAACCGGCAAGGGGGTAAGAAGCGGACCAAGGTAGGTGATCCACTGCAGGGTGAGAGTAGAAAGGGGAGAAAGATTCAGAACCAGGGCGGGTAAGCCACAAGTTGACTGCTGACCTAAAATAATAATATCCGCCCGGAACCATTTCCTCCGCCCTGAACACTAGTTCTCTCAGTTTTCTCGCTTACCGGCGTACCCGCCTGTACCATACCGGATATAATGACCTTCAATTGAACGCACTCCCTACGGTCCCTCTTACTGTGCATCCCGCACTGCTGCTGTGATATGTTGCCTGAGACTTCCTCCTTATTTTAGGTCAGCAGTCAACTTGTGGCTTACCCGCCCTGGTTCTGAATCTTTCTCCCCTTTCTACTCTCACCCTGCAGTGGATCACCTACCTTGGTCCGCTTCTTACCCCCTTGCCGGTTTGGAATTTTCACCGGCCACTTGCCCTGAAGAGTCATGGGTTACTACCCCTATGTGACGAAACACGTGTCGGCTGGTTGCTTTTTCTGTGTTGCTGTATTAAAAAAACTTATGATTAACATTCTGGTGTAGACCATCAACATTTCTACTAAACGTGACATTTCTACCATTGTTATACCCTCATTACGTGTGCCCAGGACCGTACCTACTTCATTTGTGTGGATTTCAATCCACACTATCACGGGGGTTTAAGGGCATTTCCCCCGACCTGGCTTGCACCGTGCATACTCCGACCACAACAAGACATAGCGTGAACTAGCTTGAGCGCCATTCTTCCTGTCGATACTAAAAAACCCACACTAACACAAACTTGTTTTAGTACCCACCCTTTACCCCTTTAAAAGTAAAAACCACACACAAAAAATAAACAATTACCCTAAATAAATATCAATTAATTAATTACTATTAATTAACAACTAATTAATAATTAATTAAACACAAATTACTTCGCAAACTTTACCATTATAAACACCCACAACAAACACCTAAAAGTAATTACACAATTATCATATTTAATTTACAAGTAATTAATTAATTTTAAATACCATCTAATTATTAATTAATTAAACATAAATTACTTCCCACCATTTACCCCTATAAACCCCACAACCCGCATCTAAAATTAATTACACAATTGCCATAATTAATTTTAAATAAATTAATTAATATCAATGAACTAATTATTAATTAATTAAAAATAAATTACTTCCCACTCTTTACCCCTATAAACCCCACAACCCACACCTCAAATTAATTACACAACTCCCATAATTCATTTTCAGTAAATTAATTAATATCAATAAACAACTAATTGTTAATTAACCAAAAATACATTACTTCCCACCCTTTACCCCTATAAACCCCAAAACGCACACCTAAAATTAATTACACAACTACCATAATTATATACCAATTAATTAATTAATTCTTAATTAACAACCAATTATTAATTAATTAATAATACATTACTTTACACAATTAACACTATAAAATCTCAATTAAATAAATATTAATAAATAAAAAATAGTCATTAATTTAATATAATGAAATTACTTCCTACCCTATTCCCCTATAAACCCACAAACCGCTACGGAACTAAAAACGTAAAATTCTAATAAAATAAAATTAATAACTACTAAAAATGAAACACATATACTAAAAAATAGAAACATTTCTTATACAAAAATAATACATCACATACATTTAAAATATATACTAAAATACATAACGCTAATTAAGCAATCAATATTTTAAACAAATATGTTTTTGCAAACAATATTAAACACTTCTATATTTTTAAAATTGATATTTCTTCCCTTAAATCGATATTCTTGACCAGGATATTCTTGCTGTCGATATTTCTCACTCATGATATTTAGGACTCAATATCTCTGTAAGTCGACATTTAAGACTCAATATTTTGTCTGCACACCAATAATTAGTGAGTAAAAGGGGATTGGTGGGTGTAGCAAGGTGGTAATATTATGTGGTATGGCTGGGAGGCCTTATCATGTAATATTGACACAATAGGGAAAAACGGACTTTAGATTCACATTAGTAATCCTTCTCTCAGCCCTGGTAGAGTGGAAAAGAGCAGACAGGCTTACTTACTTAAAGCATTTTACAGTACCAATATTGACGATAAGTAATTGGCACAACTCGAAAGAAATCCGACACCAATTTATAAAAATAGAGCTTATTGACGTCAAAATGAAATCAATACAAGGTGGATAACCGGAGTTATCAATTTCAAAGTGTTCAAGAAATCAATGCAGAGCTGTCAAACTTTACCATTTTGGTCAATGGGGAAAATCTCAGGTGACACTCATTCACTTGCGGGGTGACCCGAGTAAAAATAAGTCGGTAGAGCCCATTTTTAGTTAAGGTCTTGTGGGTCCACAGACCAAGCCTCAAAAGTCAGAACAATTTTACCTTTCCAAGGGAGTCCGGTGCAGGGGTAACTTGGCTGTCCTTGGTGCTT
This sequence comes from Calotriton arnoldi, assembly GCA_963921515.1. Taxonomy (NCBI): domain Eukaryota; kingdom Metazoa; phylum Chordata; class Amphibia; order Caudata; family Salamandridae; genus Calotriton; species Calotriton arnoldi. The sequence continues at coordinate 1,256,428 of CAWUFW010002306.1, read as the reverse complement.
AATAGGAGCTGTCAAAAACAACACTTGATAAAACAATACTTGCAGGTTAAGTTTGGAGGAGCCCCTTGGAGGTAAAGCTTGGAGGGTCCCCTGGACCAGGAATCACCAGGCAGAACAGCTCTGCCTAGCGTGGGAGTCTCGGGTGCAGAGGTGTATCTGGCTATCCGTGATGCTGAATGGGACAGCGATTTCTGACTTTACCAGGCATGCCAACAAAGCCTTCTTTGGGATGCAAGAAATCGACAACTGTGCCACAGAAGTGGAGGGGGGAGCAATACAGAAGGTTCCCTCCATGCGGGGTGTAGAGTGAAGCAGTGAGCAGTCAGCTCAACCACCAACATGCCTTGGTCCCGTCAAAGGTCATGACTGTGTCAATCTTCCCCAAGAGGTCATGGGAATGCTGTAGAGGGCTGAGACTCTGTGAAGTTCACGACTATGCTTCCCAGAAGGCACCTGCCTAGTTACTTTTGGGCTGGTCCACTTCGGAGCCCAGTGGTCAGTTCTTCTTGGATCTTGGAAGTGTGGTTTGTGCCTGCCCACTGGAAAGGACTAGTACCTCTAGTCCCAGGGAGTCCTGGTGAAGTCTTTGGCTTGAGGAGGGGTTCACCTTCCTTTTGGAACTGGTCTCTGGTCCTGGACAAGTCGTAGTCCGGCAGGTGCAGGGGGCTGCCACGGGTGCTGTACTTTGTGTCTCTTCTTTGTGGCGTCCTGCCTTGTGCTGACACAGCTTTTTCCTCTTCTTCAGAGCGGATCTGGAGTCCTGGTGTCAAGGGTGCCCTTAATTCCTGGATGTAAGGGGTGTGAGGGCTAGTAGCCAATATCCTACTAGTCCTGCAGCTAATCTGCCCATGAGGTTACCACATCCGGGGGGTGTATATCACCAAGCTACCCAGAACCAACAATTTTTAGGAGTTTTCAAGATGGCACAGGCGATCCTCTGCTGTACAGACCGACTAGCCCACCCTAGAAGAGTGGCTAGTTTTTGGGGGGTGCACGCCTCCTGAATACCTAATTTTCTGCCTGCTTGCAAACACAAGTGCCTGGGGCAGAGGGGGCCTTTGTCTCTCCTAGGAGAAAAGTCACTTACATATCAGAGGCAGTGAAGCATTTGAGGCTCACCGCCCTAATGGATCATTCCCTAGCCTTTCTGGGAGAGCGGAGGTGTGATCTCCTTCCCACCCAGGCCTTTTGTGTCACGTCCTCTGAGAGTGATAGCACTCACCGGCAGGAGGTCAGACTTCTGTTTTGGCAGCAAATTGCTCAGAAAGCCTGCCAAGGTACAAGGAAACTTGGTATCTCGGTGGGCAACCTCTAATGATGCCCCCTGGGTGCATTCCAACTCACCCTCAACATGAGAATTGTGTCAGGGTGAAAAAGCACAGTGTTTAATGCCAAACACAACTAAATTCTGTAGTACCATCGTGGAGCAGGCTATCTTGGTTTTGTCCAGTAGCAAGTCCACATTAACCCATGGACCGCCATTCTCTTACAGTAAGCTTGAATGGCAAGCTTACTTTAGAAGCATATATGTCTTTATATTTATACGTTCACCATTTATGATATGTACCCTGCCTCTTGGGATTTAGGAGGCTTACCTTAGCGGGGACTTGTATTCCTTAAGGCAGTGAGGTGACTCTGTCACACATGGTGGGCCTGATTCACAAATGTGAAGTGGAACGAAAGTCTAACTTTATGACTTTTGGTATTCACAAAGGGCATTTATGAGTAGTAAAGTTATACTTTTGTTTTTGGTCTTAAGTTTAACTGAGACCAAAACTGAGACAAAAGTCTAACTTTACTACTAAGGGGCCGATTCCGATTCTGGTTGGAAACAGTACCGACTGACACGGACCGGGAATGTAGACCGACCGACACGTACCGGCACCTTACGACCCGCGCAATACGATGCAATGCGTGTGAATTACAACCGACTCGTACGGAACACAAGCTGCACGATCGACCCGTATGGAAAACAGTGATTCGCCCGTAAATGGACCGGGAAACGTACCGACCGACACGCATCAGGAATGGACCCGACCGACACGTACCGGCGCTGTACGACCAGCGTAGTACAATGCAATGCGTGTGAAACGAGACCAACTCGCACGGAGCACAATCCGGAAGACTGAGACGTACAGAAAACATTGACTAGCAAACAATATACTCCTTTGCGACCGACGCGTACGCCAACGAAGAAACACAGCACAATGTTAGTGTGACAGACTTGGATCACCCCGCAAGAGCCACTGGCAGCGTCCGACCCGGTCAAATTAACTTCTCCATCATGCACAACAAAACCAAAGAAAAAAGACAAAAAAAGGACCAAACAAACAATGACAAAGCCAATAAATAATTTTTTTTAAAAAGGAACAAAGACATACCCACAACTTCACCTACTTAAAGGCCAGAAATCCCTACCATGATCCTTTGCAAACTACAGACATAGGACAGCAGAGAACACCACAACCCTGCAGAGACACACCACAACTCACACACCACACAACATCTACACCAGTTGCACCTCTCAAAAAATCAATCACACATTCACAGAGAAACTCACACCCACCACACTCACTTACACCCTCACACACACATCAATACCCACAACCACCCAGCACCATGCTCCCCAAGAAGAATCCAATGTTCACAGATAGTGAGTTGGAAGTCATGATTGATGAAATACTCAGAGTAGAGCCACAGTTGTTTGGCACATTGGTCCAACAGACCCCCATGTCACAGAAAACCAAGATGTGGGAGAGAATCGTCGACAAGGTCAACGCACAAGCACCTTGTTTGCGCACAAAGGACGATATTCAGAACAGGTACTATGATGTGCGCAGGAGGGCCAAGAAGCTCATCGACAGGGATCACGCCTTGAGCAAGCAGACTGGCGGTGGCCCTTCTGCCAAACCAACACACTTCAGGTCGTGGGAGGAGAAGGTGCGGGCCATCCTACCACCGGAGAGCATCCATGGATTAACAGGAATACCAGAGCCTGGTGAGTACACAACAAATATACGCAATATTGTGTGGCAATACACATATATCACTGTCAAGGGGACAGTGAAACCAAGTACTGTTAGCAAAGCCATAGCAACTGAAAGGCAAGTATCCTGTGACGTGTATGCCAGTCAGACAAACACAATACCTGACATCTCATAGTAATATGGAACTATGACATAACATGTACAAACCTAACAACAAATACAGCAAGGCAGTGGCATAAATCACCAACAAACACTGTCAGTCATTTTGCCACCACTGTCACACTACCTCACAGGGAAGCTGATTCACAGGAAGGATGGTTTGGTATCTGGGAAGGTAGGTGTATCCGATAGCATGATGGGAGTGGTTGTCACAGCCAATAGTCCACATCCCACATGGACCATCAAGCTCACACTGAACCATGCACACCTCACAGGCAGTGGAAATGTACTGATAAGATGGCTGACACTGGGCTCTGCTGTGGGGAGCACAAGGCCCTGGTGAGACTTGTGCCCAAATAAACAACAGGACAACACAGCCTCACATCCTGAGTGTTAACTTCCACTCCCTGTTATGGAAGCATGCTAAATGGTGGGATATCTGGCCTGGGGGGGAGGAGGACCACCAGCTCTGACTACATCTACCAGCAGCCCCCCTCACACACACCCCTCCCACCAACACCAAAATACACACCTGGGATCATGCTCCACAAGAGAGTGAGTGAAAAGCCACTTCCAAGACGTCTGACAATGGCGCTCTGCTGTGGGGAGCATAAGGCCCTGCTGGGACTTGTGCTCAAACAAATAACAGGACACCACTGTCAGACATCTTGGTAGCACCGTTACAGTACCTCACAGGGAAGGAGAGTCAAAAGGAAGGAAGGTTGGGTATGCTGGGAAGGGGGGTGTAGCCAAAAGTATGATGGGAGTTGTAGTCACAGCCAAACGTCATCCTCCCACATGGCCCATCAAGCCCACCCTGAACCATGCTCACCTCACAGGGAGTGCAAAAGTACTGACAAGATGGCTGACTCTAGGCCCTGCTGTGGGGAGCACAAGGCCCTGCTGGGCCTTGGGCTCAAACTAACAACAGGACACCACTGCCTGACATCCTGAACATTAACCTTCACTCCCTGCAATGGAAGCATGCCTCATGGTGGGATATCTGGCCTAGTGGGAAGGAGTACTGCCAGCTCTGACTACATCTACCAGCTGGTGCTTGCACACACACACCCCTCAACACAAACTCCACACAACTCACCTGGGATAATGCATTCCCTCAGACTCAATTAAAAAATCTCACAGAGATTTACCACACTGGGTTCTGCTGTGTGAAGCACATGGGCTTGTTGGGACTTGTGTTCAAACAAACACCAGGACACCACTGTCTGCCATCTTGTCAGCACAGGCACACCACCACACAGGGAAAATGAAGCACAGGAAGGAAGGTCAGGTATTGTGGGAAGGTGGGTGTAGCCAAAAGCATGATGGGAGTTGCAGTCACAGCTAAATATCCCCCACCCACATGTCCCAGCAAGCTCATACTGAACCATGCACACCTCACAGGGAGTGGAAATGTACTGACAAGATGGCTGACACTGGGTTCTGCTGTGGGGAGCACGAGGCCCTGCTGGGACCTGTGCTCAAACAAACAACAGGACACCAATGCCTGACAGCCTGAAAGGTATCTTGCACTCCCTGCAATGGAAGCATGCTTCATGGTGGGATACCTGGCCTGGGGGGGAGGAGGACTGCTAGCTCTGACTACATCTACCAGCAGCCCCCATCACACACACCCCTCCCACCAACACCAAAATACACACCTGGGACCATGCTCCACAAGAGAGTGAGTGAAAAGCCACTTCCAAGATGTCTGACAATGGCGCTCTGCTGTGGGGAGCATAAGGCCCTGCTGGGACTTGTGCTCAAACAAACAACAGGACCCCACTGTCAGCCATCTTGGTAGCACCGTTACAGTACCTCACAGGGAAGCAGAGTCAAAAGGAAGGAAGGTTGGGTATGCTGGGAAGGGGGTGTAGCCAAACGTATGATGGGAGTTGTAGTCACAGCCAAAAGTCATCCTCCCACATGGCCCATCAAGCCCACCCTGAACCATGCTCCCCTCACAGGTAGTGCAAAAGTACTGACAAGATGGCTGACACTAGGCCCTGCTGTGGGGAGCACAAGGCCCTGCTGGGACTTGGGCTCAAACAAACAACAGGACACTACTGCCTGACATCCTGAACGTAAACTGTGACTCCCTGCAATGGAAGCATGCCACAAGGGGGATTACCTGGCCTTTGCGGGTGAAGGAGGTCCTGCAATGACTCCAAATGCTACCAAGGCCGGCTCAAAACACACCTTCTCAGCCAGAACAAATAGCACCCTTGGGACCAGTCACTCCGAAAGTAAATGCCCTGGCAAGATGGCTGACACATGGTCCTGATGTATGAATTGGCTGCAAGTCACACCTACGCACTGGCCAACTCAAACACATTTACACTCACAGCCATTGGAACTGTAGGTATCCTCTCACTGTCTGTGGATGCAGTGTCCCAGGGGCGTCCCCTGACCTGGCTGTGAAGGTGTGTCTCGTAGATGACAATTGGGGAGATGCAGACATAGTACATAGCACCAAGCACACACAATGTCACCTATACATTATTGACAGGGGACACCTGACAGTGACTAGAATGGACACACCCATATAGCTGACATTGTAGCGTGGTGTCATTCCCAAAAGGTGCAGTTGTGAGCTGCATTTCAATCCCACATCGTTCTGCGTTGTATGCATCATTCACACAACACATCACTCACTGTCATAGACAGTCCAAACACAATGACTAACCTGGACTACATTGGAGGAGGCATGCAACTCACAGCAGCAGAACTGCAACACACACACCCCTGGCCATCACTGTCAAGAGCATAGAAAAGCAAGAGAGCTGCTGTGCTCAATCCCTCTAACCATGGAGGAAATTGACAAGATAAATGACGTTAGCACGTACAAAACTCAGCACCAACATCATCAGCTACGGTAACACCATGACTTGTATGAAATGAGATGTGAACTAGGAACACAGACAACCAAATAGTATCTCCCATTAGATCTCAGGCATACCGGACTGTGACCATGTTGTTCAGACACACCAATGTGACACACAAAGACAAGCAAAAACTGCCACCACACATGCCCCAAGCTTGCAACATACCCTAAGTGGAATTGTACGTATGTCATCGTCAAAGCACAAATGTGGACAGGGATGACACAGCTGTGTCAGGCATGTGATGGCACTTGAGTAGCAATGGCCATGTACAGACAATTGATCAATACATGAGCTGGTCATGCACACAGCTTGACGTGCACATTGAAATGCTTCAGGTTGCCATGACAAACTGCCTCAACAATATCAACCTCTGTCTGTCACAACTTAGGACAATGTAATGTACAGACTCTCTTAATGATGTCCAGTGGTAACTGTCATGTGTGTGAAACGTTGATGTGTGTAGAACCATTACATACATTGTGTGTCTCTTCCAACCACAGGGGATGCTGGGGACACAGCAGGAACTGAAGAAGAGTCCCAGTCCCAGACTCTGGCGGACCCTGAGCTCTCCGGTGTGGATCAGTCTCTGTCCTCTTCGGACGATGACCACGAATGACCTGGCACCTCCGGTGTGAGTCATCGTGCAGCACCAGCAGTAGGAACATCAGCACCCCCTGCAACCACTCCTGCCACATCTGACAACAGACAGAGTACCCCTGCCGACACGGACAGACCAAGGCCACAGAACACCGACGGCACAGGTACACAGGGCACCCTGGAAGCAACGGACAACACCACCAGCGCCAACACCCAAGGGGGCCCAGTGTTGCCTGTGACTGCCACGGCAGGTCCTGCCCGTGTGGGTAGGGGTGGTGGGAGGGTGGGCAGGCAGAGGACACGGCCTGCAGAGGGGGCTGGACTGCATGATGAGCCACACCTGGGACGCATCATAGATGCGTACTATGAAAGCACCGGAGGTTTTGGCCAGGTAGTGGGGATCCTCAAGGACCTCAAACAACAGCAGGCTACCCATCATGCCCACTTGGACTCCCACATGTCCTGGGTGGAGACACACATGTCCCGCATGGAGTCCAAGTGGGACAAATTGGATGATCTAACAGCGGTGCATAGGGACATACTTACATGCCTCCGCCAGATCAGCGCCAACATGACCACACCTCCCTGTGCGCCCATGACATCTGTTGCCACAACATCCGCAACTGCCACAGGGAGGGAGGAGGACTCTGGCGGAGAGACCTCGGCACCGCGGCAGCCTGCACTTGAGGGTCCCCCGAGAAAGAAGAGGGGTCATCCAAAGAAGGGCAAGTGAGACGCTGATGGCCATGCACATCCCCTAGGAACTCAACACCTGTTCTTGATATCGACCTTTGTGTGCAAACCATTTAACCTTGTTGACTGACACCCAACTCACCCACTTGACATGGAGGGTCTAAGTTGGAACAATGCATCAAATTACTGTGGACTTTACTCTGAACATTTCATCTTCCAACACTACCAACTCACCTGTGAACTTTGGATTACCATCACACTGTACAGCACTTCCAATTACGTTCACTATCCTCACACATGTTTGTAAATAAAATGACAATCACACAATACTTGCCTCTGTTGTTATTTAAACTGGGTTTGTGTCATGGAGATGATGATCTGCTAAAGAACACTGTGCATGCAAACTACTACAGCAATGTAAACACCGTTATGTGAGTCATGGTAATGTGACACATATGAGGGAGACACACCACTAGGGCAATACAACACATACTCACCATGGCCATCTAACGCATCTCCTACACTGATGTTGACAGGAAATACAGTGGAATGCACATACACCACACTCATCCTGAGTCAGTGGCAATCAGCCCACAGGTACAGAATGCCAATGACTGTTGGATGTGTGTGGATACATACGAAGCACATCCCAAAGTGAAGCACAGGTTTATTAAAGATTTACAACCTGAGGATTCCACAACTGATGCAAAGGTAACCTCATGTGACAGTGATCAAAAAGTAACCAAGTGGTAAACAATGAAAGTCCAGGGTGTGTGGCACATCATTGGTTGGGACAACGACTACTTGCACTCTGGAACAGGAATCTGGGTGTCGGGGTTCAGACCTCACCATACAGCAGCCAAAGTACCCTATGAAGGACAGACAGAAAACACAATCAAATACACAGATTTACAGCATACAACTACAATATACATGCCCAAAACAAATCCCAAGCTACGTAAACACAACCTAGTTATCAGGTAAACACTGTTTGGGAGTACAGACTACCTGAAAGGACACATCACTGCAAGCATCCTGTCAAGTAGCACACACAGCCACACTCAAGCAGCACCAGTGCACCACCAACATATATCAGGCAAACACAATACTTTGACAACACATCACTGTATTCTGACATTCATGTGAAGAAGTTGTGGATCAGCTGGGTCCAAACATCACCCTCACCCTCATCATCACTGGCATCATGCCCCAGGGCAGGATCCTCCATGGCTGGCGGATGTTGGTCAGCGTCATCTTGGATGAGAGGCAACTCCTTCCTCACTGCCAGGTTGTGTAGCATGCAGCACACTATGATGATTTTGCACACCTTAGCTGGTGCATATGGGAGGGCCCCTCCTGTCTTGTCCAGGCAGCGGAATGTGCTTTTCAGGTGACCAAATGTCCGCTCGATCACTCTCCTGGTCCGACCATGTGCCTCATTGTAGCGCATCTCCGCAGGTATCACAGGGTTCCTGAGGGGTGTCAGCAACCACGGTATGTTGGGGTATCCGGAGTCACCTACATACAGACAATTGCACATTAGATGAGTTTGAAATCAGGGTGGAAAACAACATTACCAAACACACACAATGGTAAACAGTCAGTACACACCGACAAGCCAGGCATGCTGGTTCGGCATCTGTGACATCATCGTCGGGATGCGACTACTCCTCATGATGTAAGCGTTGTGCGCTGAACCTGGGAAACGTGCACACATATGTGAAATGGTCATGTCCGCCAGACATACCACCAAAGCATTGATTGAGTGGAAATGTTTCCTGTTTCGGTATGTCTGCTCATGTGCCTGTGGCGGTACCAAAGCCACATGTGTCCCATCAATGGAGCCAATGACATGTGGCATCCTTCCCAGGGCATAGAAGTCACTCTTGATGTCAGTGAGTTGTTGTGGGGTTGGGAAATGGATGTAGTGGTTGAGGAAATGCAACATCGCCTCCAACACATCTCGAAGCACACGGCTGAACATGGTCTGTGACATCCCACCAGCAGAAGCCACAGTGTATTGGAAGGTACCGGTGGCAAAGAAGTGTAGGGCTGCCATCACCTTCACCTTGGGGGTCAGCGCTGTAGGGTATGGCCGGCCAGGTTGCAAGTGTGGGGCCAACTGCTCCGCCAAATTCTCAATCAGTGGGCTAGTGAAGCGGTACCCTCGGATGCAGTCATGTTCAACCATGGTTGCAAGGTCAGGGAACGGTCTGTGGACAGCTGGTCTCCTGCAGTACATAGATGAGCAAATAAAGGTTGTCAGTTCCCCTATCTATGTGCCAGTGTCCACGCTAAATAGCACATGAAACATCATAACAGGACCCAAGTACCTGATGTGTGTGCTGTTGGGTAGGGGCACATATGTCAGCTACATGCCCATCATCTGACATCTCTGCTCTACATGTCTGCACAACAAGGTCCATGTTGTGCTGTGACAAATCTATGGGCTCTGTCACAGTACATCAGTACAAGTGTCACATACCTAACACACACCACAGTGACTAGTGAGGACAGATGTCTTCCCCACATCACAGGTTTTGACAGACACACACACAGGGACCTTGTATTGCCACAAGGACACTATCATGATGTAGCGTCTCATGTACACGCCAGAACGCACACATGACACCCACATGAAGTGCCACCTGATTTGTTTGCAGGTTAGACATGGATGTCTGTGACACACAGACGCAACATCAACTCACATTGACAAAACACATGGATGTGGTGACCGTTTGACATTGAGCACATGAAATCAGAGTCATTTGCGTTGCAAAATACACACATACTGTGGATGAACATCACATTTGTGGCACTGGGACACCCTGTGACACACATGCCATTCCACCTAAGAGTCAGGGTGTATGTCACATGTCATACACAATGTACCCCTGGAACTGTGTTCATGCCTTGTGCTCTGAACTGTGCAGTTGTAAATCACAGTGGTCATGTGCACAACACACAAAGGTATCTGTCCCCATGACACCTTGCACAGCCTGGGAGTGGGTGCCACTAAGTGTCACATACTAAATCACATGTTGACCCACATACACACACAGGTAATGCAGCCTGACATGCCTTTTGACATACTGTCATCTAGGCTGTATTGTTGTAGGTGTGCACATGGGTCCCTGGCAAGGCTATGGTGGGTGGCATCCTTTTGCCCATTGACTGCAATGGTGACAGACGCGGGTGACTTTTTCAAGACGCGTCGTACACCTAGGTACCGATCCGTGCACACGCCTTGCCCATTGACTGCAATGGTGACATACGCGGGTGGGTTTTCAAAAGACACGTCGGACACCTAGGGACCAAGGCGTGCGCACGCATTGGCTATTGACTGCCATGGAGACGGACGCGGATTTGATACTTGCATGATTCGTGTGCTGAAAAATCCGTTGGCTCCCTACAACAATGTATCAAACTCATTGGTGTCATGAAGTTGAACTTTTTAAATGATGCGGGAGGCGTGCAATGCAATGGATTGGCCAGATTCATAGGATGCAAACGTGTCGGACCTATCGCTTTGGACGCATGGTTCATAATCTGCCTCTGCAGCACAGATATAAGGCTGTCTGTTCCCCTGAGAGCTCACTTGCCTGCACTACATGCTCCAGATTGACATCTCTGCTACCACTGCTGCTGGCTCTGCATCCTCTGGCTTCAAGAATGGCATGTACTGTGGAGAGGGCCCCAGCCTTCACAGAGGAGGAGAACCAGGCCCTGCTGGACAGCCTCCTTCCACAGTACAGCAAGCTGTATGGGAAACCAGGGAGCAAGTGAGTGTGCAGTCCACGTCCTTTCTCATTGTGCATGTTGTCTGTCTAGCACTAATGGCATTGTGTACACCAGTGGCTAGCATGCTCACTGAGTAGTTGTAACCCCAAAGTGTGTAGGTACCTGTAGTGAACAGGTACTGTGCTGAAAAAGTGCATTTTTACACGGTTATAATACCCAGGCAATGTTTCATGTTTTTAATGTAGGACAACTGTCCATTACCATAGTTGCACTACCTGTGTACATCATATGTCCATGTGATAACGACATGTATATCCAACTGTGTGATGCACAAACATGTTGCATGTGTAGTAATGGTCTTTTAACTTTGTCATCCTCACAGGTTGATGCCCATCAGAAACAGGAGATCTGGAAGACCATCGTCCGGGCAGTTCGGTCTGTGGGGGTCTACAAGCGCCGCATCCGCAACTGCCAGAAGAGGTGGCCCAGGACCTTCGTGGCTGGACCCGGAGGATCGCAAGAGTCCAGCTGAAGCTGTTGCCTCCTCGCATAAGGGCGTGACAACTGATCCTGACCCCACATGCTCCGGATTCTGACGGTGGTCTTCCCTGACCTGGATGGGCAGTTAAAGGCCAGACAGCAGCAAGGAGAGGGGTAAGTGCATGCCTTTTCTGTGAACTATGTCTCACATGCTATTTGCACTCCTTCAGCCTGGTTACACTCCCACAGTTCGTCTGTCTGCTTGAACAAGAGTCATGTGCCTAAATTAGGTTATGGCCCTTCCTCATCTGATACACAGGTGTGGCCCTTTCAGTCTGTGACTTGTGTCACTTGGGTTGTGTGTCCCTGCTGTTGTCCAAGGATAAGGTTTGAAACATCATCTGCTACCGGTGCATTGTTTTGGGCTTCATGAGTGAGGCACTTGATTGACATGTGTCTGCACATTTCCAGAAAGCTGACATGTAGTCTGTGTGGGCCATTAATATGTATTCTAATTGCTGCTCTGGCTCACCATATGTGTCTGGGGTATTTACCACACACCCATGCAGCAGCAAGACAATGTTGGGGCCTCAGAAGAATGTACATCATGTGTGTCACACATGCATAGACACATGCCTAGTGTTCAGGGTTATCCACATGTTGCATGGGGACAGGTATGCCTACTCCCGGACATGAAAGTACACTCTGTTCTCCTACTCCTGTGTGCCAGCCTACATTTTGTGCATTGTGAAATGTGCAATCAGGTGTCTGCCTCTGTGTCATTGTGGAGTGGCCTAGCTTTTAGACTCCTGGGGTGTTAAACAGTTTGGGGTGGGCAGCCAGCTGAGATGTGGCTGTTGAATCAGCTACAATGGGGTGAAACCATAGGTGTGTAATCACTTGACTGTGCCTAATGGTGTATTCTACATTAAAGTGCAGGCAGCTTTAATTCGTTCTCATCAGACTGTGATGTGTTCATGTTTACAGATTTGTGCTTGCAGTCACTCAACTGTAGCATTTGTATAACGTGGGATCATCAGATGCCTTAGGATGTGGGTAGCAGTGGGTGGACATGTGCACTTGACAGCTGCAGAGCTTACATTCCCCACAAAAACATGATTGTGACACAGTGCAGACTGTTTGTTTTTGGATGCACTGCCCCTGTGACTGAAGTCAGTAATGACTGATTAGCCAGACTGGCCTGTAGCATGGTATACCACTTGCAAATGTGTATCCTGCAGTAATGTCAGTTGTCCTGCATGCACTCAATTGTGGCATTGACCATCAATACATGAGCACATCATGGTGTCTGGTGAAGGAAGCATATCCATATTGCTGACAATGACTTTGGCCATCCCTTATCCTGACACATGTACTGAGTCAGTGGCGGGAGATGGGATATGTGTTGTACTGACACATTTCAATCACAAATCCTGCAGTTCAGACAACTATCTATGTGGTGCATGTGTGCACATATGAGTAGTGGCATACTACATGCACCAGACAGATGGGGCCATGGACGGGAAGGATATGAGGGGCATGGTTGACTGGCAGACTGACAAGTGTCTTGTTCAAATATGTGTCAGCTCTTTTGCAATATTTTGCAAATGATGCCAAAGCGTGCTCTGTAATGTGCTGTACTGACTGTGATGTGTCAGGTCAATACAGGTGACTGATGTGGATCTGTTTATCCTGATTGTTTGCAGATACATCTACGGCTACTGGAAGAGACAGCTCCATGGACCAAGAGGAGCCACAGAGCCAGACTGGGTCTGCTGCAGAGGAGTCGGAGGGACCCGGTGGCACGGAGGGTGAGGGGAGCCACACTGAGGAGACCTCAGCTACAACCACCTCGGCTGAGGAACACAGCAGCTCGAGTGATGCCTCCCTTGTGGAGGCGGGTGTCAGCAGACCCCAGACAACACCTAGTGAGTCTGTCCCCGCCACCACCACCATCTCCACCCTCCCATCTGCTCCCATCCCAGATGTCCGTGGAGGCTCCCGTGTAAGGGAGCATGTCTCCTTTGTGCCAGGCACCGCACCCCTGCCTCTGTCTCCCCTGCTGCCCTGAGTGTGGAGGCTGTGGACTTACTTAAGCAGATCCATGTAGGGCAGACAGCGATGCTGAGTGTCCTCCATTCTCACACCAGTCTGTTGACACAACTGGTGTCCTTCATGGAGGGCATTTCATCAAACATGTCTGCCCTACAGCGGACCATTCAGTCCATGGCCTCCTCACAAGGCGGCAACAGTGTCCCTCCTCCAACAGACCCTCACCCTCCTACCTCTGCCCCATCCACAATCCCCACTACCCTACCTGTCCAGGCACACACACACCGGCACAGGCACATACCACAACAGACACAAGCAGCACACAGCCACGCAAGACAAAATCCAGACGCACAAGCACGCACACTCCGGGGACTGATGGCACACAAACAGGGGATGGGTTACAGACACACAAACAGGCATCCACGAGCACTCCGCAGTCCTCAGATGCCTCTCCCTCCAGAACCCCTTCCCTTGCCTCACCTGCAACCCCTCCTTCCCAGCAGCTCTTCCTCTGTGACCTTGGCCTCTTCCCCACCGATCCATCTGATCCAACTTACAAGGGGAAGAGGAAGTCACTGCACTGAGAGAGAGTTCCCCTGCCACACGGACACCCTCCCCCAGGCGCAGGAACACTGAGGCCCCCATCCATAAATCCCCCGGACCAGGAAGGGCAAGACCCCACCACAATCCCGCACTTCCACCACACAGTCTCTGTCCTCCAGCCCCCAGGCCACCACTGCACAGGTCCCCCGCCACACCCTGCCCCAGGTTCCCCACACACCGTTACCGCATCCCCAAAATGCTTAGGCCCTCCCCCTACCACATGCACTTCCACCCCCACCTCACACGCTCAGCCTGTTCCTGCCACTGGTGTGGAGGCCGTGTCCCCCCTCTGTCCTGCCCACCTCATCTGAACCCCATTACACTCCTTTGGAGAGTGGCACTGCAGTAGAGAGCACATCCACCCCGTCTGACCTGCCCACTGCAGTTGTGCCGGCAACCACCCCATCCGACTTGAGCCCTGCAGTGGTGACGGTGCCCACTGTGTCAGACACCTCCACTGGAGTTGCCAGTGACACTCCTGCACCCATCACCCCTCCCCAGCCCCATTCTGCTGTCCCCTGATCCTGTCCCTGCGGTGCCTGGCCTGCCCCTATGTATGCCCCTCCAAGGGGAGATGTCCCCTGGCCGTAGCAGTGCAGGCAAGCAATGGGTGACAACTTGTCACATGTCACCCTGGTAGGACTCTTGATATGGACTGGCCATTGTGCTTGATATTGTGGACTTAACAGTTACAAGGATTTATGTGCTGAATAAAGCCAATTGTTGTTATCCAGTGGTGCTGCATCTAATGTACATGATGTTGATGATGAGTATCATGAACTTGCTGTTGTAATGGTGTTTTGAAGGAATAAGAGATCGATTTGCTGATATGATGGACTACATGTGGTTCATGGGATATGTGTACTATTCTGGTATGTATCCATGTCACCCTTTGCTGCAATTTCAGGGTGTAGTGATAGCAAGAATTTGGGACCAGGATTTTCTCCTTTTGTTTGCTACTTCACATCTTTGGCATACACTGTTGCACATATGTTGGGCTTACATTTGTGCACATTGTAAGATTCCCTGACTGGGCCCATCTCCACTGGACAGGCAGCATTGTGCATCAATGGTACACAAGTCATCTGTGTCATCAGTGCAACTTGCTATACATGTGTATTGCGTATGTGCAGATGACTTAAGGGACACTCCCGTACACAGGCTGATGTGACCAGAGCTTTCATTGTGTTGTAATTGTTGGCTCACTGAGCAAGTGTTATGCTGACATGACAGAGCCCTGCACAGACAACGTTTTGCACAGCTGACCTTCCCCAGAAGTGGAGTCCCCTCATGGCAGTGTGTCATTCCGTGACATTTCCTGAGCCCATGGTGTGTGTTGTGTGAGCATGTCTGTGTGTGTTCCCTTCCCGTTTTCTACACAGCCTGTGTTCCCTACAGATGTTCATGTTTGTGGCGCTTGCTGAGTTGTCCTGTGTTCATCCAACATCTTTGCCCTGGGTTTCCTGGGATGTGGGTGCATGGCAAACTACTGGTCATTAGGGTGTCATCCCTAGGTGTTTTAGTTGTAAGGTCCAGGGATGTTGTCAAACGCACGTGGGACACATTCAGGATTCCCCATGGCACTTCTGTGTTACCAACATCATGTTGTTTTCCCTATGTGGTATCTGTCAGTGAGTGGGTCACTTGTATGTGTGTGTGACTACTCCCACTCATCAGGGTCAGAGCTGCAATGTTGGAAGGTGTCGACATGTGTTCTTTGTGGGTCTCCTTTGGTTACTCATTGGTGTGGGAGTGTGGCAGGGATCCCAATGATTTTGGTAGATTTCACGTCATGCCCATGTACCGCAAACTGTGCAGTGTGGCAGACATTCACAAGGGTTGTTGACTGGCCATGTGTGATGATTTTTGGGTACCTTGGATTCCCCCACCACCCCTGGGATTGTCATGGGTGCATGAGCAATGTCACCAGTCCATATGTGCTTAGCTGATGCACATTGGTGCAGATCAAGGTGTGTGGTGTTGAGATTGGCCAAATGTGAGTTGTCTCATGGCTAGGCCCCTACCTACATTTTGCCCATTGATTACAGGCCATGGCCAGTGATTTGTGTTTGTGTAGGTGTGATGGAAGTTTGTTGGTCAGGACACATGACCCAGTGCGCACAGGTGACTGTGCTCCACAGTATGGGCAACATCTACCTTTGTCATCACAGTGGGATTATCATACAGGCTACTGTCACCCCAATGTAGGGTCCCTGAGGGTAGTGCTGTAGTGGGTCTGTCTCTTGCTGTGTTGATTGCTGTTCCGCCCAGCTTGTGTCACATGAATCCATTGGGATACCACTCATCTGGCAATGCCTGCTTGCCCACAAAGGGGTGCACAGTTCATGAGTTACTTTTGTATGGCACTGTGTACACATCCGTGTCATTGGAGTTCAGCCCACCATCATTTGTTGTGTACTAGCCTGGGGACACTGAGACACACACACATGTGTTTGATATGCAGTGTGGGGCTGCCTGTCTATGTTTGTGCATCTTCACCACTGCATTAGTATGGCTTTTGCAGTCCATTGGCTGGATGTTGTTTGGAGGTTTTTCCCTAGTGTCCCTGGGTCTCCTAGCTCATCAGCCTGCACATTCATCATGTTTGGTATGTCCCATTGCTGCCATGGTATGGGACTTGGTCACCTAACATCTACAGTCTCCACAGGATTCCTTAGTTTGTGTGTCTGTTCGTAAAGATATGTGTGTATGCATCATGAGGCTCACTTTTCACATAGTCTAATTGGACACTGGAGGCATTGTCAGGGATCATGGCCGATGCTTGTCTGCACATGGCAGAGGGTGTTCTTGTGATACACAGCAATCTTTGCCTCACCAAATCTGTGTTTGTATGGGACACAACCACTACATTGCCACAACATTGCTTGTGGTGTTGGGACCAGGATTCATACATGCTGGTTTGAAGATGCTGCTATTTTTATGTCCACACTCACCTTCTGGTCACTGTAGTGATGTGTGGTTTAGACCCATTACCACAATGTTCCTGATATGCTGGTGTTTTGAACCCCACAATCACCTTTTGGTCACTGTAGTGATGGGGGTTTAGACCCCATTACCACAATGTTCCTGATATGCTGGTGTTTTGAACCCCACAATCACCTTTTGGTCACTGTAGTGATGGGGGTTTAGACCCCATTACCACAATGTTCCGGGTATGCTGGTGTTTTGAACCCCACAATCACCTTTTGGTCACCGTAGTGATGGGGGGTTTAGACCCCATTACCACAATGATCCAAAAATGTTGGATTTTTGAAGCCCACAATAACCTTTTGGGCACACATGTGATGGGAGTCACATTGTATGTTCACTGTCAGAATCTGTGTTGTAAGCATTTGACACACAAAAAAACAATCTTGCCAAGAGGGTAGGGGGGGGGGTTTGGCTTAGACACCCTATGTGTGTGAATGCTGGTAGTGCTAGGCATCCAGCCCCCTATGAGTAGGGGTACTGGTAGTGATAGGCATCCAGCCCCCTATTAGTGGGGATGGTAGTAGTGATGGGCATCCAGCCCCCTATGAGTAGGGGATACTGGTAGTGATGGACATCCAGCCCCCTATGAGTAGGGACTGCTGGTAGTGATGAGCCCCCCCCTATGAGTGGGGACTGCTGCTAGTGATAGCCATACACCCCCCTATGATTAGGGACTGCTGGTAGTGATGGGCATCCAGCCCCCTATGAGTGGGGATGGTAGTAGTGATGGGCATCTAGCCCCTATGAGTAGGGGTACTGGTAGTGATGGGCATCCAGCCCCCTATGAGTAGGGGATACTGGTAGGGATGGGCATCCAGCCCCCTATGAGTAGGGGATACTGGTAGTGATGGGCATCCAGCCCCCTATGTGTAGGGGATACTGGCAGTGATGGGCATCCAGCCCCCTATGAGTAGGTACTGCTGGTAGTGATGAGCCCCCCTTATGAGTGGGGACTGCTGGTAGTGATAACCATACAACCCCTATGGTTTGGCTGTTGCTGGTGGAAGGGGTATCCACCCCCTATGTGTGTGTAGCATTTCGCGGGTTCGTGACGTTTGTTTGTGTGGTGGGTGTCTGACTTACCGTCTGCGATGTACGCGGCTGTTCCTTATCCGGTCATAGATATACAGTACTGGGATGACCTGCGCGATGGGATTCATCATTGGTTCGTCTCGTACTTGCTGATTGTTGCTCCGTCTCGTACACGTTGATAGTTGGTCCGTCTCATAGCCGTGGATCGTGTAGTGGCGCGAATCGGACCTGAAATACAGCTCTCCCAGATGCTGTGACGTGCTGGAAGTGGCGACCCGTTCGGCGCGTAGGAAATACGCATCGTACTTGTCTGGCCGGAAACTGCTGTGAAAATGCTTCTGTGCGACTCAAATCGGCGTTTACTGATCCTGCTCGTACGGGACATGTTGCTGGAATGGGAGCGTATGTGCCGATCGGGATTTTTACACATTTGCGCATCGTACTTCATCGTACGGACGGACCGGCTCCCGGAACGAGTCGGTCGCAAAGTAAGGCTACGGACAGCTCTCGGAGGGCTGTCCGAGCGAGAGCGGAATCGACCCCTAAATGTAAATGTAGCAGCTCTGTAGGCTTTACTTTTACTCGGGTCACTCAGGGTGGCATAAATATTACTTCAACCCTGGTGACCCCTTTAACACCCTTGCCCTGGGTACCACTGGTACCATATAGTGGGGACTTACGAGGGGAGTTAAAGTATCTTGCTAATTGGGTCTACTAATTCACATTACCTTTTGAGGGAAAGAGCAATGGCACTGGGGCTTGGTTAGCAGGTGCCAGTGTACTCTCAGTTCTAAAACCACAGCATCTAGAGCAAAAGGTTTAGGGGAAACCATCTAAAAAGTTTACTTTCCTACAGTGGGACATCTAGGAGTGAGAGAGTGGTTGACAGGACAACAAGGCAGGGCAAGTGAAAGTACAATCTTTGAAGTGTTCCTGAAAGAGTAGTCGGAGTTGTGCGAAAAAGTTCTGGAAAGGAGATAAAGAATGGCAGGGATGATACATCAAACAGAGACTGAGGAGACAGCCAGGGAACAGGGAAGGATAGATGAGGTAGGTGGAGTGGAAAGGAGGAGTGTGGAACAGGAGGGGGAAAATGGCAGAAGTAAGAGCAGGAGAATGATAAAGAAAAAACTGGAAAGGGGATTAGATGCCTTTGATGACTAAAAAACAAATGGTCTAACCATGAAGATCACCTTGTAGGCATCAAACTAGATTCAATAGGCATGGTGATGCACCTGCCAATGGAAATATTGACGCACTGAGAGAGAGTTGCTGAAGGAGATGGTAGAGAGAAAGAAGAGTACATTGAGATGAATGCAAAAATTGCACATTTGAACTTTGCTTGTAGGGTGGTGGCCCTTTGCTGGGCATTTTTCTTTCGTACAGCAATGTCCATCAAAGGGCAGAGAAACCCACGGTGAACTACGGAGAAGTGAGGGAAGACATGCATCGCTTTCTGGCTTCACTTACTCTTCTTTCAGCTCGAGCATGGAGCAAGTATTGATGGCTTCAGCTTGTATGCTGTTCTTCCACTGATCACACTGTGATTAAGGCACTACGCTTATTTTTATTCCTTCCCTGTCATCCTTGTTGGAAATTTTGCCATTTCTAGCTATGCTTTACTATGACACACGCACTTCAAACACTTTTCTCCTTTGAAATGGATGTTTATTTTGATAACAGATGTTATCTGCTTTTTGTGTGACAACAGGTGTTATCTGCTTCAACCTGTATTTTCAATAAGACATAGGTATTGGTGCAATTACTTTCTTTATGTGTTAGGATTTTTTGCCCAATGCCATATCTTTTTTCGTTTTCATGCATAGAGACATTAACTGATTTGCTCAGAATCTTCGGGGTGTTTTGATGAGACCTCACAAACATTGACAAACCCAACAGGTCTCGCCTTTGAGACTATTGGCTCTGCAATTGCTTTTGAATCACACTGTGCAGAAAGAACATTGCCAACTTTGTTAATTATATGTAGACATGCTGCATAGCAGCATAGCTGCTGTGCAGCATGACTAAAAATCATACTTTTAAAAAAGGACAATGATGCATTCAGCTCTAATACACTTTTTAAAAAAAGCACATTAGCCTTGGCTCCATCATACCACATATTTTAATTAGTTTTAACCACACTGCATAGCATCCATACTGCTGTACAGCATGGCTACAAAACATTGTTGATTCCAATAGCTCTCATGGGCGAGACCTAATGGCTTTGCGAATGCTTGTCTTTCGTTTTACCATGCAGAGACTGTAAATAAGGATTATATTCAATCAAAATCTGTGCAGGGTAAAGTCTTGCAAAGTCTTGCAAAGTCTTTACTGTAAAATTGCTTTTGGGTTTATTCTGCTGTGGGAGGTACTTACACAAAAAATATTGTGCCTTATTTTTATATATTATCTCCTTGCCCTGTGGGCTTACAAGGCACACTTCAGGGATGACATGAATATATGAAAATAGCCTACAAAGGAAAGGCACGTTTCCCTGCCATGTGTAAATGCAGTGCATTTAAACTGCAGCCCAACCAGAGCACTGTGGTGCTGCTGGCAGACGTATATTTTTGTCATACATGTAGGTGATGTAGATACACTGCAGTTCACAGATGACATTTAACTTCCACACCATTGGTGCATTTTCTGTGTCATCTACAATAGCCTTGTGTAACCATTATATAGACATGTTGAGTGAAACATTTTACCAATACTGTTAGACATGTTAGCCGTTATGTAGTCTTTTCTCAAAAGTTTTGCCTTCACTCCTCCTGTTTTCTGAATATAATTTTGTTGGAATTAGGACTCTGTGCATTTTACCGCTGCTAACCAGTGTTAAAGTGCTTGTGCTCTCTCCTTAAAACATGGTACTATTGACTTACACCTGCTTGACTTATTTAATTTACTTATAAGTTCCTAGAATATGATACTACATATACCCAGGGCCTGTAAATTAAATGCTACCAGTGGGCCTGCAGCACTCATTGTGCCAGCCACTTAAGTAGCACTTACAGCAGGTCTCAGGCCTTCCATGACAGCCTGTAGTGCAGTTTTAAAACTGCCAATTCAACCTGGAAAAAATGTTTTTGCCAGCTCTAAACATGCTATTTTAAAACATATAAGTCACCCCTAAGGAAGGACCTAACCAGCCCACAGGGCTGGATGCATTGTATATAAAAATTAAGACGTGTTTTCAGGCTTACATGTCCTGTTAGTGAAAGACTCCTAAATTCGTGTTTTACTACTGTAGGCCTATCTCTCTCATTGGATACATTTGAGTTACCTTATTACATTTAGTGCCTAGCGTTAGAAATTGGTTTGTAGGTTGACTGGGGTATGAGCCCCACTCAAGCAGAAACCTTAATCCTAGTCAGGGTAAGAAGCAGGCAAACCCTAAATTAATCTGTGCTCACCCACTGGTACCTTTGCACAGAGCAGTCAGGCTTTAGTTAGAGGTGTGTAAAGTATTTGTGCAGCACTTCAAAAAGTAAAACAGCAAAAACACCATACAAAAAGATTCCACCCCAGGCTAGAAGAACAGAAGAACTTTGTTTAATAAATAAAACAAGACTAAAATGACAAAAATCCAATAAGCAGAAATTGAGATATGAATTTTTAAGGAATAAACTTTCAAATAGTGCTTAAGAACTTACTTGGGATATCTGGTCACGTCAGACTGTTACAAGTCAAAAGTTCAGGTCGACCGTGATGGAGCACTGTCCTGATACAGGGAGCCAGTGACGCCCACTGAACAAATTTACCTAGATCCTGGCTTCGTCAATGTCGAAGATGTGTGTCGCATTCAAAGCAATGCGTTGGTGTCTATCCACACAAGAGGGGCAATGCGCCGGTTTCTGATCCACACAACGGCACCGATGCACCGTTTCAACAGAGGATGGCAGATTGGCAGAGCAGACTCACAGATGGTACAGTCCAGGTGATGAAGCAGGTAGGTTGGAAGTCTTTTAAGTCCCTGAGACTTCAGATCAGGAGGCCAGATAGCTAGCCCTTGGAGTCCCTCCGGGTTCAAGTGATGCAGATTCAGTCCTTCTCACCCAAGCAGGGGTAACAGCAGGCAGCAGGGCAGAACAGCAAGGCAGTTTTCTAGCAAAGCAGCAGTCTTGCAGAGTGGCAGTCCTTCATAAGCACAGCAGTCCTTCCTCCAGGCAGCGTCTTCACAAGTCCAGAAGAGTACTGAAGTGGTGGTGTCAGATGTCCAGTACTTATGCCCAGTTGTGAATTTGAAGTGGAGGAGACTTAAAAAGACAGGTATTTGAATTTCCTGAGGTCCTCCCTTCCTGTCCTGGCTCCAGACTCACTAGAGGGGATAATGCAGACCTTTGTGTGGGGACAGAACACAGCCTATTCAGGTGTAAACGAGACTGAGTCCAGCTCCTTCCTTCCATCCTAAGCTCTTCTCTCATTGTGTGTTAATGTCTGGAGGGAATACCCAAAGCCCAGTTGTCACCCTTTCCTGATGCCTTTCAGAGACAGGCAGCTTGCAGGAAATGTCTAAAGTAAGACAATGCCAACTTTCTAAAAGTGGCATTTTCAGAATCGCAATTTAAAATCTGATTTCAACATACATTTGGATTTTAAATTGTGATTCCAGAGACACCAAACTTGAAAATTCCATCTCTTCTCAATTAGAAATTACACTTTTAAAATGTAATATGGTAATCCCAATGGGCCCGATTCACAGAAGTAATCTGAGACGAAAGTCTAACTTTACGAATTTTGGGCCTGATTCACAGAACTAACTTAAGACAAAATCCTAAACTTACTACCATTTTGGTATTCACAGAAGGCACTTACTCATTTTGGTATTCACAGAAGGCACTTACTTACTCATTTTGAGTAACTTACTCATTTTGAGTAACTTACCCATTTTGGTATTCACAGAGGGCACTTACTCATTGATGATTAAGTGCCTTCTGTGAATACCAAAATGAGTAAGTTACTCAAAGCAGTAAGTTACTCAAAATAGTAAGTTACTCATTTGGTATTCACAGAAGGCACTTACTCATCAATGAGTAAGTGCCTTCTGTAAATACCAAAATGAGTAAGTTACTCAAAATGAGTAAGTTACTCAAAATGAGTAAGTAAGTGCCTTCTGTGAATACCAAAATGAGTAAGTGCCTTCTGTGAATACCAAAATGGTAGTAAGTTTAGGATTTTGTCTTAAGTTAGTTCTGTGAACCGGGCCCTATGGTATTCACAAAGGGCATTTACGAGTAGTAAAGTTAGACTTTTGGTCTAAGTTTAGATCAAAAGTCTAACTTAGACCAAAAGTCTAACTTTAATACTACTAAAGTTAGACTTTTGGTCTAAGTTTAGACCCAAAGTCTAACTTATACCAAAAGTCTAACTTTAGTAGTAGTAAAGTTAGACTTTTGGTCTAAGTTAGACTTTTGCTCTAAACTTAGACCAAAAGTCTAACTTTACTACTCGTAAATGCCCTTTGTGAATACCGAAAGTCGTAAAGTTAGACTTTCATCTCAGATTACTTCTGTGAATCGGGCCCCAATGTTATCCTATGAGAGAAATTACCTTGTAGTAATGAAAAACGAGTTTGAGAGTTTTTCAATACCAGGGCATGTAAAGCTAAACAGTACCTGTCCTGCCTTTTTAGGTACATTTAACCCTGCCCTGTGAGCTGTCAAGGGCCTACCTTAGGGCCTGAGCTATGGTTAGAGGGCTACTTAAGGGGTGGCACAATAAGTGCTGCGGCTCCACTGGTAGAATGTAATTTACAGTCCCTGGGCACATGTAGTACACTTCACTAGGGGCTTATAAGAAAACTAAATATGCCAATCAGTAATGAGCCAATATTACCATGCTAATGAGAGAGAGCACAAGCACTTTAGCACTGGTTAGCAGCAGTACACAGTGCACAGCATCCTAAAGCCAGCAAAAATGAGGCCAAAAAAGTGAAGGAAGTAGGAAAAAGGTTTGGGGGGGGGGGGGGAGACGACCCTAGGGCTGTCCGGTCTATCACCTAGCAAAGTACTACCAAAAATTCATCAATATTTTTTTCTAAACGTGTCTCTTTGATCACTAAATTACTCAAAAAGAACAAGAACTTTCAATGGAATCACAGTGCCACCCTAGACTTTGAAAGTCTTAAGAAAGAGTCCATTTGAACTCCCATATTATGCCAACCTGATGCTTTCAAACCCTTTAATCTTGAGATTGATGCCTCAGACCTAGCAAAGTGAGCAGTCTTAATTCAGCTAATTCGAAATGGAGAAGAGCATCCAATTGCTTTTTTCTCTAAAACATCCTCCCCAGAAGAAAATAAATGATTCCTTTCTGGAGAAAGAACTTCTGGCAAATTAAGTCAACTTTTATTGAATAGAAATGTTTTTTTGATTAGAATCTAATTTCAAGTCAAATTTTGCAGTGATCACATAAATGTTCAAGTTCTTCAACATCTTGAATGTCAGAATAGTAGGCAAGCCCTCTGGTCATTCTTCTTTCAACAATTTGACTTTTTCCTAACCTGCAATTCTGGTTCTGAAAATGTAATTGTAGATTCCTTATCTAGATGATATCCGTAACAAGAGAATTCCAGGATCATGGAGAAGATCATTGATCCTCAAGCCTTCATTTCTTCTACCACCACAAGCTTCCTTGAATTTATTAATCAGGAAACCAAAAATATTAATCTCCATGATCTAGAAACACATTTTCCTTAATTAAAACTAAAGAATGCAAATGGTCTAATTTTTGCTTCGAACAAACTCTTTATTTTTCAATCAATTCACAAAAAACAGTCCTTCAGTTCTGCCATGAATATTTAATCCCTGGACATCCAGGTAGAAGAGTCACTGAAGAATTTATCTAAAGAAAATTCCAGTGCTCAACTCTTCATCATGATGTCACAAGGTTTATAGTCTTGCAAAGTCTGCACCCAAAATAAATCTGAAACACGGAGAAAGACAAGATTATTATTGACACCTGAAATTCCCTTCAAACATTTGGGAACCGTTTCTACAGATTTTATTGTTGAATTGCCTCCATCTGAGAATGTTACCACAGTAATGGTTATAATGGATTCATATACTAAAGTGGCTCACTTATCTGCTCTTCCCAAATTACCAAGTCCATCGGAAGTGGCTGGGATTTTCTACTCTGTTATATTTAGTTTCCATGGGTTACCCTTTAAATTCATTTCAGATCATGGGCCCCAATAATATGTCTCAAAATTGTGGGAATCACTGTGTAGTAAATAAACTTGGCATCCAAAGGGCAAACAAGTCTGGCTTTAAGGGCATGATTTAGAACTCGGCAGACAAGTTATTCTGTCACAATGGTGCGGGATATCCCGTCCGCATAAATTTAAATCCCATAGGATGTAATGGGATTCATATTTCCGCGGACGGGATATCCATGACCGTTGTGGCGGAGTAACCTGTCCACAGAGTTTTAAATCAGGCCCTAAATCAAACTGTTAAAATGGTTTTTAAGGTGCTACATTTTTGCTGCCCTTAGACAACTGGAAATCTCTCTGAAAGCAGAGTCTGCCTACAATAACTCTATCCATACTTCCACTGGCTTCTCTCCTTTCTTCGCCTTAACAAGGTTCCATCCTCAAATGTTTCCAGATTCTTTGCAAACAAATGATCCAGGTAACGGTTCAAGATTTATCTGACAGGAAAAAGAAAGTTTGAGAGAAATTAATTCAATCTCAACAGCTAACAGGCAAATCAGCCTAGGCGATTGAGTTTGTCTAACTTCTATTAATTTACCTCAAGTTATTTGTAGGTATAAGTGTTCCCCTAGACATTATAGCTCTTTTGTTCTTGCAAATTAAGCGATGAACCGGTAGATACCTACAAGTAACTTGGTTCATATATCTGAAAAAGTTTCTCCTGTCCAAGTAAGTCATGTAAGAAAATATATGGTAGGTTTTCTGGTGCATCTTGCAAGAATCGGAGACTGAATGTATGTGCTGAACGAGGTAAGGTGTAGGGCTCTGAAAAACATAATTGTGAAAAGTTAGTATTATGTATGGTACCAAAACATCTTGATAGATGCATGCCTCATTAAAGAAGTTACCTTATATTCATATACACAAAGGTTTATGGCGTTTCCACTCTACGTGGTACACAGTTAGCTTTTTTGTTTCTGTATTTGTTTTATGATGTACACAAGAATCGCTTCATTTCCGTTGTGTTGATATATCTAGAGGACAGTACGATGATTTTAGCAGACTTCAAACTGACTTGTCTTCACTATCCTCATCTTTTTTAAATCCCACTGACGAGACCTTATCAGGTACTTGCGGGTGCCAGGCATTGAAACATACTCTGTCTATTTCTTCTATTGAATGAAAGGTAGAAGCATGATCTGCAATGAAGTAAAATAATCTAGATTAAATGATCTAGTGCCTATTAAATTAAAGCAGGTTTCTTTAAGGAATCCTTAGCTTACCACTAGTAGCTATGGGTCAAACGAATAGGCTGTCCACAAAAAATGAATATAAAGTATTTTAGGAGCACCAAAAACATTCAAATGATTACATTAATCTGATAACATTTACAAACTGTAAGGTATCTAGGTCAGTTGACCCCAGGGCAGACAAAGAGTACTGGGCCCCAATTGGAACAACTGGAGTCTGAGACTGCTGAGACCCCTAACTCGGAACCGAGTACCCCTTTTTAGAAGCTGACTCCCAGACTAGTGATGCAGAGGCTTCCAAGGCTTATTTAGGGGAGGTGCAATGAGACACTAAGCATTCAGCACCACAAACGCCAACACACAACGATGTGCCCTATCAGTGCTTTACACTGCTCAAAAGGGAAAATACTGCATTATCCACACTACCAAACAGTACACACAAATTTGCAAACATGTACAGAATGGCATGTGGAAATGCCTATTGTGACAACCTCTAGGGGCCTCACCTCACAAAAAAATGGACCCAATGATGACATAACACTCTGTACCTCCCTGTGCTGGAGGCACCTACATCAGTCTGTCCA
Organism: Calotriton arnoldi; assembly: GCA_963921515.1. Lineage (NCBI taxonomy): Eukaryota > Metazoa > Chordata > Amphibia > Caudata > Salamandridae > Calotriton > Calotriton arnoldi. The sequence continues at coordinate 1,229,221 of CAWUFW010002306.1, read as the reverse complement.
TCAGCAAGCCCTGAACCATAAGCAATACAATGCCCCTGAATGAGCCAAAAACAACATAGTGGGTTAGTGGATGAAGCTAATAAACGTCAGGCCTCTTGGTGTCACATTAACTAAAACAGAATGCAAACCTAAACCTTTTGCAATTAAACCTGAAAATCTTGCAAAACAGTACTGTTAGACCTGGCACTGTTGGCGTGGGTCTCCCTTCCATTTTTTGCTGTTGCCTCATGTGTTTTTGCTGGTTATAGATGCTTTGGGCACTGTGCCACTGCTATTCAGTGCCACAGTGCAAGTGCTCCCTATGGTAAATTGGTGTATGGATTAGTGATTTCATGATTGGTTGATTTGGTTTACTTGTCAGACCCTAGTACAGTGCACTGAGTGTGCCCAGGGCTTGTAAACCAAATGCTGCTGGTGGGCTTGCAGCACTGGTTGTGCCACCCACAGAAGCAGCCTGTAAAAGTGTGTCTCAGGTCTTCCATTGCAGAGCCTGTGTGCAGTCTGGTACTGCCATGTTGACTGGGCAAGTACACCCACTTGCCAGTCCCTAAACCTTCCCTTTTCTGCATATTACTCACCCCTATGGTAGGCCCAAGGGCAGGGTGCATTGTAGGTAAAAGGTAGGACATGCCCTGATGTGTGTGGCATGTCCTGATAGTGAATTACAGCCATTTTCGTTTTTCACTATTGCAAGGCTACCTGTTCCCCATAGGCCAGAATGGGCAGTTTGATTATTACATCTTATAATCCTAACTGACCCAGGGAACATGGTAGAAAAACGAATTTAGTATGCCTGAACTCAGAATGATAAAATACGTCTTTTAGTGAAGTTGGTTTTAACATTCTGTGTTTGAAAATACCACTTTTAGAAAGTAGGCATTTTCTTGCCTAACTATCCAAGCCTGCCTCTGCTTGGTTGTGTATTCCTTGTCTGGAGTTTGAGTGACAGGGGCTGGGGGTTTCCAGGAGACAGGGTAAGTCAGCACAGGGCTGAATAGAGAGATGTGCAAGTAGATGGGTGGGAGGAGTTGCACCTGGGACCTGAATAGGGCTGGGCCTTCCCTCCACAATGCTGCCTCCACCTCCTGTGGTGCGTCTGATGCCCCTGGCCTACACTGTGAAAGGAAAGAAGGAGTCTTGTCAACAAAGTGCTCCAGGACTGACCAGAACTGGTTTGGACTAGGCAACGGCCTCTCTGCCTTCAGAGAACAAAGGGAAAATGAGTATAAAAGAGGGGACCCAAACCCCAGAACTTTAGATCACTATTGGGAAACAAGAAGTACCTTTGCTGAGGAGAGGAACCAGAGAAACTGAGGAGGAGACTATCCCTAAGCTGAGTGCTGTTTGGGGGATTGGCCTGCAGTGGTTGCCTGACTGCCAAAGAAAGGAGAAAGGAACTTGTGTGTACTTTCATCAACTTGTCAAGGATCTCCAAGGGCTTGAGATAGAGCTTGCCTCCTGCTGAAGTCTCAGGGACAACAGACTTCACCCACCAGCTCCCAAGAGTTCTTTTGAAGTGCCTGCTGTTGTGTTGGGCCTTCTGAGGGACTGCGTGTCACAAGGAGCTGGAAGCGCGACTCACGAAGAAGAAGCGTGTCGCCGCCGCAGCAGTCGTCGTCGCATCACCGGAGAAGAGAGTCGCCGTCGCAGCAGACGCCGTCGCATCACCGGAGAAGCGTGCCGCCGCTGTCGCCCTTGCATCACCCGAAGCGCCTCGCATCCCCGGAAAAGAGTGTCGCCCGCGCAGCAGACGCCGCCGCATCACCGGAGAAGAGTGTCGCCACCGCAGCCGCCTCATCGCCCAGGAAGTGTGCCGCCGCTGTCGCATCGCATCACCGAGGTGCTCCGCATCCCTGGAGAAGAGTGTCGCCGTCGCAGCAGATGCCGTCGCATCACCAGAGAAGCGTGTCGCAGGGCCTGTCGCGGCTCAGAAGAATCGTTGAGTCGCCGCACGGCCGTCGGGCGTACACGCATCGTGTCGCATCAAGGAGAAGACGCCATTTTTGTTTTATTGCACCGGATCTTCATCGCATCACGGCGCTGCTGGTCGCATCGCCACGAAAGCGCAGTAAGAAACGGACGCATCACCTCCCTACGCGGAGAAGAACCAACGCACCCCCTACGCAGCAGTAGGGACCCGACGCATCACCGTTCTTGCGTGTAAGGAACCGACACATCACCTTCCCTGCAACACTTTCGTTGTATAGCGTTACGCATCCAAAGGTACATTGAACTCAAAGTGTCGCATTGACCATCTAAAATCGAACTAAGCTAATTCTACCATTTTTAAGTACAGTATTGTGGATTTTTGTCGTTTGTGGTCTTGTGATAAGTCTATATAAAAAGACTTATTTTTATACTACAACTTGTGTGGTGTCCATCTGTAGTGTTGTCACTGGGTTACTGTATGTGTTCACAAATGCTTTACACACTGCCTCTGAGATAAGCCTGTCTGCTCGTGCCAAGCTACCAAGGGGGTGAGCAGGGGTTATTTTAGGAGTGTACCCCCTTACCCTGACTAGACACAAGGGTCCCTATTTGGTCAAAGGTACCTACCTCTGCCAACTAGAGACCCCCAAATCTAACATTGGTGGTCAGCGGTGAGGATTCTGGACTTGCATTTGTGACTCATATACAGTGATTGGTGAACACTACTAGTGAGTGCAGACCAAACGCAACCACATACTTTTGGTAGATTGTTTTTCCTGGGATTTTCTATTTTTGACAAGAACTGCCAAGTTTAACCATAATGGATAAAGCAGCATCCATAGCATCTGTTGATTTAGATTGGGAAGAGGAGAAACTAGAATGCTACAATGTGAAACAGCTGAAGCACTTCTGCAGAAGATTTAAAGTTGCTATGACCGGTCTCTGCAAGAAGGATGAGTTCCAAAAGGGCTGAGGGCCTGGGTCGAAGCAAGGAATACTCCTGACAATGAGGAGGGGGCTGAGAATGCAGATGGGCAGCTGGAGGGGCCATTGGGTCCAGAGGGGAGGAGAGCAACTTCCCCAGTAGGTAGCAGTGTTTCTGCCAAGGGCCTGTCCCCAGAGGAGTTGGAGGACAGGGAGAAGAGTAGGATGCATGAGATGGAGCTGACCAAGCTCAAGTTGAATGGGCAGTTAGAATTTGAGTTGCAAACTAGGAAATTGGCCCTAGAGGAAAAAAGGATGCAGTTGGATCATGAAATGAATTTGAGGGAGTTGGAGTTGAAAGCTAGGAGCTTAGAGATTACTCCCTCTGGTGGTAGCACACCATCAATGCCTGTTGAAGCAAGGGTGTACATACCTAAGGATGTGGTTAGAGAGTTTTACAAGAATGATGACATTGGGCAGTGGTTCAAGGCCTATGAGGTAGCCATGTCCTCCCACCGGGTCCCTGAGAAGGATTGGGGAGCAGGGTTGTGGGGACGGTTCCTTAGTGAGGGGCGGGATACATTGTTAGACTTGCCCTCTGAAGTCCATAATTCTTACAGCCACATGAAAGATGCATTGATGTCCAGGTATGGGTTGACTCCTGAATTGTATAGACAGAGGTATAGAAATTGCAAAAAGGTGGAGTCAAGCACATGGGTAGAATATGTAACTTTCTTTTGCAGAGCATTGGATGGTTGGGTGAAGGGTAGCAAAGTGAATGATTTTGAGGGGCTCTTTGATTTAATTGCATGGGAGCACTTGTCAAGTAATTGTTTTCCAGAGCTATGCCAGCACCTTATTGATAGCAGGCTGACTAACCCTAGGAAGCTTGCTGAGGAGAGCGGACTGCTGGGTGAGCACCCGGGTCCACAAGGGTCACGTGGGAGACTCCGCCAAGAGTGGGCAGGGTCCCCAGCAGAAGAGTGGGGGGACAAGGGTAAACAGAGGGAGTTCAGAAAGGGCCCCAAAGTAATCCCCAAGGGAACCAGGGAAGTGTTCCCAGCCTCCCCTGAGAAGAAGCACGGGGCCCCGACAGGTAGGCCTGTTCTCAGGGGACCCCTGAGGTGCTACAAGTGTGGTGAAGTGGGCCATAAGTCTGTTGATCCCCAGTGCCCACAGTTTGGAAAGACAGCACCCACTGATGCTCCACCCCGGCAGATGGCAAGAGTAGCCCTGGGGGAGGAGATGGATGTCCAAGGTGGGTGGGGTCCCGCAGAGATGTCCCTTGTCTCTTTAGGAGACTGTGAGGTGGTCCCCAGGACCCAACTGCCTGATAACACTAAAAAGTACTGGCAGTGGGTGACCATCAATGGCTATAGAGTGGAGGCTCTTCGAGACACAGGAGCCAGTGTGACAGTTGTCAAGTGTCATCTGGTGTCTAAAGAGCAGGTTGTCCCCAATGCATTTTACCCAGTTGTTGCCGCTGACAACACAGAGAGTCACTGCAAGGTGGCTCAGGTTCCCTTTGAGTGGGGGGGTCTCTGGTACTCTTCAAGTAGCTGTGAGGCCAGCCATGTCTGTTGACTGTTTGTTGGGGAACGATTTGGAGAGCTCACCTTGGGCTAAAGTGGAGCGAAGTGCTCATTTGGAGATGTTGGGTCTGCCTGACTGGGCGTGTGTGACCACACAGTCCATGGCAGCCAGTAAGGGTGTTCAAGAGGACCTGGAGCCTGAGAGGGGGGCCCAGGTGCCTGCCTTAACCCCTTCACTGCTAGGCCTTTTCCCCCCCTGTGCTAAGCCTTTTTTTGACTATTTGGGGTAGTTCGCGCTTAGGCCCCTGTAACTTTTGACCACATAAGGTATCCACGCCAAATTTGCGTCCTTTTTTTCCAACATCATAGGGATTCTAAAGGTACCCAGGGTTTGTGGATTCCCCTGGAGGGGACCCAGAAATTAGCCAAAACATAGCTACATTTTGTTTTTTGGGGGGAAAATGCGAAAAAAGGGCTACAGATGAAAGCGTCTGTTTTTTTCCCTGAAAATGGCATCAAAAAAGGGGTTGTGGTGATGAAATCACCATCTTCCCAGCTTTCAGGGACAAGCAGACTTTTGTCAGAAAACTAACATTTTTTACACAGTTTTGGCATTTTTCTGGGACATAGCCTATTTTTGCTATTTTTTGTGCTTTCAACCTCCTTCCAGTTAATGGTAGAAATGGGTATGAAAGCAATAATGGATCCTGGAAAGCCATACATTTCTGAAAAGTAGATAAAATTCTGAATTCAGCAAGTGGTCATTTGTGTAGATCCTTCAAGTTTTCTTTATAGAAATAAACAGTTAAATATAGGAAAAATTGAAAATTAGTTGAAAAAAAGAGCCATTTGAGTCAACGTTTTCACCTGTAACTTGTTCTAATTATGACAGTTATTTGAGAGCAATATACCGTTACATCCGCTGGACCTTTCTGGTTGTGGCGATATATAGGACTTGTAGGTTCACCAGGAACCCGACGAACCCAGAGCCAATAACTGAGCAGGGTCTTGCAATGGTTTTTTATTATGTACCGGGTATAAAGCAATTATTCGGGGAAAATTTATACATGGAAAAATTGGTATGAAAGACACCTATGTATTTCTGAAATGGGAACAAAATATAGAGTTTAGAAACAGTAGATATTTGCACATTTCCAAAATTGGGAGCACCCATACTAGCATAAGAATTATAGGTCATTTTTCAAAATGACTTCTTTTTTACACATTGTCTTTCATTTGGAAGGCAGAAATGCATCGAAAGTCAATAGATAATAACAGTTGCTCTACAATTTTGTGTTACCCTAAGTCTCCCGATAAAAACGGTACCTCACTTGTGTGGGTAGGCCTAGTGCCCGCGACAGGAAACGGCCCAAAACGCAACATGGACACACCACATTTTCACAGTGAAAAATGACCCCTTTTTTGCAAAGTGCCTAGCTGTAGTTTTTGAACCCTAGCTCTGCGGGCACCTAGGGAAACCTAGCAAACCTATACATTTTTGAAAACTAGACACCCAGGGGAATCCAGGATGGGGTGACTTGACTGGCTCTCACCAGGTTCTGTTACCCAGAATCCCTTGCAAACCTAACAAATTGTCTAAAATACCACATTTTCCTCACTTTTCTGTGGTGGAAAGTTCTGGAATCTGCGTGGATCCCCAAAATTCCACCCACCTCGCGTTCCCCAAAGTCTTCCGAGAACAATGGTACCTCACTTGTGTGCTTAAGCCTAGTGCCCGCGACAGGAAACAGCACAAAACGCAACGTGGACACACCACATTTACACAGTGAAAAATGACCCTTTTTTTGCAAAGTGCTTAGCTGTAGTTTTTCAACCCTAGCTCTGCCGGCACCTAGGGAAACCTAGCAAACCTATACATTTTTGAAAACTAGACACCCAGGGGAATCCAGGATGGGGTGACTTGACTGGCTCTCACCAGGTTCTGGTACCCAGAATCCCTTGCAAACCTAAAAAATTGTCCAAAAAAACACATTTTCCTCACTATTCTGTGGTGGAAAATTCTGGAATCTGCGTGGATCCACAAAATTCCACCCACCCTGCGTTCCCCAAAGTCTTTTGAGAAAAATGGTACCTTACTTGTGTGGGTAGGCCTAGTGCCCGCGACAGGAAACAGCGCAAAACGCAACGTGGACACACCACATTTTCACAGTGAAAAATGACCCTTTTTTTTGCAAAGTGCCTAGCTGTAGTTTTTGAACCCTAGCTCTGCTGGCACCTAGGGAAACCTAGCAAACCTATACATTTTTTAAAACTAGACACCCAGGGGAATCCAGGATGGGGTGACTTGACTGACTCGCACCAGGTTCTGGTACCTAGAATCCCTTGCAAACCTAAACAATTGTCCAAAAAACACATTTTCCTCACTTTTCTGTGGTGGAAAGTTCAAGAATCTGCGTGGATCCACAAACTTCCACCCACCCCGCGTTCCCCAAAGTCTTCTGAGAAAAATGGTACCTCACTTGTGTGGGTAGGCCTAGTGCCCGCAACAGGAAACAGCGCAAAACGCAACGTGGACACACCACATTTTCACAGTGAAAAATGACCCTTTTTTTGCAAAGTGCCTAGCTGTAGTTTTTTAACCCTAGCTCTGCCGGCACATAGGGAAACCTAGCAAACCCATACATTTTTGAAAACTAGACACCCAGGGGAATCCAGGATGGGGTGACTTGACTGGCTCTCACCTGGTTCTGTTACCCAGAATCCCTTGCAAACCTAAAGAATTGTCAAAAAAACCACATTTTCCTCACTTTTCTGTGGTGGAAAGTTCTGGAATCTGCGTGGATCCACAAACTTCCACCCACCCCGCGTTCCCCAAAGTCTTCCAAGAAAAATGGTACCTCACTTGTGTGGGTAGGCCTAGTGCCCGCAACAGGAAACAGTGCAAAACACACCACATTTTCACAGTGAAAAATGACAGTTTTTTTGCAAAGTGCCTAGCTGTAGTTTTTTAACCCTAGCTCTGCCGGCACCTAAGAAAACCTACCAAACCCACACATTTCTGAAAACTAGACACCAGGGGGATTCCAGGGAGGTATGGCTTGCGTGGATCCCCCAACGTTTCCTTACCCAGAATCCCCTGCAAACCTTAAATTTATCTGATAACACATTGCTTGTCGCGGGAACTTGAGCCTCCCACCCGAGTGAGGCACCATTTTTATTGGGAGACCTGGGGGAATGCTGGGTGGTAGTAAATTTGTGTCAGCCCGGTGATGCCACAACTTTCCCACACACAAATGTGTGAAAAAAGTGATTTTTCAGCAAAATTTCAGGTTTGCAGGGGATTCTGGGTAAGAAAGCGTTGGGGGATCCACGCAAGCCATACCTCCCTGGAATCCCCGGGTGCCTAGTTTTCAGAAATGTGTGGGTTTGGTAGGTTTCCCTAGGTGGCCACGAGCCCAGGCCAAAAGTCATGGGACCCCCTTGCAAGTCCAGGTCGTTTGTGATAGGCAATTTTGATGTCACCTCAATTCGTTTTGGGCCCTTGCCTGTCGCGGGTACTTGGGCCTCCCACCCGAGTGAGGCACCATTTTTATCGGGAGACCTGGGGGAACGCTGGGTGGTAGGAAATTTGTGTCAGCCCGGTGATGCCACAAATTTCCCACACAAAAATGTGTGAAAAAAGTGAATTTTTCAGCTAAATTTCAGGTTTGCTGGGGATTCTGGGTAAGAAAACGTTGGGGGATCCATGCAAGCCATACCTCCCTGGAATCCCCCGGTTGCCTAGTTTTCAGAAATGTGTGGGTTTGGTAGGTTTCCCTAGATGGCCGCCGAGCAAAGGGCCAAAAACTCATGGGACCCCCCTTGCAAAACCAGGTTGTTTTGTGATAGGAAATTTTGATGTCGCCTCAATAGGTTTTGGGCCCTTGCCTGTCGCGGGTACTTGACCCACCCACGTGAGTGAGGTACCATTTTTCTCGGAAGACTTTGGGGAACGCGGGGTGAGTGGAATTTTGTGGACCCATGCAGATTCCAGAACTTTCCACCACAGAAATGTGAGGAAAATGTGTTTTTTTTTACACATTTTTAGGTTTGCAAGCGATTCTGGGTAACAGGACCTGGTGAGAGCCAGTCAAGTCACCCTATCCTGGATTCCCCTGGGTGTCTAGTTTTCAAAAATGTATAGGTTTGCTAGGGTTCCTTAGGTGCCGGCAGAGCTAGGGTTCAAATCTACAGCTAGGCACTTTGCAAAAAAAGGTCGGAGCCTAGTGGGCTTTCTGTCACACTGGGGGGGAATCGGGGGAGGGGGGTTCATCCCGATATGCCCCCAAGGGGGGCAGAAAGACTGTGGCTATTTTTTGTGGGGGTGGGGGCATTGGTATGACCATTTTGGGCAGCCCCCACACATATAAAAAAGCCTGCGTAATTGCTGGCGCCTAGTGGGCTTTCTACCCCCCCAGGGGGCAGATCAGGGGCCACTGCCCCCATCTGCCCTCCCGGGGGGCAGAAAGACTGGAATTTCTCTGGGGGTGGGGTGGGGGTATTGTCATGCCCATTTTGGGCAGCCCCTACCCCTACACTAACTAAACAAAAAAATCCATGGTTTCTAGTGGGCTTTCTGCGCCCCCTGTGGGGGCCAGATTGGGGGCTACAGCTCCCATCTGCCTCCCGGGGGGGCAGAAAGACTGTCATTTTTGTGGGGGGGGTGGGGGCATTGGCGTGCCCGTTTCGGGCAGCCTGCACCCTAAAAACAAATGCGCTAAAAAAATCTCTGGCGTCAACAGTCGCGGTCCGTGTAGGAGTGCCGGCCGGGCGGTGACGTGGGGCGGGGGAGGGGCAGGGTGGGGGGTAGCAAAGTATGGATTACGGACCAATACAGGTAAGTAAACATTTAAATCAATGAAACGAATTTTGTTGCGCGCACTGCATCGCAGTTGGCGATGCAGCGCTCACAACAAAATTCGTTTTATTGATTTAAATGTTTACTTACCTGTGTTAGTCCGTAATCCGTACTTACTCCCCACCTGCCCCTCCCCGCCCCACGTCACCGCCCGGCCGGCACTCCTACACGGACCGCGACTGGGCGTCAAGTGGGCTTTCTGCCCCCCCCAGGAGGCAGATTGGGGGCTACTGTCCCCATCTGCCCCCCAGGCGGGGGCAGAAAGGCTGTAATGGTGGCGGGGGGATGGGGGCATTGGCATGCCCATTTTGGGCAGCCCCCACCCTAAAACAAATTGTGCAAAATAAAATCCCTGACATTTAGTGGGTTTTCTGCCCCCCGGGGGGGCAGATTGGGGGCTACTGCCCCATCTGCCCCCCTGGGGGGGCAGAAAGGCTGTAATGGTGGTGGGGGTGGGGGCATTGGCGTGCCCGTTTCGGGCAGCCCCCACCCTAAATAAAGTTGCGCAAAAAAAGATCCCTGGCGTCAAGTGGGCTTTCCGCCCCCCCGAAGGGGCAGATTAGGGGCCAATGCCCCATCTGCCCCCCGGGGGGGCAGAAAGGCTGCAATGGTGGCAGGTGGGTGGGGGCATTGGCGTGCCCGTATCAGGCAGCCCCCACCCTAAAATAAATGTTTGTAAAACAACTCCCAGGTGTTTAGTGGGGTTTCTGCCCCCCAGGGGGGGCAGAAAGACTGTAATGATTGCGGGGGTGGGGGCATGGGCATGCCCATTTTGGGCAGCCCCCACCCTTATTTTTACCTGCTATAAAAATCCCTGGTGTCTAGTGGGCTTTTTGCCCCCCCGGGGGGGCAGATTGGGGGCTACTGCCCCCATATGCCCCCCAGGGGGGGCAAAAAGACTAAATGCTGCCAAATTCAATTTGGGGGGAGCAAAGGCCCTTGCCCAAGGGGCCGCTCCCCCCTCCCTGGTGTCTAGTGGGTGGATCCCTGCTTGGGGATCGCCCTCCTGGGGCAATCCCCAAGCAGGGATCCACTGGTGAGGGGTACCATTGGAAAGGGGAGATTCTCCCCTTTCCAACGATACCTCTCCCGTCTTTCTACGTGCTCAGGGGGCTGAGATAGCCTCCTGAGCACGTAGAAAGTGAAACTGAATTGAGCCTCTTGACTCATTTCAGTTTCAGTTTCACTGAAATGACGTCAGCGCGACGTGCGCGCCGATCGGCATTTCAGGGAAACCAGGGGGGGGGGCCTCGGGAGCTGGGGAAGCTCTTCCCCAGCTCCCGAGGCTCCTTTGGCATAAAGGGAATCCCTCTGGTGCGCGCCCCAGAGGGATTCCGGGGGCGATGTGTCATGACGAGCTGGACTCGTCATGAGCACACGACCAATGTGTGCCATGACGAGTCCAGCTCGTCATAAGCACAGAAGGGGTTAAAGAGAAGAGGCAGGGGGCACTGGAAACCGGCACCCGAAGTTCCCACGGTCCAGGAGGAGGTAGACCCTGAGGGGGATGCCCTGGAGCCTACAGGGGGAACAGGTAGCTGAACTGGGGGACCTGCCTGAGCTGACCCATTGGCAGCAGGAAGGAGGACCCTCCAGGGAAGAGTTCTGTGCGGAGCAGAAGAAGTGCCCTTCTCTTGTGGGTTTGCGGCAGCAGGCTGCAGACCAGGCAGCAGGTGATCAGTCTGGATCACATTGGATTTACTGGGAGAATGATCTCCTGTATACTGAGCATAAGGTTGCTGAGCATGGGTCAGCCCGTGTGCTGGTGGTACCCCAGCACTTCAGAGCCTTCCTACTGGGGCTGGCTCATGATGTGCCATTAGCAGGACATTTGGGGCAGGACAAGACCTTTGAGAGGCTTGTCACCTACTTATATTGGCCCCAAATGCGCAGGAGTTCAGATACTCACTGCAGGACCTGTCAGACTTGCCAGGCAAGTGGAAAGAGTGGGAGGAAGCAGAAGGCTCCTCTCCAGCCATTCCCTGTGGTCAGCACTCCCTTTGAACGGGTGGGTATTGACATTGTGGGGCCTCTGGACCCCAAGACAGCCATGGGCAACAGGTTCATCCTGGTCTTGGTGGACCATGCCACCCGGTACCCGGAAGCCATACCTCTGAGGACAGTGACGGCCCCGTGGTGGAACGGGCACTGATGGGAATTTTCTCCCGAGTGGGATTCCCTAGAGAGGTAGTGTCTGACCGGAGTACAAACTTCATTTCCAAGTATATGAAGTCCCTGTGGCAGGAGTGTGGGGTAACTTATAAGTTCACCACTCCTTACCACCCCCAAGGAAATGGGTTGGTTGAGAGATTCAATCGGACCCTAAAAGGCATGATTATGGGTCTTGAGGAACCTATGAGGCGTAAGTGGGACGTCCTCTTACCATGCCTGCTCTTTGCATACCGTGAGGTGCCACAGAAATCTCTAGGGTTCAGTCCCTTTGAGCTTCTCTATGGTCACCCAGTGAGAGGACCTCTGAGTGTGGTCAAGGAAGGCTGGGAGCAATCTCCCAGGAAACCTCCCCAGGATGTATATAGCTACATGCTGGCCTTCAGGAACCAGACTAGGCGTTTCAGGTAACTCGCTGAGGCCAATCTGGAAGCCAGCCAGGAGGAGATGAACAGGTGGTACGACCAGAATGCCACTCTGGTAGAGCTTCAGCCTGGTAAGAAAGTGTGGGTCATGGCCCCAGTGGAGCCTTGTGTGCTCCAGGATAAGTGGACCAGACCATTTGAGGTGGTGGAGCGCAAAAGTCCTGTTACCTACTTGGTGGACTTGCGGTCTCCCAGGAACCCCTCCGGGTACTGCATGTCAACCGCCTGAAGCGCCACTTGGAGAGGTCCGAAGTGGGCATGCTCTTAGCGACAGATGCTGGAATGGAGGAGGAGGCTGAGCCTCTTCCTGACCTCCTGTCGGCGACAGAGCGAGATGGGTCAGTGGATGGTGTGAACCTCTCTTCCACCCTGATCCCTGAGCAACAGAATGACTGTCACCAGTTGCTGGGACAGTTTTCTGATTTGTTCTCCCTGATTCCCAGTGTCACTGATTGGTGCATCCATGATGTGGACACTGGAGCTTGCATCAAGGAGGAGGTCTCCAAGATGCTTGCGTTAGGGGTGATTGAGTCCTCTAACAGCCCTTGGGCCAGCCCAGTGGTCTTGGTCCCAAAGGCTGCCGCACCGGGTGCCACGCCAGAACTCCGGTTCTGTGTGGACTACCGAGGGCTCAATTCAGTCACGAGGACTGACGCGCACCCCATCCCCAGAGCTGATGAGCGCATCGATCGGTTAGGGGCTGCCCGGTACCTCAGCACGTTTGATCTAACGTCTGGGTACTGGCAGATCGCCTTGACTGATGGGGCAAGAGAAAGGTCAGCATTCTCCAAACCAGATGGGCACTACCAGTTCCGGGTTATGCCCTTTGGGATGAAGAATGCCCCTGCCACCTTTCAGAGGTTGGTCAACCAGGTGTTGGCTGGACTGGAAGATTTCAGTGCCGCCTACCTGGATGACATTGCAGTGTTCAGCGCCAGTTGGGAAGAACATCTGCGCCACCTCTGGGAAGTGTTGATGGCGCTGCGGAGGGCAGGCCTCACGATCATGGCGAGTAAGTGCCAGATCGGGCAGGGTTCCGTGGTGTACTTGGGACACCAGGTTGGGAGCGGCCAGGTGGCGCCCCTACAGCCCAAGATTGAGACCATCCTGGCTTGGGAGCCCCCCCAAGACCCAGACAGAGGTGAGAGCCTTTTTAGGACTCACTGGGTATTACAGGAGGTTTGTCAAGGGGTATGGCCGCATCGTTGCACCCTTGACAGAGCTGACTTCCAGGAAGCACCCCAAGAAAGTGATTTGGACTGACACCTGTCAGAAAGCTTTTGAGGCCCTGAAAACTGCCATGTGCGCGGCGCCCGTGCTCCTGGCACCCAACTTCTCAAGAGAGTTTATCGTTCAAACAGACGCTTCAGAGCATGGTGTGGGGCTGTTTCGTCACAGATAAATTAGGAGGGCCTAGATCAACCCGTAGCCTTCATCAGTAGGAGGTTACTTCCACAGGAACAGAGGTGGAGTGCGATTGAGCGTGAGGCATTTGCTGTGGTCTGGGCACTAAAGAAGCTGAGACCATACCTGTTTGGGACTCACTTCCGGGTTCAGACAGACCACAGGCCCCTCAGATGGTTGATGCAGATGAGGGTGAGAATCCAAAGCTGTTGAGGTGGTCCATTTCCCTACAGGGGATGGACTTCACGGTGGAACACCGCCCTGGTACAGAACACGCCAATGCTGATGGTCTGTCCAGATTTTTCCACCTTAGTGAAGAGAACTCCCCAGGAGGTAGGGTAGTTCTCCCCACATTTCAGCTGGAGGAGACACGTGTTAGACCTGGCACTGTTGGCGTGGGTCTCCCTTCCATTTTTGCTGTTGCCTCATGTGTTTTTGCTGGTTATAGATGCTTTGGGCACTGTGCCACTGCTATTCAGTGCCACAGTGCAAGTGCTCCCTATGGTAAATTGGTGTATGGATTAGTGATTCCATGATTGGTTGATTTGGTTTACTTGTCAGACCCTAGTACAGTGCACTGAGTGTGCCCAGGGCTTGTAAACCAAATGCTGCTGGTGGGCTTGCAGCACTGGTTGTGCCACCCACAGAAGCAGCCTGTAAAAGTGTGTCTCAGGTCTGCCATTGCAGAGCCTGTGTGCGGTCTGGTACTGCCATGTTGACTGGGCAAGTACACCCACTTGCCAGTCCCTAAACCGTCCCTTTTCTGCATATTAGTCACCCCTATGGTAGGCCCAAGGGCAGGGTGCATTGTAGGTAAAAGGTAGGACATGCCCTGATGTGTGTGACATGTCCTGATAGTGAATTACAGCCATTTTCGTTTTTCACTATTGCAAGGCTATCTGTTCCCCATAGGCCAGAATGGGCAGTTTGATTATTACATCTTATAATCCTAACTGACCCAGGGAACATGGTAGAAAAATGAATTTAGAATGCCTGAACTCAGAATGATAAAATACATCTTTTAGTGAAGTTGGTCTTAACATTCTGTGTTTGAAAATACCACTTTTAGAAAGTAGGTATTTTCTTGCCTAACTATCCAAGCCTGCCTCTGCTAGGTTGTGTATTCCTTGTCTGGAGTTTGAGTGACAGGGGCTGGGGGATTCCAGGAGACAGGGTGAGTCAGTACAGGGCTGAATAGAGAGATGTGCATGTAGATGGGTGGGAGGAGTTGCACCTGGGACCTGAATAGGGCTGGGCCTTCCCTCCACAATGCTGGCTCCACCTCCTGTGGTGCGTCTGATGCCCCTGGCCTACACTGTGAAAGGAAAGAAGGAGTCTTGTCAACAAAGTGCTCCAGGACTGACCAGAACTGGTTTGGACTAGGCAAAGGCCTCTCTGCCTTCAGAGAACAAAGGGAAAATGAGAATAAAAGAGGGAACCCAAACCCCAGAACTTTAGATCACTATTGGGAAACAAGAAGAACCATTGCTGAGGAGAGGAACCAGAGAAACTGAGGAGGAGACTATCCCTAAGCTGAGTGCTGTTTGGGGGATTGGCCTGCAGTGGTTGACTGACTGCCAAAGAAAGGAGAAAGGAACTTTGTGTGTACTTTCATCAACTTGTCAAGGATCTCCAAGGGCTTGAGATAGAGCTTGCCTCCTGCTGAAGTCTCAGGGACAACAGACTTCACCCACCAGCTCCCCAAGAGTTCTTTTGAAGTACCTGCTGTTGTGTTGGGCCTTCTGAGGGACTGCGTGTCGCAAGGAGCTGGAAGCGCGACTCACGAAGAAGAAGCGTGTCGCCGCCGCAGCAGTCGTCGTCGCATCACCGGAGAAGAGAGTCGCCGTCGCAGAAGACGCTGTCGCATCACAGGAGAAGCGTGCCGCCGCTGCCGCTGTCGCCCTCGCATCACCCGAAGCGCCTCGCATCCCCGGAGAAGAGTGTCGCCCACGCAGCAGACGCCGCTGCATCAACAGAGAAGAGTGTCGCCACCGCAGCCGCTGTCGTCACATCGCCCAGAAAGCGTGCCGCCGCTGTCGCATCGCATCACCGAGGTGCCCCGCATCCCTGGAGAAGAGTGTCGCCGTCGCAGCAGACACCGTCGCATCACCAGAGAAGCTTGTCGCAGGGCTTGTCGCGGCTCAGAAGAATCGTTGAGTAGCCGCACGGCCATCGGGCGTGCACGCATCGTGTCGCATCAAGGAGAAGACGCCATTTTTGTTTCATTGCACCGGATCTTCATCGCATCTCGGCGCTGCTGGTCGCATCGCCACAAAAGCGCAGTAAGAAACCGACGCATCACCTCCCCATGCGGAGAAGAACCAACGCATCCCCGACGCAGCAGTAGGGACCCGACGCATCACCGTTCTTGCGTGTAAGGAACCGACGCATCACCTTCCCTGCAACACTTTAGTTGTATAGCGTTACGCATCCAACGGTACATTGAACTCAAAGTGTCGCATTGACCATCTAAAAGAGAACTAAGCTAATTCTACCATTTTTAAGTACAGTATTGTGGATTTTTGTCGTTTGTGGTCTTGTGATAAGTCTATATAAAAATACTTATTTTTATACTACAACTGTGTGGTGTCCATCTGTAGTGTTGTCACTGGGTTACTGTATGTGTTCACAAATGCTTTACACACTGCCTCTGAGATAAGCCTGTCTGCTCGTGCCAAGCTACCAAGGGGGTGAGCAGGGGTTATTATAGGAGTGTACCCCCTTACCCTGACTAGACGCAAGGGTCCCTATTTGGTCAGAGGTACCTACCTCTGCCAACTAGAGACCCCCAAATCTAACATTGGTGGTCAGCGGTGAGGATTCTGGACTTGCATTTGTGACTCATATACAGTGATTGGTGAACACTACTAGTGAGTGCAGACCAAATGCAACCACATACTTTTGGTAGATTGTTTTTCCTGGGATTTTCTATTTTTACCAAGAACTGCCAAGTTTAACCACAATGGATAAAGCAGCATCCATAGCATCTGTTGATTTAGATTGGGAAGAGGAGAAACTAGAATGCTACAATGTGAAACAGCTGAAGCACTTCTGCAGAAGATTTAAAGTTGCTATGACCGGTCTCTCCAAGAAGGATGAGTTCCAAAAGGCGCTGAGGGCCTGGGTCGAAGCAAGGAATACCCCTGACAATGAGGAGGGGGCTGAGAATGCAGATGGGCAGCTGGAAGGGCCATTGGGTCCAGAGGGGAGGAGAGCAACTTCCCCAGAAGGTAGCAGTGTTTCTGCCAAGGGCCTGTCCCCAGAGGAGTTGGAGGACAGGGAGAAGTGTAGGATGCATGAGATGGAGCTGACCAAGCTCAAGTTGAATGGGCAGTTAGAATTTGAGTTGCAAACTAGGAAATTGGCCCTAGAGGAAAAAAGGATGCAGTTGAATCATGAAAGGAATTTGAGGGAGTTGGAGTTGAAAGCTAGGAGCTTAGAGATTACTCCCTCTGGTGGCAGCACACCGTCAATGCCTGTTGAAGCAAGGGTGTACATACCTAAGGATGTGGTTAGAGAGTTTTACAAGAATGATGACATTGGGCAGTGGTTCAAGGCCTATGAGGTAGCCATGTCCTCCCACCGGGTCCCTGAGAAGGATTGGGGAGCAGGGTTGTGGGGACGGTTCCTTAGTGAGGGCGGGATACATTGTTAGACTTGCCCTCTGAAGTCCATAATTCTTACAGCCACATGAAAGATGCATTGATGTCCAGGTATGGGTTGACTCCTGAATTGTATAGACAGAGGTTTAGAAATTGCAAAAAGGTGGAGTCAAGCACATGGGTAGAATATGTAACTTTATTTTGCAGAGCATTGGATGGTTGGGTGAAAGGTAGCAAAGTGAATGATTTTGAGGGGCGCTTTGATTTAATTGCATGGGAGCACTTGTCAAGTAATTGTTTTCCAGAGCTACGCCAGCACCTTATTGATAGCAGGCTGACTAACCCTGGGAAGCTTGCTGAGGAGGCGGACCGCCTTGTGAGCACCCGGGTCCACAAGGGTCACGTGGGAGACTCCGCCAAGAGTGGGCAGGGTCCCCAGCAGAAGAGTGGGGGGGACAAGGGTAAACAGAGGGAGTTCCAGAAAGTGCCCCAAAGTAATCCCCTAGGGAACCAAGGGAAGGGTTCCCAGCCTCCCCCTGAGAAGAAGCACGGGGCCCCGACAGGTAGGCCTGTTCCCAGAGGACCCCTGAGGTGCTACAAGTGTGCTGAAGTGGGCCATAAGTCTGTTGATCCCCAGTGCCCACAGTTTGGAAAGACAGCACCCACTGGTGCTCCACCCCGGCAGATTGCGAGTGTAGCCCTGGGGGAGGAGATGGGTGTCCAAGGTGGGTGGGGTCCCGCAGAGATGTCCCTTGTCTCTTTAGGAGACAGTGAGGTGGTCCCCAGGACCCAACTGCCTGATAACACTAAAAAGTACAGGCAGTGGGTGACCATCAATGGCCATAGAGTGGAGGCTCTTCGAGACACAGGAGCCAGTGTGACAGCTGTCAAGTGTCATCTGGTGTCTGAAGAGCAGGTTGTCCCCAATGCATTTTACCACAGTTGTTGCCGCTGACAACACAGAGAGCCACTGCAAGGTGGCTCAGGTTCCCTTTGAGTGGGGGGGGTCTCTGGTACTCTTCAAGTAGCTGTGAGGCCAGCCATGCCTGTTGACTGTTTGTTGGGGAACGATTTGGAGAGCTCACCTTGGTCTAAGGTGGAGCAAAGTGCTCATTTGGAGATGTTGGGTCTGCCTGACAGGCATGTGTGACCACACGGTCCATGGCAGCCAGTAAGGGTGCTCAAGAGAACCTGGAGCCTGAGGGGGGGCCAGGTGCCTGCCTTAAAGAGAAGAGGCAGGGTGCGCGGGAAACCGCCCCCCGAAGTTCCCACGGTCCAGGAGGAGGTAGACCCTGAGGGAAATGCCCTGGAGCCTACAGGGGAACAGGTAGCTGTACTCGAGGTCCTGCCTGAGCTGACCCATTGGCAGCAGGACAGAGGACCCTCCAGGGAAGAGTTCTGCGCGGAGCAGAAGAAGTGCCCTTCTCTTGTGGGTTTGCGGCAGCAGGCTGCAGACCAGGCAGCAGGTGATCAGTCTGGATCACATTGGATCTACTGGGAGAATGATCTCCTGTATACTGAGCCTAAGGTTGCTGAGCCTGGGTCAGCCCGTGTGCTGGTGGTACCCCAGCGCTTCAGAGCCTTCCTACTGGGGCTGGCTCATGATGTGCCTTTAGCAGGACATTTGGGGCAGGGCAAGACCTTTGAGAGGCTTGTCACCCACTTTTATTGGCCCCAAATGCGCAGGAGTTCAGATACTCACTGCAGGACCTGTCAGACTTGCCAGGCAAGTGGAAAGAGTGGGAGGAAGCAGAAGGCTCCTCTCCAGCCATTCCCTGTGGTGAGCACCCCCTTTGAACCGGTGGGTATTGACATTGTGGGGCCACTGGACCCCAAGACAGCCATGGGCAACAGGTTCATCCTGGTCTTGGTGGACCATGCCACCCGGTACCCAGAAGCCATACCTCTGAGGACAGTGACGGCCCCGTGGTGGAACGGGCACTGATGGGAATTTTCTCCCGAGTGGGATTCCCTAGAGAGGTAATGTCTGACCGGGGTACAAACTTTATTTCATTTCCAAGTATATGAAGTCCCTGTGGCAGGAGTGTGGGGTAACTTATAAGTTCACCACTCCTTACCACCCCCAAGGAAATGGGTTGGTTGAGAGATTCAATCGGACCCTAAAAGGCATGATTATGGGTCTTGAGGAACCTATGAGGCGTAAGTGGGACGTCCTCTTACCATGCCTGCTCTTTGCATACCCTGAGGTGCCACAGAAATCTCTAGGGTTCAGTCCCTTTGAGCTTCTCTATGGTCACCCAGTGAGAGGACCTCTGAGTCTGGTCAAGGAAGGCTGGGAGCAATCTCCCAGGAAACCTCCCCAGGATGTATATAGCTACATGCTGGACTTCAGGAACCAGACTAGGCATTTCAGGCAACTCGCTGAGGCAAATCTGGAAGCCAGCCAGGAGGAGATGAAGCGGTGGTATGACCAGAATGCCACTCTGGTAGAGCTTCAGCCTGGTCAGAAAGTGTGGGTCATGGCCCCAGTGAAGCCTTGTGCGCTCCAGGATAAGTGGACCTGACCATTTGAGGTGGTGGAGCGCAAAAGTCCTGTTACCTACTTGGTGGACATGCGATCTCCCAGGAACCCCTCCGGGTCCTGCATGTCAACCGCCTGAAGCCCCACTTGGAGAGGTCCGAAGTGGCCATGCTCTCAGCGACAGATGCTGGAATGGAGGAGGAGACTGAGCCTCTTCCTGACCTCCTGTCGGCGACAGAGCGAGATGGGTCAGTGGATGGTGTGAACCTCTCTTCCACCCTGACCCCTGAGCAACAGAATGACTGTCACCAGTTGCTGGGACAGTTTTCTGATTTGTTCTCCCTGATTCCCAGTGTCACTGATTGGTGCGTCCATGATGTGGACACTGGAGATAGTCCTCCTGTGAAGCACAAAACTTACAGGGTGACTGACAGGGTGAGAGCTTGCATCAAGGCGGAGGTCTCCAAGATGCTTGCGTTAGGGGTGATTGAGTCCTCTAACAGCCCTTGGGCCAGCCCAGTGGTCTTGGTCCCAAAGGCTGCCGCACCGGGTGCCACGCCAGAACTCCGGTTCTGTGTGGACTACCGAGGGCTCAATTCAGTCACGAGGACTGACGCGCACCCCATCCCCAGAGCTGATGAGCTCATCGATCGGTTAGGGGCTGCCCGGTACCTCAGCACGTTTGATCTAACGTCTGGGTACTGGCAGATCGCTTTGACTGATGGGGCAAGAGAAAGGTCAGCATTCTTCACACCAGATGGGCACTACCAGTTCCGGGTTATGCCCTTTGGGATGAAGAATGCCCCTGCCACCTTTCAGAGGTTGGTCAACCAGGTGTTGGCTGGACTGGAAGAGTTCAGTGCCGCCTACCTGGATGACATTGCAGTGTTCAGCGCCAGTTGGGAAGAACATCTGCGCCACCTCTGGGAAGTGTTGATGGCGCTGCGGAAGGCAGGCCTCACGATCAAGGCGAGTAAGTGCCAGATCGGACAGGGTTCCGTGGTGTACTTGGGACACCAGGTTGGGAGCGGCCAGGTGGCGCCCCTACAGCCCAAGATTGAGACCATCCTGGCTTGGGAGCCCCCAAGACCCAGACAGAGGTGAGAGCCTTTTAGGACTCACTGGGTATTACAGGAGGTTTGTCAAGGGGTGTTAGACTTGGCATCTTTTGGCGTGTTTCCCCTGACTTTTTGCTTTCTGACCTCCCGGTTTTGACTCTGTTTTTGCTGGTGTAATGATTCTGCGCACTTTCCTCACTGCTGTCCAGTGGGAAAGTGCAAGTGCTCCTGTATAAAATGCGTTATGGATTGGTGTTTCCATGATTGGCCTATTTGGTTTATGTGTCAGTCCCTTGTAAAGTGCACTGCGAGTGCCAGGGCCTATAGACCAAATGCTGTTGGTGGGCTGCAGCACTGGATTGTGCCACCCACGCAAACAGCCCGTAAAGTGTAACTCGGGCCTGCCAACGCAGAGCCTGTGCGCAGCCTGGGGCTGCCATGTCGACTTAGCAAGTGCACACACTTGCAAGTCCTAAACCTTCCCTTTGCTACATGTTAGTCACCCCTAAGGTAGGCCCAAGGTACCCCTGTGGGCAGGGTGCGTTGTACGCGAAAGGTAGGACATGCCCGGGTGTGTGTGGCATTTCCTAATAGTGAATCACAGCCTAGTTCGTTTTCACTATTGCAAGGCTACCTGTTCCCCTAGGCCAGAACGGGCAGTTTTGATTATTACAGCTTATAATCCTAACTGACCCGGGAACATGGTAGGAAGTCGAGTTTAGTATGCCTGGACTCAGAATGATAAAATGCAGCTTTTAGTGAAGTTGGTTTTAACATTCTGTGTTTGAAAAATAGCACTTTTAGAAAGTGGGTATTTTCTTGTCTAACCATCCAAGCCTGCCTCTGCGAGGTTGTGTATTCCTTGTCTGGAGTGTGAGTGACAGGGGCTGGGGGATGCCAGGAGACAGGGTGAGTCAGCACAGGGCTGAATAGCAAGATCTACATGTAGATGGGTGGGAGGGGTCGCACCTGGGCCCTGAATAGGACAGTGCCTTCCCTCCACAATGCTGGCTCCACCTCCTGTGGTGCGTCTGATGTCCCTGGCCTACTCACTGAAAGAAGGGACGGAGACTTGTCAACAAAGTGCTCCAGAACTGGTTTGGACTAGGCAAAGGCCTCTCTGCCTTCAGAGAACAAAGGAATTTGGGATATAAATATTGGGGCCCTGACCCCATGAATTTAGATCTCGCTGGAATCAAGGAACCTGCCAAGACGAAGAGCTGGAAGAGCTGCCAGGAGGAGTACTGCCCCTTTGCTGTGTTGTTGCTTTGTTGGGTTGGCCTGCAGCTGCTGCTTCTGCCTTGGGCAGTGAAAGGACTGGACTGAACTTTCTACAAACTTGTGCTGAGTATCTGCAAGGGCCTGAAACCGAGCTG
Source organism: Calotriton arnoldi (assembly GCA_963921515.1). Classification (NCBI taxonomy): domain Eukaryota; kingdom Metazoa; phylum Chordata; class Amphibia; order Caudata; family Salamandridae; genus Calotriton; species Calotriton arnoldi. The sequence continues at coordinate 1,207,462 of CAWUFW010002306.1, read as the reverse complement.
GCCTCCGCTTAAGAAGTCTCAGGGACTACAAAGACTTCACAAGCCTCTGGGTACCGCTTCTGGAGCAGCTGTTTCAGTAGCCACAGAGGAAGGGAACCGCAACCGACTCCGTCAACCAAATCCATCCCTGGCCGGTGACCTGTTTGCACCGCAGACCGCATCGCCCACTTCGCATCGCAACCCTGGTCTCACCGTGGCGGCGTCCAACGCCGCCAACATCGAGCCGCTGCTTGCACCGTGACCTGTGGGCACCGCAGTTCGCATCGCATCGCTTCACTGGGCCAGCCGGACCAGACCGGCGCTGTCGCTGCAACTGGCTCAAGAGTCGTGACCGCACCGCATTTGGGGCACCGCTCGCGCGTCTGCGACGCACCGCTCCGACTCGCACCGCTGTCCGGCGCCAGCTCCGCACTCCGGCTTGGTCGCCTGCATCGCAACCTGTCATCACCGCATCGAGCATCGTCTCGCCCTGCATTGCACGCCTTGGACTCACCGACTCCGTCTGCACGAAGCTCATCGAGCCGCTGCCTGCACCGCATCGAGGGACACCGCACCTTGCATCGCTCCGTCTTGCACCGCAACCGCGACGAACGCCCGACCGGCTCGTACACTCCGTACCAGCCACAACGAGAAAGGTACTGTAACCGAGTCTGTTCATGACTCTGCTGGCCCGTATCGACGCGGTCGGCTGGAACTGTTAGACTCTGTGGTTTTCAGCATCACGGTAGGCTCGGACGGAGCTACCGACTCGTACGAACTTTGCTTTTTGTGCTATTCCTGCAAAGAAGAAGTTACCGTATCAAGCATTCATTCGTAAAGTATAGTATTGTGGATTTTTGTCAGTAATTGGTCTTTTCTTGAGTATATAAAATATTGGTTATTTTTCTAAACTGGTGTGGTGTCCGTTTGTAGTGCTTACACTGTATTACTGTTGGTTATGTGCAAATGCTTTACACACTGCCTCTGAATTAAGCCTGACTGCTCGTGCCAAGCTACCACGAGGGTGAGCAGGGGTTACTTCACGAGTGTAACACCCTTACCCTGACTAGGAAGAAGGGTCCCTACTTGGACAAAGGTGCAAGCCCTTGCCAACTAGAGATCCCATTTCTAACATTGGTTGTCAGCGGTGAGGATAGGACTTGTGTTTGCACTTGACTTACAGTGATTGGTGTGCACTACTACCATATCGCAGACCATTACGTACCACATACTGGTTCTTTTTCTTTTGGCCTATTTTTGATCTTGCCAGTTTTCAACTCAAGACTTTTGTCATGCCTGAATCAATTGCATCATCCGTTGCATCCCTGGAAGTTATCTTTGAGGAGGACAGGTTGGAATCCTACGCCGTAAAGGAGCTACGAGCGATTTGTAAAAACTTGAAAGTCCAAATTAAAGGCCTCACAAGGAAGGAGGAGCTACAGAAGGCGCTGAGGGCCTGGGTAGCAGCCAGACATGCCAATGGGCAGCCTGGTGATCTCAGTGAGGAGGTGGAGGAGCCTATTTCCAGGGTGGATGTGCTTTTGGGTAGGAGGGAACCCGCCAGGTCAGGCAGCAGCAGTCTGTCCCCAGAGGAGCTGGAGGACAGGCGGGAGGCAAGGCAGTTTGAGCTGCAGAAGCTCAGGCTGGAGAGTGAGCGGGAGGAGAAGAGATTGGCCATAGAGGAGAGGAAGATGCTCTTAGAGCATGAGAGAGAACTGAAGGAGCTAGAACTTAGGAGTAAGTCAAGCTCAGATGGTGGCAGCAATTCGTCCAGAAAGGCAGACAGGATTGTGCACATTCCCAAGAACGTAGGCAAGGAGTTCAAGAAGGGGAATGACATACAAAGGTGGTTTCAGGGTTATGAGGCAGCCATCCACATGAATGGGGTCCCTGAGGAGAGTTGGGGAGCAGGATTGTGGCCACTTTTCCCTGAAGAAGCAAGGGATGCTCTGATAGCTTTGGGTAAGGGGTATCACCTCACCTATGCTGACATGAAGGATGCCCTTCTCACGAAGTATGGTCTTACTCCTGAAAAGTACAGGGATCAGTTCAGGTCCAGTAAGAAGTCTGATGCCAACACTTGGTTGGAAGGTGTGGATGTGTTCTGCAGGTCTCTGGATGGTTCGGTGAAGGGCAGTAGTGTAACAGATTTTCAGGGGATCTACAACTTGATTGCATGGGAGCACTTGTCTAGTCTATGTTTTGCAGATCTGCGCCAGCACCTAGTTGATAGTAAGCTAACTGACCCCAGGAAGCTTGCTATGGAAGCGGACCGCTGGGTGAGTACCAGGGTCCACAAGAAAGCGTTTGGGGAGACTCAGCCAAAGGTGGGCAGGGTCCCCAGCAGAAAAGTGGGGGGACAAGGGTAAAGCACAGGAGTTCTCTAAAGGGCCCCAAACTAGTACCCAGGGTAAAGGTTCCCAGCCCCCGGTGATAAGAAGAAAGGGGTCTCTACAGGGAAGCCTGTTGAGACCGGCCCCTGCAAGTGTTATGCATGTGACCAGGTAGGTCACTTTAGAGGGGACCCCAAGTGCCCGAAGGGGACACAGCCACCCACTGGTGGACAATCCAAAGTGTTGGCTAGTGTAGCGCTTGGGGAGGAGGGGTGCCCACAGGATGGTGGGGATCCCGCAGAAATGACCCTTGTCTCACTAGGGGACAGTGAGATGGTCCCAGGAAACCAGGTGCCCCTAACACAAAGAAATATAGCACCTGGGTGACCATTAATGGGAACAGGGTAGAGGCTCTCAGAGACACTGGAGCCAGTGTGACCTCAGTCCGGTGTCACCTGGTGTCTGAGAAGCAAGTAGTCCCAGGAGCATTCCACCAAGTAGTTGCTGTAGACAACTCAGAGCGCCAATGTATGGTGGCGCAGGTTCCCTTTGAATGGGGGGTCGCAGGTCCCTTGAGGGTGGTTGTGAGCCCTACCATGCCTGTAGAGTGTCTGCTAGGAAACGACCTGGAGCAGTCCTCATGGAAGGAGGTTGAGCTCAGGTCTCACTTGGAGATGCTTGGATTGCCAGAGTGGGCATGCGTGTCTACTCGGTCAATGGCAGCCAGAAAGGGTGATCAAGAGGACTTGGAGCCTGAAACAGTGGCCCAAGTCCCTGCCAAGAGAAAGGGCAGGGGCGCGGGAAACCGGCCCCCGAAGTTCCCACGGACCGGGAGGAGGCGGACGTCGAGGGGACGCCCGGTGCCTACAGGGGAGCAGGTAGCCGAACTGGGAGACATCTCTGAGCTGACCCATTGGCAGCAAGAAGGGGGTCCCACCAGGGAGGAGTTCTGCAGGGAGCAGAGCGAGTGCCCTACTCTGGAGGGTCTGCGGCGGCAGGCTGCAGACCAGGCAGCTGGTAATCAGTCCGGGTCACATCTGATCTACTGGGAGAGTGGTCTCCTATACAGTGAGCCTAAGGTTGCTGAGCCTGGGTCAGCCCGTGTGCTGGTGGTACCCCAGCGCTCAGGACCTTCCTACTGGGTCTGGCTCATGACGTGCCTTTGGCAGGACATTTGGGGCAGGACAAGACCTTTGACAGGCTTGTCACCCACTTCTTTGGCCCCAAATGCGAAGGCAGTCAGATGCACACTGTAGGTCTTGCCAAACTTGCCAGGCAAGTGGTAAGAGTGGGAGGAAGGTCAAAGCTCCTCTCCAACCTTTTCCTGTTGTTGGAACACCCTTTGAAAGGGTAGGGATGGATATTGTGGGGCCACTGGATCCCAAGACAGCCATGGGCAACAGGTACATCCTGGTCTTGGTGGACCATGCCACCCGGTACCCGGAGGCAATCCCTCTCAGGACAACGACGGCGCCAGTGGTGGGCCGGGCGTTAATGGGGATCTTTTCCCGTGTGGGATTCCCCAGAGAGGTGGTTTCCGATAGGGGACCAATTTCATATCGAAGTATATGACATCCCTGTGGAAGGAGTGTGGTGTAACCTACAAGTTCACCACTCCTTACCACCCACAAGGAAACGGTCTGGTGGAGAGATTCAACCAGACCTTGAAAGGCATGATCAAGGGTCTAACAGAACCCATGAGGCGTAAGTGGGACGTCCTCTTGCCATGCCTACTCTTTGCATACAGGGAGGTGCCTCAGAAGTCTCTTGGGTACAGCCCCTTTGAGCTCCTGTATGGCCACCCTGTCAGAGGACCTCTGAGTTTGGTGAAGGAAGGCTGGGAGGCAGCTCCCAGGAAAACTCCCCAGGATGTATTTAGCTACATGCTGGCCTTTAGAAACCAAACTGCCCGCTTCAGGAAACTCGCTCAGGCGAACCTAGAAGCAAGCCAGGAGGAAATGAAGAGATGGTATGACCAGAATGCCACTCTGGTCGAATTTCAACCCGGGCAAAAGTGTGGGTCATGGCCCCAGTAGCACCTTGTGCCTTGCAGGACAAGTGGACTGGGCCATATGAGGTAAGGGAGCGCAAAAGTGACGTCACCTACCTGAGTGGATTTGCAGGCTCCAAGGAACCCTTTGAGGGTCCTCCACGTGAACCGCCTCAAGCCCCACTTCGAGAGGTCGAAGTGAGTATGCTCTTGGCGACAGATGATGGGGTGGAAGAGGAGAGTGAGCCTCTCCCTGACCTCCTGTCTACCAAGGAGCATGATGGGTCAGTAGAGGTGTGATCCTCTCCCTACTCTGACTCAGGAGCAGCAGGGGACTGTCGCCAGTTGTTGGGACAGTTCGCCCCACTGTTCTCTCTGACCCCGGTGTTACTCACTGGTGTACCCATGACGTGGACACCGGTGACAGCCCTCCTGTGAAGCACAAGATTTACAGGTTGACTGACCGGGTCAGAGCCAGCATCAAGGAGGAGGTCTCTAAGATGTTGGCGTTAGGGGTGATTGAGCCCTCCCACAGTCCTTGGGCCAGCCCAGTGGTCTTGGTCCCAAAGGCTGCGGCGGCCGGTGCCACTCCAGAACTCCGGTTTTGTGTGGACTACCGTGGGCTCAATGCCATCACCAGGACTGACGCGCACCCCATCCCCAGAGCTGATGAGCTCATTGATCGGTTGGGAGCTGCCCGGTTCATCAGCACGTTTGATTTGGCGTCTGGGTACTGGCAGATTGCCTTAACCGATGGGGCCAAGGAGAGATCGGCATTCTCAGCCCCAGAAGGTCATTACCAATTCCGGGTGATGCCCTTTGGGTTGAAGAATGCCCCTGCCACCTTTCAGAGGTTGGTCAATCAGGTGTTGGCCGGGCTGGGGGATTTCAGTGCCGCCTACCTGGATGACATTGCTGTGTTCAGTTCCAGCTGGGAAGAACATTTACAGCACCTTGAGAAAGTGTTGAGGGCTCTGCAAGGTGCAGGCCTCACGATCAAGGCCAGTAAGTGCCAGATCGGGCAGGGTTCTGTGGTGTACTTGGGACACCAGGTAGGAAGCGGCCAGGTGGCGCCCCTACAACCCAAGATTGACACCATTCTGGCTTGGGAACCCCCAAGACCCAGACAGAGGTGAGAGCCTTCTTAGGTCTCACCGGTTACTATAGGAGATTTGTTAAGGGCTATGGCACCATCGTTGCCCCCTTAACAGAGCTGACCTCTAAGAGGCAGCCCAGGAAAGTGATCTGGACTGAGTCCTGCCAGAAAGCTTTTGATGCCCTGAAGGCAGCCATGTGCACGGCGCCCGTGCTCAAGGCACCTGACTTCTCCAAAGAATTTGTCGTGCAGACTGACGCTTCAGAGCATGGTGTGGGAGCGGTGCTCTCACAACTGAACGAAGAGGGCCTGGATCAGCCTGTAGTCTTCCTTAGCAGGAGACTACTTCCCAGGGAACAGAGGTGGAGTGCCATAGAAAGGAAGCTTTTGCTGTGGTCTGGGCACTGAAGAAGTTGAGACCATACCTGTTTGGGACTCACTTCCGGGTTCAGACAGACCACAGGCCCCTCAGATGGTTGATGCAAATGAGGGTGAGAATCCAAAACTGCTGAGGTGGTCCATCTCCCTACAGGGAATGGACTTTACGGTGGAACACCGTCCTGGTACAGAACACGCCAACGCAGATGGTCTGTCCAGGTTCTTCCGCCTGTAGTGAAGAGAACTCCAATGGGGTTGGGTAGTTCTCCCTACTTTCAGCTGGAGGAGACATGTGTTAGACTTGGCATCTTTTGGCGTGTTTCCCCTGACTTTTTGCTTTCTGACCTCCCGGTTTTGACTCTGTTTTTGCTGGTGTAATGATTCTGCGCACTTTCCTCACTGCTGTCCAGTGGGAAAGTGCAAGTGCTCCTGTATAAAATGCGTTATGGATTGGTGTTTCCATGATTGGCCTATTTGGTTTATGTGTCAGTCCCTTGTAAAGTGCACTGCGAGTGCCAGGGCCTATAGACCAAATGCTGTTGGTGGGCTGCAGCACTGGATTGTGCCACCCACGCAATCAGCCCGTAAAGTGTAACTCGGGCCTGCCAACGCAGAGCCTGTGCGCAGCCTGGGGCTGCCATGTCGACTTGGCAAGTGCACACACTTGCAAGTCCCTAAACCTTCCCTTTGCTACATGTTAGTCACCCCTAAGGTAGGCCCAAGGTACCCCTGTGGGCAGGGTGCGTTGTACGCGAAAGGTAGGACATGCCCGGGTGTGTGTGGCATGTCCTAATAGTGAATCACAGCCTAGTTCGTTTTTCACTATTGCAAGGCTACCTGTTCCCCTAGGCCAGAACGGGCAGTTTTGATTATTACAGCTTATAATCCTAACTGACCCCGGGAACATGGTAGGAAGTCGAGTTTAGTATGCCTGGACTCAGAATGATAAAATGCAGCTTTTAGTGAAGTTGGTTTTAACATTCTGTGTTTGAAAATACCAGTTTTAGAAAGTGGGTATTTTCTTGTCTAACCATCCAAGCCTGCCTCTGCGAGGTTGTGTATTCCTTGTCTGGAGTGTGAGTGACAGGGGCTGGGGGATGCCAGGAGACAGGGTGAGTCAGCACAGGGCTGAATAGCAAGATCTACATGTAGATGGGTGGGAGGGGTCGCACCTGGGCCCTGAATAGGACAGTGCCTTCCCTCCACAATGCTGGCTCCACCTCCTGTGGTGCGTCTGATGTCCCTGGCCTACTCACTGAAAGAAGGGACGAAGACTTGTCAACAAAGTGCTCCAGAACTGGTTTGGACTAGGCAAGGCCTCTCTGCCTTCAGAGAACAAAGGAATTTGGGATATAAATATTGGGGCCCTGACCCCATGAATTTAGATCTCGCTGGAATCAAGGAACCTGCCAAGACGAAGAGCTGGAAGAGCTGCCAGGAGGAGTACTGCCCCTTTGCTGTGTTGTTGCTTTGTTGGGTTGGCCTGCAGCTGCTGCTTCTGCCTTGGGCAGTGAAAGGACTGGACTGAACTTTCTACAAACTTGTGCTGAGTATCTCCAAGGGCCTGAAACCGAGCTGGCCTCCTGTTAAGAAGTCTCAGGGACTACAAAGACTTCACAAGCCTCTGGGTACCGCTTCTGGAACGCTGTTTCAGTTGCCACAGAGGAAGGGAACCGCAACCGACTC